>OZ034966.1:24154040-24754040 GCA_964030785.1 Siderastrea siderea
GAGTGCTCTTCAAACTTCCCAAGTGCATCCATCAATCCATACCTCGATGTACGCACAGCTAAAAGCATGAACCAATTGTTTATAACATAGCTAGTGGAAATGCCGGCGAAAAGTGAACGATTATAAGTTTGAATACTGAAATAGTATTTTTCGGCAGGATGCCGCAGTTCCATTTCGCTTCCGTTGAAATTTGAAATTATAAGCAATACGAATCAGTGTGCTGTTGATCGATCACATGACTGAACAAAACCCAGCATTTAATCTTTGCAAAGCTGAATGAATCAATGAAACTGCTTCGAAGTGAACATCCGAGAATATGGTTTGAAAAGTCTTCCAATTATTGGCTCTAAAATGTGGTATAGGTTTCCCTGCTAGCAGAGGCCCCTTTTCCTTTGTATTCGCTGAGCTGACGGGCTGGACGAAAAGCGACCTCTGCCATGGGTCGAAATGAACTGTGTTGAGCATGCGCCACGGTTACTTAGCGACCGAAACGTCACGTGATGCTTTTAGCACGTGATCAGCTGACGACTCGCACCTTTCTCAACTAGCGCGCCAAAAGACACCCGCACAGTTCGTCTAGAGATAGTTGTTGTCTAATCTAGGGTATTAATTTCAAGTTATCTGGACAAGGAAGCTTTTTTAACATGACCACAACTCCAGGAATCAAAGACAATTTAACTTATTGAAGGCTGCGTGTTTTATGACCGCTTCACTAAATTAGCAGTTGGTAATAAACAACCCATGTGCAGTACGAAAGGACAATTTATAGGTTCGAAAAAACAACAATCACTTGATCTAGAATAGTTAAATTTTCTCACTTTTAAATAAAATACACCAGTTGTCAATTAAGAATTATCCAAAAATACAATCTCAAAGTCAAAATTTTGAAAATTTCCGCAAGAGATTTCTCATGTTGTCTCGCGCGTGAAATCAAACCACAACAGAGCATTTGTCTGTTTACGTCAGATTACTACTCTTCGAAATTTTTGAATGAAGGTACACAGAAGAAGAAACGGTAAGCTTTTCTAAATAATACATTTATTAAAACACGCCTTCACTTGTTTCTGAAGACCAAACGCGTTCAATTCTTTCTTTGAGGGAAGCTACGCGCAAGCGATCGCTCGATGTGCAAGTTATTTTGAAGAGCATTTGGTGATGCGAACTGTGCACGTTTTTCAAAACTTTTACGAAAACTGTAAGGAATATGAAGAATCCCTCAATTAAAAAGCGATTTCGATACAAGCTTACAATCAAATGTGTAATTTACTCTACCGTAGACTCGTAGAAGTGCTGGAGCATTTCACAGAAAGTCCGTAGCTCGAAAACTCTTTGGAGGTGAAAGGTTGTCCTTCGCCTTGACAGATGTTTTTTTCGCTCTAAATTCCATTCCTTAACTTGTCGAGTGTTTCTTAGAGCTTCTTCTTTCGATTGTTTATCTTTCCGTCGTCCATGTTAAAGGGAAGGGTTCACGGTTTAGCGCATGCTCATGAATTTAAATGCTGTTTTTTCGCCTGTGCACCGCTGTAGCAAGTACGCAAGCAATATTATTTCAAAGCATTGTTAAAGAACCAATCAGAAGCGAGTAGATTGCTCGGGTGTGAAATTTTCTCACCAAAGTTTCGCGTTTAATGATTTTTCAGCTATCTGCACACGCCCCTGGCAGGCACTTGACCAAAGCGCGTGCAAATAGCGGTAAATTCATCAACCGTGGAATAAAAACCTTCGGGTCAACAATAAATTCAACGTTGGCAGTGTTGGTGTAATCCACTAATATTTCCTGCGAATTTAGTCCTCCGCCGTTGGGCTTACTATAATATGTGATCGCTGAGAAACATGTGAGTGGGATTATTAACCAATATAATTACTAATTAATCGGGAAAAAGTAATTTGATTAATGCACATGCGCCGTGCCGTGAACCTGTCCCTTTAACAAAAACGAGAGAAAGTAGACTTTGTAACTCTTCACTATGCGGGCTCACTAAATGACAGCGGAATAACTGTAAAGGAATGCGCGAGATACAGTGGGCTCAAGTCACGGTCAGCAAACAATACAGGGAGCATGCGTTTCGGAAACCGCCGTCCACGACCTTGACTGGCGAAAAATGTCTGCGCAGGCGCCGCGCAAAAAATCACGTGGTAGGTTTCCGTAAATGTTATTGGTTCTCGGTGAGAAAGTGCTCTCGAGGAGGAAAGAAAAATGGCCACCGGTTAAGAGTTGACAGACTTGAGGTTTTCTTACCTTTTTGAGAGATCAAGGCTTGTTTTATGGCCGATTTCAAGCGGACCTTATTCTATGGAAAATATTACGTTGGGACACCGTTTAGCAAGTCGCTTCCAGCCTGCAGTCGGGTACAAATGGACGTCTTGACATGATGTCTTCGCCAGAAAGGGCTGCGAAAAAGGTGAGTTATTTTTGCGTTGTTTGATAGTGACAGTCTCTTGCCACGTGGTACAAAAAGATATTATAAAGGAACGAAAGAATGATTCTTGAGCTTTGTGTAGATATGTGAATTAGCTTGTACCACGTGGCAGGGAAAGTGCATTGTTGTGTGACATGCAGACTATTTTTGCACGTTTTATCTCGGATTGCAATCGGCGACGCGACCTGAAGATCGATGATTCGATAAAGTTAAAATTCTATACAGGCTAAAGACAAACTGTGATCGTGAGATTGAGAAAATTTTCCAGCCATTGAAGACGGTGAATACCTTATTTCATAAGTTTTTTCGACAGAAGCTTAAAGTTTTGCAATGTTGTTGTTCGTACAGGCAGCTATTCAATAGAATGTTGCAGTAAATTCGGTGATAGGTGTGTTGATGCTACGTAATTGTGACATTTTGATGCAGGCTGAAAGCTCATTTTCTTCACCCAAGTTAAGCTTCTACATGACTTTAAGCATAATTTGCAGATTTACACGTTATTCCTTTCCTAATTTTTGCGATCTTTATTTCCTTGTTTCATATCTCTGCCAGAAAATTTTTAGCAAGTAGATTTTTACTCTCTGCTTTAAACACTGCTTGATGAGCAAGCTGGAACCGTTTACAATATTTCTACAGTGTTATATATATATATATATACACCCGTTTTCAAAAACATTGCTCCTTGAAAAATATATATACATATATATATACCTTTTGTTTTCATATTTATTCTTTTGTTTTCGCGTTGGGAAGACAAAAGATGTATATACGTATATATATTTTTCAAGGAGCAATGTTTTTGAAAACGGGTGTATATATATATATATATATATATATATATATATTAATTTTTAAGTTGGTTTAAGTCATCAGTCAATTCTTTGTTTGCTGCTATCATGCTATCATTACACTAGTAGTGTAACCCTAAAGGAATTTATTTTATTTTCATTCTGAAACATTTTTATATCCCCATTCCTTTTTTCTTGGGGCCCCTCCCTCATACACCCATCTGTCAGCTCTGATCTGTTTTCAGTGCATAAGAATATACTGTTCTTACAGTTATTCTAGTCATGGAGCAAATTACAATTTTACTGGCCCAACATTGGCAGTCACAAATTTTCATGCACTTGGCATTCAAACTTGAATTGAATACTTTTTAATAACTTTTGTAATTCCTGCTTTACCTAAATTATTGCCTTTGCACCAGAAATGTTGGGGCAGGATAAGTGTGCACTTTTTAGCCCAGGATCGTAGACTATTTGTGCCGTGTTTCAATTAAAGGTATTTAGAAGGCATTTTAGTTCTAACATCATTCTTGTCCAAAATTTTAGTCTTAAGAAATGCTTTCAAAATGTATCCTGTCTCAGATCTTAACACATTACACCCTCCTTTGTTGATCAGAATAAAAAATGCTTTCTTGCCTCAGTTTTGTTTCGAATGTTGTTAGTTATACAAAGGTTGGATCCAAGAGGTACTTATTGATTAATTAACATGTATGCTTTTTTTTCAGACCAAGATGAAACAGTTTTCATGGGAGGCTAAGCATAAAAAAATGGAAACACATGTTGGCAATAGGACATTATTTATGTTGCATGGTGATGAATGTGCACATATGAAAGGACAATATTTTGTGGAGAGAATACAAATGAACATGATCTTTGCAGCAGCACTTCATATCTTGTTGTTATTATTATGGGGGAGGGGGTGACTCCTTGCAATTCACCACTGCAATTCAGATGTAAGTTAATTGTAACTGAGTCTTGATAATGGGGTGTTCACCTGCATGCCAGCAAGTGTATTTAACAATGAGTTTGCAAGCTTCAGCTCTATAGTGAACTAAAGACACTTATAATGGAATCAAATAATGATTGGAATTGGTTTACTTTTGACAAAATTATGGTATTTTAGGATTTTGCTCAATTAAATGTTTTTCAATGCACCCAGGATTGTTTACTTACACATGTCAGCTGTGATGACATTTTACAGTGTGGTTGTTTAGTTTTGAACTGAGTAGGTGCAATAATAGACAAGCTTGCTGTAGCTGAATTATTTGTACCTGTTATTATATGCTTACTAATAGCACAACACTCTGCAAGCCAGACCTTAATGTTTAACAGTCTCAGCATCCAGTGTAAACATCGCATAAGACTTTAGGTGAGTTGAATAGTATTGAAAGGACTCTTAACTAGCTGCATAAATAGTGTACTGGACTGGCAAGTCTTAAACTTTAGCAGCAACAAAACAGTTGGGCATTTATCACATTCCTGGAAACCAGGTTATATGCCTTCAAACATAAATCATTCTCAAAGCTCTTTGGGACTCTGCTGTCCTTGAAGACTACTGCTAATTGGTGTTTACAGTAATCTTAGAGAGGCCATGGTGCACCAGCAGTTTTAATTTCAGTGATCTATAACTAATGTTCAAGCAGTTGCAGTTTAGTGATTATTATGCCTTCTAACAGCCAACTAGAATCGAAGTTGAATAGTGTAATTTCTTTAGGCATAACCAGAGATTTAAGATTTTCAACCAAGAAAAGGCCCCTTGAGTAAAAAAACTAATGACAACAAACAACTGTTGTTACAATGTGAGAATCTGAAAACATTTATTGTTATTCTTTGGCTAATGTCTTTTAATACATTTATAATATTTTTCTAGAGGTACACAATGCAGGCACCAACTCCACCCCAAAGTTATGCACTTCTTTTAGCCGTGCTAAGGTCAGGCACGATATTATTCTGCAATGCAAAACACTCTCTCTTTATAGGCGTATATTTCTTTGTGAACTCGCCATATTTTAAACTAGTGTTGACACCGATTACAAATGGCATTACATTTTCCTTGACCAGCTGTTTTCCCGACCGCTGCGGAATTCATAAGAAATGAATTATTTGGACAGTAAAATGCTCCATTTAAGCTTGCAACCATGTCCCATGTGCCAAAAATCCATCTAACGAGCGATTTCAGACTAAATAAACGTAGAGCTCGTTTTATATCCGACGCCAAACGTCTTCGGTCTAAAGTGAAAGAAACGATGTTTTAGGAAATGAAAAATGCTAAAACGAGTCTCAAAACAAACAAGTTATAGGCGGCAAACACAACAACAAATGGTTCTATACATCCACAACCGACCTTGCACCAAACTTATGGCCCTTACGTTGTTCTCGTTCCTTTTAATTCTGCGTTTCTTGTCAATCTAACAGTCAACACCCGCCACGAGAAAGAAAGAACTCCAAGAAATATTTTGGTAGCCATCTTGAATTCAAGAGCGTAATCACGTGGTCGCGCGTCAACCAATCAGACATTTTTCGCCAGTCAATCCACGACCATGGACGGCGGTTGAATCAAAGGGAGTTTCGACCCATGGCAGAGGTCGCTTTTCGTCCCGCCCGTCAGCTCAGCGAATACAAAGGAAAAGGGGCCTCTGCTAGCAGGGAAGGTATAGGTTTGATGTTTCCTGAAAAACTGTTGTATTCATCGTCCAAAGCGGATTGATGCTGTATAATTTCAGCATTGTAACTGCGAGAGTTGAAACGAGCACAAAACGTAGTGGTTCTCGGTTCAGAGGCCGCAGACGGAGTGTGGTAAAACAACAATGAATCGAACAACTGCATGGGAAAATAGCGATCATTCAACTTATTTTGCGTTACATTCTATTTTATTTGAACATTTGGAGCTGCTTGAACACAAGAGCTACATCGTCTGCAAGTAACAAGTGATTTTATTTTGTGTAGCATAAACTTAATTACAGCCGAGAAAAATGTCGTCCTTTCTGGTTGTCAGTGCTTTTTTAATTTTGATTTTGGTAGTGAATCACCGAAAACGTGTGACACTTGTTATTAAACGGTTCTCGTCGATTGTACTGTGTTTTATTTCGTGTCATGTCTTGATATTTTGATGTCAAACGTTATCCGAATAAAGCCTACCTTTAGTGAACATTTGTTGAGAGTGCGACGGTGAAAGAAATCGTATTAAAACACAACGCCAAAGACTGAATTAAGCTTAACTTTCTTTTTCAACGAAGTTCCTTGCTCGTCCTAAGAAACAAAAACTCTGCAGCAATTTTACTGTTGTAATTTCTCCCTAGTTTAACTCTGCTGTAAAGTGATTTTTCTTGGTTATTTACTTGCCGAGAGGCTCGCGAAGATGACACTTTACGCCGCCACAGACAGAAACAAAGTTATTAAAGTTTGCTCACGCCACCAGCGTGCAGTCAACAGGATTATGGAGCACGCTTACGTAAGGTGAATTTGATTGCGCGGATTTATTAAGACGATCTCCGCTCAACGTTCCAGCAGTAAGTGCAAAAATTAAGTTACCAAAAAATACTTGCAGCACTGACACATTTTGAGAACAGATAAGAACTGATCGTCACTTTTGCTCCCAAGCTGAACCCGCGAGAGAAAATTGGTTTCGGAGTTATCCATATTTTAATTAAAAAGATTCTTCGTGTCAGTTCAAAACAAAATGGCGCCCGTTTTTAGCATACTTTTACGAGATTTGAGATTAATTTCCTTGAGAATGCTTGAGAATTTCATCGCGGGGTCACTTGGGCAAGTGAACTAGAGTGAGATGTTTCAAATAGCATTGAAAATGTTACCGTGCTATGAGTAGTTTTTTAGTAAATATTTTTTGCACTTATTGCTCGAACGTTGAGCGGAATCCGTCTTAATCATAACTATAACAAAATTCTCGAATCTGATTGGCTATCACCAGCCATGATTTGAGCATTAATAGGACAGTTGGACAGTGTAATTGGACAGTGTACGCGTCATGCCTAAGTAATTGGACAGTACGCGTCAGAGCGCGCGCGCTAATGGATCAGTTACACTTGAATAAGCTTTTTTTTTTAACGCATTTTGCAAATAAAACTGTTGTCTATTCCTTCTCCAGTACGTTTTCTCCCTTTTCTATCTCGAAATTTGTTATAGATATGATTAATTGGTAACAGGACTTCGTGTCATCCAATTCGGTCTGTAATCATACTCGTGATTAAACAAATCGGACTCCCGCTACGCGGTCGTCCGATTTTGTTAAACACTCGTATGATTACAGACCGAATTGGACTCCACTCAGTCCTATTACCATTATTAATTGGATAGTGTACGCGTCATGCCTAAGTAATTGGACAGTACTCGTAAGAGCGCCCGCTCTAATAGATCAGTTACACTTGAATAAGTTCTTTTTGACGTATCTCGCAAATAAAACTGTTGTCTATTCCTTCTCTGGTATGTTTTCTCCTCTTTCTTTCTCAAAGGACAGGACTTCGTGTCGTCCAATTCGGTCTGTTATTATACATTGTAGTCACTATCTGTCTTTTCATTGACTAAGGGCCTATAGTTAATTCTGGGAATGAGCGCAACCTACAGATTATGCACCTATCAATTTAAAGCCGGCGTGGGGGGAGGCAGGGCATGGGGTGGGGATTTGACATTTTTCAAAAATTTGCCGTCAAATTCCCTGCCCACGGGCAAACCATTCCAGTCAAATGCACAAAAATTTGCCCACCCCGGGAGGCATATTGTTGTCAATCATTTCTATCCTGGATGCAAGAAAGACGCAAGGAAAACAGGGAAACTCTATAATTTTCACTTCTCAACGTTACTACTTCTCCAAAGGTACTATTTAGTAAAAATTCAATCTGCGAATTACAAAATCAACGGTTGCTTTAAGAAACAGTTCGTGTTTTCTGCAAAGGCTGCAGAAAGCATAACATCTGAAAAGAGCAGTCATTGCAGCAACTGGCCCGTACACTGATCGTTTGCATTGGCCAAAAAATCGACTTGGTTTCTATATGCATTGTCTAAAAACCTTCAAATCAACAGAAAAAAAACTCTAAGTTAATCGAAAATATGGAGATAAAACGGTCAAATTCTTTGATTATCTGATTCTCGATCTCGTGCGTGGACATCCATTATGATTTCAAGGACGTAGAGCGCATGCGTGACGTGGAAAAAGTAATTTCGGTCTCAGTCTCTTTTGTTCAAGTCCACGTTCATACAGATCCACGTTGGGCGAAGACAAATTCAAATATCCCCTCCCCCGGGAAGGCAAGATCAGTCAAAAGCCCCACCAGGGCCAACAATAACAATCAAATCCCCACCCCCTGCCCTGCCTCCCCCCCCCCCCCGCCGGCTTTAAATTGATAGGTGCATTATTCACTAATCTGCTAGCAGATTATTGAATAATCTGTAGGTTGCGCGCGCATTGCATGATTTCCAAGAGCAATGTGGGAGGCATCTTTAAGCGAAGTAAATTCATGGCTCGTCGATTCGCTTCTTCAACCGAGCAAGATATTGAAAACAATTGGTTCATGCTTTTAGCTGTGCGTACATCGAGTTATGGATCATGTTGTAAGGTTTTAAAACGTCTCAAAATCCTATGACATTTTTCACGTTGTGTACAACTGTTGCGAAGATGATGTATGTCTGATTTAGACAACACGATTCGTGTTGCAGACGTGACATGAGCAGGTCACACACAACAGTTGTCAACAAAAATTGTACCGTCTAAATAAGCCCTAACAGGTTTTGTTCAGCCAAAACAGTAGCTCTCAAAAAGGTGCTCATATTAATGACAGTTATTAGCTGGGTTCCTTGTACTTTAATATACAATGCCATGGAGTTCCTGAAGTTTGACCTTCACTGATTAGTCCTGAAATACATTGTAAGCAATCCCCCAAAGGGAGTGTCTTTGCTAAAAGTCGTAACCTTGAAAGTAACTTTCTGTTCAAGGTCACTTGAAGGAACTATGATCTGTTAATTAAACAGTCTCAGAAGTTACTCTTTGAAATGTTGAGGGCCGCAAGTATTTAAGACAGGCTTCTATGTTTTAAGGACGGTGCGTCCTAATACAGATGTATTTTTGCAAAGGTTATGACTCTGGGGAAAAAGTAGATTTTAGCAAGGGTTATTGGAATCCTAAAAGAAAAATGTGGATAACCACGCATTTTTCAGAGATAATTGAGCATTCATTATTCTAAAAAAGCGTTAAAATACAAAAAAAATGTATGGCAATTTCTTTCCAAATGTAAGCTCAATTATCTTTGAAAATGTGTGCTTACCCCCAATTTTCTTTTTGGATTCTCATAGCCCTTGCTGAGATCTGCTTTTGTCATAAACCGCGCAAAAATATTGTTGTATTAGTGGGCAAATTCCTTGAGAAACTGAATTTCCTGAGATGCGCAGAAGGTATGTGCAGTAACAAAAGGAGGCACCGTCCTTATAAGTTTTCCTTGCTAGTGATGTAACTCCACCCGTTGATGTCTGTGAACCATCTCACAGGTGGATCTCCGTATCTGGCTGAAAAAATAAACGAGGCAAAAGATCTCCTTGATGGCAATGGCAAGTCATGAGATTGCAAGGGAGATGTGGTATGAAAGGATGGGAAAAGATGGTCTGATCGCGGGTCATGACACAAACCTCTGTAACACGTTTAAAATTCCAAACTTGAACAGAAGACGGATAAGGGGCAAGAAGTTGTGTTATGCCTTTGGACAGAGAATTTTAATAATGTCACGATCTTGCTTGTAGCAGATGTGTAGACACATAACAAGCAGACATTGATCACTGCAGTTTGCCAGGTGCAATAATATAATAAACAAGAGCAGAGAATGCAATTCAGATTTTACGGAATACATTAACATCATGACTTTTTGATCTGTATACATTTCTGCGTCTGAACAGTGCAATTTGCTCTGACGTTTTAGCAAAAAGCACCATATATAGTGCACTCTTCTGTACTGTTTAAAATTGAAAGGTTTCATATATTTTGTAAATAAAATGTCTTCTCAAGCAAGTAATGTTGTTTATATTGTTACACAACTGGCTACTATGCATTCTAGTAATTTCTTTTTTTTCTAAAGAAATTAATCTAAAAATTACACCCCCTCCAGAAGTTAGGATTCTCTGCATGTACTTGCTCTAAAATTACCACTCGTATAAGAGTTATTATTTATTTCTAGCTTTCAATTAATTGTACCAACAAAACAGCACTGACTCATTTTCGAGATTAAATAATAATAAAAATTACACCCGGAAAAATTACATTACAGTATTGATTAAATCTACATCCTTGGTCTAAACAGTGATTTAAAAAAACGAACCTACAGTCTACCTGTAAAATCTAATTTAATGAAAATGTTGAGCTGGAAATCTTTTCCTCCTTTTTCTTACTAGACTTAGGCCGGGATCAACGTTCTGCACATCTTAAGTTCAATGTTTGACTTAGGCCTTAGCTTAAAGGTGCCTTCATGCAGCAAACTAAAATTTGCAAACTTGTGTTCAAAAACTCAAGTTGGCATTTGTAAAATTCATAAACCATTTTGCTGACCATTGACACAGTTTGGCATACTGCTTCTGCAAGGTTCACACTTGGGAACTTGAATTTGGAAACTACGTTGTGTAAAGCTGCCTTAAGACAAAAAATTAAGAATAAAAAGCAAAATTAAATTTTGTTAATCCTATAATCTTTAAACCTAGGCCCTTTAATGTCTGTCAGATTATACAAGCGTGCATGCTATTTTCTACTTCTTCTAAGTGCAGAAATTGAAATAATTATCAAATCAAATTAAAGTGATTTTGACTGTTCACATTTCATGAAACAAACAGTTACTAGTAGCTCACACATTTTTGGTGCCAGCTTCCATTATTTGCAGTGGAAAGATTAGAATTGCAAACATAGTGAGTCACTCGTGCCTAGTCCACTCTGGGTGCTCTTGAAGCTGTCGCTGGCTGATTTCTGAATCATCATCAAATTCTGAAAAAGAAATGATGTGTTGGTAATGCACTGCATGGTCAATGCCTTTCAGGAAATTACAAAACCAGTTTTAAAAGAGGGAATTATGGTCGTTATGCAGTTTTTGTTAGAGTGCATTCTTGTACCAACATCGAGATTAATTTTTTTAATAAATCCGGATATTTCAGTTGTGGGAAAGCAAAAGTTAAATCTAAGAAACAGGTACATTTGATGAGCGGTCACACAGGCAAATGTACTCGTCTCAAATACCATTTTTGACTATTCAGTCATTTTTCTCATTTCCAAAGTTATCACTAGGAAAGAAATCTTAACCAGCCAGAAAATAACTTCGTTTGCATGTCATGGCGATCGTCACAGCAGCCTGTGATATTTGCAGTTTTGTTGTTGTTGTTTTTGTTGTTTTGCAAGAGAGGCAGGTGAAAAGAAAGAAAAGAGAATCATCTTTGTCTTCATGCAACAAATTCCCACAACTTGCGAGGATAGAAATCTATAACAGTGTAAAAGGAGAATTAAGAAGATATCAGTTTTCTCCTTTACCTGATGATGCAGCGGAGAAGAGGTTAAGACTTT
This sequence comes from Siderastrea siderea, assembly GCA_964030785.1. NCBI lineage: Eukaryota > Metazoa > Cnidaria > Anthozoa > Scleractinia > Rhizangiidae > Siderastrea > Siderastrea siderea. Next base: position 24,165,785 of record OZ034966.1, read on the forward strand.
TTAGAGTGTCTGCAATGTCCTCAACTTTGTCCTTCCTCTCTACCTCAACACAAGCGTTATTTTCACCGCAGTGCTCCAAAAACCTACAAGTCAAAATAAGAAACGCGATCAGGTTTAAATCAGTGGAATTTTGCCTGCCTATCTTTTAACATGTTGGTAGATTATGAAAGGGATGATATGAGGTATTCTACTTTTCTATCAGGCATACAGTGTTCAAGTGAGAAACAAGAAATCATCGGGGCGGGGCAAGGTAGGACGTTTATTATGAAAGGGGCCATCCGAATGCGTGATTAAGTTTCTAGAACTTGTATAAAAGCAAGTAGATAATTCAAGGTTAAGGAAAGCGTACTGACTACTATACTTGTGCTACTGAAAAATGTGCCACAGTAGTAAGAGAGATTCTCTGTGCTGACTGTCCCTAGTCTGGGGGAATGAGGTTTCTTAGATTTAACTTTTACTTTTAATACTAAAGAAAAAAGGTCGCTTTTAACCCTTTCACTCCCAGGAGTGCCTAAAATCAAAAATTCAAGAGAAATCCCAAATTTCATTTTGTAAAATACTTTAATATAAATAGTACAATGTGAGAGTACTGCTGAAGAGGAGTCATTTGAATGGTCATACTGTAGGATTTCATCCACAGACCCAAAAGTTAGAACCACTTTAGTGTCTCCATAACTGACTCTGGGTGTGTTAAACCCCACTTTTGACTTATTTTAGCCAAAGTAATATATGATCTCTGTGCTAACCTTTTCCAGTTCTCGTCCAAGCAAAGCATGTCAGGATTGCCTATTAAAATCAGGAGGGCCTGGGCACGAGTGATCGCAACATTGAACCTCTGAGAAGAGAACAAAAAGAATGGAATTGTATCTTTCAGACATTAATAATCGAACCAGTGGACATTGCCAATTACAACGGGAACAGAGTGAGATTGAGTTCGTTGTGTGCGTGACATATGGAACGGAGAAGATCCACACGCACTAAAACAAGTAAAATTAATTTTTCTTACATACGAGGTGTCTCGTACGCCATGCACCTGTGGTTATTCAAAAATCCAAGGTGGTAGTTTAGTGAAGACTAACAGGAGTAAATTAAAATCCTGAGATACATTGTAACAGCTGTTATCCTACCTTCGGGTTATTCAGAAATCCAAGATGGAAATCCTTGTCCATCTCCAGGTACTCTTTCTTGGTGCTACGGACAGTTGACAAGATGATCACTCGTCTTTCTTGTCCCTGAAACTCCTCCACGCTGCCAACTTTGATCCCGGATCCAAAGCGTCTCTTCTCGATCATCTTCTGAATCTTTTGAACCTGACCAAATAGAAGCAAAGAGATTCTGTGCAGCAAAGAACTAACTAAGCAGTGTCCGAGGGAAAAAACCCAGCGTAAAATTGAATGGGTGAACGTATCATTCTTCAAATAGCTTTCGGACAACGTCTTTGACTGTGAAGCTTGTAGTAAACTCTTTTACCTTTTTCCAGCAAAAATATGTGCTACGCACCCTTTAAAATGTGTGGAACTATAATACGCACAAATAGGTCTAAAGGGATGCTTAGTGGTTTCAACTTTTACGTTACGTGGTTAAACTCGTCCTGTCATATAATTTTGCCAATTCAAGTTTGTTCAAAATGAAGCATATTTTACCAGTTACACCGATCGCTTATGTTTGTTGCTTTTCTTCATTTTGTCCAATTTTGTTCCCAAAGAGCTTCTTTTTGCTAAATATGAAGAACATTCGTCTTGAGGGATAAGTAGGCTGCGTTATCGAATCAGAGTCGTAACTAGAATACAAACACTTTCTTTACTTGTCTCTTGTAAGGAGATATCACTCCAATCATCTCGGGTCGCAAGTGTTTCAGTCCTCGGCTTCTCACGTTGTCATCCAACAGTTTCTTCAAGTAGCGTTCAATTGTTTCCACCTCAGCCACGTTAAAGAATGAGGGACTGTTCTCTTCTCTTTCGTCTTTGCCATATACCGGGTGGAAGATGATTGGAAAGTTCTTATTAGGCAACTCCTCCCAGCCGAGCATCACGTTTCTGTAGTGAATTAAGTGTTTAAATGCCCTCAGTACAGAGACTTGTAACCAAAACAATGTCGCACAAACATTATCTACAGTCAGGTCTCTGGAGAAAGATTGTTGGGTGGAGCGTCGTCCAAATTGTCCTCCGGCACCAGCTACGCAGGCAGCTTCTGTTGCGCTATATCCTGTTGGGCGCCACATTGATTTTCTGTTGTTCCAATTACCCAGTATATTTGGTACATTATCAAATTATAGACCTTGTATGGAGATGGGGTGGCATCGATAAACTAATGGGAAAGGAAATGAATGGCCCGTTTTGTCGATCAATATCGGTGACGAGAATTTTTGGAGTGGTTTATGAAAAGTACTGAATCGTCTCACCTGAAATCTCCAGCACATTCATTCAATTCATTGTCATAAAACAGTTGTTTGGGAATCTCGATAATGGCTTGGTGTGAGCGGTAGTTGTTCACAAGTTTTGTCAGCAGATCAGAATTGTATCTTCCTCTTGGACCACGTGAGTAGGCGCTGCATGATGTCATCAAACGCTCCAGAAGTGAGGTTTCTACGGAAAAATATTCAGCATCCTTTGGTTAATGAAAAATCGTTTTATGGGGCCTTTATCAAGGACTTGTATTTGACTCCTTTGTAGCGCCCCACATCCTGGTCCGCGAAATCAACAGAAAAGCTAGTAACTGGTTGGGCTTTCGTATTAAACTTTTCTTTAAAAACAGATGTTTGATTTTGAGTTCATTCTAAAATGAAAAACATTAGTTACGTATCCAACCTGAAAATCACTTGGCGTCAGGCCATGAAGAAAATGAAAGTATATTGCAAATATGGCGCGACTAAGCTAGAGGAAAATTGTGGTGAACAAAACGAATGCCAACGTAGAGAATGAGCGTTTGCACGCGAATCAGAATATTTTTCGAATGACTATACTTGGTTTCGACAGTGTTATACCTGGTTTTTCAACGGCGTAGTGTCTAGGATTCGAAGAACTTAACCATAGACCAAAAAAACATGTTCGAGTGGTTTGTTGGCGCCATAACGAATGGATATCCCCAAGTTATGATCCCATATGTTTTCAAGGCAGAGAGTACTCTGACTTATGTTTTGATATACTTACCAAGACCGTATTTCTGCGTAATTGGTGACCTTAGGATAGGCCCCAGCTGCTTGGGGTCTCCAGCGAGCACCAGCTGACCGCCCCTGGGGTGATTAGGGTCCAGTAGGTCCGCTATCGGGATGATGCATTCAGGCTCGGTCGCATGGCCAGCTTCGTCGATGAAAATGTGCGTGAAGTGAGTTCGAGGAAAGTTTGCTGAAACCAACCTGAGAAAAAAGTACATAGTTAAACACTTCTCCGATGAAAAGGACAGTAATTAAGATACGTTGTGGTGTTTTAGACAAATCCGATTGCAAACAAACAAGGTAAAATCTCTCAAAAAAGACCGCAGAGTCAAAGTCAGAACAAGAGGTGTCTTCGAAACAACAACCCTTCGATGGCGGGTTTCGATCCGTGATGCAAATACGAGACTTTTCCGTGATGGTTGTCACAATAGTGTTATCGCTTATCACCTAGCGGCTTTATTAGACGGTATTGTTAGGTAGGCCTAATTTCTGAGTTCACGTTCTTTTCCGTGTTGGGTAGATATAGACTCATGCAACATTTTGAATGACCTCGTTAACCACTCCCATTCTACTAGTTTACCATGTTTGACTTTCTATTTCCTACCTTCCTGCAGTGACCAGAGTGGTGACAATAATGCGGTAGTTGTTCATCAAGTCCTGTTTAGACGGATAAAACACTTCGTGTAGCACGGGGTCAAAATTTATCACTCGGGCGTCCTATCCATCAAAATATTTCACAACGTTTGTATAATGTCTACATCACACTTAGTAAAAGAGCCCACTGAGCTAAACTTAGTGCAACTCTATGTAAAGAAGTGAGATTGAGAAAAGAGGGGTGTACTTATATCAGGAATCAGAATAACTGCTTCTTATCAGACTGCTAGGCTATATCTGGGAGTTGGACAGGGAGCACCTATACGCTGACAGGGGGTGGGGGTACTTTTAATCACGATTTTTAGTTTAGTGAGTTGGCCACAAGCGTAAATTGTGATTACAAGTACACTAACATTTACATAAAGATACTAGAAAAAACACAGTCTAACAAGGAAATGGCAGGAGAAAGAAACGGAACTTTCGTTCCAATTGACAGCTACCTCCCAAATACTTTGGGCATGTTCATTGGTGAAAATGTTCGTATTTTTATGTTGGAAATGAAAGGATCAGCGTTATGCCTAGTACGAGATTTTCACCTTCAGCTTCTGTGGCACAAAGTCCCAGGGTCTTGATGCTGCATACATCCGGAATAGCTTGCCTTTATCCACATGATCCAACAAGCGCTCAGCCAGCAGGTCAGCGGCACTGTTTTCAGGCGCACAGGCAAGGATGAAACTGGAATCGATTAGGTTGTGTACCTGCGTGCGACAAAGGGAAGGCGTTACTTAGAACGCGTATTCTTGGTTGAAACAATGGCTCTGGATAAATAAACTTCCATGGCAGACGAAAATATGTATGTCTTGTAATTGTTCGGGATGTAACGTTTTTTATTGAAACGAAAAGAGAAATTCTGGTCGTATTCTGTAAGATCTTGAATTTCGAGTACCCAGTATTTCGGTTTAAAAGTTCCGTGTTTTGTTACAATTCCAATCCTAGAAATGACTAAGAAAGCGGTCCTCTTATGGTAACAATATATATCGCATTTTTGACTGGTCAATAAGAATAAAAAAATTGGTTACATCGTCATCACACCTCTCCGTCCCAAGGGGGACAAAGGATGTCCACTATTGGTTTCCATTACTGCCGATCTTGAGCAGCTGTTTTAGGGTTCGCACCAGGTCATGTTGACCTCCCTTAGGTCCTTCTGGATGCTCTTCGCCATGTGTTCTTAGGTCTTCCTGTGTGTCTTGTGCATCAAAATCGACACGTCTTGATAAATGTCCTATGCCATATAGTAATACAACATGATAAAAAAAAAACTAATCAATTTATGTTTTTGTACCTCGACATCAAGAACACTGACCTGTTTAATCGCCTCCACTAAAGTAACAGTCTTTCCAGTGCCGGGGGGACCGAACACAAGATAAGGGGCAGGACGAGAGGATCCTGACACAATCTTCTGGACAGCCTGCTGCTGTTCGTTGTTTAGATTACGATCGTAATAGAATCTGAAATTGAAATAAACTAGTCACCCAAAACTTACCCCTTCAAACCACGCTCTTAATATCAAGATCACTAGCACTAGCACTAGCACTAGCAACGTTTCCCTCACAGGCACCAACCTGACTTGCTTGTTAATCTCTCCTCTTTGGTCAAGGCTCTCCTCTTGTGGGAAAAGAACAGGGCGCATTTCTGCTCTCACAGCAATCCTCTCACATGCGCGGTGTTCCATCTGAACTGGAAGGCGATTAAATGTGAACTGGATGTCATACTTTTTCCCCTTCACATACGGCATGCTGGAGGAAAGTTTTAAAAGAAAAGTGACGAGAAAGGTGAGCAAACTTTCGTTAACTGCAATCGCAGCCAAAACTTCTTCATGTACATACACAGTTCGTACTAGTTGTTACTAGTACATTTCATGGCCGCACCAGTTTTATTGTAAATGATAGTAATTTTTTTCCCAGACTGATAGCTGTTTATAAGGATTATTATTATTGCTAACCGGTCCATGATTTCGGCTTTTATAGTTGGAGTTTAGCTATTCTCATTTCTCAAGAATTTTTTTAAGGGAAAAATTGGGCAACTAGAGCGGGAAACTTCAGGCCACTAGATTTATGCTGGAAGACTTTTAATAATTCCATGTCATTCGCATTCCTGGTAGACAACTTCAGGCTCAGTAAACTCCACGGAAATTGTACACCGTAGATATTTAATGCTGTACGATTTCTTACGATGAATCCTTACTGGCATTCGTTTTGTCTTGACTAGCATTCAAAGGGGGAAACCGCTATAGTAAATGCGAAGTCAACCATGCACTTTCGAGAACTTCTCGATTCCACAGCCTTTTTTCCCACTCTGGACTCCCAGAGCTCTTCTCTTTTGCGCAGTCAAGTTAAGGCCGAAGGCTCTGGGATCGAGGATGCTTTGTTCCCAGTGGTTAGTGACAGTTGGAGACTGCGCAAAGGTTTCTTTTTTTGTCCCTGTACTAGTGACGAGTGGCCATACTTCCATAAAATTTGAATATTCACGTACTCTTTCATGTCAAACCCAAGTTTCACGTCTAACATTTGAACCTTGTGCACAACGCCTTCGTATCGTCGTCGCAGCACTCCGGGCTCGTAGGCAAAAATTCTGTCGCCACGTAGCACTGACGGACGGTTTTCTGCAAGGCCTGGTACCTACAATGAAAACACATCGAATAAACTGATACCAATCTCTCGCCTATGAGCAAGCTATCTGCGGTCCCCCCGCCCCCTCCCCCTAGTGCCAAGGAAACAACGCAACTGTGTGTAACAGTCAGGACTCGAGCTACTGACCTTCAGATCGAACGTCCGAAGCGCCAACCACCAGACAACAGTGCATCCAGCGATCACTAGGTCAGCATTGATTTCATTTTGTTAGAAATTCGCCACAGATGCAAACAAGCACAAACGAACACAATGGTTTTGTCACCGTATGGGGCTAGAAACAACTAAAGCTGATTCACCTCCAAGATGAGAAACCTTCTGTCTGTTCTGTCCTGTTGAAAGACGACTCCCTTCATATCGTAATACCTGATGTCCTTTTGCACCTGAAGCTCCTCTACATGCAGAAGCATGGTGAATTTTTCTTTATAGTTGTCGAAATTTAATTCTCTTTCCAGTCGTTCCCTGAAATACGATGAAATCACAAGAGCACATTCAAGTGTAACTTGGGTTGCCTAGACCAACTGTTCATTAAGCTATTAAATCAGAGTAACTGGGATATAATGAATTCGACGCTTGGACTATTTTTACTGAGAAAATAAGAAGCTATAAGATGTGAAATGTCCCCCTCCCCCACGCCCCCCCCCCCCTTGACCCCTTCACACGCACCCACCGGCGATTCTTTCAATCGCTGCAATGCAAAGAGCCAGGTCTGATTGGGTGAATTTCCCCTAATCAGTACAAATATCTTGTGTTATCGATTCGGACTTATCAACTTTCTTTGTCCGTACGCACCTTAGTCCCTCTCGAACTTGATTGCTCTTGATGACCTGGGCTTTAACAGTGAAAGGAATGTCGTAACGATAAGGTTTTTGCATGACGAGGCCATTCCTTATTAATCTGTAAGAAATAGAAAATAATATGAATCGACATTAACTTGTTACTGGGCAACATGAAATGGCCTGAGATGGCTTTCAAGTTACAAAAAAAATTTAAACTCCTAGAAAGATCTATATATTCCTCTCGCCAAGATCTATACATTCCTCTGACCAACTTCAAAGACAACTTCTATTGTTTATTTGGGTCTTTGTTTTTGAGATAAACCACTTTGAAATTTTCGCTGACTGAAAGTCCCAGTCTAAGGATTTGTCTTTCTCTGGTCGTTTATCCCGCTCTCCCTTTCGTAAGTTTGTCCAAGTGACATTTTGCCAAAATTTGAACTTACGGTGGGAGTGGTATGCCATACACAGTCTCGACATCCCTAGGGATTTTTACTGCCCGTGGGGGAGGTCTGTACTCCGAGGTCTGCTTTAGATCATCGTACAAATCGCTGACGATGCGCACAGACAAAAACCTCAGAATATGGAATTCCTCGCCGTCTACGGTCTCAAACGTCAGCACACCAGGAACGTAGGAATATCCAAACTCTCTGCGTCTCTTGCAGCCGATTCTGAATCTTCTCTGGCAACCTGTGGAGATCAAAGTTCCTGTTACCCCGTTTTACTGAGACCGGCCAACCCGTAACATCTACACTTCTTTCTGTGGCCTAAGCGGCAAAATGTATTTCCTTCTTTACCTTAATAAGACAACCCCCTTTGACCAGATACACTTTCTAAATACACAATTATAGCTTACAAAGGACAGTTTCTCCCTTGCATCTATGCCGTTCCTTAAATACGAACTCTACTTTTTATATGTAGAGGTGAAAGTGAAGTTTTTTCAGTTTATTAAAACGATGCCCATTTACAACTTTCCATAATGAAGAACGAAGAATTTTTTGCAAAAAAAAGGTTTTTAACTATGTTAACACATTGAAAGTCAAGAACGCCTCCTGTTGGCCGCTTTACATCGAGAGATGACTTTAATAAACAACTTATGCAGGATGAAGAAATTCCAATTCCGTTTCTTCCGGAAGGGAAGAAGAACGAACAGGGAGACTGAAACAAAGGAAACGTTGAGTGTGGTCTTTCTTTCTTTGCACAACGTTAACCAAAAGTCCATGTAATTTGCCCAAAATGAACGAAGGTTTAGTTTTCAAGTTGCAAAGAAAGATTTGGGCAGTTTGATTCTATTTTGACTAGATGGCGGTCAAAAGACAGAAAACGGAACGTTTTTCCTGAAAAATCCAAAAGTTAATGGGTTAACAAACATTTTCATCGATCCCACAAGAATCATGTTGCAAGTATTGAATTCCATTTCAGTATTGTCAAATTTTTGTGAACGGGAATGCAGCTCAATTCTCAGGTGAAAATGCAACGGGTCCAACGAATTCAACAGGGGCACCCAACGGTTCGTTTCGGTGGAATATCTCTTCGGCAGGGCTACTGAAATCGCCTGGGATATTCAGATTTAACTGCAGTGAAAACTAGAGATTTCTTTCGCAAAACATCACCTCAGACTTTTGTAGCAAGGGAACTGATTAATTCCTATTGTTTTCGGAGGGACAAAAATGTCGTTTAGAGTGTAAAATAAGAACGCGTTTTAGTAGCCTCCCAGTTGAACGATTTTGGATGGTCTACTAAAATTAAAGTTCCCTGCAAGTGCATGAGTTCAACGTTGTTACATGTCCAGGTTGAACAAATTCAACATTGTTGTTCAACTTGAGAACAAAAGAAATTTTGAAATATGTTGGAGCAAAACCATTGAACATTATTTAGCAGTTTGCACTTGGCCAAGCATGTGTAACATGCTAAATTCCACAACGTTGGCGGAATGTTTGATGGAAATGTTGAACTCGTTTGTCCCAGGCCTTGTACACAGCCCCTGAATATGACTGGTTCCCCAGTTATAGGCTATAAGCTCATATCCTACGAGTAGAAAAGAGGTCGCCAGTGTAAAGGAAGGAAATAACTATCTTTTTCCAGCTTAAGGTTTTACTTCGGATGGTAAATAAGCTTTTGCATAATCCGGGATAGTAAAACCGTGCACGAACTCATGGAGAATACGACGCTGCGCGCTTTGTTGCCCATTGACGTTCGCTCACGTATGACTTGGATTCTTAGTTAGACTCTGGCCAAAGGCTACAAGGGTGAAAGTAACTATGCAATAACTTTACCTGGTTGGAGAGCACCCTCGTAGTCTCCGATGCGTGATATCTCCGAGTAATCAAAGAAATTGACACTCCACATTAGAGTGATGTGCTTCAAGATGATTGTCTCATCGCTGGTGTTTTCTATGACCAAAACAATCTGTCCGTACGTTCCGCTCTCTACTCTTAATTCGATGACACCATTTTCATCCCCAACGGGGTTAGACGTAACTTTAATTCCGTTTTTGTCGAAGACAAGTTCCGGTCTGCAATCAATCAATCAATCAATCAATCAATCAATCAATCAATCAATCAATCAATCAATCAATCAATCAATCAATCAATTTGTAATTTTTTAGTTGATTACAAGAAGTATCGTAGATTAAACTATACTTGGGCTGGAGCTCTCAGCAAACCCTTTGGGGCTCTACGAGGAGAGCATATGTTATTGTAAAGGTTTTCACATGGCTGTGATATATAGATTACAGTATGTATTCTTTTAGTTATATTTTATTCGGAGACATTGGTTGATGTTTAGTCTTTCTGTTGGAGGAGGAAAGGAGTTTTAATTTTTTCTTGAATAAGCTAAATGTTTAAATTTCTTTGGCAGATTTTGGCAATTTATTCCATGTTATGCTATAGTATTTCACTGAGAAGTTTTTGATAGTTAGTGCGCGTTTGAGTTTTGCGAATGTTTGGGTACGATCTTGTGTTGTATCATAGACATCCTTTAGTTTAGAACCTCAGTATAACTTCCCAGTTACTAAATCTAAGCAAAACAGAGACTCTACTTACTTCTCCAATGATTTTCGAATCTTTCTGAGGATATGCTGTTGGCGATGCTTTACGCCAGCCATGTGGTTGCGATAAGCCGTTGCGCTTCCCAGACTTCGTTTGCAAACCTTGCAGTGAAACACCCCACCCCTGAAGATGCTGAAAAAATCATCTTCGTCTGCAATCGAATCCTCAGATCCATCAGCTGATAAAAGCTGAAGAGCAGCCGTTTCTCCTCCTCCAAAGATAACGCGATCTTGCAGTTGCTGACACAGGTTTAGATGATAAGTAAGTGTGTTGAGAAGTTTGGAGAAAGACATCCCCAGTGTTTCGTACAAAGGGCGAAACTCTGCTTGATATATGTGCCTTAATTCGTGCACAAACATGTCTTCCTTGCGATTATTGTCTTCCAGAAACTTGACAAAGGTCTGTGCTATGATTTTCTCCTGGTCGACGGTTCTGCGAATACCTAGTCCGCCTGTTGAACGTGCTCGAAGTGACATGCTGGCAAAACTCTGCAAAGAAAATGATATTGACCTCTCAGTAGATTACGTTCTCACGAGACAATGCATGAGCATTATATTCTCTTTAGAGGTTAGTTGGGTTTTCAATCGATCCAATTATGGTGAAATCAATTACATTTTGTAGCTAAGTATTGGACAACAACAACAACAACGACGACGACGACGATGACGACGACGACGATGATGAGGAGGAGGATGACGATGATGATGATAATGATAATAATAATAATAATAATAATAATTACAAAGATCAAGATCCACTACCATAACTCCACGAGGTTGCCATAACTCCAACGCTCTCAAATTCTTTGTAGCAGCTCTTAGATCAAAGCTGTTAGAAAAACGTCACCTGTCAATCTCACTGAAATGTTAAGTTTCCCTCACCAGACAGAATGCAGACAGAAAAATGGTGATTTTCCTGACTTCAGTAAGATAAAATTCTAGAAACACATCAGAAAGCCTCAAAACTGAAGGCACTCGGTACCTCTTTATTTGATAGCAATTTGTGTGAGGAAGTGAAAATAGGTTGGTGTTCAAGGGAAGTGGCAACAATGTTATACAACAAATCGGTCAGCTGAAGTTCAATAAGCGGAAGCGGTAAGACTTGTAACCAAAAGCGTTTTTAGGAAATACAATGCTATGACCAGGACGGTTTTGGGAAAGGACACTCAAAACACAGAGACTTGATCAATAAACTTGCAGTTTTCTAAGCGACAGAGGTCCAACTGAGTTAAAATCAACATCAACATCAGGACACGCCGCAAGGAAAGTAAGAACAAACGAGCCACATTCTACCAAATTTAACTCGGTGCACCTCTACAAACAATTTCTCGAAAGATAACGTTTTCAATTTCGATTATTAAGTCAACAATCCGCCTCATATACAACGATCAGTATTATAAAACAAAAACCATGAATTCTGCGAATTGAAGTTCTCGGAAATAAGAAACTATGATGTCATATCTCCGAAACGAACTAGAAAGGCCCAAAGTCATTTCAATGTAGGCAGACCAATCCAGTCAGACGTCGTTCTATTAACTCGTAAACGGTAATTATAACTTTTGATTTTAAAATGTTCGTCAAAGCAAGAACACGTTAGATTCAGACTTTTTGTCCACGGAAGGACAGATAAACCAACTGCAATTTGTTGGCGGTGTTTAGAATTAGGTACCTATTGCGTGTGAGGACAAATGCTAGCAAATGTATGATCTATCTGAAATGATCATTTCCTTCTAATAATTACGTTTAAGGTGGAAGATGCCCACAAAAGCTCTCCTTAGATGCTGTCGATTTCAAGTCGAGTTAAGGTGGCTCATCTTGATTTTTCCGACACCAACCCAACTTTGAACGGCTACTACTTTACTGTCTGAGCTCGGTGACGCAGGCTGCTTGACAGCGGCGTTACCATAGCAACGGAACGATGACGTCATGATTTTCGTATATCAGCAATTTTCTCGACATCTAGACCTAACCTTTTAAAACGGCCTATTGTCTCTTATAGTCTAGGTGTAGATCTTCCAGACTGCAAAGTTTGAAAACATTCTATGGGAGCGTTTTCGAAACAAATCGGGTAGGATATTTGTCAGTAAAAATTACAGATTTATGTTATTTTCTATTGTTTCATCGCTACCAGTGTTTTCCTGACAGATTGAAACCCCCCGGGGGGGGGGGGTACTTGGGTCAATTTTTGCTGGGTATGTGCCGCTGGCCTCTCCAGACCCCTACCCCATTATAGTCTATTCTGTAGCCAATTATAGACCCCATGTTAGTCACTTTTGGGCAAATATACCCCAAATCCCTACTTGCCGGAATTTACTTACCCCGAAATCCCGCAAATGTGCGACCCCATTCTAGTAACTCTATTAGCTCCTAATGAAAATGCAACCCCAGGGTTGACAGGATGTCATACCGCGTGTTCGTGTTTTTTTATTAACTAGTCAAATATTTAGTCTTTTTCTGGTTAAACTTTTGTTTCGCTGTCAACTTAAAGACGCAAAACAGACGACGATCAATTGTTACAGTTTGAGCAGTTTTGGGCGGTTGACCTTTTTGTAATTCCACGAATTACTGGCCACAGAATTGGAAAACATGGCCGGCTTTGTATATTTCTGCTGTTTTTGAGAGGTAAGTGGCCAGATTAGATGGGTGATTGTGCAGTTTTCCATTTAGGAGTTTTCAAGAAATCAATTCGATGTTTCTTGTTGAACTTGTTGATCCAGCCCGCTGGGAGGTTCGCAGCCGGCATTTCTCAGTGATTTCTCAAACAAAATCTACAGCAGTATTTCAGGAATGGTTCCGTTTGAAGCCTTCAGAATCGAGAGTAGGGTCCTTTATTACTTGAAAGTAAATGTCGTTATTTGACAGCGTAATCTGGCCAGTAAAGATCCGTTAATGTAATCCTTTCTAAAATAAGAGCTGTTATATATTCAACCGCCAATTCACAGACCGCTGAATTTCAGGTGAATTTCAACGCCAAGTAACAGATCCACCCGTGTCATTGTGTATTTGAATTCTCTGGCTTTTGAGCAATTACATAATATTGATTTCCGTTTTCATGCGCCCGTTCAAATCGCTAAGAATTGCCAAATACCGCTCTGAAATATAACCGGCCAGTAACCGTTCATCTGTAGTCAATGAGCACGCGCGAATTCGGTGACCCTTAGTAACACCTCGCGCGTTTGTCGCGCGAGTGAGGTAAAGCAAAATTAACATTGACGCGGAAAGCAATTTGCTTTTATCGGTTTCACTGGCCAATAAATTGCTTGAGGTGTATTTTCGGTTAGCCAGTTTCGAAGTAGGTATCATTCCGAACTGTAAAAAACAAAATGCTTAATTATTGTGTCTTTGTTGCCATGGTTGCTGACTACCGCTGTGACCTCTGACGAGCTTGCGTTGGTGTTGGTGACTCATAGTGCGATGACAGCAAATAATTGCAATTTGCTTGTATCAGTTTTACTGGCAAATAAATTGCTCGAGATGTATTTTCGGTTCGCCAGCTTCGAAGTAGGTATCGTTTAGAACTCTGATAAACAAAATGCCTAATTATTGTGTCCTTGTTGCCATGGTTGCTGACTGCCGCTGTGACCTCTGACGAGCTTGTTTTGGTGTTGGTGACTCATAGTGCGATGACGGCACAATAATTGCAATTTGCTTGTATCAGTTTTACTGGCAAATAAATTGCTCGAGATGTATTTTCGGTTCGCCAGTTTCGAAGTAGGTATCGCTTAGAGCTCTGATAAGCAAAATACCTAATTATTGTGTCCTTGTCGCCATGGCTGCTGACTACCGCTGCGACCTCTGACGCCGAGCTTGCGTTGGTGTTGTTGACTCATAGTGCGATGACAGCACAATAATTGCAATTTGCTTGTATCAGTTTTACCGCCAAATAAATTGCTTGAGGTGTATTTTCGGTTAGCCAGTTTCGAAGTAGGTATCGAACTGTGAAAAACAAATGCCTAATTATTGTGTCCTTGTTGCCATGGTTGCTGACTACCGCTGTGACCTCTGACGAGCTTGCGTTGGTGTTGATGACTCATAGTGCGATGACAGCATAACAATTGCAATTTGCTTTTATCAGTTTTAACGACAAATAAACTGCTCGAGGTGTATTTTCGGTTCTATACTCTACGTATTTTTGTGCTTTAGAATCAACACGTTTATACCACGCCTGCTTGCTACGCTTCACTGGTGCCGGAGGGATCGTGAAAATTATGTCCTTAGCACAATGGCAATTAACATGAGGCTTTATTTGTCATTGTACTAAGAACAGAATGTAAAAAAAAAACAAAAAAATTCCCCGATCCCTCCGTCAGCAGCTGATGAAGCAATGAAAATTTTGGATACGAAAGTCTTATACCCGTATCATACAGACTCGGTATGAAATCATACCCTTGTCATGTAAACACCCCCTAAAATCTTCTGTACCGTCGATCTCAAGTGGCCTTTTTAGCAAAGATGACCGCGTTAAACCCTCCATCAGGCCCGTTTTTTTCAGGGATTGTTCGAAAAAAATGATTACAGCGGATTAAGCGAGCCTCAGACGTTACAGTGGCCATAACGATACATTTTTGTAGTCGCCCCGTATTGATGACACATACAAGGATATTCCCAGGTTTATCTTGTGGTTGCTATAGCAACTAGGAGATATTGTAGGGGAGTTGAGCCCATTCCTGTGGTTATTTTCGTGAGCTCTCGAGTACATTCGTTGATGTTCGAGAGATATTCGGTATTCCCAAGAGAGGTACTTCGCTGTATGCTGTATAATCAGGCTACATCGCAGATATTTTCGTTATTTTTAGGTGCTGATGTATCAAGTAACTAGAGTGTCCCGGGCTCCGGCTGTTTAGAATGATAAGTGTGTTCACATGTTTATCGGTGGCTTCACAGCAATCTACATATATATTAATACGTGATGAAAGAACTGTTGTCTACCTATCGGCACGGAAAAACGGCGAAATTACAAAACGCCAACACCACACCATTTCTTTACTTTCCTGGCAAGGATGTGCTCAATTTGGTTTTAAATCGAAAAGATCCACTTTGCAGGAATTTCCAGAAAAGTCGCACGTTTCTCTCCCTAAGCGAACACCGCGCCATGTCTGTTGATATGTGACTAATTTCAATCGCTTATGCAAATTGGTGTCGGTTTTCATGGGTGACTAATTTCAACCGCTTACGCAAATTTGTGTCGGCTTTCAAAACATCGTGTTGTAGACTTGCTCCAAGTCGACCTCTTCGATTGATATTAATTTGCCCTGTGTTTTGCGAGTAAAGCGAGCTTCAATGAGGTCGCGAAGCGACCGAGCAAGCGACGAAGTCGCGAGAGGCCTACTGATCTGAAAAAACATAGGCCCGCAATGCGTGCAGAACCGACGAAGTGTTGGTTCGTCTCGAAAAGAAAGCAAGCGAGGCGCGCGTGACTGCAGGTTAAATAACATTCTAGCACCTGTAACAGCACGTTGCAGCAAAAGTGTGTAACTGTAACTAACGCTGAAATTTGACCAACTGAAAAGGCGACCAATACCCTGGAAAGGAGGTCAACTGAATTATTCACCTTCTCCTCACCAAACATAGGTCCACAGACTACGCCCGCATTCTCCACTCAAGATCATTTTTTGCTGTCTTTTGGTCGGTCTTTCCCAAAACCCTGACTAAAAAAGCCATCACAATTCTCAAAACAGACGCATTTCAAAAAATGGGCGATAAATTTCCCAATATAAAAGAAACCACATCTTTACGATTAATCAGTATGGGCACCGTAACAGCAGAAAAGAATTGAACTTTTCCCCACGCCTGGGAAGCACGCTTTGTGCACAGTTTTCTTTAATCATGTCAAGGGCTCCTTAAGCCAAATTGTGAATGCAAATACGAAATAAATCATTGCTATGCTCTATCGTACAGGTTACAAGAAAGCGCATTATAGGCATTTACCGGTCGTTTAGACCCACTCCACCCTCGATAAATGTTTTTATTTGGTTCAACGTGCTAACTGGCGTAATGAAAATTGTGACAGTATTTTGCCCTTTGCGTTACCGAATGACGTAATGTTTAAAATCTGATGACTCAGCTCATCTGTCTTAATGCTTTGAATATTTAATTTTGTTGAATTACGCTAAAAAATTAAATGTCGATATAAATTTGTCCACAACTGAACATGCTTTTACCGAGAGTTGTGAGCAATGTATTTATATACTGTTGTGAACAGGGCACTATAAAAACATGATTATCCATAACGACAAACACATGGTCAGAATCTCAACGTGCTAACTGGCGTGACGAAAACTGTGACAGTGTTTGGTCTTTTGCGTTACCGAATGACGTAATGTTTAAAATCTGATGACTCAGCTCATCTGTCTTATTTTGTTGAATTAAAATAAAAATTTAAAGATACATTTTGTCCACAACTGAACATGCCGTTACCGAGAGTTGTGGGCGATGTATTTATATACTGTTGTGAATATGGCACTATAAAAACATGATTATCGATTAAGACAAATACATCGTCAGAATCTGGAGAAATTAGTAAAGAGCGAAGTCGTCGCTTTATCTCAAACACGTTAAAGCATGTCTTATGGCGTAATCGTTAAATCCGGTTTCCTCTTCTGGAGTCAGCAAGTCAGTGTCTCGAACTCTAAAAAAATCGAACAAATCAGTTCAAAATCAAAAGTAAAGCAGAAAAATTAAAAAGACTAACTGGTATATCCTTCTGCGCCGCTTATACTATCCAAGAAGATCCAGCCTCGTGTAGTAATTCATTTCCCACCTGCGAATAACCTTTCTTAACGTTGGTAGCTACACATTTCCAAGTATTAAACATAACCACAATAACATACACCAGAATTTTCCTTTCATAACATTTACTGAGAACGATTCTATCCTTACGATGCCTCAGAAACACTTTGGTCCCACCAGCATCAACAGTGCCACTGGACTTCACCTCCTGTTATTATCAGTTCTCCTTGCTTTCTTTCACTAGTATTGCACAGATATTTCAGTCCGGCCAAAACCAACACTGCTCGGCGGGCGTGTGCTTCTATACCTACGATACTTTTTATGTGGACCCTTGTCCTATCGTGCGTTCGTGTGTGTACTAATCGACGTCTGTGTACAACTTCTTCTCTAAATGTTTACAGGTCAGCACAAAATTATACCACAACACAGTCGAAGCAAATCTTCCACCAAGCCTCCGTCACCTTTCTTGACCTGCCAATTCAAAATGGCGACTCGTCCGCTCTTGTTCTCACGTCATCCCATCCCATCCCATCGGCCATAGCGAAATGCACACCTTATGAGCCTTACACGACGTATTTTGACCGACCACTACACCAATCCACGGTCTTCACGACTGCACTAATCCGACTTCGTCGGTAAACATAGGCCTGCAATGCGTGCAGAACCGACGAAGTGTTGGTTCGTCTCGAAAAGAAAGCAAGCGAGCCGTGCGTGACTGCAGCTTCAATAACATTCAAGCATCTGTAACAGCAAGTTACAGTAAAAGTGTGTAACTGTAACTAACGCTTAAATTTGACCAACTGAAAAGGCGACCAATACCCTGGAAAGGAGGTCAACTGAATTATTCACCCTCTCCTCACCAAACATAGCCCCACAGACTACGCCCATGACCTCATGCATTCTAAAAAGCGAAGTCGTCGCTTTATCTCAAACACGTTAAAGCATGTCTTATGACGTAATCGTTAAATCTGGTTTCCTCTTCCGCAGTCAGCAAGTCAGTGTCTCGAACTCTAAAATCGAACAAATCGGTTCATAATCAAAAGCAAAGCAGCAAAATTAAAAAGACTAACTGGTATATCCTTCTGTGCCGCTTATAGTATACTATCCAAGAAGATCCAGCCTCGTGTAGTAATTCATTTCCCACCTGCGAATAACCTTTCTTAACGTTGGCAGCTAGACATTTTCAAGTAATAAGCATAACCACAATAACATACACCAGAATTTTCCTTTCATAACCTTTACTGAGAACGATTCTATCCTTACGATGTCTCAGCAACACTTTGGTCTCACCAGCATCAACAGTGCCACTGGACTTCACCTCCTGTTATTATCAGTCCTCCTTGCTTCCTTTCACTAGTATTGCACAGATATTTCAGTCCGGTCAAAACCAACACTGCTCGGCGGAAGTGTCCTTCTATACCTACGATACTTTTTATGTGGACCCTTGTCCTATCGTGCGTGCGTGTGTGTACTAATCGATGGGCTTAACTGCAGAATACGTCATCCCATCCCGTGGGCCATAGCGAAATACACACCTTGTGAGCCTTACACGACGTATTTTGACCGACCAAACCAGTTGACGCTCTTGACACGACTGCTCTAACCCCACTTCGTCGGTTAAAAAAACATAGGCACGCAATGCGCGCAGAGCCAATGATATATTCTTTTTCACTATATGGTGAGATTTATCCTGACAACCTACACCTGTGGTAAGTCCCACCTCCCCTCTGCCCCGCCTTCCTACACCCCCACCAAAAAAAATCTTGTGGTTATCCACTACAATATCTGGTCATGATCGAGCAGCGTGACTACGTGACAGTTAAATATAGTGTGACATCAAAATTGCGCCTGAAGTAAAGAAACCGAAGAAAGCTGTTTGTTTCACTGTTCTTCAAAGACAACATAGGCAAAAACACTCACCGTCGAAAAATACTGCATACATAATTTAGGCAAAGATCAGTGGAAAGTTAACAATTGTACTTCAGAAATAAAATGTAAGTTGCAGTTGAACCTTTCAATTTCGTACTTCTACCGGTGAATATGCATTACGTTTTCAGAGCTCATGGACGGTCAACTTTCGATAGGGTGCCGTTTTGACGCTCTGCGTGATTTGCGTGACATGTGACTCGTTTTACTCGTACTACCACACAGCTCTTAACAACCTCTAATTTCATTGGACCTTGGTACCACGCAGCTCTATTGTTGTCAGGGCTAGGGTCCATTGTTCTGTTGTTTGTTCTATTGTTTTCTCAGCAAATCAGAGAAGACCTTGTAAGAGCTGCGTACCGCCGTTTAATTTGTTGGTTTTCAGACGTTTCAATCAACCACGTACGTTCTACACATTGCCAAAACAAGATTCTGCCATCAAATGTATGTTTCTTGAGTGAACAAAATTTTCTTCGCAATCGGTTCGAACTAGCGTTTATAAACACGACTGAGATAGTTTTGCAACTATATTTATTTCCCTGTAGATTGAAGTTGCTTGCTTTGTAGTCAAGTCGGCTTTAACAATGTTCGTCTTTTTGCTTCGCAAATCGACCAAAGCATGTTTACAATGGTAAATTTCCCACGTCACGGTACAAAGTTATTTTTAGCTCACGTGTTTGTTTTGGGTCTCAACCTACAACAGAATAAATTTCGTTTGCTTTGCGAAATGTTCAATTCAGCTCGCTCTTGCAAAACCTGCTCGCTTTCCAGTAGTGTGTGATGTAATATATCAAACACGAGAAAGAGTGTTTCATCAGGATATCCAAACACCGAGAAGTGGGTTGAAAAAACGAGGCGCAGCCGAGTTTTTTAACCGAATTCGAGGTGTTTGGATACCTGATGAAACACTCTTTCGAGTTTTTGATATGGCTTCTCAAACCATTCATAGTTCTTGGAGAAATTCAAGGCAGAAGTTTGCAAAACTTTATGCTAATTAAGATCCGGTATCCAAACCACCGTCACGGTAGTGATTTCCTTTGTTTTCTCTTTATGAATTATTAACGAGTTTGAGAAGCTATATAGCACTTTAGTAATCGTAATAATTAAATGTTTTCAGAAAAGTGCTCTTGGGTAATTGTTTCCAGACGTTTTCAGTAGGTCCGATAGGTCTCTATTAGTTGCGTTACATTCCGAAGGTTCAAATTACAAGTAACATTAGATGCAGTACCGCTCAATCGCGTCTCGTTTCGCGCGCTATGCGAATCGCGTCACGCACTACGAGAATCGATTCGCGTAGCGCGAGATTCACCGAAGCGGCAATTTTGGCACATGAGAACGATTATCCTGGGCGAAACCCATCAATCTCGTGAAGCGGTTTTCACGGTTTAGCAAGTGTACTTCGGTCCTTTGCTACCACTCCGAGGCAGAAAGGTTAGATGTTTTCGTTTACGCAAATATCTTTGAGCGTTTGAGTTTGAGTTTGTGAGTTTTACAATTCCGTAGTGACTTATCTTACATCGCAATCGACCGTGAATTTCGATTGCATTCGCGACGTGTTTTGCCAAATTTCTTTGGCTTTGTCGTCCATAGAACATGAAAATCAACTGGCCGAGGTTTACAATCCCCGTACGACTCACGTTTAACACATTTACCCGTTAGTTCGCCATAAACAAGTTGATTGAGGTTTACGCTCGCGGCATTAGTGACACGTCGCCATAACCAGAGATGAACATATCTTTGGGTTTTCTTTTAGCAAGCGACATATCTTGAATTCTGTTCGCTTCAATAAAGTAAAACGATTGAGTTTGTAAGCAAACCAACTATATATTTAACCTTCAGTTCAATAAAACCGATGGGCCCAAATTGACTTCACATCACAAATTTGCATAACTTCAAAACAATTGTGGTGTGTAGTTTGAAACCTGTCACCAACGCACGATGCCATCCAAAATCAAGAACTTTCGAAGGTTTACGGAGGAATTTAACCCTCAGCCTATTCTCACATCGCTTTCATTCACGATAAAACTTGCTTCTATCGATTGAAAACATATATACCAAAGGAAGTTGACGAGTAGCCTGCGTGCAGACGTCTCCTATTTCCATATAGGAGACGTCTGCACGCAGGCTAGTTGACGAGCCATTTGTTGCATGTTGACAAAGCAACGTGTGCGCTTTGGATCAGCTGTTCGGATCAAAAGATCGGCAAGTTTACTCTCAGTTTTCTGCAATCTCAATTTCGATAGATCACTCTAAAATTTAAAACATAGACACACGAGAGCAATGAAATATTATTAGTTAACTGATCCAGCAGATTTCGGTAACAAATGCGTTTCTCTGTTGATCGAGACTTGCCAATGCAAGATACTTCAAAGCCCGGGGTTGCACTCCCATATAAAGTGTATGGGTACGTGTCGCTAATAAGGTGAGGGTTTCAGTGTCCCGCTGGCACACCCCCGTCCAACATTTCACAGAATACCCCCTCCAGAAGATTGAAGACAGATACCGTACATCGGACAGCACGGTTTTCTAGCTTGAAGACATTAGCCATGACGTCACTTTCGTAACGTTATTGGCTAATAAAGGACTTGGGAAAGTCTAATCGTGTTGTTGAGTGGTGAATTGTTCACGGGTACCAGGTAGTATTCCATAATTTGTGGCGAAATTTAAGAAGAATAGCATTAGGTCACTGCGAGCAACGATGTGTTGTTAGAATAGGTTTTTGTCAGGAGCATATCGTGATACGCTTCTGTTTCTCTTTGGTTTCTGTCAAGGTTTCCTGTTTGATTTTCTATTGATCAAACTTTAACAGCTGTCATTTTCTCGGCGATTACTTGTCATTTTGGTTGTTTAGTAATTACGAAACCGGTTCGCTTCCACGTGCTTTCTCAGTCGCACTTTGTTTCGTTAAGGTGAAGAAGACCAATTATGTTTATCGTCAAATTTTTCTTATCCTGTTCTGTGGCCCTAGGCGAGACAGTTACGTAACTACGGTTTTTAATTTATTTGCGTGTTAAGTAAGGTGATTAAAGGCAATGATTATCGTGCCTGTGGAGTTTCTTAGAATCTTTTGTTCACAGTGATTTTGGCATGCACATTTCGTACAGTAGAGTGAATTCGTATAACCCGTTTCTTATATACTAATGAGGCGCATACTATTCTAACGACTGGTTTGGGTACGCACGAGCGATTCACGATTGAAATGCGTACCTGTGTTAAGCATACGCCAAAGAAAATAAGCATTTTAAAAAAGATACGGAGTACAACTGCAGAAAAATAATACTTGCTAAACTAGGTTTCAAGTTGTCATTTCAAAAAGGACGCTACAAACCCCACAAGGCAGCTCGCTTTACATCTGTATCACACGACTTTCGACATTTTGAACATGCAACAGTGAACTAAATTTCAGTTCAACGCTTCTCTCGCGTAACCCACATGTAGCCCTGCGTTAAAATTAAAAGGCTGTCTTTCTGACGCCTGTGGCAGAGAAACACTCGTGCCGGTACTTTCTCACGCTGGTATGCAAACAGTGAAAGAAAAGAAAGCTCATTTTAAGGCTTGTTATTTTCAAATGTTTACGATTAAGAATTTGAAGCAATGGTTTCAGTTGTGTGTGCTCAGTTTTTTAATTGTTCTTCTCATTAGCATTTAGTGATTCTCAATAGCATATAAGAAACGGATTATACGAATTCACTCTAGTACAATCCTACTATTTTCGGTTTTAATTTGGGTGATTAGATTCGGTCAATTCGTTTCGTAATTTTGTTTAAATTAGTTTTCTTTTTTCAGCCCATTAGTAGTTGTCTCAAAAGTATTTTGTGATTATGTTTCGCTTCCATTACATAATGATCCATATTACGTAACGTTTATATTCTAGTTTACGATCAATCAAAGAACCAAAGACGCTAAGCTTCCTATAAATCGCCTTTGACTGGTGCTTCAAGTTCCGAGTCTTCTTGCGGTCAATTTTCGTTGTCATTCATTCTTGAAATTATTCCGCCCGTATCTAAACAAGACGCCCGACGCCTCTTGACCCTTTAGTCGACGCTACAGTAAAATAAATCCGTAATCGCCGTAGGACGGGATGTAAGAAAGTTTAGAAAGAAAGAATATTCAAAGTATGGAAGGAAACAAAGAAGAAAACCCTAATTCCCAGGGTGCTAAGTCTGTGCGATCCGTGAGATCAAGGGGCTCTGCTTCATGCAAATGCTCCAGGCTATCTTTCCTCTCCAAAAGAATTGAAGCAGCTTCCAGAGCAGCAACGTTCCAAATAGAAATGGGTTTTATAGAGCACGAAACGCAGCTGAGCAACTTTCAAATTTTGAAGGACATAACAATAGCGAACGCAGAAGAAGCTTCGATAAGCAGGTTTCCAGGAGAAGAAAAGGTTGAACAACAAGACACTAAAGAAGACATGCGGTTCCAGAGAACACTGAAGAGCTCTGCAGTAGTCAGGAAGAGAAGCTTCTTGTTATCCACCCTCTTATTAAGAAAGAGCGTCCTCCACTGGATCCTAACGCACTTTCGTTCAAGTAATCAATTGTCTCTAAGTTAAAAACCTCACCCAAGTTCACTTTCGATGCATCTCTAAGAGCGGACGTTAAGGCCCTGGAACTGAATGATATCAACTTCAAGGGTCTAATCAGAGTGGGTCTAATAGAGGCAAACCGAGTTAATCGCCATGATCGCTAATCATCAAAGAAATAAATGTAAAGAAGATCCTCGCAGTTATTAACGCAACTTATGTAGTTGCGAAAAGAAAGCCTGAAAAAATCAGGCTTTCTTTTCGCAACTGCATAAGTTGCGTTAATAACTGCGAGGATCTTCTTTACATTTATTTCTTCATTCCGCAGTTCAAATATATGAATTTCATATATTCGTAATTTCATAATCATCAAAGAATTAGTCTTCTTCCACTCCAGGAACCTCCAGTGTTTAGTGGAGTATATTTCGATTACCCGGTCTTTATCCCTGCCTTTGAAACGACCATCGAGAGCCAAGGTTGACTATGACAGGGACAGACTGTACTTTCAAAGCAAGTACACGACGGGAAAGACAAATGACGTGATAAAGGAATTTGTGACCGTGAATTCTGACGAGGGATACAAGCAAGCTCGTAAGGTTCTTGCCAAGCGGTTCGTTGCCCCTTTCCATGTAGCCCAGGTGTACAAGACTAAGTGAAGAAGTGGTCTCAAGTTAGTGAAGGAGATGGGCGTGAGATGCAAGAGTTATCTGATTACCTCATTCGCTGCAGAAAGGCTATGAAGTCAATGAGACGCTTGGAACAACTCAATTCCACTGAACCGATGTGCAGATAAGCTCGAAACTACCTTCCCACTGTGGCGTGAGATGGTGTCGCCATGCCTATGAACTGAGAAGAGGAAAGGAAGGATCAGTGACCTTCAACTCTTCAAGAGATAAGATGACTTAGTAATAGATCCCGCATTTTCCCTGTATGCTCTAATGAGCGAGACCGCATGAAGGACGCAGGAAGAAATGTGGCTCACAGAAGAAATTCCTTACGATCATCCACCCAAGCCAACACCCTGTCAACGTCAGGTTCCGTCAAAGTAAAGAAAGCCAAGTTCCGCTGTTCAAGAAACCCAGTGCCTTTCGTGTTTCAGTTCCTCTTGGAAAATGCCCTGATTTCAAGAAGCTTAGTTTGTAAGATCGCCTTCGTTTCGCTAGGTCAAAGGGCCTCTGCTTTGGTTGTTACAACAAAGGACACATGTCAAAGTCTATTTCGATTGCCCGTCTTGCTATTTCATAATTTTACAATGTCAGACCCTTTTTAATATTGCATTTTTCTGTTTAGGTTTTTCCTATTTCATCTGATTTCTTTTTATTAATAATATAGTTGTAAATTGGTTTCTGTTATAATCTAGGAGAGGGCCACAGGTTCATCAGTTTTAACTGTTAAGTGCTACCCTCGTAAAATAAAGTTATTATTATTATATGTTGTATTATTATTGCAAGAACCGTATGAAGTGTAATAAATATGAAAAACAACACCCTACAACCCCACACCAAGATCCGAAACAGCAGACTGATAGCAACACCGAAGGAAGTAGCACTAAAGGACAGCATGTTAGTAACTGCGTTTATGTCAGCAACGCCATGGTATGGGGTGACTGTGACACTAACTCTGATCATTCCCGTTTGGCTGAAACATAAGGATAAACCGCTTGTAGAAGTCACGGTTTACGCTCTTCTCGATGACGCTAATGATACCACCTCTGTGCAAACATCCACCCTTAAAGCCCTTGGAATCCAGTGCTTGGTCCAGTCACATTGATTCAAGAAGGCGAAGAAGTAAAGGAAAAAGTCAAGGTCTCCTGTAACAGAATCGTTACTTAAACGTCACTAAAGGAATTGGATCTATCGCCTTATTATCCCCACAAAGGCAAGGGAGGTGCTAGTCCTGTTTTAAGTCGAGATTGTTGGAGATGGACTTCTCCGAAGAATGTATTAAAGGAGGCCCATTGCCTCAAGAGGAAAGACGGTTTACGGCAAATGCAAAGGAAAGTATCCGTCTTTGCCACGATGGCCGCTACGAAATGCCGCTTCCGGTTAAAAATGCCAATATTGCACTTCCAAATAATCGTGAACTATCTTTACGTCGTCTGATGCCTCCGAAGAAAAGATTCAGTGCTGATACAAGCTTTCGAGAGCCGTTCATCACATTTATGGACTCTATGATCAAGATAGGCTATGCAGAGAAGGTCGCTACATCGGGTTCTGACAGCAGTCCTGAAACCAATTCTTGTGTATGGTTTATCCCCCATCATGGTGTATTCCACCCTAAGAAGCACTGGATAAAATAATGGATTTGATCATATTTGTCTTAAAGACAAATGTGAGACAAATCTAATATCGTATTTGTCTCGGTCTTGAACATGACAAATACGTGACAAATATGTTGACAGATTTGTCCGCGATAAATGCAAGACAAATACTGATTGAATTTGAAGTGATATTTAGCCCACGTACAAATATGAAGCGAATTAGACAAATGTGTTAGAAACTTGGTTCCTTTTGAGTTTCTTTCTTTTTGCAATACAATGGGGAAAAGCTTGAGACTTGGTTGGGCATTTAATTTTGCGTGGTTTTCTCTGGTGTAAGCCTATTTGTCTTAACAGTGTTGGTATAACTTCTTTGGGAGTGGTTTTTATTTGTAAGACTCAAATTAGCTTCCCACATTAAGTGTTTATAAGTCTCATTTTGAGACATTTGAAAAGTCATAAATAGATAACTTTTTTGGGAGTGGTTTTCATTTGTAAAACCCAAGTTAGCTTTCCACCTTAAGTGTTTATAAGTCTCATTTAAGACATTTGAAAAGTCATAAATAGATAAATAACTTTTTTGGGAGTGGTTTTCATTTGTAAAACCCAAGTTAGCTTTCCACATGAAGTGTTTATAAGTCTCATTTTAAGACATTTGAAAAGTCATAAATAAATAACTTCTTTGGGAGTGGTTTTCATTTGTAATACCCAAGTTAGCTTTCCACATTAATTGTTTATAAGTCTCATTTTAAGACATTTGAAAAGTCATAAATAAATAACTTCTTTGGGAGTGGTTTTCATTTGTAAACCCCAAGTTAGCTTTCCACATAAATTTTCGGAAAGTCAAATTTTGAAACCTCTTGAAATATTACAGGTTAAATAACTTCTTTGGGAGCTGTTTTCATTCGTAAAACCCATGCTTCTGATATATATAAAAATAGAAAAATCCTAAAGAAGCTAAAAGAGGACAGTTATTAAATTCATTTCACAATTTTTTTTTTTTCAAACCGTTGCCCTGTAAATGGTCTACTAGCTTATAGTCTTCATTGACAGATTATCAGGATTGGTACTAAATGGATTGCCAAATCAAAGCTGTGCTCTCAGAAAAATTGCACGGTGCCTGCAGGTTCTTCTGTAACAAATCTTGGGTACCCAGCTCTTGAAAGCTTTAATGATAGAAAAGTTATACACTTCCCAAAGACAAAGGTAAGCCGCCTAAGGCACCCGGGCCCTGCTAGAGCACAACTCTGCAAATTCATATAACTATCTCTTCAAACAACAGTATTAACTCATGCCTCATGGTATGATATCTACATGTAACCTGGTGAAAGGTCATAGATTCTTACTTTCTAAGGTGCCAAAAATAGTAGTACAATTCCAGACTTACTAAAAATACAAAAAGTGAAATGAAACTTTGGCAATTTAAATTGAGATCAAACTATTGTTCAGTAACTGAATTAGCATTTTCAATGTGAAAATGTGCAGTTTCAGTATCCATACACACTCCATTTAAATCAGTGGAAATTTTGAGGGGGTTGGGGTCTCGAATGCCAAAATTGTTAAAGGAAAGTATTTACATGTAAATAGCCTAACTGGAATTTCCATAGGGGTGGGAAATTTAGACAAAAAACATTCCATTGGAGTGGTATGAATATTTTCTGGAACAACACATCAAAACAATCATGGCATCAGTACTATTAAAGACTACAAGCAGTCCTACTTTTCGCTTTGAAATAGAAAATACTTATCTCGTTTGTCTTGTGCGTACATGCCTTTTCTCCTATCTTTAATCAATCTACAGTTACTATTCAGCGTTAATTATAGCCAAAAAAGATTCATAAAGACCAGATACATGTAGGCCACTGAGCCTTTCAATGAATGACGAACCCAAAATTTTAAAATGTTTTCACAAGTACATTTTCCTTTCAAGTGGCAAAACAAAGAGAACATTTTCTCTTTTCCACTTTTGGACAGTTCCAACAAATTTTCTCTGAATCCTTTGTACAGGAATAAAGGAGGCTGGGCCTAATGGTTCGAAGATGTCTTTACACCAAATCTCTGTGGTGCCACTCTGATGCATGTGTCTCTCAGGATGTTCCTGAAACCAGGCAACTCAGGCCATAATGAGAGTTCTCCATTCTCCATTAATTAAAACATTCTGTTTCACATAGTAGCTCACTACACCAGGCCTCGCATTACATGTGGCTGGATCAATGTTTCCATTGACTCCCACCCAGGGAGCAATGATGTAGGAAGACCGCTCACTTCTTGAGTCGAGCGAGCCATAGCGCTCTCCCAAAACTTCAACTCCGGCATAGCGGTCAAAAATAGCTGTTCCATTTTGGAATTCCACCCCTTCAAGAATGTTGAATATGATTGCAAAAGAAAATTCAGTTCATCATCGTCAAGAAAATCCATTCTGTGTGGAGATATACAAGAAAACAATGCAATGTCAAACCAAAGGTTTCCCTTTCTTACTGGGCCCTCTAATAGGGAAAAGTGCTCCGCGGCAGAACTGACATCATGAATAGGATCCATTACAGAAGTTTTCATTTGACTGAAGACAGTTCCAAGTTGTTCCTTAAATAGACGTGGGAATGGAATATCCCTGATGTCTTGGTCCCGTAGAAACTTTCGCATTAATTGAATTTCGACTGCTCTTTGCATGGAAAAATTTGAGAAGCATTTCAATTCCACGGTCAGCAATGTTACAGTATGTCCACCAGTAACAAATGAATAGAAGCAGCCAGTTCATGAGGATGTTCCTGTTAAATGATTCAGGATCAGTCTCAACTGCTCCAGGGAAGTTTGGTTCATCAAGGTCATCCAAAACATTTTCTTCTAACAAATCATCCCATACCTCTTGACCTGCACTGTGTAACATTTGTTCATGGTACAAATCTTCTTCTAGATCATCTTGTTCTCCAATAGACTTGTGAATGAAAGCTTCATCGAATAACCTCCTATCTTCATCGTCTAGATTTCCAAAGCAGGACTCTTGATTTTTGTTACTGTCCTCTGCAAAAAGTGCAAGTGAGAAATTCAAATTATTGTCTATATAGCTGAAATCTAAAGCTATGGGGTACAGTCAGTTAGATACCCAATATTGAGTTGCCAACCTAAGTGGGTTGTTTTGAAGTTTACTCTTTTAAATTGTAAAACCCTTAAGCGGCGAATGGCCAAGCTTCAGAAATTAAAATTGTTGATACATACAGTACATTATTTATAATAAAAGTAACATGAATGTATTCATCAGTATACAGGGATGGATAGTTCATATTGAAACTATTACACATAGGGCCCAGGCCCTTGAATCTTATGTTACGGCCTTCCAGTACAAGGTAAATGGCTACAATGAGCAAGATAATTTTGTAACTCAGAACCTGATTACACCACTTTCTTTTTCTCACATTTAAATTTATTCTGGAAAGATTGCGAGCAAAATGCCTTTGCAATCACAGAATAAAACAAAGTCCTCAATTTTCAGGATATCATTGATTCATCGTCATGTCCTTTACTAAAATTATTTAATTTTGATTGGTAATCTCTACCTATGGGACTTAAAGTTTCAAATCAAATGTGCAAATTTTGCCCACTTTTTGGGGTATCGCATGGTCTTTGCGAGCACAAGCATTGACAAAAGTTAGCCTTGTGAGCCACAAGCACTTTTCACAAAGCTACCTCCACTAAAAACCGAGTATGTGAGCACTTTGAAAAATTATGCGACCACGAGCAAAGGAGCGCCCAATAAAATTTTACAAGCATTCCGAGCAGAAGCCTAATTTTGCGAGCACTGCAGAATTTTGATTGACCATTGAGGACCCCTACTTTTCCCAGCACAGCTGTTAAAAAGTAAAATTTGTTTAACTTCTCTAAAGCTGTAATATTATTACAGTTGACGCCATTATCTGTGTAATTAATAACGACAAGTTTCATCCAAAAAGTATCTAGGTTTTTGCAAATTTATTGTGCTGCCAAATGTTGAGGTTTACACGTATATTTCATGCACTCACGGTGGACGGGAAACACTTGTAAATGATGCCCGAGCGGCTTTTATTTTCTTGGCCTGTATTATTAACTGTAGAGCATTCAGGAAAATTGTCAGAAATTGTTATAAACACCTAGAATGTTCATAATATATTAGCACAGCACTTTCACTTACTTTTAATAGTTAATGAAAATACTTCTTTGTACTTTCAGAAGCGGTTTAGTAAGGGAAGTGGTCATAACAAGTGTACTCGACGAGGACCCACCTTGTGTAGGGGTAGGGGGGTTATGCAAGATACCACCTGTCTGATTAGCCAAATGGACAAAATTTATTGGCTTCAAAATTTGAGTTAAGACTTTCATATATTAGGTGTGCATGAACCTTGCATTGCTTTAGAAATGGCACAAGGATGTTTGAATCTTTTTCTTAGTTTCTACTCCTGATAGAGTGGGGGTTATACAAACAATACACCATCTTTTAAGGTGGGGAAGGGGGATACATGAAGAGACCACCTGTCTTTTTGAAGAGTGGTGGGTCCTGTCTGAGTACAATAGTTTTGTCCATTTCCCTAATTTTATCAATCCCTACAAATTCAAAAACACACCAAACTCAAAACAGCTAAATATAAATACAACAGCCAGACAAGATGCCTCTCAGATTACACATGGGTCACAAATCTGTTCGCTTAAAAAAGCCAAAAATTCTGAACTACATGTATACACAATGTGGGTTGAAATATTAAAGAAACTTGAATTAAACTTTGCTCTGAATTGAATTTCACTCAAGATGAAGGCAAGAAATGCATTCACAATTGCCAAGATATACCGGTACATGTACGGTATTGTGAATTTTGAAGTCGCGCAAATCTGCATACATATAATATTTTGACGAGGTTAGCTGTTCGTGTTTAGAAGGCAACACATCAATCTTATCCTGGCGTACTGAACTACAGTGTAAAAAAAACATCCAATTAACTGTTTCAACCTTTGAATTTCTTTTTCTACATTGCAGGATTCGCAATCAAGCTTTCAAGTTTGAAGACAAGGTTTCATGCGAGCATTCATCGGAAGATTGAACTGTTGATAAATATATTTTACAAGTGTTCTGCGGTCAAAACTCTTTAATGGCCATGGCTTTAAAACAGCAACTCTTTTAAAAACCCTTCTGTAGAGATGTTGTCAGAAATGGTTTAATTTCCCGTGAAGATCCGTGAACTGTCCAGTTTCATTCGTTTAAAAACGCAGAAGACTTGTCATTAAAGTTGAAGTGTCACAAAACTTTAAAAAATGTATTTGCCATATAAAAAAGTAAAAATTGACCAAATTAATTTTCTGTCGGCATAAAAATTATTTATCGGCAGATCGCTCATGCGAAAAGTTGTCAGACACTTTAACTTCAAACAAATATTTTGTAACTCTAGCGGCTAGAATCGCTGGAACATTCTCAGCGCAACCTTGTTTTCTTGGCCTGAAACTCAGACATCACCATGACTTTCTAGCAACGTGTCCTGTTCCTTCTCAACTTGCAAACTTGGAAAGTTCAGTCGCGCCAAAGTTGGGAAGTTTGTTCTGAAGTTCATAATATGTTTGTCTAACTCGCAACGTAATTGGCTACTTCATAACGTAGTTCCCAATTTCCCAACGAACTTCACAACGCAGGACTGTAAAGTAATGTGAAATCGACTGTAAAGATATAAGTACAGTGTTTCTAAATTTCTGTGATAACACCAACAAATTCTTACCAGAGCCTGACAAAATGAATTCAATGTTCTCAAGAATCATGTAAAGCACCTTTACCACCACGCATTAAAATTCCCAAGCAAAGTGCTTCCCATGATCCTTTTGTGGGATCGTTACATGTGTTGTTCAACTCAGTTCAACAACTGAATGGTTCTGGGTCACCTGGTTCTGAAGTTAATCAAAATAAATTCGTTCTGGGATAGCATGTATTTTTCTCCTGGGATAAACTTATCTCTTTGTTAAAAAAAATGGCAGCTAAAACTTGTATCCTTCGTACAAAAAGGCGTATATTAAACATTTTGACTGCTTCACTTACTTACATGTAAGTCTAAACAAAGAGAAAAGGTTTTAGTTCCGAGTCATTATTTATTGGGAGGTTCGAGAAGACGAGGGGTTGAAAAATCAGGATTCCAATGTAATGACTAATGATAATTTAACTTTAAAACCTA
Organism: Siderastrea siderea; assembly: GCA_964030785.1. Classification (NCBI taxonomy): domain Eukaryota; kingdom Metazoa; phylum Cnidaria; class Anthozoa; order Scleractinia; family Rhizangiidae; genus Siderastrea; species Siderastrea siderea. Next base: position 24,197,655 of record OZ034966.1, read on the forward strand.
CTATTTCGTTAGACTTACCATTAAACTCGCGATGGCTGTGGTTCTCAGTGACCAAGTCATGCTCATCTGGACTTCGCAGTTCGGGATTATCGTCGAACGAACATGAGCTGACATCGTAGCTTTCTTCATCACTGATGTCACTTTCACTGCGTGGTTCATTTGCTGCAGCAATTTCTTTTAGATGGTTAGACCGGGTGCCTCGGCTTACAAAATCGTTACAATGACTGCAAAAATACCTTTTCGAACTCATGATGAATCAACAAACTGACGCCACGGACAAACCAAACAACACAACAGTACACAGCAGTCAGTAGTTGCATTTGGACACGTGACGTTCTTCATCCAATCAAAACGATTGCGAAGAAGTTGTGACAATGATTAGCATAATCGGCGGGATTTTTGGCGTCACTTCACGATCATTGCCGGCAAGCGCTGTGCTCTTTGACACTGAAAACGTGAAAGTTGAGTTTGAAAGTGTATTTTCGTTATTTGAAAATGCATCGTAGAAGATCAAACTGCTCAGAAAGTGAATGTTCAGTGGATTCGCCACCAACCTCGGGTCGTCATCGAACGGTGAGTTTTTTAAAGATCTGTCAACATGCTGTAATGATCGCTGTGACATTCTTTGTTCTTTCTTCTCTAAAATCGATTCTCTGTGAAGGAATCATTTGTCTCCCTCGCATCCGTTTGTAATATTTGGAAGGAGACTAAGGATTTATCAGAAACAATAGATCAAAGAAGCATTTTGAATAAGGATAGAAATTTCCAGGTGTTATTGAAAAAGCGAAAGTAAACACACTGTAAATGTTTACGTTACAGGCAACAGTTCCCCGCGGACCAGTTCGGCCAGTAGTCTCAATAGAAAGAAATAACCGCGATAATCCCTCGACCCGTCGAGGTTTGTGCCTAGATGTGACGCCCGGTGCAGCATCAGAGCTGACTATTTCGCCGCGTTACAGCACACCGGAAAGCGTGACATCGCGTCCAAGCTGTGATCACGACATTCAGCTTAATCAATTGCTGCGTCACATCGCAACGCTAACGGAGAAGGTAGACCAGTTAAAAGACTCAGCAAGAACACAAAGACAAGTTACAACGGGGAATGTTAGCCTTCCACGAGATATAGTGGTAAGTTAATCTTTTTACAATGAATCCATCACTTTCATGCTTCCATTCTAAAGTAATAAGAATGAGGAAAGAAAAATTCCTGGAAGGCAATTTCAAGGCATTCACGAATTCAGTACTTCAAATGGTTACTTTTATGGCGTGTAGTTTGTTGCTATGGTAACCTGCCACACACCGAAATTATATCCTAGTAATTTGGTAACAGACATTTGGTATTTGGTATAACAAAAACACTTTTTTTCGGTTTTCTCTAAAAAAAATATATATATATATAAAACAATATCTTTTTGTAACATTGGTTCCTTTTTTGTTGAGATAAAAAGGGCGCTGAATATCATGTCTGTAACATGAAATGGCCCAAGGTGCCTTAGCCAAAAAGCTGTATACAGTAATTATGTAGAAAATTCCCCAAAATTGGTGTTTTGGAAATGATTATTTTTTTATTCATTATTAATAATTGTTTGTTTCATGTAATTATACTTTATGTAGGCCTGTGTCCACAAAGTTGTGGCTAAGTTAAAAGAAAAGGATCCACCTATAGAGTGGACTTTGGAACCAGATAACAGGTAAGGTGGATGAAAACGTCAAGTCAATAAATGGAAGGATTCAAGTTGTTTACCTGTTTACTTTTTATTAATAAGTGGCACATGAAAAACTCACCTAGCTAAATATAATTATTTTTCAGTGAAAAAAGGCTTAGTACTACAAGGGACAGTGTCTATCTTGTTGAAGTACTTAATGACATCTGCCTCCATAATCTTGTTCAAGACTCACGAAACTATGTCATGTATAGTGTTTTGGCATTTTAATGAAATGCACCTACCAGTTTCTTTGAACATCCATTTTCCCGAAACTTAAAGCAATGTATTTCACTGAACAATGCATTATTATAAATTTCTCAAACTTGTAACTGATCAGGCATTAGTAACTTTTGAGTGGTGGTTTCAGTTTTAAGGGTGATGCAAACTGTGAAGTCAGCCAAGCCATTGAGAGAGGAGTCAGAGCAACTTCAGCATTTAAGGAAGCCGATCCAGTTATCTTAGAGCGTAAGTACACTGTAACAAGTTAGTTATAAACAAAGTGAAATTAAAGGTTTAATGGGAGGGGCTTAATGATCTTGACCAAGTTCATTCTTTTCTTGTTTAATTTTGTAACGTCTCAAAAAGCATTTACTGGTACCTTAAAATTGCATAGCTAAGAGAAGAAGAAAGTCCTGGCTAACGTAACTTAATTTAAAAATTTCCCTTTCTGCTTAAAAATTTATAACATCCCTGGAGAGTGATGTCCTTCTCCAGATTTCTTGTATATTGGGTAGCAAGGTTTCTGAGTGTACTGCCAAACATCTGTACAAATGTTGAAGATTGCAATAGATGTTCATAATGGGTGAATTTTTTAACAGAATAGATAAATGGGTCAAACCTTTAGACATACCTATGAGATAAACAAAAGGGGATAAAGTGAAAACTGGTAAAATTTGAACCATTCCCCCTTTTTACACCTGGCTCTTCTACTTCTTTCATTACTCCCCTTCCTCAAATAAGACCTCTACTTAGGTTAGCCTACAAGCAAATCTTGAGTCTGTTCTATGTCATGCATTCCAAATGCATGTTAAAAATCTGTAGTAAATGGGTACATTATCAAACAGTTTTAATTGTCCACGTAATAAGTTAAGGGGATTTTTCACAAGGATACCTTACATTCTTACAATCACAATAATTGAAGGGCTCGGTGCAAAAAGGGTGGAAGTGATTTTTGCTTAAAATGAACATTGGCAAAATCACTCAACATTTCGCATGTGGGTTTGTTTATGTACATGTATGTGAACCACTGTACTGTATTTCTTTTTCCAAGTTTTGGCTTCGTTTTCAAGAAATAACATATGCAAAAACCTTGGTTTTTCAAGTTGGCATTTTTAGAACTATTTCTTTGTTCCATTTAAACAAAGAAGCTACTTAAGATGCCGACTAGAAAAACCTAGTTTTTTGCATATGTTATTTCTCAGAAACGGAGCAGAAACCGACAAAAATAAATTCATTACAATGTTTCACTTAGGATATATAAACAAACTCGCATGCGAATTTTGGAGTTGTTCTGGCAAGGTTCAATTTTTGCACCGAGCCCTTCAAATATTTATTAAATTGTTAGGGATGGTCTACAAATAGTCTGTTAATGTAAGAAGTTTAACAATGTTATTTAAATTTATTGTACTATAGGTGCAATAAGGACATATTTTAAAACACTGTAAGCTAGAAGGAAACGAAAAACAACCCAGGTCAGGCTTGAAGGACAACCACATTTAACAAACAAACAAGAGCAAAGTATTGTATCATCAAGGAGAAATCAAAGGTGCCACAATGTAAGTTATGTCATAAGATAATAAAAGTTGTTATAATATAGCTGCTTTATATAGTAGGTACATCTCGTCCCCATATCCCTTACATTTCTCAGCCAGCGAAGCCTTGGCACAAGAAATGAAGGGCTCTGGGGGCATGAGTTTTTTGAATTAATTCAGATTTTTTTGATTGGCTAAGAATTATTGAACGGAAGTAAAAAACTAGAAACAAGGAGTGGAAATCCTGTGTCCCCAGAGCCCTTCGTTTTCCATGCCAAGGCGCTGCCAACTAAAAGAAGCAAAAAGGGCTATGGGGAGGAGAATGTAGTAGATACAGTAAACATGTACAAGTTGATACCATACAATACAGTCTGCATACAGCCTTGGCACGAGAAACGAAGGGCTCTGAGGACATGAAATTTTTGAATTAATTCGATTTTTTTTATTGGCTGTTTGAAGCAAAAAGTTATTGAATGGAAGTAAAAAATGCAATGACTCTCCCATACATTCTTTTGAAACATCATGACTGCATTCATGAAGATCAGAAGTCCTAGAATGTAGGACTGGAAATCCTGTGTCCCCAGACTCCGCAGAGCCCTTCATTTCTTGTGCCAAGGCACTGCCAACTAAAAGAAGCGAAAAGGACTATGGGGACGAGAATGTAGTAGGTACAGAAAAAAGTGTTGACCATTCCGAGGTTGCACAGGGAACTGGGGTGAGTTTTTAATTTTAAGCAATCGATAATCTGACACTATCACATGAAAGAACTCGGTGAGATTGGTCATTTTGAAAAAGTTTGACGCTTTTAGGATGAACAGAGACAAAGTTATGGTCCTTGAAACATGGTTAAAAGTCCATACAAACGTCTCTTATTTTGAAGACAGCGTCCCCCAAAACCATATAAACTCTTAATTTTTTATGATTTTTGTGTAAGTTACTCTTTAAAATTGGCAAACACATTGATTTTCATCTTAGTTCCTTTCAAATAATGGGTCTTTGGCAGGATTTTTACAGCTGTCACAAAACAGATAAAAATTTTAAGAGTTTATATGGTTTTGGGGGATGCTGGCTCACAATTAGAGATGTTTGTATGGATTTTGAACCATGTTTCATGGTGCATAAATTCATTTCTGTTTATTCTGAAAGTATCAAACTTGGTCAAATGACCAATCTCACCATGATCTTTCATCTGGTGGTGTCAGATTTTTGATTACTTAAAATTTGGAACTATCCCCAGTTCCCTGTGCAACCTCGAACCACCAATAAAGTTGATACCACACAATACAGTCTGCATGCAATGTTCAAATTAGAGCCCTGACCATGACCAAATTTCTTTTTAATGAAAAACATGGCATTTGCTCTACATACATAATTATGTTAGAATTTTTATCTTTCCTTCAAAAGATCACCTTGCATTTATTTATATTATTGAATACCTAAGGTGGGGATGGCTGCTCATACACCATCACACAAACTTGAGTGAAATTAATGTTTTCTATATTTTAACTCTTCCTGGTCTAGACCACAAATTTAACATGCCTACCATCCTTACATTTGTTGTTTAATCTGTACTTGCAGAAACTCAAGACGCGCAAAGAGGCACTTCGGCAGTGCTCTTATCCAGAGGAAAAGAAAAAGAGGATATTGGAAGTACTAACTATAGAATATATGTCTAATGAGGAGAGCGTGTACGAACCAGACAGTAACAGTGAAGAAGAAGACCAAAGAAGAGGGGCTAAACTAGAAAAGCTCATTATAAAACGTCACCAGTGGCGATCAGAGGAATTGACAAGGGAATTCCAAAGCCTTGACCGCAAAGCAAATAGAGCGAGGAGTGATAGAGGAAAGCGAATGATGGCAAAGAGGGAGGTGGGGGGGGGGGGGGTTCTACCAGGAAGTGTTCACAACTTCCCAAAAGGGGCCCCAGCATGGGCCCTTCGGGACGATTTACATGTACGTCGCGATTAGCAATTTAATTGGTTACAGCCATTAATGACAGCCTTGCTGATGGTTTACACTTAGCCATTTATAATGCTGTTTTACTTGTTAGATTGTTGATCTCCAACTTTTTTAAACTTATGGTGACCATAATTTTTTTAAAAAAGAGGTCCGCATTAATGAGTAGTGGAAAAATTGAACTTGTTGCAATGAGATTTATGTCCTTCAGAAACAAAAATGTCCATTTTCCATCTGAATTGAATATGAAAATTAGATGATATTAATGTTAGAGTACATTTAGAGGGTAATAGCTTTAAGGAAAAGCATTTTCTAATTGGTTATGTACATGTAACTGTACTGGCCTCTACTCCGCTATTTTGTATATATACCTAATGCTTTTTTATCAAAAACAAAACAAGCTTTTATTTGTCATTAACATAAGCATCTGGATTTAATACCAATAAAAGGACACAAAAACTATTTAGGTAAAATTGAACTTATTTATATAATTTTTTTGGTACAAGTTTATTGTCACAGGACTCTTAGTGTTTTATTTAAAAGGATCATGCAGGAGCTCTTAAAAAATTTCAGCTCAATGTATAAGCAGTATAGTCTCACAAGAAGCTTATTTTTGAATTGTGATGCTGTAGATAGATATCTTTAAGTTAATTTCTTTGAAAAAAAATTTTGCCATAACTATCTTAATCTATAGAGTAGATGCAAGCTTGTGTCAGTTCAGTAAATTTGTTTGGTTTGTACAGAGGCATTCTATATTGATAATAAAAAAAATTGGTTGCTGTACTTCTGTGTGCTTCATTATGTGTTTCAAACTTCATTGGGATAAGTTTGTCATTTACCAAAAACACTGAAATAGCTCTTGGGAATTATTTTTCAAGCTCAGCTTGCGGTAATCATGGAAAAAAAAATCACCCTTTGGTGAAGCAAAGAGCATTAATAAAGAGAAAACACAAAATGGATTCTTGACAAAGACAACATTTGCTTCACATTTAGTCTGACAAATGTGACCTTTGAACACCTTTGTCAACGCGATAAAGCTGGCAAATTTAATATTTGCTATACATTTACGTCATATTTGTCCACATTTGTCACTCAAGCAAATGCACAATTATCCGAATTGTCTTAGGACAAATACCATATTTGTCTCTAAGACAAATACAGACAAATGTGACAAATGTCATATTTGAACCATGTTTGAACCATTTTTGTCCCAACACAAATCTAAAATTTCACCCAGTGAAGCTAAGTAAAATTCGTCCCGTCTTCGACTGCTCTGCGGTTTTCTAGGGGGAGTCTCTGAATAAACACCTACTGCGGGACCAGACATAACTAACAACCTAACCAGGGTGTTGAGCAGATTTCGTCAAGAAACCGTCACGTTTATGTGCGACATTGAAGTGATGTTCTACCAAATCAGAGTGACTGAAGATTGCAGGGACATGCTCATACTCCTCTTGTGGAAGAATGGTGACACTTCTAGAGAGCCACAAGAACACATGATGGCCATCCATTTATTTGGCACAGTATCCTCGCCTGCCTTTTCCAATTATGCTCTGAAGAAAACTGCTACCGCTGGTACTGCACCGGCAGATTTCTTACGAGACGACTTCTACGTCGACGACGGTTTGAAGTCTGACCAACAGGTAGTGAAGCGGAGCTGTGTCAGGAGAAGGCAGACTGGGACGACCCTGTCAGTGATCACATGCGGTGCAGATGGGATCATTGGAAGGCCCAACTGGTCCACCTGAGGAAGAGTTCTCCATTGCCAATGTGATAAGACTGAAGAGTTCGGAAACGTGGCCTCTGTACAACTTTAGCACTTTTCAGATGCCAGGAGGAAAGGATATGGTCAGTGCAGTTACTTGAGGTTTCAGAATGATAAGGGCCGTGTACACTCTTCTTTCTTAATTTTTTGGAAAAGCAACAGTGACTCCATTTAAGCCAGTCTACATCATGAGGCTAGAATTGACAGCAGCTGAGGTGTCAGTTAGAGTCAGTGAACAACTACGAAGGGAGCTACACCTCAGTAACATCAAAGGAACATTCTGGACTGACAGCCAAGTCGTCCTGCGATACATTGCCATTGAGTCAAGGAAATATCACGTTTTTCATGGCGAATCGCGTCTAGCAAATACAAGATAAGGCCTCAGTGGGTCAGACGTCACGTCGTGGTCTTCATGCAAGTAACCTAAATGGATTAACGGACCTGCTTTCTTGTGGAAGAATGGGTCTGAGTGGCCCAAAGCTCAAAACCCTGGTACCATTCCTTTATCCTCAGATGACCTAGAAGTTAAGAAAACTGTCTCCTTAGCAAAAAGTGCAAATGAAGAAAGATCCCCCGTCAACATCCTCGACTACTTTTCTGACTGGCATAGAGTGGAAAGAGCAATAACATTCTGCTTGCGCTACATACACCCGCTTGCAAGCAAGAGTGGAGTCTCAAGTAAATGGGGAAATCAAGACGAGTGACAAGTTTAAGGAATCCAAAGAAAGGAACGTGGCATGTTACATCCAGCCAGTGGCAGTGCGAGAACTTAACTTAGCAGAAATTACAATAACCAAGATGTTATACAAGCTATCTTACTTCGAAGAAGCCTTAGATTCAAGTCTCAAGAATGCCGACCCTAAACAGAGAGAGAGTTTGTAGTAAAGCAAAACTCGTCACTCAAATCTCTTAGTCGTTTGGCCAAACTCCACCCATTTATCGATCACTATGGCATCCTACGTGTTGGTGGACTATTAAGACGAACTGTATTACCCTGGGATGTCACGTTACCCGCCATACTACTAAGGAAAAGTCACGTGACCAGCCTCATAATTAAGGACTTCCACAAGTAAGTAAAACATCAAGGGCATGGTCTCATCGACTACCGCTAGTTTAATGAACTGAAATTAGTTCTTAGTTTTGAGTTTTTTAACAAAGAATTTTATATGAACCGATTTTACTGTGCATATACTTTGTATAAAGTTCAATTTTAGTTTTTATTAGTTTTTGTTATTTTGCACGACCCACAAGCTGCGGAACTTTACAGCGGTATTCTCTAAAACACCCCCTTCAAGGATTTCAAATGTGTTTTTGGTGGACGTCAATCATCTGTTTCTATGACAATTTTTTCGAATTCTCGCGCGCTGATTGGCTCTTGCTGATTGTAACATGTAACGCAATCCTGTCTGTGGCCGTGGATAAACTGATTTTGCCTGTTCTGCCCTCCGCTTCTTAAAATTTTGTAACAGAACCAGAGCAATTCTGGAAATATTCATTGAGGACACAATCGGTAATCTGTAAATTTTGATTTTTTTAATTGACTGAACTTCTCAAAAACCAACTGCGAAGCAAAAAGAAGAGATTATTTGTGATAGTCTGACAGCGAAAATTTCTGAACGCCGAGAATCAGATGTTTGCTGGTCGACTGCGAACTGAGAGAAGTAATTCAGTGCATTTAAGCACTTCTTCGAACAGAATAAAGGTCGGCTTTATAAAAATTTGCTTCCGAAGTTACTTTCATTAAAACAAGTTTGCATTGCGTATTTTCAGTCACTCTGAATGCATTTGTAAAGCCATGCTCGATTCAATGAATAAAACGTTTGCCGAGCGATTTGTTTTGGTACTTTTCAAGCAATAATTCAGAGTCTGCAATATTTTGCTGTCAGTTAGAAATATACAAAATCGTCAAACTTGGTTGAAACTTCCTGCAAATTTTTTCATTATTTCACTCAGTTCTAAATTTACTGCCAAATTGTTTCTCCTTCAGCGCGCGTTCTTGAAATGTCACGTAGAAACAGGTGATTGACGTCCACCAAAAACACATTTGGCCGTTGGGAAAAAAATCCTTGAAGGGCGCGTGTTAGAGAAAACCGCTGTAAACTAAACAAGATCTCAACCTAAAACTTTTTTTTTTAATCTATGGGATCTAAAACGGCCGTCTTAATGCAAACCACACCAATGCACGTACGCATCTGTATCGGTTGTTCCTTTTTTAAATTTGAATTTTGAATGAATCAAATCAGATCCGTGGGAATTACAAACCACCCTATTTCCTGTCTTTCTAATAATCGTCTGCCGATGTTGTTAATATCGCTTCGTAATATTCCCATATCCACTTCTACTGGTATCTTTTTGAGGAAGAAAACACAAATTCTTAAGTGCAATTTATCAACAAATTTGTTCTGTTTAAGAATTATAAATAAAAAGTAAAGGCAATACATGTAACATTGATTAATAAATAATTTAATGCATTGAGCTCTGAAAAACGAGTAAACTTATGCTCCTTTGTTTTCTTTGTTGCTTCTTTTCTGTCGTCTTTAAACTTCAGAAAATCGAGCGGTCCTTCACGCATATAACGCAAGCTTGCGACAAACAACAAACAGCAAAACATGTCATGATCAGTACATTATTTAAAGAACCGGCATAGGAGGAGGGGGGTGGGTGGGTTATGGAAGACACCATGGGTCTCCACTTAGGGGGGGGAGGGAGGCTTTGGAAGTCCATTTAGGGGGGAGGCTATTGAATACACATTTAGGGGGGTGGGAGGGGCTAATGAAGACACCATGGATCTTCATTTAAGGGGGGGCTATTGAAGACACAATGGACCTCCACTTAAGGGGGAGGGGCCATAGAAGACACCATGGGTCTGTTATCAAGTGTGTGTGTGTGTGTGTGTGTGTGTGTGTGTGTGTAAGTGTGTGTGTGTGTGTGTGTGTGTGTGTTTGTGTGTGTGCGTGCGTATGTGTGTGTGTGTGCGTGTGTGTGTGTGTGTGGGGGGGGGGGGGGGGTATGAAAGACGGCATGGATCTCAGGACAAGGGTAGGGGGTTATAAGCAGAGGCAGTCACCTTTCTTCATTAAGGTGGGTCCCAAGCTTGTATAATAGTTTCGACCACTTCCCTAACCGGGATTTTTCGACATTTAAATATTCTCTCTACAGAGGCAGAGAGTTGATTTCAAACTGTACCAACCTCTTTAATGGTTCCTAACCCCTGTATCCTCTCTGGTTTACCTGTAAACAACGTTCGATATTCAACTATCAATTCTTTTTATCTCTGTACTTAACATGTACATTTCTTAGCATGTTTCTTATTTGTTCATTTAAGGGTTGACGCAGTGGCGAGGACACTTGGCTCCCACCAACGTGGCCGGGGTCAAATCCCGGAGGTGATGTCATATGTGGGCTGAGTTTGTGTTGGTTCTGGACCCTGCTCCGAGGGTTTTCTCCGGGTACTTATTTTCTTAGGATCACCAACCTACTCCCGTTTGGATAGCGATTTACAGCAATTTCTGAGATATAAATACAAATACAAAATACAGTACATGTAATATATCAACTTAAATCGTTTCAAATTTGCTTGACAAGAAGCCCACAAATATCGACAAAAACAACACAGACAAAGGGTAAATCATTTTTCTTCTGAATCATTTCGTATTTCTTGCACTTCAAAGTAAGTTAATTGCATTCTCATATTTTGCTGACATACCCCTGAAGCAGCTGAGAGCAGCCGTAAGGTATTTCACTTGACAGTTTCCAGACCCTTGCAGTATAGCAAAGTTTAAGAAAGGACACTCAGTGTCTTATGGAGAAATTCAAGTAAATACAAGCCTTTACAGAGTTATAGATGGTTTTCACCGTGATGTCATCCAAATCGCGAGGTCTTCTGAATTTTTGTCTAAACCAAATTGAAGATGACCTAGAAATAAATCTTTCTACAAGTTTCCAGTCCCGTAGCGTCCTTCGTTTTGAAATACAGCATTTTGAATTTCCGAGTTTTCACCTTGTGTGACACCAAGATAGTGGCCGCGCGACAAAGCTGTCTGATAACAAAGGTCTCTCCTTATGAATTTCAGCAACTAAAAACCTTTCAAGTATTAGGAGATGTGTTTATGCGCATGTATACTAGCTCACGAACGAAAAGAAAGCGCTTTCGTGGCAAAAGTTAATTCCAGATGTTTTTGTTGATTTCCGGACGCCATATTGGTGTACATCCGAGGTACACCAATATGGCGTCTCAGTACAAAGCTCTATAAAGTTGCGTGAAACGTTTGGCAAATAACTCAAAAACGGTGTACCACACAGACCTGAGACTTGGGGAAGTTGTTTATGTATTAGTCTTTTATATCATTTCATTTTCTTGGCTTCTTTCATTGAACGGTTTCAAATTTATTTTTTTATGGCGTGACAGTGAAAACGATCTATAGGAAAAAAAATATTTGCCCCCAGGACAAACACTATTCAACCTCTTCCTAAAAGCCTGAAGTGACGTCAGCAATGTCACGTTTATTTTATTATAAAATGAATTGCTACATTCATCAGTTTCAATCAAACGGTTTCTGGTTTAGAATGTAGGTAGGATATAAGTAGATCACAATTATGTAGGCATACAGAGACCTAAAAATCTGGCCTAAACTAATTTAATTGTGGCTTAACAGGTGAAATTTATGCCTCAAGTGTAAAATAAGTAGGGAATTTGATTAGGCCTAGATGCTAGCTTTTAACATGTAGGGTTAGGTTGAGGTTTGGTTTAGTGGTTATTTATCAGCTTGGTACATAAACAGCAATTTACAATTACAATGAAATACTTGCTGAAAAACGCACGCAAGCGGACATGGACACCAATTTTAAGGCACGCAGGTGCTAAAAACATACCTTTCTTAGGACTTGATTTTGTTCCACTTCGTTTAGTATCCTTGGTATCATCCTCCTCGTTTTCACTGTGTTCACTTTCATCGCTGTCAAAAGTAGTTGTACCTACATCTCCAGCAGCCTCAAGCCCGCTATGCTCGCCTTTATCACTGTCAGAAGTAGTTGTACCTACCATCAATAGAATTTAGCGTCCTAGTCAGAGAGTGATTAATTTCAAGGGGATTTTTCAAAAGTTTGGAAATTCTCAAGGGGAAAGGGTGGGTGTATTTTGTGGGCCAAGGAGGGTATGGATATTTCCTAAAAATACACATCCCGACGACTGTAGGAGCAACTTGTAAAACAACCTTTCTTCGGCGTTAATTTTCATTTTCAATATAAGACGAAAGCAACCTGTAGCCATGTCAAAAGTTTTAATTAAGACATCACAGTAGCCAAAAATGTTTATCGGAATGCATGATCGTGACATCCCAGGGCCATATGGTGTTTGAAGTTTCACCAAATTCCCTTAAGTCAACACCTCCCATTTTAAGCAGACAAGCGCGTTTGCATACAGTAGTTTCGACTGTATATAGCCAAATTTGGACCACAGTTGCAGCTGGCTGGAGCACTGTGGTGACGCAATGGCAGTGCAAGTTTTTTATTGTTTGAGTTGAAGATTTTTCTTTTCATTTTTGTCTCTAAAATGAGGTCAGCTGTTTTCTTTCTTTTTTTTTTTTTTTAATTGGTTGGAGGTATTTGTCCAGCTATAAACTGGAGAAAAACTTAGCCTAAAAGTAGTTGAAAGAGTTTCAAAAAACACTCAAGAAGCACAAAAAATCCACTGGTAATTCATCCAGTACCTTATCTTGAGCTGATGCAAAACGGCAGGGATTAGATAAATGAAACTCCAGCTTTTTTTAACAAAATTAACATTAAATGTCTGGCTCCGCAAATCTCGGTGTTTCCCTTAACGTCATGACTGGAGAGATTGTGATAACTGGGAAAACAAAGCAGTATCTGTTTCCCTGAGAGCAAGTTGTTAAAAAGTGTATAGCTGCATGATACTGTCAAGGTAATCAGTTGTGCATACCTTTCTTAGCACTTGAATCTTTTTCCCTTTGTCTGGTCCCCTTCATACTATCTGCTTGGTATTCATTGCGTTCACCTTTATTGGTGTCACCAGTAGTTGCACCTACGTTAGTATCTGTGGCAGCCTCACTTATTGAGCTTTCGTCTTGAACACAAGGTTGCTGGCTCACAATGTCTGCAGATGAGGGCCAATCATAATAAGATAAAACTGTACATTCAGCGTTTGAATTGACATATTTTAAATGGTTTATACTTAATAAATATATAATACACACGTTGTGTATGGAAACTTCACAATTTTTGAGCTCAACGTTTGGTTTTTACACGCATTCCGTGTAAAAACCGACCGGTCGATTTTCAATGGAAAAATAGATTTCTTTCATTTTCTGTGCAGAAGAACAACATTATAAGTAAAGTACAAAAGAATGCATTTGTCTGGCTTCACTTGATTTTCTACCTGTTTAAGGCCAATAGTTCCAAAGCGTCAATCCTTCGTCCGGAACCCCTGATTTTAACACTTAACTCGAAATAGCATAAAACAACACAGAGTTGACAAAACCAGCTTATTTTTATTCCATAGCTTAGATCAGCGGTGCCTATTATTTTCAGTGCTAAATGAACTTGTCTTGTCCTGCAGGAATTTTATTAGAATTTTTTGAGTACACCGACCTAAAGGCATCACGAACGCCATTGGTAAGGTGCCTCTATAAAAACTCTATAAATATCAAGTTCATAAAAGTGGGACCTGACCAAGAACTGGTCTACAAGTTACTGTAATAAAATTTGTCGGCACTCATAATATAGTTATGCAAAAACCTAAACAAAATTAATTGAAACTGCAACATTCACAATCATTCTTAATCTGACTATGTTAACTCAAAGACATTTTGATTTGCCTGCGTCACAACAAGGATTTTAACCCCAAAGCGTATTCAAAAATACACCATAGAACAGTTTGCGAACAAAACTGGATCAATATTACCTGAATAACCTCAGAATTGTTCCAATACCAGCTTTTCGAAGTGCGGTAACGGTTAGTTTGTTGTCATTCAACACTGTAATACCGGATTATCGGGGTTAATAGGCAAATCAAAATGTCTTTGAATTGACATAGTCAGATTAAGAATGATTGTAAATGTTGCAGTTTTTATGAGTTTTGTTTAGGTTTTTGCATAACCACATGATGAGTGCCGACAAATTTTATTACAGTTACTTCTAGACCAGTCCTTGATCTAACGTCTGGTCAGAGAATGAGCTGTTGGTCAGGTCCTACTTTTGAGAAAACTTGATTTCAATGGAGGCACCTTACCAATGGCCTTCATGATGCCTTTAGGTTGGTGTATACAAAGAATTCTAATAAAATTCCTACAGGACAAAACATGATCGTTAAGCACTGAAAACAAAAAGCATGGAATAAATATAACCTCGTTTTGTCAACTCTTTGGGTGCGTTCGATTGGGAAATCTGGATTTCGATTTCGGATTTCGGATTTTGTATTTCCCAATAAAACGCGAAATCCAAAAATGGATTTCGACCAGCCGAAATCCTTTTCCAAGACGGATTTCAATTAAGGCCCCTTAATTGAAATCCGTCTTGGAAAAGGATTTCGGTTCGTGGAAATCCGTTTTTTGGATTTCGCGTTTTATTGGGAAATCCGAAATCCAAAATCCAAAATCGAAATCCGGATTTCCCAATCGAACGCACCCTTTGTTGTTTTATACCATTCAAAGTCAATTTGAATTGGTAATGTGGCCCTGTGGGAATTTATTAATAAGCAGTTTTTAATTAGGGGCCAACCATTTAACTTCTGAGGGGGGGGGGGGGGGTTGGGTGATTTGGTATAGGCATGAATTTTTTTTCAACCCCTTAATTCCCCGTGAATTTTTTTTCTCGGGGTATGTGCTTGCAAGATATTTTTTTCTCCCTCCAACGTTCTGTATGAAATTTTTTTGGTGTGTGGATGGGGTTTAAAGTATGCCTTCATTATAAATCAAATTATAAAAGGTTAAGGATCTGCGAAAGAAACTTTGAACAAATATATTAATTTTTATCTAAGAGTTTTTGAGTGACTTTTATAATACAGTACAATACCTTTAACACCAAATGTAAACATTGAGGTGACCCCTTCCCACTGATAAAAGGAGTCAGACCTGTTCCTGGAGTTTGATCATTTTGCAAGGTGAATGCGCCTACAGTACAGTACATAGTGCGTGCATAGAGCTACAGAACAGTACAGTGCATAGCGCGAATGCATCTTCAGTACATATTTTACGGAAAGATAATGAGCCACATCCTTTCCTTGTTAAATCAAACTGGCAGCAATAAGTTGCTTTAGAGAGCTATCTAGAAAGGGTTAAATCCAACTCGCAGCTGAAGTACACATTACAAAGCCCCAAATTGAAAATAATCTGCACAGAGCTCTTAAGTTGCTTTGTTGCCAAAGAGTGAGATTTTTGACGGCGTCATCTTTGTAGGGGGGTCTGGGGGCATGCTCCCCCAGAAAATTTTGAAAAATTAAAGTAGCCAAGACGTGTTTTCCTTTATTCTGAGAAGAAATGTGACCCTTCGAAAGTAACTATTTAGATCCCAGATTTTTCTTTAAATTGGACTAATATCAACTCAATCTTTCTTGACATTCTGACTTATCCAGAAGTCAAATTAACATGCCATAACGCTTAAAAACAGCGTTGATGATGCTATTTGTCGTAGTTCCAAGTAGCTTTCTTTACAGTAGCCAACAAATCTGCAGGTGGTTCAAAAGATGACTCTTTGTAGGCCATTTTGATAGTAAGCAAAAAGGCCAACGTACCGTCCACCTGGAGAGATGCTGCATGCATGCAGGCATGCATGCATCCATCCATCCACCCACCCACCCACCCATGCTCATCATGAAAGTGGCAAGAGTGCATGCATGTGTTAGTGAAACTTCTGTGTAAAGTGACACTGATGATTCTAGTGACTCTATACCAATTCAGATTAATATACTGACACTGATGAGCTGCACTCCCAAGACTTATCATATCATTCAGCCTATGTAACTCAGAATGATCAGTATTTAAAACTGCAGATAAGCATAATGGCTAGCCTTTGAGGTGTGTCTAAATAAATGAGCATATGCTTTTAATTCAGTATTGAAGTCAAAGAGCCCCTTCCTCACAAGTTAATAAAACACCATTTCTGAAGTTTCAGACACTCCCCCCATAAAGCTGTCTATAATTTGTAATAACCCCCTATTTAGCTTTCCAAAATAATGTAGCCACCCCCCCACAATCTTGCCAACTTCCACCCCCCCCCTCCCCCATGCACCAGCATGCACCCTTATTGCATGCACCAGCATGCACCCAATTGTCGAGGTCGCAGGTTTATCTAAAACCTACGACTTTCATCAAGTTGAGTCGTTGGCTTTGGTCGAGATGAGTGTGTTGTCCATTAATTATTGGCTCACCAAATTCGTCCAGGAGGTTGCGAAGCCATCCAGAGAACGTTACCCTCCGAAAACCCTATACGGCATAATTGCAGGCATTCGTCGCTTTTTTGCTCAGTTGGTTTTGGATATTCTGTAATTGCCTTTTGGGATTAATAAAGCTTGTCTATTCACTTCAGCGTTTGTGTCATTAATATTTAAATTAGGATAACCCTGCATCACATGGGTTTGACGTTTTATCAAACTCTAGAGTTTGATATTTCATCAAACTATCGTGGAAAGGCCTCTGTCCAGTGTTTCATCGGGTTTCAAACCACACGCACCTGACCAAATTGGCGTATCCTGATTGCCTTGTAAATTCATGAATTATTAATCAGTTTGAGAAGTAATATTTCAAAAACGAGTGCGAGTGTTTGATCGGGGTTTCCAAACACGAGAAAACTGATGAAAGTACGAGGCCGTAGGCCGAGTGCTTTTATTGTTTTCGAGTGTTTAGAAACCCCGATGAAACACGAAGCACGAGTTTTTGAAATATCACGTCATAGTTTGTCCACATTTTCAAGTAAAATTTCAATTTAACGTAACAATTGGTTCATGCTTTACTGAGCGTGCGTACATCGAGTTTTGGATGCACTTGGGAAGTTTGGAGAGCACTCAAGAAGCGTAAGAGTTGCTCGGGGCGCAGCCGAGAGCAGCTCTAGCTTCTTGAGTGCTCTTCAAACTTCCCAAGTGCATCCATCAATCCATACCTCGATGTACGCACAGCTAAAAGCATGAACCAATTGTTTATAACATAGCTAGTGGAAATGCCGGCGAAAAGTGAACGATTATAAGTTTGAATACTGAAATAGTATTTTTTCGGCAGGATGCCGCAGTTCCATTTCGCTTCCGTTGAAATTTGAAATTATAAGCAATACGAATCAGTGTGCTGTTGATCGATCACATGACTGAACAAAACCCAGCATTTAATCTTTGCAAAGCTGAATGAATCAATGAAACTGCTTCGAAGTGAACATCCGAGAATATGGTTTGAAAAAGTCTTCCAATTATTGGCTCTAAAATGTGGTATAGGTTTCCCTGCTAGCAGAGGCCCCTTTTCCTTTGTATTCGCTGAGCTGACGGGCTGGACGAAAAGCGACCTCTGCCATGGGTCGAAATGAACTGTGTTGAGCATGCGCCACGGTTACTTAGCGACCGAAACGTCACGTGATGCTTTTAGCACGTGATCAGCTGACGACTCGCACCTTTCTCAACTAGCGCGCCAAAAGACACCCGCACAGTTCGTCTAGAGATAGTTGTTGTCTAATCTAGGGTATTAATTTCAAGTTATCTGGACAAGGAAGCTTTTTTAACATGACCACAACTCCAGGAATCAAAGACAATTTAACTTATTGAAGGCTGCGTGTTTTATGACCGCTTCACTAAATTAGCAGTTGGTAATAAACAACCCATGTGCAGTACGAAAAGACAATTTATAGGTTCGAAAAAACAACAATCACTTGATCTAGAATAGTTAAATTTTCTCACTTTTAAATAAAATACACCAGTTGTCAATTAAGAATTATCCAAAAATACAATCTCAAAGTCAAAATTTTGAAAATTTCCGCAAGAGATTTCTCATGTTGTCTCGCGCGTGAAATCAAACCACAACAGAGCATTTGTCTGTTTACGTCAGATTACTACTCTTCGAAATTTTTGAATGAAGGTACACAGAAGAGACAGTAAGCTTTTCTAAATAATACATTTATTAAAACACGCCTTCACTTGTTTCTGAAGACCAAACGCGTTCAATTCTTTCTTTGAGGGAAGCTACGCGCAAGCGATCGCTCGATGTGCAAGTTATTTTGAAGAGCATTTGGTGATGCGAACTGTGCACGTTTTTCAAAACTTTTACGAAAACTGTAAGGAATATGAAGAATCCCTCAATTAAAAAGCGATTTCGATACAAGCTTACAATCAAATGTGTAATTTACTCTACCGTAGACTCGTAGAAGTGCTGGAGCATTTCACAGAAAGTCCGTAGCTCGAAAACTCTTTGGAGGTGGAAGGTTGTCCTTCGCCTTGACAGATGTTTTTTTCGCTCTAAATTCCATTCCTTAACTTGTCGAGTGTTTCTTAGAGCTTCTTCTTTCGATTGTTTATCTTTCCGTCGTCCATGTTAACAAAAACGAGAGAAAGTAGACTTTGTAACTCTTCACTATGCGGGCTCACTAAATGACAGCGGAATAACTGTAAAGGAATGCGCGAGATACAGTGGGCTCAAGTCACGGTCAGCAAACAATACAGGGAGCATGCGTTTCGGAAACCGCCGTCCACGACCTTGACTGGCGAAAAATGTCTGCGCAGGCGCCGCGCAAAAAATCACGTGGTAGGTTTCCGTAAATGTTATTGGTTCTCGGTGAGAAAGTGCTCTCGAGGAGGAAAGAAAAATGGCCACCGGTTAAGAGTTGACAGACTTGAGGTTTTCTTACCTTTTTGAGAGATCAAGGCTTGTTTTATGGCCGATTTCAAGCGGACCTTATTCTATGGAAAATATTACGTTGGGACACCGTTTAGCAAGTCGCTTCCAGCCTGCAGTCGGGTACAAATGGACGTCTTGACATGATGTCTTCGCCAGAAAGGGCTGCGAAAAAGGTGAGTTATTTTTGCGTTGTTTGATAGTGACAGTCTCTTGCCACGTGGTACAAAAAGATATTATAAAGGAACGAAAGAATGATTCTTGAGCTTTGTGTAGATATGTGAATTAGCTTGTACCACGTGGCAGGGAAAGTGCATTGTTGTGTGACATGCAGACTATTTTTGCACGTTTTATCTCGGATTGCAATCGGCGACGCGACCTGAAGATCGATGATTCGATAAAGTTAAAATTCTATACAGGCTAAAGACAAACTGTGATCGTGAGATTGAGAAAATTTTCCAGCCATTGAAGACGGTGAATACCTTATTTCATAAGTTTTTTCGACAGAAGCTTAAAGTTTTGCAATGTTGTTGTTCGTACAGGCAGCTATTCAATAGAATGTTGCAGTAAATTCGGTGATAGGTGTGTTGATGCTACGTAATTGTGACATTTTGATGCAGGCTGAAAGCTCATTTTCTTCACCCAAGTTAAGCTTCTACATAACTTTAAGCATAATTTGCAGATTTACACGTTATTTCTTTCCTAATTTTTGCGATCTTTATTTCCTTGTTTCATACCTCTGCCAGAAAATTTTTAGCAAGTAGATTTTTACTCTCTGCTTTAAACACTGCTTGATGAGCAAGCTGGAACCGTTTACAATATTTCTACAGTGTTATATATATATATATACACCCGTTTTCAAAAACATTGCTCCTTGAAAAATATATATACATATATATATACCTTTTGTTTTCATATTTATTCTTTTGTTTTCGCGTTGGGAAGACAAAAGATGTATATACGTATATATATTTTTCAAGGAGCAATGTTTTTGAACACGGGTGTATATATATATATATATATATATATCTACCCGGATTTTAGAAAACGATACCGCTCGGTTGAGGTGTCCGAGGGTGTGTCGCGAGCACTTTTTTGTCGTTGAGAAACTATCTCCAAAGTAGGCAATATAAAAATTATGAGTGCCAGCAGTCCTTTTTTCTTCTCCCCTCTCTCCCCTCCCTTCTCTTTTCTCTCCCGTGTGGTTTCTAGGCTCATGGGAGTCCAAAAAACCCAGTTTCGGTGTCGTTCCGGTTAAAATGAGCAAATCTTCAGGAGCCACCTTTTCAAAAATCCAGGTAGATATATATATATATATATTAATTTTTAAGTTGGTTTAAGTCATCAGTCAATCCTTTGTTTGCTGCTATCATGCTATCATTACACTAGTAGTGTAACCCTAAAGGAATTTATTTTATTTTCATTCTGAAACATTTTTATATCCCCATTCCTTTTTTCTTGGGGCCCCTCCCTCATACACCCATCTGTCAGCTCTGATCTGTTTTCAGTGCATAAGAATATACTGTTCTTACAGTTATTCTAGTCATGGAGCAAATTACAATTTTACTGGCCCAACATTGGCAGTCACAAATTTTCATGCACTTGGCATTCAAACTTGAATTGAATACTTTTTAATAACTTTTGTAATTCCTGCTTTACCTAAATTATTGCCTTTGCACCAGAAATGTTGGGGCAGGATAAGTGTGCACTTTTTAGCCCAGGATCGTAGACTATTTGTGCCGTGTTTCAATTAAAGGTATTTAGAAGGCATTTTAGTTCTAACATCATTCTTGTCCAAAATTTTAGTCTTAAGAAATGCTTTCAAAATGTATCCTGTCTCAGATCTTAACACATTACACCCTCCTTTGTTGATCAGAATAAAAAATGCTTTCTTGCCTCAGTTTTGTTTCGAATGTTGTTAGTTATACAAAGGTTGGATCCAAGAGGTACTTATTGATTAATTAACATGTATGCTTTTTTTTCAGACCAAGATGAAACAGTTTTCATGGGAGGCTAAGCATAAAAAAATGGAAACACATGTTGGCAATAGGACATTATTTATGTTGCATGGTGATGAATGTGCACATATGAAAGGACAATATTTTGTGGAGAGAATACAAATGAACATGATCTTTGCAGCAGCACTTCATATCTTGTTGTTATTATTATGGGGGAGGGGGTGACTCCTTGCAATTCACCACTGCAATTCAGATGTAAGTTAATTGTAACTGAGTCTTGATAATGGGGTGTTCACCTGCATGCCAGCAAGTGTATTTAACAATGAGTTTGCAAGCTTCAGCTCTATAGTGAACTAAAGACACTTATAATGGAATCAAATAATGATTGGAATTGGTTTACTTTTGACAAAATTATGGTATTTTAGGATTTTGCTCAATTAAATGTTTTTCAATGCACCCAGGATTGTTTACTTACACATGTCAGCTGTGATGACATTTTACAGTGTGGTTGTTTAGTTTTGAACTGAGTAGGTGCAATAATAGACAAGCTTGCTGTAGCTGAATTATTTGTACCTGTTATTATATGCTTACTAATAGCACAACACTCTGCAAGCCAGACCTTAATGTTTAACAGTCTCAGCATCCAGTGTAAACATCGCATAAGACTTTAGGTGAGTTGAATAGTATTGAAAGGACTCTTAACTAGCTGCATAAATAGTGTACTGGACTGGCAAGTCTTAAACTTTAGCAGCAACAAAACAGTTGGGCATTTATCACATTCCTGGAAACCAGGTTATATGCCTTCAAACATAAATCATTCTCAAAGCTCTTTGGGACTCTGCTGTCCTTGAAGACTACTGCTAATTGGTGTTTACAGTAATCTTAGAGAGGCCATGGTGCACCAGCAGTTTCAATTTCAGTGATCTATAACTAATGTTCAAGCAGTTGCAGTTTAGTGATTATTATGCCTTCTAACAGCCAACTAGAATCGAAGTTGAATAGTGTAATTTCTTTAGGCATAACCAGAGATTTAAGATTTTCAACCAAGAAAAGGCCCCTTGAGTAAAAAAACTAATGACAACAAACAACTGTTGTTACAATGTGAGAATCTGAAAACATTTATTGTTATTCTTTGGCTAATGTCTTTTAATACATTTATAATATTTTTCTAGAGGTACACAATGCAGGCACCAACTCCACCCCAAAGTTATGCACTTCTTTTAGCCGTGCTAAGGTCAGGCACGATATTATTCTGCAATGCAAAACACTCTCTCTTTATAGGCGTTTATTTCTTTGTGAACTCGCCATATTTTAAACTAGTGTTGACACCGATTACAAATGGCATTACATTTTCCTTGACCAGCTGTTTTCCCGACCGCTGCGGAATTCATAAGAAATGAATTATTTGGACAGTAAAATGCTCCATTTAAGCTTGCAACCATGTCCCATGTGCCAAAAATCCATCTAACGAGCGATTTCAGACTAAATAAACGTAGAGCTCGTTTTATATCCGACGCCAAACGTCTTCGGTCTAAAGTGAAAGAAACGATGTTTTAGGAAATGAAAAATGCTAAAACGAGTCTCAAAACAAACAAGTTATAGGCGGCAAACACAACAACAAATGGTTCTATACATCCACAACCGACCTTGCACCAAACTTATGGCCCTTACGTTGTTCTCGTTCCTTTTAATTCTGCGTTTCTTGTCAATCTAACAGTCAACACCCGCCACGAGAAAGAAAGAACTCCAAGAAATATTTTGGTAGCCATCTTGAATTCAAGAGCGTAATCACGTGGTCGCGCGTCAACCAATCAGACATTTTTCGCCAGTCAATCCACGACCATGGACGGCGGTTGAATCAAAGGGAGTTTCGACCCATGGCAGAGGTCGCTTTTCGTCCCGCCCGTCAGCTCAGCGAATACAAAGGAAAAGGGGCCTCTGCTAGCAGGGAAGGTATAGGTTTGATGTTTCCTGAAAAACTGTTGTATTCATCGTCCAAAGCGGATTGATGCTGTATAATTTCAGCATTGTAACTGCGAGAGTTGAAACGAGCACAAAACGTAGTGGTTCTCGGTTCAGAGGCCGCAGACGGAGTGTGGTAAAACAACAATGAATCGAACAACTGCATGGGAAAATAGCGATCATTCAACTTATTTTGCGTTACATTCTATTTTATTTGAACATTTGGAGCTGCTTGAACACAAGAGCTACATCGTCTGCAAGTAACAAGTGATTTTATTTTGTGTAGCATAAACTTAATTACAGCCGAGAAAAATGTCGTCCTTTCTGGTTGTCAGTGCTTTTTTAATTTTGATTTTGGTAGTGAATCACCGAAAACGTGTGACACTTGTTATTAAACGGTTCTCGTCGATTGTACTGTGTTTTATTTCGTGTCATGTCTTGATATTTTGATGTCAAACGTTATCCGAATAAAGCCTACCTTTAGTGAACATTTGTTGAGAGTGCGACGGTGAAAGAAATCGTATTAAAACACAACGCCAAAGACTGAATTAAGCTTAACTTTCTTTTTCAACGAAGTTCCTTGCTCGTCCTAAGAAACAAAAACTCTGCAGCAATTTTACTGTTGTAATTTCTCCCCAGTTTAACTCTGCTGTAAAGTGATTTTTCTTGGTTATTTACTTGCCGAGAGGCTCGCGAAGATGACACTTTACGCCGCCACAGACAGAAACAAAGTTATTAAAGTTTGCTCACGCCACCAGCGTACAGTCAACAGGATTATGGAGCACGCTTACGTAAGGTGAATTTGATTGCGCGGATTTATTAAGACGATCTCCGCTCAACGTTCCAGCAGTAAGTGCAAAAATTAAGTTACCAAAAAATACTTGCAGCACTGACACATTTTGAGAACAGATAAGAACTGATCGTCACTTTTGCTCCCAAGCTGAACCCGCGAGAGAAAATTGGTTTCGGAGTTATCCATATTTTAATTAAAAAGATTCTTCGTGTCAGTTCAAAACAAAATGGCGCCCGTTTTTAGCATACTTTTACGAGATTTGAGATTAATTTCCTTGAGAATGCTTGAGAATTTTATCGCGGGGTCACTTGGGCAAGTGAACTAGAGTGAGCTGTTTCAAATAGCATTGAAAATGTTACCGTGCTATGAGTAGTTTTTTAGTAAATATTTTTTGCACTTATTGCTCGAACGTTGAGCGGAATCCGTCTTAATCATAACTATAACAAAATTCTCGAATCTGATTGGCTATCACCAGCCATGATTTGAGCATTAATAGGACAGTTGGACAGTGTAATTGGACAGTGTACGCGTCATGCCTAAGTAATTGGACAGTACGCGTCAGAGCGCGCGCGCTAATGCATCAGTTACACTTGAATAAGCTTTTTTTTTTAACGCATTTTGCAAATAAAACTGTTGTCTATTCCTTCTCCAGTACGTTTTCTCCCTTTTCTATCTCGAAATTTGTTATAGATATGATTAATTGGTAACAGGACTTCGTGTCATCCAATTCGGTCTGTAATCATACTCGTGATTAAACAAATCGGACTCCTGCTACGCGGTCGTCCGATTTTGTTAAACACTCGTATGATTACAGACCGAATTGGACTCCACTCAGTCCTATTACCATTATTAATTGGACAGTGTACGCGTCATGCCTAAGTAATTGGACAGTACTCGTAAGAGCGCCCGCTCTAATAGATCAGTTACACTTGAATAAGTTCTTTTTGACGTATCTCGCAAATAAAACTGTTGTCTATTCCTTCTCTGGTATGTTTTCTCCTCTTTCTTTCTCAAAGGACAGGACTTCGTGTCGTCCAATTCGGTCTGTTATTATACATTGTAGTCACTATCTGTCTTTTCATTGACTAAGGGCCTACAGTTAATTCTGGGAATGAGCGCAACCTACAGATTATGCACCTATCAATTTAAAGCCGGCGTGGGGGGAGGCAGGGCATGGGGTGGGGATTTGACATTTTTCAAAAATTTGCCGTCAAATTCCCTGCCCACGGGCAAACCATTCCAGTCAAATGCACAAAAATTTGCCCACCCCGGGAGGCATATTGTTGTCAATCGTTTCCATCCGAGACGCAAGGAAAGACGCAAGGAAAACAGGGAAACTCTATAATTTTCACTTCTCAACGTTCGTGTTTTCTGCAAAGGCCGCAGAAAGCATAACATCTGAAAAGAGCAGTCATTGCAGCAACTGGCCCGTACACTGATCGTTTGCATTGGCCAAAAAATCGACTTGGTTTCTATATGCATTGTCTAAAAACCTTCAAATCAACAGAAAAAAACTCTAAATTAATCGAAAATATGGAGATAAAACGGTCAAATTCTTTGATTATCTGATTCTCGATCTCGTGCGTGGACATCCATTATGATTTCAAGGACGTAGAGCGCATGCGTGACGTGGAAAAAGTAATTTCGGTCTCAGTCTCTTTTGTTCAAGTCCACGTTCATACAGATCCACGTTGGGCGAAGACAAATTCAAATATCCCCTCCCCCGGGAAGGCAAGATCAGTCAAAAGCCCCACCCCAGGGCCAACAATAACAATCAAATCCCCACCCCATGCCCTGCCCCCCCCCCCCGCCGGCTTTAAATTGATAGGTGCATTATTCACTAATCTGAATAATCTGTAGGTTGCGCGCGCAATGCATGATTTCCAAGAGCAATGTGGGAGGCATCTGAAAGCGAAGTAAATTCATGGCTCGTCGATTCGCTTCTTCAACCGAGCAAGATATTGAAAACAATTGGTTCATGCTTTTAGCTGTGCGTACATCGAGTTATGGATCATGTTGTAAGGTTTTAAAACGTCTCAAAATCCTATGACATTTTTCATGTTGTGTGCAACTGTTGCGAAGATGATGTATGTCTGATTTAGACAACACGGTTCGTGTTGCAGACGTGACATGAGCAGGTCACACACAACAGTTGTTAACAAAAATTGTACCGTCTAAATAAGCCCTAACAGGTTTTGTTCAGCCAAAACAGTGGCTCTCAAAAAGGTGCTCATATTAATGACAGTTATTAGCTGGGTTCCTTGTACTTTAATATACAATCAGGAGCCATAATCGGGGACGGAGACCGTAAGCGTGGGGTCCACGCGGCCCCATCGAAAAAGACAAATGTGCTATTTTTAGAAAAAATTGCGCCACCCTCAACGTCATAAACGCGCGTGGCTACACGCAAATTTGCGTTCAACGTGGATATGACCAAGATGGTTATAACTATTTGATATCCAGTATGCCCGAGTACATAATGGTTTTTATTATTAAAAACGCAATCGCTAATTGCTATGAAATCAAGAAAGAGAAAAAAAAAGAGAGAAACTCCGAGATAAAAGGGAACAGGAATCAATCGCGATCACATGACTGACCGAAAAAGGCGCCAAAACCTTGCGAAGTGTTGCAGCGTTTCTTTGCGGAGCTGAATGAATCGATGAAACTGCCCCGAAGTGAACGTACAAGCAAAAGGTTTGGGAAAAATCTTCCAATTATGGGCTCTGAAACGTGGCACGTGTTTGAGTTTTGTGTGGGTCGGAATAGGTGTGTTGTGGAAAACCAGAACGTTTATAAGATGAACAGTCCAACCAAATTTTACCTACCTCAAGCTGCATTATAATAAGGGCTTCTTTCGAAAAGTAATAGTGCGACTACATGAGTGTGTTGAAAATGGCTTGACGTTCACAAAAAAAAAACGCATGCCTCTAATTTATAAGAAGCGTAAAGTGCAATCGAACTGTTTAGCGCACGTAGCACGACAGCGGAACACCAACCACATGGTGACCCGCGTTTTAGTAGAGACAACAAATGTCAAAAGCAATTTTACTAATGGAAAGAGAAAGTTCAAAAGAAAATTCAGTTGTCTTTTTGGTGGAAGAGTTAAAGTTATGAATTTCCTTTCAAGGACTTCATCTTTGTTGTCAGTTCTGCCGCGAACTCGGTCGGCAAAACATACTTGAGTTGACAGCATTTGGCAGCGGTCCTGACGTCAAACCTAGCAGAGCTTTTGGTTTTTGCGGCGGCCCGAAGACATTTTTCCACGAAAAACACCCGTGTTTATCGTAACACAGTAACTTGCGTAACTCGCGTAACATCTAATCGAGTCAAAACACATCGCTTGAATTCGCAGCATTTGGCAATGGTTCGAACGTCAAACATAGCAGAGCCAGTGCCCTCCGGTATTTTCTGTCTACAACCGTGGTTTTTCAGCGGTCCCAACACATTTCCCTAAGAAAAACACCCGTGTATAAGTCAACCGAGCTGCGATCAATAAACAGCTGTTGAAGTATTAACATAAAAACCCAACTTGGCGTTAAAGCAGGTGTTGTGCAGTGGTTAGTGCAATCTCATTCCGATGGTTGGGCGACTCGGCGGTTCGACTCTCAGAGGGAGCAAAGTTTTTTCCAATATTTTCTTTAGTGATTACTTTAAAAAATCAATACGTTCCAGCAATTAAAAACGAAAGTGGAGCTCCGCTTTTAGGCTTGGCGCTAAATCTATATACTAATGTTATTTTCGAAAATAGGTCACTAAAATAAGTTCATTTTAGGGTGAATTAAAAAGAAATTTGAATTTTGGTCCTGTCGCCAGATTCTCGATGTTTATAGAGAGCCGCTCTTAAAGGTTTTTGCGTGACTTGTACAATATAGTACGTCTTGTGACGTCATGCATGACGAATGTGGTAAACCTGTATGCAGACAAATAGATAAATAAACTGACAACGTGGCTGCTGACAAAGGAATGAGCATGCACATTCTAATAAAAACAGACAAAAAAATACTTTTCACTTAGTTTCCAAAGAGTTGTGAAACTGGCTTACCTGGGTCGTCAATTGTTGCATCTCTTAAGACCGATGTAACATCTTCCATTTCCATCTTGACACCTAAATCTTCAGTTTCCATCTGGTTTGATTCAAGTGACACTAAAAGAAAAAGATGAAGGGTGAT
Organism: Siderastrea siderea; assembly: GCA_964030785.1. NCBI lineage: Eukaryota > Metazoa > Cnidaria > Anthozoa > Scleractinia > Rhizangiidae > Siderastrea > Siderastrea siderea. The sequence continues at coordinate 24,225,534 of OZ034966.1, forward strand.
CAACCACAAGGCTCTCACGCCAGACATCAAAGATAAGTCTTATCATTAGAGGAGTACGAATCCCCTTAACAGGAACCAACCACACTTATTGCCTGATTCTGGAAATAGTTTAGGATGAAGACAAGATTTATAGGTAGGAAAGAGACTCCTGCAAATGCCAGAAGCACTGGCGACAGTAACCCCTGACAAGATGTACCGCTCATCCCTTATCATTTCTTAATTGCCGCCCTGAAGACAACAAGCTGTCAAGCAGATAATGGCTCGTTTATCGAACATCTGACTGAAGTTGTCCTTAAGATAACTTGACCGCAGAACAGTGGGATTTGAGTGCGAGGCCATTTTCCCCAACACAGCTGATATGGAGCCTACTTGAGGAAACGGGAAGTAATTTTATAAGAGTGGAGCGAGAGGTAAAAAGTAATGATTCCGAAACTGTTGAAGGCAACATCACAAAATCAGCTGCCAATAAAACGATGAAGTGGAAAAATCACCCTCCCCCCCCCCCCGCCGACACCCACTTATGGGCGACTAAAATGATACAGACGAAGGACTAATAACCATCTGACGAGTGCGGAAGCACTGGTAATCCTTAGGAGATGTACCCTTATCATTTCTAAATTGGACAAGTAGGCTACCAGTTTACCCGGGCATCACTTCCCATGATCAGTTAACATTGTAGCCCGAGGAACGTAGGGGAAGGTTGCAAGAATTCATGTGATTTTTCTCACCCAGGGCTTCATAAATGTCTAGCAATGACAGAAAGAGAAAAAAGATGGAGGTTTACCCCTGAAAGGAAGACCATGTTGGAGCAGTCAAAGGGCATGTGGGTCACAATTAATGCCTTGATTTGACCGATTGCCATGATAGTTGTAGTGGAGTGTCTTGTAGGAGAAAGACCAGTAGAAATGTGCTAGAGCTCCAGAAAATAGAGGACATTATAAAAAATAGCAACGCTGATAACTGGCTCCGACTTGTGAAAAAAGGACATTAATAAGCACAAGCAGGTTTCTACTGTGCAATACCCACAGGCGAAAAAGAGATACACAAGTGCGGTGTTGCTCCGTTTTAGCCAGTGCACAGGGGAGTGGACCGAACTGTACACACACTACTGAACACAGGCTACTATTTTTCTTGTCCTTGTGATTATCTCACGCCAATTCCCACGCGTGAAGTGCTAGTGCTTACACCTGTGATTATCCCACGAGTGGAAAACAAGGTTCAAGGTTTCTAGGTCGATCAATCAGTGGCTCAGTGGCCACGTGAGCCTTATTTGGAATTTAGTTGATTTTATTAAATGCGCAAAGCGACAATTTGCAGCTCATCTTTAAAATGTTTTGCATACCACCGCACTACTTAAGGAATTGTAAATGATGGTTGCTGGCATTAAAACGAACTTACCAATCGAAACTTTTTCATACTTGGATACGACATATCATAAATAACAAAACCAACCCCATTAAGCGTGCCTCAGAAGCTTTCTACCTTGTTTTGTGTTTGCCCATTTTGGAACAATGTTTACCTAATCGCGCAGTAGGGTCGGGTTCCATTGCCGTAGGTGGCTGATTTCCTAGTTTTTGAGAGGCTCTCTATATAATTATCTATCAAAGTATCTTTGAATGGTAAGATTTTCTGTTTCAGAGCTCTACTGTCAGGCTACAGTCAACGCCACTTTGTTGGAACACTGTTGGTACAATTGTGCCATCCTTTCTCTACCATTAGGCAATGAAGTAAAAAGGTTTCAACCAAATGGATGAAGACAAGCGCTCACAACACTATGCAACATTGAATAGTGGTAGGAGGGGAGGGTGCTCCAACGACTTATGTCACTGATTGTAGCCTTTCTATAACAGCACATCAAAAATTAATTCACCTGCGGCTGGGAACTGTAAGAAGCAGTCACGACAAGCTCTGTAATCCTCGTCCAGGATGGTTATTATGAGTTTCACCTCCAAAAGACCACTCTCTTGTAGGATGTCGTTTGTGACAAGATATTTTTGTGCCATTTCATTAAGGTGGCCTGAACAATAGTCTTTCCAGAGTCCCTCAAGGATCTGTAGAGACCTACATTCCAATGTTATTATCAAACTTCCTTGTTCTACGGACACAATAAGCGTTTCCCTGACCTCTCGTAAATAATTTAGGAATCCATTGAGCTCCTCCCATGTAGAAGGCGGTGCGATTTGAAGGTATCTGTTCGCAATGTTGTTTAAAACTTGTTGTGTGGTGACGTTAGCATTTGGAGGAACAATCTCACAGTCCATTTGCACTTCAAGTCGAGGTGCAACTGTCAAGAAACAATATGCTCTTTAAACAACGAATGAAACAAACTAATTCATGGTTGCCACAAAGATTATAAGTTTTCAAAGTCCCTGACCTTCTCTAACAAAATTCAATTTCCCTGAACAAATAAAAACAAGTCAAAGATGGTACCGGGCCTCTACTGAACCTTCCCTTATAGTAGTCTTTCCGGCCATTTTAATACTGACAACGGCAGTTCGCATTATTCGTCCAGCAAAAGATTATCATCAAGATGACAGCGACCAGTATTTTTCCTTCAGCCTTTGATACGAATAAATCAATGGTTTTTTAAATTTTAATTTAAAGGGCAAAAAAACAGTTTCAAATTGTCATTTTTTTTTTCATTTTTTTGTGTTGACTGGAAGTAAAATGGATAAGAGATAACAGAAGACTAAAAAAGTAACATTTCGATTCCCGTCATTGCAACATCCATATCCTTCACCCTAATTTTTCGGTACATTTAGAAGTTACTTTGCAACGAAATGCTTACATGGTAACAATCAAAGACTTCTTTTGTCTCTTTGTTTAGAAGACCTCCACCGCGTTCTATTATGAACACGCGAATCTGATCAACTGAATCGTCGTTTTCTATACACTGGTAGATAACAATTGCACTGAAATAATGCATGCAATTACATCATTCTGAAGAGAGTACCGATATGATGTTCAGTTATGACGTCATTGCGCTGAGAGCTCTGGGAAGGTGGAGAAGACAATTTACCTGAACTATGTGTTGAACTCTGACAACTGGACAAGGAATCTGCGAAAACAAAACATTGACAAAACTTCAAATGTTACTGACTACAATCGTCAAAAATATGTACTAAACTACAAGCGTTGATCATCTACAGTAATTGGTTTTGTGTCAGGATCTGGGCTTCAAAATGGAACCATTTTTCTGATAGAAATGTTGTTTTTTAACCATGAAGTAAAAAATACACATTTCTAAAATGGGGTATCACTTTGAATGCAAAACCCCGTCTAAAAAGGGGTCTGATTTTGGAGGCCTGGGCGGCACACACCCACTCAAAACCTACTTGGAGTACTCCCCCCTCCCTCCGGAGATGTCATGTACCACTGCCTTTTTTCAAAACATGACGAACAAAAAGGGAAAAAGGCAGATAGAAGACTTAGCAAAAAACAGTATCGTTTGATTACTCCGTACAGTAGGTGCAGGTATGTGTTAGATTTAGCATTGAATATTAGTATTTTGCCGCTAGAAAGCTTGATTTCAGAGCAGAAGTACCATTTCTACAGCTACCTGTCTTCATGTAAGTTGCCATTCCAGCAAAAAATTCGTATTAGAAACGATTACATTTAAATTTATTAAACGTGAGTGCAAATTAAACTACCCTCAATTAAGTGATTTATGTTTTCATGCAGTTTCATTTCTCTCACTTACTTTCAGTCTTATATGGGAAATAGAACCAGAGTGGAAATAAATTTCGAAATTAAAAACTGGCTCTCTGAACAGTTTTGAAACGTAGAAGTGGTGAAAGGTTGGTGGCGATTGGGAGCGCTGAATGATCACTTTAATTGATTCGACTTGCTTACTGATGCAAAAACAAAGCGAGCTGCTAACAAAAACCCAATCAAATGGGGAGGGAATTTATAAGCAAAGAACCTCTCTTTTGTATCAAAATTGTTAAACAGCACTAACTCTTCTCTTTCTCTTTCTTAACGTTACTGAAATGGAAAACAAAAAGAAGTGATTGGCGGGGCATTAAGGGTCTTCCCCGTATCGTAAGGCGGTAGGCGAAAGAAGGTGTTTCAGTACAGCGTCCCCATCATGAGAATGATGAGTGTAAGTTGCTGTGAAGTCACTTGCAGCCAGAACCAGATCTGTGTATCCACTTCTAGGAATTCCTCCGTTTGATAAAGAAAATGGGAGGCGCCTAGCTATTTAACTGTATCAAGTTCAAAATTCATAAGGAACTCTAATAATCCAAACTGTCTTAATCGCAAGGAGACCCCCTTTTCTCTGAGGGATTATTAGAAATAACATATTCGCGCGTGTGCACACGTACGAAATTGCCACCTGAAGAGATGGGTTTCTCTGTAGCTAGAGCCGAACAAACGTCACAGGACTTAGTTTCTTATAACGGCGGCGTACACATCTTTTGCGGTAATATTCCACGTAGTGAAGCACAGAGGAGGAAAATTTAATTTGACTGCAATTCCGACGGATTTTAGCGTGCAAATCAACCTTAAGGTAAAAAAAGGAGATAAACCGAAAAGGAATCTCAATCAGGGGTTATGTTATTCTTGTTTTTGCATCTAGTGAAATCTTATCCTATGCTTAAGTGACCCGCCTATTCCTAGGCGTTTTTTTTTTCAAAGATAGCGAGGAATGCGCGCGAGAGTGTGTGTTAACACCCCCGCGTTCGTTCACGACGGTAACATCAAGGTAAACGTCACTTTAGAAACAATTTTCCAATGTCTTAAACTCCTTTGCGATTATTTCAACTATTTCAATCTGTCGAACCATCCAGAAGCTGAATATGTAAGGACAGCGTTACAGTTCAAGTAGAGAAGGGATAATTCGTCGTCCGGTGTTCATGTTCTACGTAAAACTTTGAATTTGGTCATTTCACGTTGTAGTTGTGCAGAGAACGGTAAAGAAATGTACCAACATGTATAACGCACGTGCAGAGTCATTGTTTTGCTAATTAAACCTTTTGTTTTGTGACGTTCTCGTCAGCCGTCGCCGGCGTGTTTGTTTAAGCTCTTTCCTACCGGATCTCTTTCTGTTCCTGGTGTAACATCCTTGCCTAGAAAACGCTAACAATAAATAAATAAATAAATATTACATATTATTATTATTATTATTATTATTATTATTATTATTATTATTATTATGTATTACATGTTATATATTATATGTACATATTTAACAATTCTTCGCCTCAGGCTCAGTAAATATTGTCGAATAATCCCCGAGACGAAGTCGACGGGATTATTTGACAATATTTACTGAGCCTGAGGCGGATAATTGTTTTAGTATAATTTTGAGATGTGGTCATCAAAACGTTAAAAAAAAACCAGCTAAAACTTGACAAACAACACACGAAGAAATTTAACTTAGCTTAGCAGCCGCGCCTTGAAATGTTATATTCACCGGGTAGCGCGGTGAATATAGCATTAAAATTATACATATATATTATTTGCCGGCCGGGAGGTCCGTATTGAGAAAAACTGTGCCAGAGGACTTGAGTACGGCTCGAGGCCGCAGGCCGAGGGCCGTGCTCAAGACCGAGGGCACAGTTTTTCTCAATACGGACCGACCAAGGCCGGCAAATAATATTTTAATTTTTTTCTTGTTGTTTTTCAAAAGTTAAACGTGTCTTGTTGTTTTCGGAAAGCAACGTTTTGCAAGCGCGCGTAAAATGAACCATGAAACGAAGCCGTTTGTGACACCAGAGCAGCAAAATACGCTTTTTTACTCTGTTAAAACTCAGAAATCACAGGAAGCAATATAACTAAAAGAAACCCCTTTATTTTCCCAAATTTCGATACATGTAGCTAACTCCTGCTCGATTTACTCGAGCCGTACCGTTGACCGCGGTCAAGATCGGAAAATTCCGCCCGCTCCCGGAACCAATCAGATTGCAGGATTTGGTTCATCTTGCCCGCTCACGCGCTGAGAAAAAAATAATAATATATATTATAGGTATAACTTTAATGTTTTATTCACCGCGCTACCCGGTAAATATAAAATTTTAAAGGCGTGGCTGCTAAGCTTAGTTACTTTTTCGTGTGTTTGTCAAGTTTTAGCCCCTTTTTTCACTTTTTGATGTCCACATCTCAGAATTATACTAAAACGGCAGGGCGGAAAAACCGCTGATTGGCTGAGAGATATGACGTCAAACGCGTCATGAAATCGTTGATGCTCATGCGCGAGATAAATATTTTTCAAAATGGCGGACAGTCCTCAAGTTGTTTTGCTGCAGAAAGCCCAATAATATTTGACTTTACTGATGATCCACGTTTCCTTAGATCTTTTCATTATATGGAAGGTTGAGTGGATCGATAATTGACTTCACTGGTGTTCACAGGAACTATTTTAGCCCTCGTACACTGGAGAAATGTTATTCGAATCATGACTGTCAGCTTGAACATATTTATTCCAGCACTTGTACTCCTAACAATTCGCCTTCTCGATCCGGCATCTCAACACATGGCAGGTCTTTGATTGATGGAGCTAAGAATTCCTTTTATTGTTTTGTTTTTCTGTTGGCAACAACTGCAGGCTTGTCAAATGACTCTGGTTTCCTCGTCGAGTTCATATTTTGAAACGTCTTCGGCGATTTTTTCGTCATCAGCTGTTGTCAGATATCTACATTTTTTGGCGAACAAGACATGCTATCGCTAGGGTGTAGGTCAGTAATTTTACTTTCTTTCTAGTGATCAACGTGTGAAATAGTAATATTTTTAATTCAAGTTGTACTGCAATAGTGTGTTTGATTTACAATTATAGATGAAAACAACAAAAATGCTACAATTCCAGCCAGTGTAATGATATAGGTTGTTTTTTCATTCCTTGTTGTGAAGAAAGGATTGTATTGTCGGGCTCTATTTTCCTGCTTCCATGTTTCCATAGTAGCATTACCCTTTGTCAATCCATTGTCTGGCCACACCTGGGACAGATGCTTGCATGCTTGAAGGCTGCGTTAACATGGTTAACTCACTTGTTTCTCTGTCACAACCTAAGATGTGACCAGTTGGAAAAGAGTGTTGATTGCTACTGAGAGAAGGGCTTCTGATGGCCATTGCCTATATTTTTAAGAAACTTTCCTGTAAACCAGTGATGCAGAAGTCAGTACTGTTGGTCAAAAAAAGTTGCTAGGTGTTGTGTGTCAAGTCCTACTGCAAATCAACATGTTGTTGAACTGATGTTAACATGATTACACAAAGCTTCTTTTTCAACTGCGTTGGACATGTTAATTTGCGTCAAACAGTTTTCAACAGCACATGACACACCGTGCAGCATTTGTTGACCAACTTATATGATGACATTTGTTTACAGTGTTAGACAATATTGACTTGTGTATCATTGGCTTTTGTTTTGGCTTCATGATATGCTATTTTGGAGTTAATTTTTAGTTATGTGTAGATGTCAAATTCTTTGTCAAAATTTACTTGTCTGGCAATTTATTTGTATACTTTATCATTCTACAGATTTTACAATGGAGCCATGTTAATACAACTACCAACAGGCCTAACCTTGTGTATCAACAGGCCTTGACTTGTGTATCATTGGCTTTTGTTTTGGCTTCATGATGTGCTATTTTGGAGTTAATTTTTAGTTATGTGTAGATGTCAAATTCTTTGTCAAAATTTACTTGTCTGGCAATTTATTTGTATACTTTATCATTCTACAGATTTTACAATGGAGCCATGTTAATACAACTACCAACAGGCCTAACCAATTACCTTATATTAAGGGGTTTTCAAATATGAAAACAACTGCATGAGCTTTTGCTTGGGTGAAATTAAAGGTGATCTAACTATTTAATGGGTTGGCCCCACTGTTTTTAAGTGAAGCTGCACTGAACCTTCGTGACTTGCCTATCCAAACCTGTTGTGTGGGTGAAAAGTATATGTGATATTTGCAAAAATGTATTGAATGGCAACATTGTGATGTATTTCATGGTAGGCATTTTAAGTTTAAAAGGAAATGAATATTGTTTGCAATTATTATTTTCACTTTCTTTATCCTAGATTATCCACATTTCATCAACAACATTGTTTTGTGCAGTCTACATTATTAAGTGTTATTGGCAGGTGGCAAACAAAGAGGTCACTAACATTCAACACAAAGAAACATTTTTCAGTTCATGGATCAGATTTCAAATCCTTCCCTGTACTGTTCGACTGTATGTTTGTCATTGCTAGTGGAATGTTTGGATGTCTGCTAACTGCAGTGGGTTGTGCCTTCGGTGATAATAAAGATCCTGAAGAAAGCAATGAGGAACCCAGAGTTTGATGAGCCTGGATTTGCGTGTATAAAAATAGCGTGTTATCTATCTTTAACGGGGAGAACAGACTGTTGTTGTTGGTTGTTTTTTTTTTCTGACAACCTTAAACTGTTGTTTTTGCATAAGGGGGCGGGGGAAGAGATGGAGTGGATTTTTCATCTTGCCTTGTTTTGTTTGTTTTGTCAATGTCTCTGTTACTTAGAAAATACTTTTGTTTAACTCGAAGGGAAGGTAATTAAATTCATTGTGCAAAAAGGGGTATATTTAGGCTCAAAAATGAAATTGCTTTGTTTGGGGGCTTGTTTGGTGTGTTTAATGTAGTTTATCCCAACAGCTTGATTTGAGGAATGTTTTGCCATATGAAGGCAAGGCCAAGAAATGATATCATTGCCAAAACCAAGTTTTGGTTTATTACAAAGTTGATTTATTTTTATTTTACAAGATAATAATTATTGATATTGATACAATATTTCGACTCGATTACAGAGTCATAGACATGTAATTGTCAGATGGCTCTGGATTTTGCCATAAAATTTGCTTAATTTTGTTTATAGTTCAATAATTAATAAACCATGATGTCATCACATCATTGCTTAAAGACAAAATGGCCTATAGTTTTTCTCTTCTTTATCTTGTGGTGGACATAAATGCTAAACAGTTTTCTTTTGCAATGCACTCAAGTTCTTTCATTGATGGTCTTAGCGTAAGAGCAAAATTTTAACAAAAAGTAAATGCAGGGCTAACTGAGGTGTACCATCTCACTAAATTTTGAATTACCCATAATTGTTGACCCCCCCCCCCCCCATGACTTGTCATTTCATTTATATTGTTTATGGTACTAGTCCTACCATGTGTGGCAGCTGCCAAAACAGGAGGGAGAGGGCTGTGCAGGCTGAACCTAGTCCCTGCGATCTAATGACACACAATTAACCAATCAAAGAGCAAATTGGATTCTCCCTGCAAAAAAGAACCCTGTCTAAATACTCAACGGACTTGTCTTCAGATGACAGACTTGTTCCAAGTCACTGCAACCTGTCCTCTTCTGTGAACACTACAGGGGACTTGGCCCTGAGAAAAATACTATGACTTGTCCCTTTGTTTGTTCTTAACTGGAATTATTGCTGCTTTTTCATAAGGTGAATTTAAGTGAAGGTTTCATCACATTCCCAAAGATATCTTTTTACTTATTCAGTTATCTTAAGCTCACTCAGTGCCATTAGTATCCTCAGAACCCTCCGGGGACAGGGCACCAAGTTGGAGTTGTTTGACCACTTGTCTTTAGAGGGAAACATAGTTAACTATGAGGGAAAGCAGCAGTTTGCTTTGCTCCGTATTTTTAACTTGACCTTAGTAGCGTGATTTCGCCACAATCAAACTGGCTTGGAAAATCCGCGTAAAATTGCGTCTTTGCCCGAAAAAAGAGCCACAGTTCCCAACACTTTCACGACCCTCTTCGCAAGTGAGAGCTGCATTCGCAGAGATTTTCCATCTTATGCGGTCTCCACGAAAGTCGCAAGCGCAAAAAGAAAAATAACTCTTTAAAGGGGACTTTGAAGGGCCCTTTATTACGTAACGAAAACTGAAAACAGCGGCCGGTAAATTTGAAAGGTGGCGCCAGGTCATTTATAATTTCCCGCGCCAGAGAGTAGCCGGTGGCAAGCGCCAAGCGGCGAATTGAACGGTGTGTAATCAGGAGAGCACAGTGTCTTAAAGAATTTCATGAGGTGTTTGGAGCCTGTAACGCAAAAGGTAATAAAATTGTTTATCTGTGGGTTATTGTTGCCGAGCTTTTAGTCGAATACGTGTGTAGGATCAGTTTATAAGCCGCTGCGATCGCAAAAGCTAGTGTTTGCGAATGACTTCGAATATAGTTTTCGCAAGTGGAACATAAAGACTTGAAAAAATTTTGATGTTCGTATCTTACGATTTTTTTGCGTATTTGATATTTTGTTTCTCTGCTTTTAATCTTTCAGATCGTCGGATTTTTGTCCTTAAATATCCGAAAACTTTCTTATTTTTTCAAATTTTGTGCCGAGTGTCGATCGCACGCCCTCGCACGATGGCTTGAGTTTAGCTACGTAAAGTCGCATGTTTCACGGAATAAATGAAGTACAAAAACTGATCCAAAGGTTATGAAAATTAATACATGACTTTTCAAGGAGTTGGACTTTTAGGAAAGCGACTTCGTTGTACTATTGTTGTCGTGTGAATGTAGTTATTTTAGGCGAAATCTCTCCAATTTTTTTAGTTAACTTGAGTCGCTTTACTTTGGTCAGCCGATAGTGCTAATACCCGCGAAATAAACAGCCAATCAGCGGTTTTTCCGCCCTGCCTACTAAAACAATTATTCGCCAAAGGCGAAGTAAATATTGCCGAATATTTACCGAGCCGAAGGCGAGGTAAATATTCGCCAATATTTACTTCGCCTTCGGCGAATACTTGTTTAACATTATTATGTATGTGGATTACAGACTTCAGGCGACAGCTCCAGACTACAAAAGCGGTGGGCATCCTGGGAACACTAACAGACAACCGAACACTTTCTCTCTTTTCACCTCCAGGCGACTTTTGATTTTTTTCACATAAGGATAGTGAATACACCAGACGCGTGGACAAGAATTGCATGACATTTTGATGGGTCACGTTTTCAGTTTCTATTTTTCCTCAGCAAGTTCGATTGGCATACTAAAAAGTTGGAATTACTGTCAAGTTTGGCTTCCCCTGCACCCTGTGAGAGGAGTATACCCCTTCCTCTTCAATTGTTTTGTCTTTTCTTTGCGCTTTCATAGCTACTTAACGTTAAGTCAAATGTTTCGTATCGTTACGTTCCACCTTTGTGGAAGTGGTAATTTTACGGTTTTCAATTCAGCCATTTTGCGGTTATGTGTATTCTCTTGATTTTCTAAAACGCAAGGCCCTTTTGGCAAATATAAACTATACCACATTTCTTATCTAGCTAAAGTTTAGTTATAGGCAAAACATGAAGAAAATCGATTTTTTTCCACTTGTGCTGCAAAATTCGGATTTTGCTCGGTTTTTCCTGACTGCGCTCTTAAAAATTTTCAGTTTTGCTGGTGTTGGTATCAGATTACACGGTTTCGATATTACACCTAGCTGCTCAGCTTTCAGACGCTGCTTACTTGACTTAACAAGGTTTATTGATTACGTCGATGCCCATTATTGCAACATCCGTGTCCTTCACCCTATTGTTTGGTACACTTAGAAGTTATCTAGTAACAAAATGCTCAGGTTCTGAACCAGGGGGGGGGGGGGGGATAGAAGCGAGGCCTGGGACCGAGAAACGATGTTCTCGCAACTTGCAAAGCGGTCCAGTCAAAACGTGGACAGCGGTGTTTGTCATAATAAATATTTCCGATCGACGACCAACTTATTCGAAATAGTTTGCAAAATTTATGTGTATTTTGTCAGGGGAAAGTAAGCGGTGAGCGGCTAATCTCTCATGGAACTTACTGTCAGTTTCGTACAAGAGAATATTCGATGGTAGCGACATCGATGAAGACGCTTCTGTTTTCGCACTGTCTTTTTTGTTGCAGTGGCGAGTGGATCAGCTGCGAGCTGTACGGCAGTCACGTTTCGCTTGTTTATACTTGGAGACCAGGTTTGCGGGAAACGTTTCAAAGTTGAATGTTAGAATTAGATAATTCAACGTAAATAAACTTCTCACCGAGAGAAAGCGCTTGAACTATTCAGGATTTTATTTCTTGTACTCCGCGACGTAATTTGTCAGTTGGTCTTTGTCTATCGCTGAACTGATGCATGTGATAAATAAAAATACTGTCAATGTTTCTTTTTACATCTCATTCTGTAACGAATTGATGGCATGAGATGAGACACTTATGGCTGTACTCGGTTTGCATGTTTTCCTCCAGCGTGGTCTAAATAAATTGCAACGGGAAATGTGCCATAAAACATCGATGGAAATAAATTCAATCAAAACCGCTATAACCTAATGCATGGAAACAATAGCTACGCACAGAATACAACTTTTATTATCAATAATCCAGTTATGTGTTGACAAGATCATTTCACAGTTCAGTACTTTGAACCCGATCCCAGTATTTAACCCAGCTTCAGAGAATTCTATCTGATTCTATACAGTCGATCAGCACAGACTGGATTGATCGCAGTGCTACTGTTCTACTTTGCGACTAAAAAACTTCGAGAGTAAACTTTTGTCTTCATAAGAAGCAAAATGCACGAAAACATGATAAAAGTGTTAAATACGATCAATTCGTCAATTACCTAAACGAAGGGACAAAACGGAATCCGCTGCCTATGGCCTAGGCTCGATTTCCGCCGCTCTCTCGAGTCCGGTCTTTGTTCCTCCCCGAGAGATGAGTGCGGGCTCATTTTCCCGAACAGCGGCTGGTAATCGAGCCTACCTTTGGCCGTCATAAGCGTCCGAGTTCCGTTGGAACATGCAACATCTGCGCACGCGTAGGAGGCATATCCGCTGACTAGAACCTCACAGGTTGCTTTGCAAGTTGTGAGAACATCGTTTGGATTTCATTTAAGAGAATAAATGGGAAGTTGCTTTCCCCCCCCTGTTCTGAACAATCAAAATTACTTCTTTTGTCTAGTTATTGACTAATAATTTTCTTTTTTTCTATCATGAATGCGCGAGTCTGATTAGGGAACTTAAGCAAACACGACGGCGACGGCTGACGAGAACGTCACAAAACAAAAGGTTTAATTAGCAAAACAATGACTCTGCACGTGCGATACAGATTTTTGTACATTTCTTTGCCGTCCTCTGCAAAACAACGACGTGAAATGACCAAATTCAAAGTTTTATGTAGAACGTGAACACGACAGTGAATTTTCTTTTTTCTACCTGAACTGTAACGCAGTCCTTACAGAGTCAGCTCCCGGATTATTCGGCTACATTAGACAAATTGAACGAGTTGAAACTATCGCGAAAAAGTTTGAAATATTTGGAACTCATTTTTAAAGTGACGTTTTCCTTGACGTTGCCGTCGTGGTTGCTTAAGTTCCCTATTGATTGAATCGTTGCCAGGGCCGTAGCTAGCACGAGGCAAGACGAGGCACTTGCCTCGTCTACAATGCTTAAACAAAAAAATACCGTTGGAAAATAATCCCTACGAAGCATGTGCCACTGAGTGATAATAGATAAACCCTAGTAAGGTGTGCGAAAAAGGCTTTGAAGACTCAAGTAGTCCGGCTTCAAAACAGTGACAGGCTGTGTGACACCTATCTCGTACGCATTGCTACGACTACAGACAGCTGATCCAAAGAAGCATGGGATAAAAAAGACAAACGTTTTATAGAATCAGTGCCCGCGTTTTCTTGAGCTACTTTGTCACACTTTTTGACATACATTGCCTAAAAAAAACGACTAACTGGATTATAATTTCGCCTCGGTATTCTGTCTTGGAAGAAACGCAAATCGACATGTACAGGGTTCTGCGTAAATCAACAATTCGTAATTTAAATAAAAGATTGGTCAAGACTTCCACTTTTGTGATGGCTACTAAAGGAGCCGTTTGGTTGGCTCAAAGTTTTTCACCGAGAGGAGTTTCCGTAAAAGGTCTTTCTCTAGAACATCCATGCTGTTTACTAGTGAGATCACGTTCTCTCTCAGGAAACAGTGGGGTTCTGTAATGTAGTACGGGGAAACTGTTCTAAGAACCTATCTTCTAAATTGCAAAAATTGCAGAATCGCGCCGCTCGCGTTCTGACTTTCTCTAATTATGACTGCAGTACCAGTGAATTATTTCAAAATTTAAAGTGGTCGAAACTTGTCCATCAGCGCGCAGTTAGTAAAGCAATAATGATGCATAGCATTGTAAATAACACTGCTCCAGAATATCTGACTTCCCGTTTTGTTCGTCGCTGTGATTTAACTAGTTATAACCTTAGAGAGAATGAATACAAGCTTGCTGTTCCGCGACCCCGTACTGAATTTTACAAAAGAAGTCTTTCTTACAGCGGTAGTGTGTTATGGAACGGCTTGCCTCTGGAGGTGCGGCAATTGACATCCCCCAGTATATTTAAGGGAAAATTAAGAGACATAAATTTCGATCGACAAATAATTTAATTAGCGAAATTCTGTTTTTACACACGGCCTCCTTGAAAAGCAGGTGTTTTCTTTTCATCTTTATTATTTTAGTTTCTTTTATCTTAGTTTTCAGATTAGTTAGGAAGTTAGTCTTTTCTATACTTCAATGTAAATGTATACCTGAAGGAAATACCGTGTTTAAATAAAGTTACCTTACCCTTACCTTACCTTCTACAGATCGCAGCAGCAACTGAATTTGATAATTTTGAAGCAGCACGGTTTTAGCGTGCAGTAGAAACAGGGAATCAGCCATTGCTAGCGAAGGAGCAGGAGGGCGGGGGTGGGGGTGTAAACCGTACTGTGCAAAAGTAATGCAAACGAAATTCCTGCTTTGTCCTCGCGAAATATCGGCGATATTTCGCATCGCCTGAAAACGATATTTCGGCGCAATGGCCGCGATATTTTGCCGTTTCAAGTAAAATTTCGGTGAAATATTCGTGATCTTTCGCTGAGTAAACGAAACCATTGACGAGAGTTCGCAGTGGCTAAAATTCGTCTGTGCAAAATTTCGCTAATAAATTGAGAGGCGAACCGAGGCGAAATGTCCCACACACAACGAAACACGGCAAAGAATCGAACAATCGAAGTGTGGCACCATAGGCAAAAACCGAACAGCAAAGAACATGTTTAAAGTCTTCAAATTTCATTTTATTAACCACCTAAAACATGTAAAAGGACCATATTTTGGGAAACTAAGGAAACACTTTGGCAAATAAGGTGAATTTAAAATTGAAAACCGCGCACTCATAAAAGACGGCAAGCCGTGATGTTCGCAGCGCAACAGAATCGTCGGAAAGTTTATAATTCGTCTTTTCCTGAACAAATTGAAACGATTTTCGTCTCCATAACAGAGTAGCTAAAGCGATGCGAAATTCGAGATAGCCCTCTTCTTGGTGCCAGTATTACACGCCTTGTCGAAAGCACTAAAAAATCTGCCGTTTTACACTTGCCGTTTTACGATTTTGAATTTTGCAGGAAAATCTCACAAAAACAGCTGAAAATAGCATTTCAGCGGGATTAGATATAAAAATTTTCTAAGGATAGCATACCCCCCCCCCCCCCAGAAGCTGGGGTTTTTCGCACTTGCGACACTTGCCTCGTCTGTTCTGAAAGTCTGGCTACGGCCCTGGTTGTCTTCTATTCGCCAGTAGAGAACAATTGCGCTGGGACATTACATGACATTACATCACTTGGTAGACAGTACCTGTATGGTGCTCAGTTGTGACTTCAGTACACTGAGAGATCTGTACAGGTGGAGAAAACGATTTGCTTGCACTATGTGTTGACCTCTGAATACTGGATGAGAAATCTGTGAAACATGACAAAACTTTGATTATTACTGACAGAATCTTGAAGGAATATCATGGACAAACATGTTCACTTTACAAATTAATGCATAGGTTATTTACATGTGATAGGATTCTGGCTTTAAAACGAAACCACTTTGCCGTCAAAAATGTTTGCTTCTTACCATGTAATTCCTTACAACTTGAAATAGAATGACAAACATTTGAAAAAACGAAGATCAACAGTTAGTTTTTAGGATATTTTGCAGGTTTTCGTAAGGTTTTGAAAGTAACATTTCCAGCCTCCGTAACCGTTTGTTGCTTCCAGTCTATCGCTTGTGTTTATGGGACGCTGCATTACCCTACTGATTTAGGAAAGGCTAGAAAAGTACTAATATTGCTAAGCAGTGTCATTGGCAGGCTTCAATCCTATTTGTATGAGACAAAATCCATACCATGAACCATGGTGATCATCTTTTCAAGAAGGTCCTTGCTCTGTTTGGCCCAGCTGTATTTGTTCTTGTAGTAAGAGCACAAAGCTTTAGCCTCCTCAAGTCGATCTTGCCTGTCTTTGTCCCCGATATTCTTGATGGCTGCTGCCCATACCTTGGGATCCTCTGAGTTAATCACAGATGTTGAACCAAATAGTACTTTGCTTAGGGCTTCTCCAAACCCTGAGTTCTTACTGACAAGCACAGGTAGACCAGCTGAGAGGGCCTCAAGACCTGTTAGCCCGAAGCCCTCTGTTCTGGAAGGCATGAGTACCATATCGACTTCACAGAACAAGCGTTTTAAGCTCTCTCGGCTTTCGACGTAACCTCTTACTCTCAGGCGACTATCAGAAATACCACAGTCTAGCAATCGTTTTGCTATTTCCTCGTGTTTTCCATTTGGTGCTCCAACGAAAACAAGATGACAGTCAAGTAATGAAGCAACAGCTTTACCCGCAATATCAAATCCTTTTAACGTGAAATCTTCAGCATCACCGCGGCCAAACACGAGGATTCGGAAATGTTCTCCCTCTTCAGGAACCTGCTGAACAGTCAAAAATTCGTCAAAAACACCAGGAGTAAAGTTAAAAACGGTTTGATGTTTCTGACACCCGCGGAGATAAGAGTGAAACGCCTCCGTCAACTTGGGTCCAACTCCTACAACAAAATCGGACATCTCACACAGTTCCACTTCAATCTTTTGTTTTTCTTCGCCCTTTGAAATTGGATTTGAATAGGATTTAAACATTCCCAGTTCCTCTGGATCTGTATGTACGACCTGGACCCACTTGCATTTATGAGAGTCTCTAATAACTTGCGCCTGGCGGCCGAGCTTCACCCCGTGACCAACAATTACGTCGATTTCCAAATGTTCTGGTGGAAAGCTGAGCCACTCCAGTTCTTCGTAACCAGGCCGCCGTGTTGCCTCAACAATGTTTATTTTGTGACCAAGTGCTTCTTTCTTATCCTGCTCACTGCATTTTGGCAGGAAGAAAGTGATTTCCACATTCGGGAATTTGGCCAACTGAATGGCTAACTCTCTGTTTATAGTGGAAAGTCCTCCCTTGCTTGATCCCCATTCAGACGCCAAAATGGTGACTTTGATGGGTCCAGAACGTTGGTCATGTTCGTCATGTTCTTCCTGTACAGTGGATGTCATAGTCAAGCATGTTCTCTAGACACCTTCAGATTGCCTGCAAAAGAGAAAATTGTATACTGAAGAAAAGTAAAAATCTTGCACATCTGATCACAACTAAAACTGCCCCGAAAACTTCGATCAAAGACAACCAGAGGGGATGTGATGCCCCAGATTGCATTTACTTCCCTCAGTGCCAACCATCGACGTTAAAATCCCAGGTGCACGTAGCTACACGTAGACAAGATTACAGTAGCGGAATCGTTTTTCTTTAATGTCAAATCAATAAAAGATATAAAATCGAGTACTAAAAAACAAACTACATGTTACCATTATCCAGGAGGAAGAAATGACGTATAAGAAGCTTAAAAGACTGAAGTAAGTTGCAGCCTTTACTTTGGATGGTAAGGGGTAACAGATCCAGAGAATCTAAAGGATCGCTTACCTAAAGTAAGTTTAGTGCTCGGTAAATCCAAGAGAATTTTCACATCTAGTGTTATATGTGAGAGCTAGTGGAATAACTGAATTTTTTCTCAAACAATGGCTTAAATAGGCCAGAGCTAAACTGTATAAGCACTTGTATACCAGGATACGCTTAATGTACAAAAAAACTATTTCTAGTCGCCCTAAATCAGAAGTTGCGGTAGCCTGAGGTCCCCAGTTACTGCCACTAAAGCACAGCTTTGAAGTTTAAAAATTACAATAAAGTAAAACTATCTCCTTACCTAAGAAATCAAAGAGAAGTAAGAGGCATTTGTTCTAACCCCTGACAACCCCTATCTTAAGCTTATAGCCCTCTTGAGCCCACAATTTCTGTAGGCAAATATTTAAACAAGTAGACATTAAAGATTACTTTAAGTCATTCTTAGCTCGTGGTTGCGATAGCAAACAAAGAGATTATGTGACCACATCGATGCATTCCTGTGGTTACTTCCGTAAGCCAGTCGTGTAGATTTGGTGTTGTTCGTGTGATGTTAGTAATTCCCAAGAGTTACATGTGTCTGTGTCTTCGGGCCTTCTCGGACATGTTTTCGTTATTTTTAAATGCGCTGATGTATCAGATAACTAATGTGATGGGGTTCCCGATTAGAGTGATAACTCGTGTCATTTGTCAATGATTTCAGGCTCAGTAGTATTTAATATGTTGCCATAAAATTCAAGAGAAGTAGCATTAGATTAATTCATGGCGAACAGCGAAGCATATACACAAACGATAGGAAAAGACAATTTCCGGTTTTGATGACTACATAATTAGAGATCTTGTATGGTGCTATGTTTGATTTTGCTGATGCGACTGGAAATTCTGTGTTGGAAAATTCAATTCACCTTTCCTGGCTTCTGTCCATTAGTGATTGTTATTCAAGAGAAACATAAAAAAGGATTGTTTTAACAAAAGAAAACAGGAAACACGAATGGGATAATTTACACTTAATCAAAGATTATCCACAGAAGAATAACGTTTACGAATTTGCAGTGCTAAAGGTAGGACGTCCGCGATGTACGTGATGTCTGTCTTCGTTTGTGAGGCCGGGGCGGGGGGAGGGGTATTCTGTGAGATGTTGGGAGGGGTTGTGCCACCGGGACACTGAAACCGGGCCCTTGCCTCAACGGCGGCACATACCCATACAGCTAATATTATGGGAGTAGGACCCCCGGGCTTTGAAGTGTTTTGCATTCGCAAGTGTGGATCTACTTCGAATGCCTGTTTTGTGTACGTGAGGTCGGGCAGGATATTATTCGCGTTGTAGTCCTGTGTTTACTTAGCTGAAGTACAAATTTCCACCGCAGCAAACACACGACGGACTTGCCAATTTGAGATGTTGTACGCAAAAATGACACTGTAAATTTCAGATTCGCTGTTACCGAGAGATAATCCCGAAAAATTTTATGCTGTTTTACTCTAGTCTTTTCACTATCGTTATAAACTTGGGCTTTAAATATTGTTTCTTTCACTGTTAATTAAGGATCGAAGTAACGTTAATTTCCACGTTCTGTTTATACAACATCTCAAATTGGCAAGTCTGTCTTGTGTTTGCTGCTGTGGAAATTTGTACTTCAGCTAAGCAAACACAGGACTACAACGCGAATAAAATCCTGCCAGACCTCACGTACACAAAACAGGCATTCGAAGTAGATCCACACTTGCGAATGCAAAACCCTTCAAAGCCCGGGGGTTTTACTCCCATAACATTAGCTGTATGGGTTTGTGCCGCTGATAAGGTAACAGTTTCAGTCTCCTGGTGCACACCCCCACCCACCGTCTCACAGAATATCCCCCCAGCCTCACAAATCATGAGACAGACATCACAGACAGCACGACAGCCGTATATCGTTGATTTTAGGCTCTGACAGTAGCCATATGACGTCACCTTAGTGACGTCATTGGCTAAAAATCGGAAATTGCGCGGCTTGTTGCTAGCTATTCTTAAAACTGAAAAACTTGAATGAAACTAGTATTAAAATCCAAGTCACAGTGGTGATCAAGGAATTAGAGGATGGATGTAGTAAAATCTTTACAAGATACTAAATGTTATTTCGGGGTTATTCATGGCTCAAAGTGTAAAGCGTATGTTGAGAAATTTGCATAGTTGACAGCTGTAATTTCAGCCTTAGGAATGTAACGCAACACTTAAAACATCTCGAACCGACCGAAACAGTACCGAAAGATTAACAACAACGGATATGTGACAAAGCATTCTAACAGAGATCTGTTGGATCTACTGGAAAGCGAGCAGGTTTTGTAAAAGCGAGCTGAATTTGAACATTTTCGTACTGTTCGAAGGCAAAGCAAACGAAATTTATTCAGCCGTAGGTTGAGACCAAAAATAAACACGTGAGCTAAAAATAACTTTGTACCGTGGGAAATTTGCAAATGTAAACATACTTTGGTCGATTTGCGAAGCAAAAAGACGAAAAGTATTATAGCCGACTAGATAACAATGCAAGCAACTTCAATCTACAGGGGAAATAAATGTAGTTGCAAAACTATTTCAGTCGTGTTTATAAACGCTAGTTCGAACCGACTTCGAACAAAAATTTTGTGGATAAGAAACGCACATTTGATGGCAGAATACTGTTTTGACAATACAATGTACTAAGAACGTAAGTGGTTAACTGAAACGTCTGAAACCTTACAAATTAAACAAAGTAAAGCGAGTCCCGTGTCACGCAAATCACGCAGAGCGTCAAAACGGCACCCTTTAGAAAGTTGACCGTTTATGAGCACTGAAAAGTATTGGATATTCGCCGGTAGAGGTAAGAAATTAAAAGGTTCAACTGCAACTTGCATTTATTTCGGAAGTAAAATTGTTAACTTTCCACTGA
Organism: Siderastrea siderea; assembly: GCA_964030785.1. Classification (NCBI taxonomy): domain Eukaryota; kingdom Metazoa; phylum Cnidaria; class Anthozoa; order Scleractinia; family Rhizangiidae; genus Siderastrea; species Siderastrea siderea. Next base: position 24,246,146 of record OZ034966.1, read on the forward strand.
TCTTTGCCTAAATTACGTATGCAATATTTTTCGACGGCGGGTTTAAGTTTAAGTTTACTTGTTTTTGTCTATGTGTTCTTTAAAGAACCGCGAAACAAAGAGCTTTCTTCGGTTTCTTTACTCCGCGTAGTCACGCTGCTCGATCATTACTAGGTTTTATAGTGGATAACCACAAGATCTTTTTGGTGGGAGGAGGGGGGGGGGCGGGGCTGAGGGGCTAGGGTGGGACTTACCAGAGGTGTAAAGACCCATAGGTTGTCAGGATAAATTTCACCATACTGTGAGAAAAAAAACGTCATTGGCTCTGCGCGCATTGCGTGCTTATGTTTTACCTTGTCACAAATGTGCACAACTAGTTACGTTTGTATGCAAGTGAGCAGAAACTTGGCCGTCAACAATACACCACAACTCTACCTTCCGAATGCTCAGATCTCAGATCTCAGATCTTCTGACTTTCTGAGGAACACACGACTTCATTAACACTTTTGGTTCCCAGTCACGCGGACGACGCATTGAGTGTGTAGCTGAACGTGCCACCGAGATCCAAGAGATCCTGCCCAAACGAGCAGGAAAATCATTTGCAAGCGCAAGCAGTTATTCCCTCTAGTTTATTACGATATTTATCTGCCTATAGGCTGGAGTTTGGCTTTAACTCACGCCGACCATTTAAGGGGTATGTTTTCTTATTTGCATAATAATTGTTTACATTTCTAAATTTCCCACGTTATTTTTAGCTCTCGTGTAAACTTGTTTTACGTCTCCACTTTTTAGCCGAAGAAATCTCGTTTGCTTTGCCTTCAATCAGTACGAAAGTGTTAAAATTCAGCTCGCACTTTCGAAGCTGCTTGCTTCCCAATCTCAGTAAACAGTTATCTCGCATCCGAATTCAGTGACTCCGCTTGGAAATCAAAACGGGTTCCTTCAAAAACGAATACATATAATTTGGCTTGGAGATTAGAAGGGAAACGAGTGCAAATATAAACGACATATGCATGGGAAATCGCGAACCAAGTCGAGTTCATTGTCTTGCATGCATTTGTTTTCGGAAATTTGTATCCCTCGGGCAAGTACACTAGCACAAAACCTGCCAAACCTCAGTCCACAAAAACAGCGCATTCAACGGGTTATTCGATGCAAAATAAAGTAGGTCCTAGTTGATCGAGATCGAATCCAGACACTTCAAAGTCCGGGCGAGGTACTCCAAGTTATACGCTATTTTACTTTTTTGTGTGGCACACCCCCACCCCAAAACCCACAGGGTACCCCCGGGCCTCACAAACGGAGACAGATATCGTTCGCTCACCAACGTGACGTCACCGGTTAAACATAGGCTCGCAATGGGCGCAGAGCCGATGACGTTTCGTTTCACAACATGGTGAAATTTATCACGACAACCTATGTGTTTTACCCTAAACCCTTAACCCGCCATCCCCAGCAACTCTCCCCCCCCCCCCACCCAAAAAACTGCGGTTATCCAGCATAAAACCGGGTAACGAGTAGCGTAATTACGTGACAGTTAATTATAGCGTGGCATTAAAATTGCACGCGAACTAAATAAAACTCTTCGTTTTCCTTTCCTTGAAAGTCAACATAAATTAAACGAGTATAACTTAAACTCGCTTTCGAAAAATATTGCATGCATAGACAAAAACAATCAGAGGAATTTTAATAATCTTACTTCAGGAAATAAAATGCAAGCAGCAGTTGTTGCAGAGATTATGGACAGTCAACATTCGATGGGGTTTTGTGACATTCCGCATGATTTGCGTGACACGTGTCTCCCTTCTCGGCTTCTGCTGTTTGTCAAAACAGCAATCTTTCATCAAATGTACGTTTCCTGTATCCACAAAGTTTTCATTCGAAATCGCTTAAAACTAGCGTTCATGAACACGATTGTGACCGCCGACAGTATTATTTTCCTGTATTTTCCTGTTTAAATTTAACTCGCTATTTCAAATCCTGCTTGCTTCCCAGTGTCAGTAAACATTTGTCTCGTATTCGAATTGATTCAGACAAGCTGGTTGGAAATCACAATATTCTGCTGCAAAGACTAAGTCTGCGTTCAGTGCTGTCCCGGTTCGTCTTGTGTATAATTCCTGATGTGCTTGTTCGGGAAATTATATAACGCAGTACTGCAACGCAGATAAAATCCTGCCAAACCTTAAGCCACAAACAGCACATTCGAAGCAAAATTCACTCGCGATCAAAGGCACTTACAGCCTGGAGGAGGTTCTCCCACTTTTACGCCATAGGGGTATTTGCCGCCGTGTATGACACAGGGCAAGGATTTTTAGAGTCCCAATAGCTCACCTCCACCCAAAAACTCACACAGTTGCTCCCCCCTCCCCCCCGGGGCTGGGCATTGAAAGTGATGCAAAGTAGCTACTCCCATCTGTGAGTTGAATGCTGGGAGCTCAAGGGATCGGTGTTTCTGAGAGAGGACACTGGGAACGAGGTTGAAGACAAACAGCGTTCATTTTCTAGACTATAACATTACCCTCTGACGTCACTAACGTGACGTCATCGGCTAAAAATGGTGCAGTAAAATTATATTCAAAATTTTGGATCGCGTGATTTCTCAAGAAAAATAATAAAATGGGTTATAATTAGAGCTCCGTTTAGCTGGTTTTCAAGGGTCTGGGCTAACAATGTGGTTTTTCCGATCACATCAGTTGCAGATTCGTTATATTTATCAATTCATGTACACGTAGAATCTATGCTCTCAAGATCCTAAAAAAACTAACAAACAAGCATCAGCAAAAAAAGCATAAACAGCTGTGAGATCTCCCGGTCCATGGGTTGGTTATTGAATTGTTTTATCATCATGCTTCAGGCATTGTAATCAGACTCTTCTAATTACTATTATAATGAAAGCTATGTAAATGTAGGCACACCCTCCCCCTTTGGAATCAGTTTTTTTAATAACCTCCCCCCCCCCTTTTTCTCCTCAATTTAGAAGGCAGTACAATGTCTCTTTCTTTCTCTATATTTATTATAGCCTGTGAACAGGCTCTCTGGTCGGGGAAAGAGCAAAGAAAACAAAGAAAGCAAAGGGCCGAGCCTGTTCACAGGCTATATTCATTATATTAATTAAAGCCCTATTAAGACCCTGTCATCTACTAAGCTGATTCCTTCTTGCAAGACACACCCCCTTTGGAAGTCACCCCCAGCTTAGTGGTTGGTAGGGATCAAGATTTGATTTCTGTCAGACCAGTACAAATTAAGTATCATTTGGTTTCGAAGGAAAGTGTGACCTAAATGTGTCATCGAGTTATTTTGTGAAACAATGAAAACACAACTTGTTTTTGTTAATTAGCGGAGTAATCAACGTTTAGAAAAACTAATTTGAGTTTCTCAGAAATTCAGGATTTGAAATAGCAGAGCAGCAAATAACTGGCGGTCATTGGACAATGTCCAACTAAAATCGGCCCATGTCCGACAAAATCTTAACTTTGGTTGGACATGATGTCTGGATGAATTTCTTTTACCAAATAATTAGTAAATAATGGTAAAAAATAATTATTTCAAAAAGACTTCCACTTAAAAATAATAATAATAAACGTCTGGCCACATTTCTGTTTTGTCCAACCAAAATGGAGACTAATGGTCTTTCAAGAAAGAAAAATTATTTGCAGCCCTGAATAGTCCTTTCTCCCTATCATGCCTCAGTGCATTAATAATACTTTTTTTAACTTCTGTGTGCACAAAATGAATTAAGCCAACCATGGGGCTAAAATGCACAAGTTTATAAAACTGTTTTCAATATCATCTACATACACTTACAATTACCATGATCCTCAGGTGCTCTAAAAGACACTGTGATTCCTCCCATCATTATCATCTGCAGCTCATAATCTGGCTAGAAATGTGAGTTTCAGATAAATATATGAGACAAAAGATCAACACAACATGAAATATAATTTTCTTCACTGCATAAACCTCAGGGGATTACAGTAAGATCACAATTCAGACATACTGGGAATCAAACATTAGCCTCCACATAATACATGTATGAGACACAAGATTGCCACAACATTAAATATTTTCATGAATTAGCCTCAATTGCATGCCATCTATATGTGTACACACCTGATCAAAAAAAACATTGACTGTTAAAAAGTATAAACTGTGAACAATGCGACATTATGGAATTCTGGGATAACAGTTTGGCAAGCTTGTTACTACATTCCGTTTCTTCACATTCAAGGTATTTTTTTATTCATGGAGAGTTTTTGTGGAGAATATCTTTATTTTTTGCATGTCATTTTGATGTGCATGATGTCTGAGAATCAAAGCAGGTTCTTCTCCTTCCCAGAAATCCATTGGGTCATATAGTTCATGGTTTATGCTCTTTACCCAACAAAGTTACTTCAATTAGGTGTATATATATATATGTATAGAGGGTCACAATAGCTAGGATCACATTTCAGACATACTGGGAATCAAACATTATCCTACATATAATAAATGTATGAGACATAACATCACCACAATATTAAATATTTCCACATATTAGCCTCAATTGCACGCCATTTATATGTATATATATATGTATAGAGGGTCATAATAGCTAGGATCACATTTCCAACATATACAAACATTATCAGGTACATATAATAAATGTATGAGACATAACATCACCACAATATTAAGTATTTCCACATGTTAGCCTCAATTGCTTGCCATTTATATGTGTAGATATATATGTATAGAGGGTCACAATAGCTAGGATCACATTTCCAGGTAAGGTAGGTAGGTAGGTAAGTAGGTACTTTATTAAAATACTTTGCAGCTCATAGAGCTGAATTGCGTATTCTACATTCTATTCTAAAATTTAAAATTTATAATGTCTAAAATCTAAAAATAATAATAATAGATATAAAATTTAATAATACTAATAACTATTTTTATAAATTATATCTAAAAACTATAACGTTAATAATGATAGCATTAAAAACCTAGTTATTCACTTTTGCATTCACCAGGGAGCATGACGCCATAATAAAACTGTTTTTAAATCTGTTTGTCTTACACCGCGGCAAGTTAAAGGTGCGCGCGTGCCTTAAATTGTACTTACAATCATATAAGGGTGGCAAAAGTTTCTTAAGTTTGTGGCCGCTGTCGTTACAGATATTCTCAAAGGTGTGCTTGAAAATATCGTTGTGATGCTTCGCTACAGTTGGAAGGTTCACTTGCGCTAGAGCATGCTGATACTCAATGCCGGGGCAGATGATTCGCATCGCCCTCCTCTGAACGCGCTCTAATTCGTGCGTTAAGTAAGCCGGCAGAGAATAATGGAAGACAGGTGCGGCATAATCAATACATATACAAACATTATCAGGTACATATAATAAATGTATGAGACATAACATCACCACAATATTAAGTATTTCCACATGTTAGCCTCAATTGCTTGCCTTTTATATGTGTAGATATATGTATAGAGGGTCACAATAGCTAGGATCACATTTCAGACATACTGGGAATCAAACATTATCCTACATGTAATAAAATAATGTCTGAGACATAAGATCACCACAATATTAAATATTTCCACATATTAGCCTCAATTGCTTGCCATTTATATGTATTTATATATGTATCAAGGTCACAATAGCTAGGATCACATTTCAGATGTACTGGGGATAAAAGATTATCCTACTGTATTAATTAATGTGCAGTTCCAGAAAAAATCCATACCCACCCCATGGAAGGTCATGGAAAATTCGTAAGGGGATGGGGTCTTAAAAGCCAAAATTTTAGAAGCAAAGTAATATGAAGCTAAAACTGGAATTTCTTGGGGGGGAGGGAGGGGGTGCAAAACAAAAAACCTTCCATGGAGGATGTATGGACATTTTCTGGAACTACACAATACACGTATACGACACAAGACCACCACTTATTTTTTCCATGTAGTAGCTTCAATTTCATGCCATATAATAGGAATACCATTCGGACCTTCTGGGAATGAAATGTCATCCATTTGTATAATTATTACACAAGACAAAAGACCACTGCAACATTACATATTTCTGTGCATTACCCTCGAATTCATGTCATACATAGAGGGCTGCAAATTATAGGATCACATGTTGTTTCACTCCCAGTAGCCTAATAAAAGGGAGTGAAGAGGCCTCTCAAATTTTCAGTTCTCAATCCATAGCTTTCACTTTTCACCAATCAATGTCTCTTTGCTCCCAGTTATTTGGGTCCCGCAGATCATCCAGCTGACTAACATTTTTGTTCCAAAGTTAAAAATTTGCCCAATTATGCAAATTGTTTAGCATAACTGAAGCCCCCTGGTAAACAGTCAGTTTCAGTTACTACACATGGTGCAAATTCACAATAATAATGGCTTCAATCAAATATACAGTATCTGGTTGCATAATAAATTACTGGTACTGATTTCACCAAAAATAGATGTACCGTATTTTTTCGATTAAACGCCGGGCCCCGAATAAACGCCGGGTATAAAAGAGGGAATTGTCAATAAGCCCCTCAGATGTTTATTTCTTGTATAATTAACTTAATATTTAAGGGCAAGATACACGGCTACCAAGAAAAACGAATAATATCTCTTTCTTAAAAAATGGCGGGCCCAGATAAACTGCTTATTCAAAGAAACGCCGGGTCCACCATGCTAAGTATATCACAGTGTTTCTGATTCTGGTCTCCTGCTGTTTTTAGGTTATTCCACTATTGGATATTATAATGTAACAAATTCTCTGACCTTAGAAAAATTTTATTACAGATTAATCAAGTGGTTAGTTTTTTATTACAGATTAATCAAGTGGTTCGTTTTTTCCCAAACTAGAAGAATTGCATATAAAAATCATTAAAATCATGACCTAATATACCGAAGTGCTGCACAGATTTCAATTATTTAGTTAAAGGAAATGACAGAATTTCAAACATTTTCCAAGATCTGTTCTCAAGGTCAAGTTAAGGAGTGAAATACAAATTGCAGCTTATACAGGTGCTGGAGGGTGGAGTGGGGGCTCCAATTAAAAGTGACATAGGTGCTCATTACAAATTTGAAAAGGCACCACTATTAGGTGCCAGGATCTTTTTTTATGAGTGTCATGAAATTCATTTTCACTCCTAATAGCCAGGTACCAGTTATGAAATTCCAATACTGCTTACTTTTCTCCAGTCCCAAAAAGACTTCCTGCAGATATCTAACCTAACATGAGTACCAACACAATAATAATATTATTGTTATTTTGAGAAAACATCCCAAATGGTGTCAAACCAAAAAGTCCCCCCCCCCCTGGGGAGGAGGGAGGTTTGTGCTGGTCCAAAGGTTTGATTAAGGAATGGAACATGTAGAATTACAGTGCAACCTGCCACAAATACAAGGAGTATTTCATCAAATTATACAGGTTTTAATTCTCTTTACCTGTTAACTTGTTCATTCATTACTAGCATTACAGCATTAACATTTTTCACAGAGGAGCAGACCATTAGAGATCTGGGAGAGTGTGGTATTAATCCATCTCCCGCCTCCCCCACCCAAAAAAAAAATGCAAGGGAAAATACTAATTAAAGCCCTGATTGGAGTTATAATAGCCCATGAAGAGCTACTACACAAACCATTCAGTAATTTTAAAGGAACCTTTAGATCTTTGGAAGGAGCTGTCGGGCCCTCTGATTGAGTGTCTCAACCATGGCGCCTTACTGGGGGAGCTTTCTATCTCGCAGAGACAAGGAATCATCTTCCTGATCCCAAAAAAGAACAAAGATCCTCTACTGCTTAAAAACTGGCGCCCCCTCTCTCTCTTAAATACCGACTATAAATTAGCAACGAAATGTATTGCAAGGCGTTTAGAAAAGGTACTCCCTCTGTTAATAGAGCGGGACCAAACAGGGTACATTAAAGGCAGATACATCGGTGAAAACATCCGCCTAATTACAGACATAATTGAAGAATATGAAAATAAGGAAGGTATGATACTCTTTCTAGATTTTGAAAAGGCCTTCGACTCCTTAGAGTGGGACTACCTTTTTAAGGTTCTCGACACTATGAACTTTGGCCCAAGCTTTCTCAACTGGATTCGCACATTCTACAGCAATATTTCTAGCTGCGTTACTAACAATGGTCACTCTTCTGAGTTTTTTTCTTTACAAAGAGGAGTGAGACGGGTGTCCTCTTTCAGGATTGCTCTTCGTTCTCGCTTTAGAACCACTTGCACACCAAATAAGAATCACCGATTCCATTAAAGGTCTTGAAAACGGGAATAAGATCACTAAACTTAGTTTGTATGCAGACGACACCACCGCCTTTATCCGCGACGACCCTTCTGCAGTGTCTCTATTTGCTCTCCTTGATCAGTTTAGCAATCTATCAGGTCTGAAAATTAATAGATCAAAAACTGAGGGTCTGTGGCTAGGTCGTTGGAAAAGCAGATTAGGAAAAGACGATCCTTTTGGTATTTCGTGGCCGAAAGAATAGGTCACTGCACTTGGAATAACTTTCCCTTACAACGCTAATCTTGGAATCAAATTAAACTTTGAAGAAAAGCTTGCGAAACTTAAAAAAGTTCTTAACATCTGGTGCAAAAGACATCTAACCATCCTAGGCAGAATAGCCATCGTAAAGAATTTAGCAATCGCCAAACTTGTTTACTGCTGCTCCGTCTTAAATGTTCCTGCCGAATTCGTTAAAGAGGTCAACAGCACCATCTTCTCCTTTATCTGGAATTTCAAACCTGATAAAATTAAAAGAAAAACGTTGATTGGCCCAGTCTGCAAAGGCGGTTTAAATATGATTAACTTCGAGGATGTCGTAAAATCTCTCAAGTTTACCTGGGTAAATCGTTATTGCGAATCAGCCGGCAGTCACTGGTGTGCCCGCCTTGATTCCTTATTAAGCAAAGTCGGAGGAGCTTTCCTATTTCAATGTAATTTCGACCTAAAATTACTGAACCTCAATAATTTACCACCTTTCTATAAAAATATTCTAAAGGTGTGGCAAGAACTGAATTTCAAAGAACCGCTAAATGCAAACGAATTCAAACAAGAATTTTTATGGAACAACCGGTTTATAACAAGGATTGCGTGCACTCTGGGCGTCTGGAGTGGAAAAGCAATTTGTCTCAGATGATATCAGAGAAGGGGTTCTTGGTATTACATCTTCTGGTGGATCCAAAGCCACTCAAGCATATCGATCGTCACCACCATATGCCTATCCTTTGTTCAAAATTCACAAAGTTAAACTGGAAGATTTAGTACCAGGTGTTCGTCCCCCAATCAGGTTGGTAACAGCTCAAAGAAATGGACCAACAAGTAGAAGTGACAAATATCTCATGTTGAAGATCTTGCAAGATGTGCAAAATGAGTACTGCACTGATCTGGTTAAAGATTCGACAGATGCACTGATAAGACTCAATGGCTGGTTTCCAATTGCTGAATCTCAGCCATTTGCTTTAGATGTTGTGGCTCTTTATGATAGCATAAATCCTAGCCTGGCTATTGAAGCTCTTGATTGTGCTCTAAGAGAGTGCAGGCCTCAGTGGTCGCATGAATACTTGAACTGGTTGAAGGAACTTGTCAAACATACTATTTGTAACAACAAGTTTATGTATAAGGGTAACTGGTATTTGGCAACGAAGGGCATTCCCACGGGAGGGGTACTGTCACCGCTGCTTGCTAACATTACAATGACATACGTTCTTAATAACGTATTGTTTAACAAGGAGGATGATGTCAACGCCAATCCCCGGGGTTTCCAGGGTATCATGCATTTTATTGATGATTTGGGTGGTAGATGGGTTGGTCCTACTGAGCCCTTCCACAAATGGGTACAATGGCTCAATGGTTGTACTAAACCAAAGTATGGGATAGAATTTACCAGTAGAGTTGGGAATGAAGTAGAGTTTCTAGACATTCTCATAAGTTTTGATCCACTAGGTAATCCCATTACCGATTTGTTTGTCAAGCCCAATGATGCGCGAAGATATTTGTCACCTGAGTCGTGCCATCCAGGTCATACTTTTAACAGTGTGGTTTATTCCCAAGGCATACGCCTTAGACGTATCATCTCCAACAATGAAAAGCTTTTGCTCAGATTAGACGAGCTTGCTGATGCTTTTATTATCAGTGGTTACAATAGAGGGTCGGTTAAACGCATGTTGAACAAGATAGCCTCCAAACCCCGGGTTCTGTCGTATAACAAGAGAAATCAAGAGAACAAAAACATAGTACCTTGGGTTATTACGTATGGTCCGGGTGCTAAGCAAACCAGGGAATTTGTTCTACAGGGCTCCAAGATCTTGGACAAATCACCCATTTGGAGGGATTTAGGAGCTCGTGTTATGATTTGTACACGCAGGGCATCCAATTTAAGAGACCTTTTGTACAAACGTAAGGCTATTTCTTTGTCTATTCTGGGTGAGAGCAAAGGGACAATTCCATGTGGGGTAAAACGATGTTTATCCTGTAATTTAATTAATCCCATCAACACCGTAAATAGTACCACTACAGGGAATGTTTTTCGTATTAATTGCAAATCTTCATGTACTTCTAGATGTTTAGTTTATATGGCAGAATGTATATTTTGTAAAAAACAATATGTAGGTAACACAACCCAAAAGTTGCGTGACCGCATAACTGGGCATAGAAACAGCAAGGAGTCTGCCCTTGAAATTCATTTAGATTCCCATAATTCCACTTTTAACCAAACATTTAAGTTTGTAGTATTAAGCCATTCTTCTCCTGAGAAGTTAAATGAGTTAGAGTCCATTTGGATAAGTAAGTTGCGCACTAGTGAACCTGATGGCCTTAATAGGGTTGATCCGTGTGCATTACGCACTGGCGTTACTTAAGTTTATAAATATCTCGACACACCCTACCTGTACTGTTGTAATATCATGTTACTGGTCGTTGCCATTTCAAATGTTACTACACTGAAGAGGACCGTTAAGGTCGAAAGGACTATGTAGTTTATTAAAATCGTAGCTGTATGACGATACACAACTTGTTCTTTTTAGTATATTAGGTTTATAAAAACAAATGGTAAGACGATATATTTCAAAACATGGGTTAATAAAGACATTTTAAAAATAAGTGATCTCCTCGACAATCCCGACCAATTCCTTTCTTTCGAAAGTTTTAAACGCAAATTCAGCGTTCGATGCACTTTCCTCAACTACGCTGGCATTCTTGCTGCTATCCCTAAAGCGTGGAAAAATGAAATCACGAGCAACATTGTCTGTGGTGTTAGCGAACTCTCAAAGGCTGTTTCTAATAGCGATGACATGGTTTCCACAAAAAAAGCCCGTTTGATGCTTACGGAAAGGTCCTTCTCTCCCCCAATTGTCGAAATCACACTAAGAAATCTAGTGTCAAACGTAAAGGATGTCTACGAACTTCCTTTTAGAGTCACCGTTGAAAATAAATTAAGAAGCTTTCAGTATAAACTTGTGCACAACATCATACCTACCAACCTTTCACTGTATAAAATGAAAATAAAAGAGTCACCACACTGCGAACACTGCCGCTGTCAAAATGAAACACTTCTTCATAGGTTTTGCGAGTGCCCCGAAGTTAAACTTTTTTGGGAAGACGTCATAGAATGGTGGAATACAAATCGCTCTGAAAATTTCAATCCTACTTGGTCGGAAATCCTTTATGGATACAGACCTGAGAACACCAACCTTCACGCTTTTAATCACTATCTTCTTATTGCTAAATATCATGTATACCTCGCAAGAAATCTGTCAGAGACTCCTAGCATAAAGGTCTTTCTTGCCTTACTGGAAAGTAGAGTCAAATGGGAAAGACAAATGGCTATTAAAAACTCTAGCTTTAAAAAATATGAAGCAAAGTGGACCACTCTCTGCATAAGCGATGCGGTAGCTTTTGCACCACTATCAAAATAAAGGAACCAGGTTAAGGTGCTTTTTTTTTTTCCCAACACTTTTTTGTCTGTTTTATTTTTCCTTTTCATTTGAGCCTACTGTAAAGGTATATTTATCTTTGTCATTTTACTTTGACTGTATAGTCCTACTTGCCCTGTTGTTAAAGTTAGGTGTTATATTAGTTCAGTTGTAATTAAGTCCTTCTTTTGTAAGTGTAGTATTAGTTCTGTAAATTAGCTCCTGTGTTTAAAAAAAAAAAAAAAAGATCCAAGATCTGTTCTCAAGGTCAAGTTAAGGAGTGAAATACAAATTGCAGCTTATACAGGTGCTGGAGGGTGGAGTGGGGGCTCCAATTAAAAGTGACATAGGTGCTCATTACAAATTTGAAAAGGCACCACTATTAGGTGCCAGGATCTCTTTTTATGAGTGTCATGAAATTCATTTTCACTCCTAATAGCCAGGTACCAGTTATGAAATTCCAATACTGCTTACTTTTCTCCAGTCCCAAAAAGACTTCCTGCAGATATCTAACCTAACATGAGTACCAACACAATAATAATATTATTGTTATTTTGAGAAAACATCCCAAATGGTGTCAAACCAAAAAGTCCCCCCCCCCTGGGGAGGAGGGAGGTTTGTGCTGGTCCAAAGGTTTGATTAAGGAATGGAACATGTAGAATTACAGTGCAACCTGCCACAAATACAAGGAGTATTTCATCAAATTATACAGGTTTTCTCTTTACCTGTTAACTTGTTCATTCATTACTAGCATTACAGCATTAACATTTTTCACAGAGGAGCAGACCATTAGAGATCTGGGAGGCTGTGGTATTAATCCATCTCCCCCCTCCCCCACCCAAAAAAAAAAAATACAAGGGAAAATAATAATTATTAAAGCCCTGATTGGAGTTATAATAGCCCATGAAGAGCTACTACACAAACCATTCAGTAATTTTAAAGGAACCTTTAGATCTTTGATTAATATTCCTGAATAAACGTTAATAAATCAAATATGGGGCTCCACGAAAATCTTTCATTTCTTTCCCGTTCTTAATGTTGAAAAAATTAATAAACTTAACCCAATTTAATAAATTTAACCCAGTTTGACCTTGGGGAAATCAAAGGAAAAATCCCACATGGGATCGGATTCTAAGCACAATTTAAATTCAGATCAGTAGTAAAGCTTCCCTGGTAGAAATTCTGCCCAGGATCTTAATAGTATCCTAATAGGATCCTAACAGGATCTTCAAGGATCCTGATACAATCCTACATAAGATCCTCTAGGATCCTGTAGGATCCTGTTTACGATCCTATAGGATCCTAAACAGGATCCTAGAAAATGTTTAGCAGGATCCTGAAAGACTTTACAGGATCCTGAGTAGGACCCTATAAAACATGGTTAGGATTATTGCCATTTAGGATCCTGGGTAGGATCCTGTGTGAATCCTGTAAGATCCTGTATAGGATTTCTACCAGGGTTGCTGCATTCTTCAGTGCTTAATTTTAATAACATCAGAACATATTCACGCTTAAAGCTATTAGCTTTAATTGTATTTAACCTCTCATATCAACATCTCAAAAAATTACTTCGTAATTGATTAGCTCTTAGTGGCAAAAATGTAACAGCTGAACAGAATCAAAACAAGAAGAGTCTTAAGGGCCATTTAACCTGACTGTTGTGACCCACCAGGTGACCTCCAGGGCAAAAACCCTTTGCCCATCCCCTCCTGATGAAGAGTGTGATTTCATGACACAGTAATTTATATACATAGAGTGACTCAGTTACGTCATCTTTCAAAAGTGGCAACTCAAGTTTACTACCGTCCTCTCAATTTGGATACTTGAATATATAAATAGCAGGGCACAGAAATCAAAGACAAAAATTACGTGATCAATTTTAAAATTACGCGATCAAATTCAATTACGCGATCTAAGTTAAAATGATGTAACTTTAAAATGCCATGTTGGAACTTTCAATACCCACTTGCTTCTTTATCCTTGCTCTCCTTGAAATTATTTTTATGCCGTTGAATTCCCAGTAATTTTCTTCACTGATTTTTTTTAAATTTTTCATGAAGTCAATGCAAGACCCAATTAGCTATTTCATTGAAACGGATATCTGCCAAAACAAAGAAACAAATATAAAAGTCTATTTTTAGGCCACGATGCGATGAGTGATTTCCCTGGATCGGCTTCTGAGTTTGAATGATGTAATATTTACATGCCACACTATTGTGCCATCAAAAGGCAAATTCATGCCAGCTCAAATCGTTGGCTTAATTTGAAAGCTTGCTAGCACCTATGTCCTTGCTCTCGTAAGCAGCTCTCAGTTCCATACATATTTCCGACTATGCCAGTTCTTCGCATTGATTGGTCCTGATTTTTATATTGCTATGCAACTATTGTTACACGAGTTATGGGAGTTACAGCTTAGAACACTTTTCCGTTTACACACTGTTTCTGCTTTGTAGCAGAACACAAAAACGGGTATTAGTAGACCTGGTCATCACCATAATGGCAACACCTGCAGGTAATAAACTACACAATGCAAAATCACTGTCGATCTGGTCTCACTATTTTTATACTCTGATTGATCGACTAACAACTTAAGGTGTCTGAACACAGTTTGTGTGCACTCTGTGATTTGTATTACTGACGTGCACACACAAGGCTTTGAGAAAAACAAACATGGCGCCTATATAGCAATCATTTTATTTTGCCCAGTGAACATCCTGCAAGTGTTTTTTCTGTCTTAACAATCCGGGGGGGGGGTACTCCCGTCAATTTAGGATAGGTGTGTGCCGCCAAGGTTCTCAAACCCTGACCCTATTTAAGGGTAGAAAATTGGGAATTGATACCCTTTTAAAGGCCCAAAACCAAGAAATGGCACCCTATTTAAGGGAAACAAGATAACTCATAATTCTGTAACTAGGTGGTGAGGAGCACCAACACAAGCTATAAATGTCCTTTTAAAATCACTTTGTTAAACTTTATAACATGTAGTATAGTTTAAACAGACCATATCTTTTTCGTTTTGTGCATTGAGGTGGATACTGCAATTTAGTGACCCTATCTAAGGAACATCTAAGGATCACATTATCAAAAAACACCGAAAAGGATACCCTATTTAAGGACTGAGCACCTCAACAGACCCACCCTATCGGGCGGCACATACCTATATAACGTAAATAAGGAAGTACCCCCCCCCCCAGGTAACAATCAAAATGTTCGTTTTGTGATGTACAAAAAGTAATACCATTGGAAAATACCTGCCTGCCTACTTTACTGGGAAACCCCCTCAAATGCAGCACATGTGCAGTTAACCAGAAAATTGTGACTGCACGGTTTAGTGGAAATATGCCTGCTCATTAGAATTGTAACTCGCCTACGAACAAAAATTGAAATCTGACAGAGGACATGTTCAGAAAACATCAAAATTTAAAACACCAAATAACACAAGATCTCTCTGTCAAAATTACATGAAGCCAGCATCATTAGGTCAGCATTTTTCTGAGTTTTCTAGAAACAAATGATGGAAAAAATCTAATGACTAGATTTTCTGAAAACTTTAATCAAACCCATTATTTAAGGCTGCAATCTTGGACGAAACTAGTTGAGACAAGGGTAATTAGCGCGAGTATTTCTCAACTTCCCTGTATGGAAACACCAACAATATTGCAGAAAGGCTTTTCCTCCCCTCCCCTCATTCAATGTTCTCAGGGGCGGATTTAAGGGTGGACTGAGGGGGCCGCAGCTCCCCCTTTTGTCCGGGAATTTTTTTCGTTTGAAAACAACGTCTGTCAGATGGTACTTCGTGCTTTGTTACTTAAGACATATTTTCGGCAGCTCCTGATGATCACCCCTGTCATAAGTGCAACTGTGGAACGTAAATATTTCAGCATTACGTGTTCAATATGGAACCCAGCCATCTGCTAAATTTAAGCGTCCAGAATGCACTAGATTGCATCTCAGAGAACTTCAATTTCAAAAATTTGGGGGAGCATGCCACTGGACCCCCCTAGAAACTCGCGCCGTTGCCACTCCAGATGGGCGCTATTGCGCCCATATTGCCACTAAACTATGTCTCTCGGCCCCCTCTATCACAAAATCCTCCGTCCACCCCTGGTTCTGAATGTTGTTTGGAAGGACTGAGGTTTCATCAGGGGAATATTGGTGGCAAAGCAACATTGATAACGGGGAGTGGGGGGCAGATTTGTCATGGTAAGCGGTTTTCAAGGTCAAAGTTCTCATTCGTTCGGAAGTGTCTCAACGGATTTGTCCGAGATTGGGGTTTATTACCAGTCGTGTTGTCATCGCAACAGTTCTTAGTCCAATTAAACATATCAAAATATAGCCTTTTTAGTTAGACTTGCATCTTGCCAAATTTGGCGGCCCAGTTGCCAGTGGTTTGAAAAATATTAATGTTGAATAACGCATAGGTACAAGAAAACTGTGTTCGGCCACCTCAATGGAGCATCGGTCTAGCTTCTTAAAGAAGGAATTCGTAACCAGCTTAAGGATTACCGTGTAGACTTGTGTCAAAAAACAGCTCTGATAAAAACTTACCTCGAGTACAAAACAGCACTAATATAAAGCAGGTTTCTCCATTGAATCTGTGTACTTCCGCCTCAGTGAAATTAAGCAGGCAGCGCGCTCTCGATTTCCCTAATCCTGGATGCTTAGATCATTATTCAGGGTGAAAAATCCGAATTTAGCCAAGGAATAGCTAAAACATTTCCAAGCCAGTACACGAGAAACTAAAACTCAAGCTCAAATCGTCTTGCTTTACGCAAAATCATCCAGACACCAAGGACATCCACACAACGCCATGTTTTCACACCCACACTGGAATGTAAGCGTAAGCGACAGGTTGACTGGCGAAAAATGTCTGCGCAGGCGCCGCGCAAAAAATCACGTGGTAGGTTTACGTGAATGTTATTGGTTCTTGGGCGGTTCTCGGTGAGAAAATGCTCTCGAGAAGAAAGGAAAAATGGCTGCTGTTTGAGAGTTGACAGACTTGTGGTTTTCTTATCTTTTTGAGAGATCAAGGCTTCTTTTATGGCCGATTTCAAGCGGACCTTATTCTATGGAAAATATTACGTTGGGACACCGTTTAGCAAGTCGCTTCCAACCTGAAGTCGGTTACAAATCGATGTCTTGACATGATGTCTTCGCCAGAAAGGGCTGCGAAAAAGGTGAGTTATTTTTGCGTTTTTTGATAGTGTCAGTCTCTTGCCACGTGGTACAAAAAGATATTATAAGGGAACGAAAGAATGATTCTTGAGCTTTGTGTAGATGTATAAATTAGCTTGTACCACGTGGCAGGGAAAGTGCATTGTTGTGTGACATGCAGGCTATTTTTGCGCGTTTTATCTCGGATTGCAATCGGCGACGCGACCTGAAGATCGATGACTCGCTAAAGTTAAAATTCTATACAGACTAAAGACAAACTGCGATCGTGAGATTGAGCAAATTTTCCAGCCATTGAAGATGGTGAATACGTTATTTCATGAATTTTTTCGACAGCAGCTTAAATTTCGCGATTTGTTGTTGTTGTTGTTGTTGTTGTTCGTACAGGCAGCTATTCAATAGAATGTTGCAGTAAATTCGGTGATAGATGTGTTGATGCTACGTAATTCTGACATTTTTATGCAAGCTGTAAGCTTATTTTCTTCATCTAAGTTAAGCTTCTACATGACTTTAAGCATAATTTGCAGATTTACAAGTTATTTGTTTCCTAATTTTTGCGATCTTTATTTCCTTGTTTCATATCTCTGCCAGCAAATTTTTAGCAAGTAGATTTTTCACTCTATGCTATAAACATTGCTTGATGAGCAAGCCGGAACCATTTGCAATACTTCTACAGTGTTATATGTATATATTTTAATTTTTAAGTTGGTTTAAGTCATCAGTCAATTCTTTATTTGCTGCTATCATGGTATCATCACACTAGTTATGTAACCCTGAAGGAATTTTTTTTTTCATTCTGAAACATTTTTATATCTCCATTCATTTTTTCTTGTGGCCCCTCTCTTATACACCCATCTGCCAGCTCTGATCTGTTTTCAGTGCATAAGAATATACTGTTCTTACAGTTATTACAGTCATGGAGCAAATTACAATATTATTGGCCCAAAATTGGCAGTCAAAAATTTTCATGCACATGGCATTCAAACTTGATTTAAATATTTTTTAATAATTTTTGTAATTCTTTTTTTACCTAAGGTGTTGCCTTTGCACCAGAAATGTTGAGGCAGGGTAGAGTTTCTGATAAGTGTGCACTTTTTAGCCCAGTATCATAAGACTATTTGTGCAGTGTTTCAATTTAAAGGTATTAAGAAACCATTTTAGTTTTAACATCATTCTTGTCCAAAATGTTAGTCTTAATAAATGCTTTAAAAATGTATCCTGTCTCAGATCTTACCACATTACACCCTCCTTTGTTGATCAGAATAAAAAATGTTTTCTTGCCTTTTGTTTTGAATGTTGTCAGTTGTACAAAGGTTGGATCCAAGAGGTACTTATTGATTAATTAACATATGCTTATATGCTTGTTTTTTCTTTTTTTCAGACCAAGATGAAGCAGTTTTCATGGGAGGCTGAGCATAAAAAAATGGAAACACATGTTGGCAATAGGACGTTATTTATGTTGCATGGTGATGAATGTGCACATATGAAAGGACAATATTTTGTGGAGAGAATACAAATAAACATGATCTTTGCAGCAGCACTTCATATCTTATATCTTTTTAACTTGTTGTTATTATTCTGGGGAGGGAGTGACTTGTTTACTGCATGTTTGTCAAGACCACTGCAATTCAGATGTAAGTTAATTGTAACTGAGTCTTGATGTTGGGGTGTTCACCTACATGCCAACAAGTGTATTTAACAACGAGTTTGCAAACTTTAGTCCTATAGTGAACTGAAGACACTTATAATGAAAAACAAATCATGATGGAATTGGTTTACTTCTAACAACATCATGGTATTTTAGGATTTTGCTCAATTAAACGTTTTTCAATGCACCCAGGATTGTTTACTTACCTATCATTGTCAGCTGTGATGATATTTTACAGTGTGGTTGTTCAGTTTTGAACTCAGTAGGCCCAATATATAATAGACAAGCTTACTGTAACTGAATAATTTGTACCTGTTATTATATGGTTACTAATGTAGCTGAGAATTTATACCACGACATTATGCAAGCCAGACCTTAATATTAAACATTCTCAGCCTCCAGGGTAAACATTGCATAAGCCTTTAGGTGAGTTGAATAATATTGAAAAATATGCCTTCTAACAGCCAATTAGAGTCGGAGTAGAAGGTGAAGTTTCTATAGGCATAACCAGAGATTTAAGATTTTCAACCAAGAAAAGGGTTGCCCTTGAGTAGAAAAACTGCTGACAACAAACAACTTTTGTTAGAATGTGAGAATCTGAAAACATTTATTGTTGTTCTTTGTCTAATTTCTTTCAATGCATTTGTAATATTTTTCTAGAGGTACACAATGCAGGTACTAACTCCATCCCAAAGTTATGCATTTTTTAGCCTCTTTTGCTAAGGTCAGGCACAACATTATTCTGCAATGCAAAACACAATCTCTTTATAGCTAAACTTATATATTTCTTTGTGAACTTGCAATTTTTTAACTAGTGTTGACACCGATTACAAATGGCATTACATTTTCTTGACCTGTTTTCCTGACTGCTTCAGACTTCCTAAGAAATCAATTATTATGGACAGCAAAATGCTCCATTTTCTTGCATTACCAACCATGTCCCATGTGCCAAAAATCCATCTAACGAGCGATTTCAGACTAAATAAATGTTGGAGCTTGTTTTATATCCGACGCTAAACGTCTTCGGTGTAAAGTAAAAGAAACGATGTTTAAGGAAATGAAAAGTGCTAAAACGAGTCTCAACAAATAAGTTGTAGGCGGCGAACACAGAAACAAATGGTCCTATGGCCCTTACGTTGTTCTCGTTCCTTTTTATTCTGCGTTTCTTCTCGATCTTAGAGTCAACAACCGCCGCGAGAAGGATAGCCTCCCACGCAGTCGTGTTTAGGGGAGTCGTATTACCCTCCTAAAATACGACTCACCTAAAAACGACTGCGTGGGAGGCTACGAGAAGGAAAGAACTCCAAGAAATATTTTGGTGGCCATCTTGAATTCAAGAGCTTGATCACGTGGTCACGCGTCCACCAATCAGACGTTTTTCGCCAGTCAAAGCGACAGGTCTCAAAAACCGCTGAGCATGCGCGAGCTGTTCCCGCCATCAATGTTACAAAATGGCGGACGACAAATAAGGTTTTGCCACGTAGTTTAGCGTCTCGCCAGTCTGCTCGCGGAGAACTTCTCGTTAAAAGCATGGGCTCAGTGAAACGAACAACTCTTCTTGTTTGTCTAGGAGTATGTTCAGAGAAATCGGTAGTAATTATCCACATGATAATTCCATTTATCTTGCTCCTTTTGGTGAAAATGTTCGCGACTACTCGAAGGAGAAGTGGGCTTAGTTTTTCGTGTTGATTAAGGTCACCAGTCACTGGATAAGCCTGAGATTTGGACCACGTTCTCGTCGTTTCTTCCACGAAGAAATGTCAAAAATGACTTTTTTTTCGTTCGAATGGTCTTGAGAAAATGCTGTAGGAAGGTTTATTATCATTATCGAGCAAAGGAAGCCACACTTGACGCTGTAAGAGCTGGCGAGCATAAAATAGGACACCGAAGAGAAACGTGTGAGTACCTTGATTCGTCTTTTTACTCGTTTTCTCGACACGAAATCAAGCTTACCTTGAAAATCCTACTTGATCACTTACAAGATTGTTATTTCCAGTAATTTACTTTATATACGACTGTTGTATATAAAGCAGTAATATTGTATGTCTCTTCGTATTAAGTGCTAAATAAACAGTTTGGTTGTTTTCATAGTTTGAGTTTATTGTACTGTCTTGTAATCGTTCTCACTTCTCGTAGCGCTGCGGCCGAGACCGACAAGGTCCGCTAGAATTTCCCGCCATTTAAAGTTGCAGCCGACAGCGGCTTGAAAAAATTTACGTGACTTGAAACAAAACGGGGAAAACCCCTCTCAAGTTAATACCACGTTTCACTTTGTGTTCATGACAAAAATGTTATGCGCCAAAGAACGACGGGTGCTCCGAAGCCGGAAAAAAACAAGAATATTTTCCACAATACATGTGCTGGTAAACAAACAGCACTACAAGATCAGCGGATTTATAAACGAGCTTCTATTTCAATAGTCGCACCTACCTCGAGGAGTCGTGGTTGTAACTCTGGGAGTGAAAGGGCTGAAGAAAAGCGAAGTGAACTTAAATTCTGCACCGTTAATGTAAACCTCGGACAGTACCTCGCACAGAAAACAAACGACCTCCACATATTGAAGTTAATTGGCTTTTTCGGTGAAAGAGCTTGAAGACGTTTCCCAATGAATATTTTTAAGTGATAAGATTTCTAATGAATATTTTTCAGAGAGTGCTTTGTTAGAACTATTCCATCTCAAATCACTGCATTTGAAATCAACCAAACAAAAACGTCTGTTTTTAACACTGATGGTGAAATGTTTTGCTATTTGGCAGTCATGGGAATTGTGATGGAGCATGAACAAAAAATCTGTCAAACTGAGTTACTGAATACACGAACAATACAAACACCAAAAACACCTAGATGTATTTTATTAATGAATAAAACCTGGAAAAATCATGGAAAATGCCTGACTTTAACAGATCTGGAACAGGACAAAATGGTATCTTTCAAACACAAAGTACACCCCCCTTAGCAACAAAATTGTCAGTGCAGCATAACTTCATTTAAAACACACTCGAAAATGTTAAATTATAATACTAGTATAATAGTAAAGTAAAGTGCATTTCCTTGCCAATACAAGTGTACTCATTGTTTCTGCAGCCATCTTCTTTAGCTTGTGACATTATAGAGGTGGATCTTGAAGAACTCTTCGTTAAAAATTAATAGAAAATGCACATTTAGGAATGTATCGGATGAACCCTTCATTAATATTCCAACAGCAGACAGGTGCAATACCTTTTTTAGAACTAGGCTGACAGTTGTCAGATGAATCAAAATTCAGAAATTTTAATTTTTTTAGGCTAATTTTAGTCAAGAGTAATTAATGAAAGAAATTGACTGTATTGCAAAAGGGTATTGTTGAGCAGTATATTAACCACATAATCTAAATGATACCACACAGAATTTAACTTTGAATTCAAAAAAATAATTGTATAGAAACACAAAACACTGAGGTAAGTTGCTTCAGAATTAAGTTCACTGATGAGGAGCATATGCTGCATCAATTAATGTTCAATGCTTCAAACGAGTAGTATCTGAAAAGTGCAGACAGAGCAAAGACTTATAAAAAGGGACATAATCATCATTCATGCCCCTCTCACACAACTGCTTCTAACTTCCTTCTAAAGAAAGGTGGGCTACAAATGTAAGATGGCTTGCAAGATGGGAAAAAGGCACAAAGATGCTGGGCTTTATTTCTCAAATCTTTATATACATGCTTTCCACGCTACCTTTCATCAGGAACATTATAAAGGCGTCTATCTCAAGACAGACCTCTGGACTGATTCAGTATCAATGAAGAATGTTGTACAGCCAAAGTGTGTAGGGCAAACTAACATTTGAAAAATCAATTAGAATAACAAATATTGAATTGAACACTAGTGACTTTTATGGCTGCCACTCTCTGCTTTCTACCAAGAACTTAACAGGCTGGATAAGAACATATCACTGCAGTCAAAAGCTGTGATAACCTGGAGAAAAAAATGTAAAACATCAATTTTACTTCATGTACAATTGATTTAAAACTTCTTGGCAAAAACAGGAATCATAATTCTGGCACTCAACAAATTTAAACATAACATTTCAAAAACATTCTGCAAATAGATTAAATCTATTTTGCCCACATGACCTCGTTTGGTCACACAGGTCTTGAAAGTACAATGTACAGGTGAAACCCTGTCTTACCAACCACTTTTTTACATGCGAACATTTTATGACACTTCTTTTTAAGCCCAGAAATTAACTGATCCAGTTATTTTTCTGATGGAAATACTTGCTGAATGCAACACAACCATATTGATCAGAGATCATATTAGTTGGGTCCCCCTGTAAACATCAATCAACACTCTCAGGGTTTTCATTAAGAATTGTAGTAGCAGGAGAATAGTATAAAGTAACAGGAACATATTTGGAATGAGCGAAAGCCGTTCCCCTCTGGGGGGGGATCAGGGGGCATGCTCCCTCAGAAAATTTTGGAATTTTAAACCCTCTGAGATGCCATTTCCTGTTATCTGACAGGAGATTTCATTTCTCTCTAGCTGTCGAACAAGAGCTCTAACCCTTTCACTACTTGCTTCATTTCAAATGGCTCTATCTTACAAATTTACCAAATACTAAATAATATACCAAAGTGTGAACGTTTAAATGAAAGCTACTTCTCAATATGTTGCAAGCTGAAAGCCAATATTTTTTTGGATGCTTTCAGTAGTGAAAGGGTCAACTCTATTCATCAACTCCACTGTCATCACTCTCCATGCTTTTAGCAAAAGCTTCCAGAGAGTCTAGCTCTTCCTCAACCATGTCGTCAAGGTGGAGAACATGAAGTGCCTCTTTATACTCCTCTCGGATGTTCTGCAGCTCAGTGGTTGATGTTGCATCTGTCTGTGTCCCCATATCTTGTACGACCGTCGTACCGACCGCTGTGGTGGGAATGGCAGCTTCAGTTTCACTGTTGGCTTCTGGCTGCGTGCTTGGCCTGTGGTATGAGAGCTTTCTTCTCTTCTTTACAGCTTTCCACATGTTCACAGCTTTGCTGACCAGAGAATCACAGGCTTCTGTATGTGGGACAGGGCCATTGATGGTGACATGAAGAAGAGATGTAAGTAAGTCGTTCTTGATCTGACTTCTAATCCTCTTCTTGATCAATTTCAACTGACTAGCGCCTCTTTCGGGCCAGACATTTGAGACTGGAATTGCAAGTGCTGCTTCTGCTACCTGAACAGATCTTGGATATACCTGTCCAAATGTTGACTTCATGGCCATGTCTCTTTTAAGTGACCACTCAGTAGGTGTGCCTTTCTTGCCATCCAGTGTGTCTCTTGGGATGTGTTCTTTCCAATACAGCAGATCGTGCTTCACCTTCTTCCATTCCGTTTTAAATTCCTCTGCCTCGCTGTCATCACCATCAAAGAAATGGTCAGCTAGAACCTTAACGTCTGCATCTCCATGGCTATGGAATGCAGGACTTTGCCTGTTTGGTATTAGCATGGGATCAAATACTGAAAAATGCACTGAGCACAGGCAGAGATGACTTAAACTTCTTGTCAATGTTCTTCACAAGGGCCTTGATGTATTTCTGGAGAAGTCCCTGTAGATCTCTGACATTACTTTCGGTGCACACAAGCTCCAGGGTCTCAAGACGACCACCACTAGAAAGATCTTGCTCAAGTTGTTTGATGGGTTCTTCTGTGATCTTGACGTCATTCAGCCTGTCTTTGCTGTAGTTGATAGAGGGCTTAATTGAGGCATAATTGATAGCACCTTTCTGGAAGGATTTGCTGAGAGCCGCCAATATAAGAAGAATTTTTACAAGTCATGGTTAAAATAGAAAATTGCCGAAATTTGCATTTGCTTAGCGGTAATTTGATACTCATATTAATATACGGTAAACACCGCCACATGTATCTGCACAGCAGTTTGTATCACAAAAATCGTTTTTTGGCCAAGTTTTCTTCTCGTGACTTTGTCGATTTGATTTCTTCGTTGTGTACTTTATTTAAAAAAAAATACTTTTCGCACGTAATAGACGTACACATGTGAACGAAAAATAATTTGTTCAAGACGTTCTGTGTATGTCTTAGAGAAGACACCATTTTCGCCAAATATGATTTCCTACTACATAACAGCTCCACGTCTGTACAAAAAAAACAACTACAGGCCATCGAAATTTAGCCGGAGAATTCTGCATAGTAGCCGGAGAATTCTCCGATCTCCGATGCCTAATGAACACCCTGCACTCTATTCCAGCTATTTGCAAAAGGTTTTTTGCCCAAAAATTAACTAATACAGTTGTTTCCTATTACTAAAATACCTCCTAAATGCAAAAACCAGTTATAGCATAAATATTTTATCCACCACTAGCAATCATATTAGGGTTTCACTTTAAAAACTGTGAAGTGGTATACTGGTTCAAGCATACAAATAAATTGCAAAACAAGTAAAATGCTGACAAAGAGATGGTATGGATCTTCATGGGAACAAAGTATATGGGTGAAGCTAACAATACACAAATCAATGAGCACAAGCAAAGCTCAACAGGAATTGTCATCATGTATTGATCAACAAGTGTGTTGATTAAATGTGTTAACCAATGAATAAGGCAAATAAACATGTTCTGTGTTGCTGATCTAAATAGACTAAGTAATGCAGGGTTCAATTCTACCTGTTACCATCCCCCCCCTGGGATTTGCAATTTTTTTCTTTCTTGGTGGTCTATTCCCCACCCCCAGGCAGGCAGAAAGAGACAATTCCCCACCCCCGACACTCCTCATCGACCACAAATACGTTGTTTTGTGTTCAAAATATGGGTAACCAATAGCAAAGCAGACGTTCTGACAAGAACTTAAACGCTTTTCTAGAGTATACTGAACGAAGGATACTACATGAATAGTATTAAAAAACATGAACACTACACTGAAAAAGAAAACTGAAGAAAAAAGTCTATTCCCCGCACTGAATACGGTCAGAGGTCCGGTGAACAAATTGATGGCAGCATTTTAAAGGAGTTTTTCTTAGCTTGTTTCACAAGAACACTGGACTGAGATCTCCGTTTAATATAAAGCCGTGCATCTGTTTTTCTATAAAGTCTATTTAAGTCATCTTATCATATGTATAAATACGCTGATTGAAGAAATATTTCTAGGTTTGTGACGAACGCCATCCATTCGAGTACGCATCAAACGCACATTCGTTTAACAATTTATAATAAACGTGCCTTCAAATACAGATTTTAATTTTGAGAGATTATTCTTCTCCAACCAGTCTTCTACAAATTCTAGAGATTTACCCTGAAAACAGGCAGTCTTCTCTACGTGGTCCAGCACCATTGTGTCAACTGAGAAGTGAGGTGCTTCACAAGAAAATTTCGATTTGCCCTGCCCCCCTACCCCCGGGACAAGACCGCTTCAAACAATTCCCCACCCTCGGGCCCGAAAGGCTGGACTTGTCCCGGGGGTTGCCCGGGGGGGGGGGGGGGGAACAGGTAGAATTGAACCATGCATAATTGCAACGAACAAAATTAAAAAATAATTATTTGATTTGCTTTCTTCAGAATTCAACACACGACATAAGGCAGCATTTGTCAGTTAACAAAATCATGCATCATACGTGTCACAGTGTTGGCTTAAAAGTATCAAAAACACAAAGTACAAAAGGCTTTTATCTGACCTCGAAAATATTAAAAGGGCACTTTTGAAGACTGTTATAGCATTATTTGAACATCAGGTAACACTATCTTCCGGCTATTAAAGCACTTGTCAATTGTAAAAGAGTAGCACTCCACGTCAACATACTCGCACATTAAATGTACAAAAACATGATCAGCAAAGGGCTACATAACGACCACTGAGCGCATTCAGTACGTTTCACGATGATCAGTTAAGAAATAGTACATCAATAAATTACTGACCTGCAACCATGAGATCACCCCTCTTCTGCATGCCTTGTCCACGAAAAAGTATTGACGGAAGATAAAATTTTAAACAACGAAATCGATCAGAAGATGCAGTTTGATCCAAAATTGGACTGTCGATAAGTATATTCAGTTTCTCCAGTGTACGGAGGCCAAAATGGCTTCTTTGAAAGCCACTGAAGTCAATGATCGATTCAAACAGCATTTCCGATTAAAAAACTATCTAACGTAACCTCGATCATCCGTTCAAAGTGAAATAATATTGCAGTTCCCGTGCTGAAACAACAACGACTCGTCCGCCATATTGAATTTTTCAAGCCTGAAAAAGCAACACGCATGCTCAGTAGCAATTCTGTGACGCTTTTGACGTAATATCTTTAAACCAATAAGCGGTTTTTGAGACCTGTTGTGTGGCACTAAATTTTTGCGGGTTCTAATTTTTGCGATTTTTGCGGGTTTTTTCGCAATCCGCAAAAAAAAGTTCCCGCAAAATAAAATTACCGCAAATTTTTTTTCGCAAAAATTTACTCCACTGTAGAAGTTATATACAAAAATACTGGTTTGAAGGAGAAAATGCTGTGGTGACAGTTATTTTAAACCTGTTTTACATTCGCTTTTTTTTTCAGTTTCCGTCTTTCTTTTGCATGCGCTCAAATAAAAAACCGAAAACGTTATCATTTCTATTTGAACGCAACTTTCAGAAAATCGCAAAAATTAATTGCCAGCAAAAAACACTAGTCTTTTCATTCTCGTCCCCAGAGCCCACGATCCTTTTGGTCTGCGCCAAGGATCGAGACCTCTGGCAGGGACCGAAGCAGGAAGTCCGCGAATCACGGACTTCCGGCTTTTGTGCGCAGCCTCAGAAATTTGAAACAATAACGGTTACTATTGGTTACAAAAATGGGCAGCTATTGCGCTTGCGCGTTACCTGGACCCTGCCAGAGGTCTCGATCCTTGGCGCAGACCAAAAGGATCGTGGGCTCTGGGGACGAGAATGTAGTCTTTTCCAATTGCAAAAATTAGTTCCCGCAAAACACAAAAAAGGCCAATCCGCAAAATTAAACTCCCGCGAACATTTAGTGCCACACGGTATGTTATTCATCGGCCGGGAGGTCCGTACAGGGAGGCCTTGGGCCGTACTCAAGACCGAGGGAACAGTTTTTCCCTATACGGACCCCCCGGCCGGTGAATAACGTGTTTATTTATTTATTAATTTTGGAGGCGGAACGAGGCGAATTGGTTTGAGAACTGTTTGTATACAGTCCGCCTACGTGCGCTAGTTCCCACGATCAAGTTAAAATTATTAAGCTTATGAAAAAGAGCCTCCAGCAAACCGTAGGGATAAAGGCAAAATTTTGGATTTATCAACTGAGTTGATAAGGTAAATTGGCCACCGTAAAGAGATTGAAAGCTGACGTTTCGAGCGTTAGCCCTTCGTCAGAGC
Source organism: Siderastrea siderea (assembly GCA_964030785.1). Classification (NCBI taxonomy): domain Eukaryota; kingdom Metazoa; phylum Cnidaria; class Anthozoa; order Scleractinia; family Rhizangiidae; genus Siderastrea; species Siderastrea siderea. Next base: position 24,274,177 of record OZ034966.1, read on the forward strand.
AAATTTTCCCTGACGAAGGGCTAACGCTCGAAACGTCAGCTTTCAACTGATCTCTTTACGGTGGCCAATTTACCTTACCAACTCAGTTGATAAATCCAAAATTTTGTGTTTCACGTCCCCACCGACGCAGCACCACAGTTTCTTTAGAAACTAACCCCCTTGCTTGTTCGTAGGGTTAAAGGATAGACTAACGATAAGACAGAACTAAAAATATATCATAAAACAATAAGCGTTAAGAACAAACCCCGAAGTCTCATAGCAAGAATAAAGAAATAAGCTTTGTCTTGTTCAAAATGAGATCACTCGTTTAAATTTGGTTTTCAGTACCGAAAGATCTTTAAAACAAGTAAGATTTTTAGTGAAAACTGAGGCTTGCACTCCACATACTCCACTGCATATGTTAGTATTTTGAACATTTTTGTTCGTTCTTGGTCAAGATTTTCGCAAATCGATACTTGACCATACTTTGAGAAAGGTAAAAAACTGTAAAAAAAAACTGTTGACATGCAGCAGTTCTTGTCGAAGACACAGCGTTACGAGGTTTCTTGTTTGACAATTTTAGCTAACAGTCATTAATAATCACATTGCCTTGAATGAAGCTGAAAGGGACAAGATTAGAAAAGAGATCTCCAAGGAAAATAACGAAATTTCAAGCGAGAAACGGAGGTCAATAAGACTATCTTGCAGTTAAATGGCGTGTCAATAAGAAAACTACAACTCGTAAAAAGCAAGCCAGCAAAATTTTCTCTATAAAAACACAGGAATACTCGCGCCCTTTTCGTAGAATAACCAGGCCTTTTATTCCACCGCTGATTTTTCCTTTCACTTTACAACGGTTAGTGAGAGAAAAGTTCCATTTTAAGAAGAAAAATCCAACGTTTTGTTGTGCGGGAGTGAAATGATTGCACTTCAAGTTTCCCCGCGGATAAGAGCGGTCCGTATGAATCCTTTCCAGATTGTTGGGATACAGCAGTAGCGTGTTTCAGGCTTTCAGATAGCGCAGATAAGGGACTGGGTATTATTTGTCGCCTTCGAGGAGGGGGCAGGGGTCTTAGGATTTAGGGAGTGATCATATGTTCTTCACAAGAACAGAGGGGGGATCAGCCATAATCTGCAGGCATTAAGGGGGACCACACAAAATTTGTAGGTTTTCAGATGGGGGGATCACTGTCAATAGTATAAAAACGCCAATTTAAAGTAAATTCATGAATTGTATTCTCCTACTTTAATAAGGTTTGACAAAGATATGCTATTTTTGTGCTTTGGCTTCTCTTCTATTTGGCTATTCAGGCACGATCTAACAAGATCAGTGGCAATGGCTAAAACACGTTGAACTTTACATGCACAAATATACACCGTCAATTAATTCCCACTAAAATGACTTCAGTTAACTGAGTTTTTATGGCCCGTTAACTTTGAACAAAACTGCATAATCCATTATTGAAATCGAAAGTTCTATATTCATTCAAATTCTGTAAAGAGTCGTTAAAGCCCTGGGCATTGAGTGTCAATCGAGAAACAATTATGAAAACACGACCCCAAAATACTGTATTATTAATAAAGAAACAACAGCTAAAATGTACACATATCAACAAAATGTCTATTTTGGTATGACCTCAACGAAATGTTTACTTGTTTCACAATCCTGTTAGTCCCCTTACTGTCCCCTAACGCTTCCTTTTTAGACTCTTCAACAGCCTCCTCCACTGACTCTTCGACTTCCTCCTCCAATTATTCTTCGACAGCCTCCTCCAATTATTCTTCGACAGCCTCCTCCAATTATTCTTCGACAACTTCCTCCACTGACTCTTGGATAGCCACCTCCACTGACGCTTGGATAGCCTCCTCGTCAGCCCCATCCACAGAATCCTTGCCTGAGCTTGAACCTTGAACATTTTTTGCTTTTAAACTGGCCATTTAGCCCCTCCAGATTATGGGCCAAGTTTGTGTTTATAACGTCTTTTTCCAATACCCGTAACTGAGGGTCCAGATGTAGACGCTTTTCTAATTTCAGGGCAAACTCGGCATTAATGGTTTCTGCAATACTCTTCTTCTCCTTGATTGAATGAAAAACCTCTTCGGCTTCCTCTCTGGAGGTATGTTTTTGTAGAAGTGCAAGTTCCCCTTTTCTGTAATCTTTTCTGCTTATTTTGTTTCACCTTCGTTTTGTTCTCTCTTTTTTTCGCGATTGTTGAGCCGAAGTTTTCCCCATAAGAGATGGAAACTTCCTCGCCAGGTTTCTCAGAGTTGTTGTCAGCTTATTTGAGGCTTTCTGGAGTTCGTCGTGGAGCGCCTGGACTCGGTCTTGAGCTTCTTGAAAATATTTCAGCTCATCACTGGCGAAGGGTTTCAGGGTATGGTCTTCTGTATAAAGGCCCTTTGGCTTGCAGTCGATGAACGATATCAAATCGGCTGCAGAATTGAAAGTGTCATTTACAGTGGCCAAGCAGGATTCACACATTGTGACGTCATCAATGCAGCCATCCGCGCCTGCAATGAATTTGTTGATGTTCTGGCATACTCGCCAGGTCTTTCATCTTTGTGTTCGACTGCCAGTGCATTTGCTGTTGTTCAAGGAGGTACTTTTAAAAACCACCTTCTTTATCACGAAAAGCAGATTCATAGATCGCTGAGCAACACTGTTATAAAATTTCAACCTCTCTGAATGAGGGGGATCATTAAAATACCATAATACTTCATTGGTAAAAGTTGCGATGTTCTCCCCTAAATGTTCCTACCCCCCCCCCCCCCACCCCAGGTGATAAATAATGACCGGTCCCTAAAAACATCCAGAGAACAATAAAATGAAAAGCACGCAGAGACTGGTCCCACACATTTATCATCACCATCATCATCATCACCATCATCATCATCATCATCATTTTCATAAGAAAGAAAAGCATAACATTTTGGAATCGATAGTACGCCTTGCATTTCAGTCCTTTATTGTGGGGGTAGCCGGGCCCCTGCGATTTTCCATGTGCGCTTACTTGTCTTCAGCGTTCTCCTACCACCCTCCCCCTCCCCATCCAAGCCCGTTCCAGGCTCTCAGATAGTAGGGACGGCAAAAATCAGAGAGGAGACCGCGAACTGAATGGGACACGCAGGATCTGGGAAAATAAGGGCGGTGATGGAAAAGAAAGAGCCCGGGAGCTTTTATTTGACGACCCCTTTTCCGGTACACCGCCAGCAGAGGCCCTTCGATCTTCCTAGATAGGAAGATCGAAGGGCCTCTGCTCGCAGGGTACTTTTCCGGCCACTATTTGCTTCTTTTGGGTAACTGGATTTTTCTGGAAAAATGTTTTACGCATGCAAGTAGATCACGAGATTGATTATGTACTGAAAAATAGTCTCGAGTCCAAGTCTTCCATCGAATCTGCAGTCAAACTGCTGAACCTTTCGCTGAACGTATGTTTCATAGAGGAAGAGAGAAAGCAAGAACACGCGTTTTTTTCGTTGATGTATGCGTTTTCGAAAGTAAGGAATTTGTTGTGTCAAGAAGCGGCTTTTGGTCGTCTGTCAATTTGCTTAGCCAGGGACCGCGCGAGGGGTGGGCTGAGGGGGCTTCACGTGCACTCTGGGGGAGTCTATCTTGAAGAGTTTGAACCTGCTCAGATTTTAATTACAGTCGACGGAAGTTGAAACTCTCGCTGTCGTTTGGCCTCTAATCCGTGAACTCTCATTGACTCTCTTATACTCTGAAAGAGTTTGACTTTTGTTGACTATCGTTCTTGAGGCCTTCCAAGGGGTAAAAGCGACAAGCGACACGGCCCTGAAAACTGGCGACATGGGACTTTCTAAACACCGACAGGCGACTCAACTGAACGGGCAAAATACGACAGCGACACAATGAGCGCGATAGATAGACAGCGTGTGTATTTTACCAATAAAAGATAATAATCAGAGTGGTCGGGACAACAACAACAAAGTTAAAATCTCCAGAAATAACACGACTGTTTTTTTAATTTTACAAACATGTTTCGACGGTAACTTCCGGTTGTTTAATCAGAGTCTATTTGATTGGTACTTCAGTGAAGCCAGCCAAAAAAATTAGGACTGTTAACCACCTTAACCACTTGCATGACTTCGAAGGTTTCGCAAATCGGTGACCTTTGATGCTTTGTATGCAGACTGAGAGCAGACAATCAGTTTTTTTCTGTTTATCTTAATGTGAAGCTTCATTTACGGTCTGTCAATTACCTAAGTCGCTCACGGCAACAAATTGAACGATTTTCAGGATCTCCGCCAGTATCTACGTTATCAGCATAGTTGTTCTTTTTGACGCCAAAAATTGCCTTGAATTTTCAGAATTGAACCACCTTGACTCGCCCCTCAAAATGCTGAAAATTGCATTCCCGAAGTACAAAATTTCACAAATTCCCGGGGGAGCATGCCCCCGGACCCCCTAGATACTCCCACCACCGTTTATCTCTCGGTAAACTCTTCCTTTCAAACTCACTGTCTCTACACTCTACAGAGTCTCATGTTTTAGAGTTTCTAAGTGTAGGAAGAATATTCGTCGTCCCAAAAGATCGGATTTGCAAATTGATTTCCTTTTGAGAGTCATAAAAGACAAAGATCTTGAGTGTTTCGGAGGCGTGTTCGTTTTTATTATAAAATAATCAGAAATAATAATAATCTTATTTTGGGGTGCCAACGTCACCGTAAAGTGATTTACAGAATGACTTCAGAAGGATTTACATGATGATTTCACTTTAAGTTCAATTTTTTTTCTCGCCAAGCACACAGTGAAGAATATCCGCGATCTACATGCCAAGTGACTTCAGGCCTCACGGTGATGCAAACATTTTACTGACCTTTACTTATAATTAACTGGTACCTATAATCTTGATTTGTGTCATTTGGGGGTAAAGAGAAGGAGCTGGTCGGGCCAATAATTTAACAGGTCCTCTACACGATCACGTGATATTAAAGACATTAAATGCATGTTTCAATGCTCTTCTTGACGATCTGCCGGAATGTGCCAAAAACTCCAAAACAAAACTCATTAATTTTTTTAAATGGCAAAGGGGGGCAGTGACTATGACGACATAACCAGCAATTCCGTTATTTTAGAGAAATTATTAAGTGACAGCGACATTTGCACATACCACAAAAACGACAACGACATTTACAACTGTTAGTTCAGCGACATCGTTCCTGAGAAAGACGCGACAAAGCGACAAGGTTACCCCCCTTGGAAGGCCTCGTCCTTGCCTGGACCGGGCATTGCGAGCTGTAGTCTGTCTCCGGATAGGAATATCGGCAACAACGTGCTAATATATTTCCTTAAAATCAACGTGACTTCTTCAAGCCTCTCTATGCATGTAAACTTTACAACTAGAACAGTTGCTGAAAGATCTCTTTCGCTCCTAACGATGATAAATAAGGCATTCTGCAGTCAGGATATACCGACAGACTGAATTTGGTGGACTATATATTTCATGATACTCAGCTCAGTTTTCTCAGTTTGCCTTATTCTGTAATGACAACAAGTTTGCTTGCACAAGTTTCCAGAAAAACATTTTGAGTTTGAGATCTTAAATGCGAATACGTCAAGGTTTGCACCTTGCCGGTCTTAAAATGTGTGCGGAGATGAAAGAAGAGGCTCAGGCACATTACTTTTAGGACTATCCTGGCTATTCCTATTCCGGTTTAGGAATATCCAGAATACCAACTCCCTAAAATGAACGCAATTTTTTTCTGTTCTTAGTAAACCAAAACCTTCCGACCGTATTCCGTTCATTTTGTTATCGTGGGTACGTTACTCAGCGAAAGGACTCATGATCTCCAAACTGAGAAAACTGTAATAGTATATTGTCTTCTATTCCGGATTAGGACACCAAAACGTGTCCCAAGTATCGACATTATTAATCACTGGTAGGTCGAATAGTTTGGTGTCTTTGATAGTATAGCTTTAATTCGTTACTTTCTATATAATGGATAAAAACTGGCAACTTTTAACACTTTTGGCCGCCCTAGATGTCACTAAAGAGGACAAAAATTTTGCGTTAGGCTGACATTCCACGCCCTCCCTCACACTTTAGCGATCGAGTTAGCCCCCCCCCCCCCCCCACTTTAAAATAGGCCGCGCGGTCCCTGTAACGGAGAAATCTCCTAACCCACAATAAGCCGGAACACGTGTCCTTTGACGGTATGGCTGCCTGGAAGTTAGGAAACTTTTATAAGGTGTGGCGTTTACTGTAAAAGTAACCGCAATGACTTGTAGCTAGACTTAGGGTTTTCGTTCCCATTAAACCCACGCGTTTTTTGAGAGCGTTTCTATCTTCGCTTTTCTTATTATCTTGGAGCCTGGAGCAGGCTACCTCCTCCCTTATTCCAATGTAAAAGGTCATCTGGTCGAGGGGGCTGGGTTGTGGGGCTTCAGGTCACAATTGTAGGTCACAGCTACAATTGTAGGTTGAGTGCATCGCACCACCATGACAACTGCCCCTCGCCCCTTGTTTATGGCGCGTTATCAGGGTCAAAATTAAATGTACAAACTTTTTCCAGTTTGAATTTCGAAACAAGTCTTTTTGCGTACAATTACTTTCTAATTGCAGCTCTTTTTCCAGTTTGAATTTCGAAACAAGTCTTTTTGCTTACAATTACTTTTTAATTGCAGCTCTTGTTGCATGCTTAATTATGAATGAAGTTTATCTTGGCATTACCTGCTAAAAAGTACTTCTTTTTGCGCGTTTGTTGAGGTGAATAGAGTATCACTACATTAAAAATTACTTGTGAAATGTTTGTCTGTGTAATGTTTGCGAGCCACCCTACGATAGTCGCCTTGCACGCAAATTCATTTTGTAAATATCTAAACTCTTAGTACACATTCTCTTGATAAGGCTCTGTTTGCAGTGCATCACTGGCGCCGTACGTCTTGCTCTGGTGCGATCGAAATCACGCTGACTTTGCCGATTTCCGGTTTATCAACATGAATTACTTTTGACAAATTTTCTGCGAAAAGTCTTCCTCGACAAATTTTCTACGAAAAATCAACCAGGCGTTCCAACAGACAGACCACGTGGTTTGAGGAAGTCACGTGATTCACTCTCCTATGATGCGCTTCAATCCTAAATTATCACACAATTTTGTCACACCATTTAGAGATTTCTCCGTGTCGTCAATGTATCTTTTCCACTCAAGTGGTTTAGTATTGCTTTGGCTAATTATTTCCGTCTCAACCAAAGACATAAAGATGTTTGCGAAAGCGACTGCCATCTTTGTGCCCATTGCGGTTCCGTGTATTTGGAGATAGTTCTTATCGTTAAATTCAAATGAATTTTCTTGAAGGATAAGCCTTAGAATTTCTCTGAGGGATTGGGTGTGGATGGGGTGTTGTCCCCGTAGACGTTCTCGTATGCTCTGCATACTGTGTTTATTCCCTCTTCTTGTGGGATATTTGTGTATGGGCTGGTAACGTCTAGAGAGACTAGAAATGTGCCCTCTGGAAGGGTTGTCCTTTCTATGAAATTTACAAACTCAGTCGTGTCCTTAAGATGTGACTTTTGTGACTTAGCTATAGACTGAAGTATGCTGTCAACAAATGCTGATAGTCGTTCGGTGGGTCCGTCATTTCCTGCCACAATAGGCCGACCAACAGGTGTTGGTTTGTGAATCTTTGTGAGAGAGTAGAAAACGGGTACTCTTGGTGGGTTGGGAGTCTGTAACCCGATTTACACGAAAAGCGTTTTGGGCACGGCACCCCTAAGTTTTGGCACGCGGGCCGCTAATTTACGGCATGGCACTCCTGAATTGTGTCATGTAAATGCATATTTATGGGCACGGGTGCCAAAAACTCCCGGCGGGCCGAGCACTCCTGAAATAGGTAATCTCGGCCTGCCTGTTTGGAGTGCCGTGCCCGAATTTGAATGGATTCTCGACCGTTTCTCGGTGATTATTTTGGAAGGACTGGAAATAATTTTTATCGAGCATGCGCGATATTCCCAGTGCTTCACGAGTGCTTCACGAGATGGCGTCCGAAAAAAAACAGCGTATTCGTGGTCGCGTGGTATAGATTGGGCTCCCGAAGGAAAGGAAACTCTTCTAGATCTATGAAGGTTGAGGGGGTGGGGGACAGTTCTTTTTAAAAAAAGAGTGACGGGCCTGCGCGACTCCCACGGGCTTGTGTTAGCCTTTTAAAATGGCTTAAAAGTATTAAAACTTAACAGTGACGGGCCTGCGTGACTCCTACGCGCGTGTTTTAGGCTTTCTAGTGCTCTCGCCGGTATATCTTAAGGGAACGCCCTCTTTTGGACGATGTTAGGGGCGGTTCCTTGAAAATGTCGTTAAGCAATAGTTGCTGTTTTATAAAATGTCGGCTTTCGCAAATATTTTCATGGCTAAGGTAGAAACAGAGATCTTAAATCAAAGCGCTTTAAAACCGCTCGCCTGGAAAAGATTCATTGACGACATCTGCTCCCTCTAGAACACCACAAGAGAAGAGATCACACAGTTCATTGAACAAGCTAACAAACACCATCAAACTATCAAGTTTACGGCTGAAGTATCCGAAACAGAAACAAACTTCTTGGACTGTTTACAAAGGCGAACGGTTTAAAACTGAGTCGGTGGTACGCACCCACTTTAAGCCCACCGAAACACTTCAGTACACCCATTTTTCAACCTGCCATCCATCAGGAGTAAAAAGAAGATTCATCAAAGGAGAGGCTCTAAGACTACTTAGAACTAACTCTTCTGAAACATTATTTGAAGAGAACATCACAAACTTCAAAACACATCTCCTTGAGAGGACACCCAGAGAACTGTATTCAAACAACCCTCTCAGAAGTTACTTTTGGAGACAGAAATCAAGCCCTCCGACAAAAACAAAAAACAAAACAAGCTCTTTTGTAACGCAACATCACCCAGCAGTGCCTAAAGATAAATTTTCATTTAGAAAATTTCAATAACATTTGTAGAATTTCATTTTCGTGAAATAATTTTCATTTTAGGTAATCGTTGCTTCATTAGTGCGGAAAATGTGTGAAATGAAATACAGTATTGTTTTGACATTTTCATGTTATGCACACTCTTTATCGTCTTCAGAAATCATTAACGTCGTTCACGTGTAGGAAATTTCATTTATTGTTACCGCAAAAATACTGGTAAAGTTGTGATTCGGTTTGGTTATCGGTGTTTGCGCAAGTTGGATTTTAATTTCTTCCAGGTACATGTAGCTCTCTAAAGCAACTGACTGTTGAACTGACTGACGGACTGACTGACTGACTGACTGACTGTTGAACTGACTGTTGAACTGACTGTTGAGCTGACTGTTGAACTGGCGGTTCCCAGTTAGAATTGACATAGAAGGGGTGGATGTTATTATCTTCGCCGCGATATATGTACTGGAGCCGCATTCTCCTAGCAAAATCTTTGAAGTCTGTTAACAGTTGTTAAATTCTGTTTTGTAGCTGTAAGTTGTATCTTTATGGTTTTTTTCTTTATTTCTTTGTGTCTTTTGTTCTTAACTTTGCGCTTTTCTATTATATCCTCCTTTGCTTGCTAGTTTACGCACTCAGAGAGCAGACAGAGATAAGTTTCAACAGTTTTATTGTTCCGCATTTCTTCAAGTTTTCTCATCATTACATTGACTTCTCGTAGTCGTGTCTCTAGATTAGCGGCAATAGTGTGTACACTTTCTGGAAAGCCGGTCGTACATGTGCTAGACTGGGGGCGTGCTGTTAAACTTGCCCGATTTGAGTGTTTGTCTCTTTTAGGTTTACACGATTTGGCTCTGCGCAACTTGTCCTGGTTGCGTTCGATACGGCGATAGTGTAAGAACGTCTGCTCGGCTTCTTTTCTGATCGCTTTTATGTCAGATTTAAACTCCTCGTCGGGGTAAATGTTCGCTTTTGCGTCGTAGCGTAAGTCTTTTAGGCATGTGCCCCTGTCCATGTGTTCTTTCAGTCTCAAGACTGATTGTTCCGATTTTTCTATTTTCCTTTTGAGCTGGCGAGATCTCGTCGGGGGCGGTCTATCGCGCCCTTGTGTGGAAGGATTTGATCAGCGCGTCAACAGGACGTATTAAGTTAACAATTTATTTGGCAATTCAGTTTGTGTTTCTGATAAAATCTGCCGTCTACCAGACGTTGAGCGCACTCGCGCAACACGTTTGGAGCCATTAGCGAAATCAAAACAAGGAAGAGAAAAACAGCACAACACGAAGAAATCTCTAAATGACAAAATTGTGTGACAATTTAGGATTGAAGCGCATCATGGGAGCGTTTGAATCACGTGACTTTCTCAAACCACGTGGTCTGTCTGTTGGAACGCCTGGTTGATTTTTCGCAGAAAATTTGTCGAGGAAGACTTTTTGCAGAAAATTTGTCGAGGAAGACTTTTTTCAAGAGTAATTGCATGTTGATAAACCGGAAATCGGCAAAGTCAGCGTGATTTCGATCGCACCAGAGCAAGACGTACAGCGCCAGTGATGCACTGCAAACAGAGCCTTATCAAGAGAATGTGTACTAAGAGTTTAGATATTTACAAAATGAATTTGCGTGCAAGGCGACTATCGTAGGGTGGCTCGCAAACATCACGCAGACAAACATTTCACAAGTAATTTTTAATGTAGTGATACTCTATTCACCTCAACAAACGCGCAAAAAGAAGTACTTTTTAGCAGGTAATGCCAAGATAAACTTCATTCACAATTAAGCATGCAACAAGAGCTGCAATTAGTAATTGTAAGCAAAAAGACTTGTTTCGAAATTCAAACTGGAAAAAGAGCTGCAATTAGAAAGTAATTGTACGCAAAAAGACTTGTTTCGAAATTCAAACTGGAAAAAGTTTGTACATTTAATTTTGACCCTGATAACGCGCCATACTTGTTTAACATGGCATCGTGGTACACGATGGTTTTTTTGTCTTGTTCGACACACAAATGAAAGAACACTGTTTCTGAAAGAATGCACACAAGTTGGAGGAAGTTGGAAGTCAAATGCGCCGTATCAAAAAACCGAAAAACGGAGCGCAAGTATCGATTCCCAGTATCGCGGTATCGGTCACGGCCGCAAAGAGTGCGATGGTTGATGGGATTGAACGTGACGTTTGAACGCGAAAGTTTTGAACAAAGTCACGCGCAAGTCGGAAAACAGACCAAAAACAGGTATGTTTACATTCTAAAGTGTGTCCATTATTTTGTAACAACTTTTCTTATGTAGTTTTTTAATTTAAATGGTCATTTTTCTTCAGTTTAGTGGTGTTACCACAGGTCACCCAAGCTCTAGGGGAGATATATAGACCGTGTGACCTTTGTTCTGCGTTGTGTGAGTGTTGTAATACGAGCGTAACGGCGGCCGTTGCGTAACAGTGAAATTATAAGGATTTGTATGGGAAAAAACGATTCCGACTTTAATTTTTTAATGCGAACGTGTTTTTAATAAAAAAAACCCTACCTGAAGTCCTCTGTCTGTTGTTCTTTCTCCTATGTGGTTTTTGGAGCGATTTAGCGCGATTCCAGTGATTTTTAGTTCTACTGCCTTTCTCTCTTTTGTAAAGGATATAAAGAGAGAAAGGCAGTAGAACTAAAAATCACTGGAATCGCGCTAAATCGCTCCAAAAACCACATAGGAGAAAGAACAACAGACAGAGGACTTCAGGTAGGGTTTTTTTTATTAAAAACACGTTCGCATTAAAAAATTAAAGTCGGAATCGTTTTTTCCCATACAAATCCTTATAATTTCACTGTTACGCAACGGCCGCCGTTACGCTCGTATTACAACACTCACACAACGCAGAACAAAGGTCACACGGTCTATATATCTCCCCTAGAGCTTGGGTGACCTGTGGTCGTTTGTAATAAATCCAGCTTTAATCTTAACCATCGTCGATAAATTCATTTAGCAAAATACTAGAAATATCATTTTCTGCTTTCTTAGATTCTCTCAGAGCTTTTTAAAGGCATATTTGTTTCAGCTAACACAGATTGAACTGTTCGGCGTTCTTAGCTGAAAATTTAGGCCGCAGAAAATTTTAGGAAACAGAATCCTATCCGCCGAATTTCCGAGCTGCTGATAGCTCTCCGAAAATGCTAGCTGACCTTATTTTGCGCTCTCAACAACACATTTGTCCCTCGGAAAACGATGGGAACTAATAAGTGCTCTTGTTGCGAAAGTCTGAGGTCATGTTTCTCCAAAGCAATCTCTAGCTTTCACGGCAATTAAATCCGAAAATCTCAGGCGATTTTAGGCCTTCCGAACAGATATATTCCCGAAACGAACCGATGGGTGCCCCTGACCTTTTTGGCGTTTGTCTAGCTTCATAAACTATATTACTTTTTTCTTTAATGGTGTGACAAGGTTTTAAAATATTCTGCAACATCTGCATCTTACTGAGTAACAATGGTGTCTATTGTTTTGGGGCTTATTAAACAAAACGTTCTGACACTGTTAAATCTGGTGGAGTTAAGTATATAAATTAATATCTTATTACATTTTTTGTTGTGTAGTATTACAGTATATTTTACGCGGTGTGGTCTACTGTGTGGCTCCAGAGAATACCCACCGCCACAAGGGTTTTTTTCCTTCAGACCCCCCTCCCCACTGATCAGGATTTTCCATTCCAAAGGGTTACACAATACTCCCCCCCAACCCCCTGGAATTTCCATAATTATTCCACTTGGCCCTCTCTACCCCTTGGAAATTCGATATCCATAAAATGAACGACATTATAGCGGAGCCAGCACACTAGCGCGTCAGCGGAGCTCCATTGCTAAGGAAATTTGGTAACCTATCAAGCCAAGAAATTTTGGTAGTGACGTAATGGTCACATGACCGTCCGTCCATACGTCCGTACATCCGTACGTCCATCCGTCCGCAACATAGGGTTACCAATACACTTCATACACTGGATATAACCCTGTGCTGAATCCCGTGTGTTTTTGGCGCGAAATCGCATGTTGACCTGCGTTGTAGCAAAGCAAGCAAAGACAACAAAAGTCAAAAACAAATTTGTTAATGGGAAAAAAATTTCCAAAGAATACTCAGTTGTCTTTTTGATGGAAGGGGAAAAGTTCAATTTAGGCGAAAAAAATTAGGCGATAAAGTTCAGGCGAAAAGTTCAAATTTGCCTCGTCGGTTCTGTTCGAACTCGGTCGGCACATTGCTTGAGTTCACAGCTTTTCGCAGTGGTTTCGACGCCAAATATAGCAGAGCTACTGCTTTTTGGTTTTTTCTGTCCACAGCCATGGTTTTTACGGCCTTCCGAACACATTTTGCCAGGAAAAACACCAGCATTTTCATGCTGATAGGCAACTTGTCACGAAGAAAGAAATAAGTATTAAAATTAACTTCCAAAATGACAGTAAGCGCTCATGGCCTAGTGGACCTATCTCCGGCTTCTCACGCCGACGAGCCGGGTTCGGCTCTCGGCGAGGGCAGGAAATTATTTTTCTTTTTTTCTTTTCTGTTTTTTTAACGACTTGAATGAAAGTATTTTCACAAATTTGTAACTGCCAGCAAAAAAAAAAAATGAAGATAGAATGATGTGTGGAGAGAGAGGAAACTCAGAAAAAATTCTGAGTTCCAGATGGGAAAAAAAAACAAAACAAAACAAAAACAAAAAGGGAGGGCTCCGCTTTTAGGCTTGGCTAAATCTATATATTAACTTGTTAATATAAGTTTTATTTGGATAACATTTGACTTCAGCTGAGACTACTGAGGTTGTAGCCCAGGTGCATTCCGTGTCAATGCCACGCCGAAGAAATGCTAAAGTCTTCTAAGAAATTGTACGCCAAAAACTGAAACCCACGCCGGAGATCTTTGGTGTAGTCGTCATAAAATGCAGCCTGGGGTTGTAGATGTTGTAGTTCAATTTTATCCTTGGTTCAATTTTTATTTTCCTTTGTTCTTTTTTATGTTAAAATACGATATTGAATATGAAACAAAGGAAAATAAAAATTGAACCAAGGATAAAATTGAACTACCACATAGATACTGATTTTACACTCCAATCATGTTTGGTTGCGCATCTTTCATATTTATGGCAACCAAAATAAAATTAAAAAAAATTCGTTTTAGCCATAGTTACTCGAGGAACTGGTTATGAAACTTTGCAGGTTTCAAAGGCCTTAACAAAGGTGCTGCAATTTATGTTGAAAGTACTACGAGAGTGCACAATCTTTTGTTTTACGTTCGCACACTATGGCCGAATAACTTAACAGTGACATTCTTATTGGTTAGTTGCTTATGAAAAATTCAAAACCTATTGTTGTTTGTGCACCTTCAAGGCTAAAAACGGTAACAAAAACATAAAACAAAGGACTTAATTGAGCTTCATAACCAGATTCTTTTATTAACTATGTTTTAGCCAATGACAGTTTTATTTTTGTATTATTTATTAAGAGGATCATGTGTTTTTGTTCTTCTTAGATTGGTTGTAATGCTGTTAGCTGGGCACCATCTGTTTCACCAGGGTCATTGCTAGAGGTAAATATGTTCAAAACATTTCACAGCTGTTGCCTGATGGAAGCCCAGGGAGCACAGAAAACAAACTTGGATATCTACAATCTTGGACAGAACTAGCTGAGACAGATGCAATTTGTGCATGTTTTTCACAGACTAGATTGTCGAAATGCTTTTCCTTCCCATCTGCTCACTCAATGTTGTCTTGAAGAGCTGACAATTCATCCAGCTGTTTTTGGTGGCAAAGGAACATTGGTGAGGGGTGAGAGGGGGGAAAATTGTTCATGCTAGAATTTTCATGGTCAAAGGTTTTACTCGAACCTTAAGTATCTCAACAGCTTAGTCTGAGATTGCTGGCTGTTTTCCTTGCATATAGATAAAAATGTTACTGAAAACCCTGTTACATTCAGTGATTTGCTGTTTTTTTGTTCTGTTTTGTTTTCTTTTCCAGCCTGGCTCCAAGTCTGGTGGTTTAGTCAAAAGACTTGTTACAGGAGGTTGTGGTAACTTGGTAAAAACGTGGAAGTAAGTGCAAGAATTGTCTTTTCATTCTGTCAGATTCTGTCTTAACACTTTAATTTAATCCCCATTTAGTGACAAGTATTCAGCTTCTCCTCACCATATCATAGCAAGGTCGAAACACACACATTATGAGAACAAGGGCAATGATCTCTTTCAAGTAGCAGTCGTGATGTTTCAACATATTCCCCCAACCTGTACCATGAAAATTATAGTGGCCTGTGAGGAAATTATGCATGTTGATTAATTTTTGTGATTTGTTTCTTGTCTTTAGAGAGGTAGATGGTCAGTGGGTGGAGGAAGAAAAACTAGAAGCACATAGTGACTGGGTCAGGGATGCTGCCTGGGCTCCTAATGCAGGCATTCCTGTTAGCACCATAGCAACATGCTCCCAGGTAACATAGTCATGCCATCTGTGAATGAACTGAGAACAGTGAAAGTGCTCTATACTTAGTTTCAACTGTTTGCATGCTTTTGAACAATGAGAGCACAGTCACAAGGCTATAATGTCCAGGCTACATACACAACCACAAAGACCTGTTAAAAAGGCCTTGAATTTACATGTAAAAGTCCTTGAAAACTGTTGTTGTCTTCATCGATTCCTGATTTGGAAGGGAGGTGAAATGTTAAAAAATTCCCCGAGACAAAATTATCTTGCAAAGTTTTGCCTAGAGACCAGATTTTTACAGTGCACACTGGGGTAGTATCCTTAAAACCTATAGTGTAAGTCCTTGAATGTCCTTGAATTTTTGTCCCAAAAATATTTTTGTCAGTGCTATTCATCAGAATAAAGTTGATCAGAATGTATTTTAAAAAAATGTGAATGTAAAATTTCCAAGGCTTTGGTGTCATAATGGTAAAACTGAAGATGGGATTTATTGTACCACACACAGCTCCTTGTCCACACTCCTGCAGTATGTAGTCCTGTCCTTTATGCGATAGATAGGAAAAAATTAATCATGAGATAGAAAAAAATTAATCATAACCAGCAAGGTCTTTTCCAAAGTTTAAAGTTTATAGCACCCATGAATAATCACTTTTAGTACCTGATGAAAAGAAATGTCAAGGTATAAATTTTCTTTTTGGATTTTTTACACGATTGTCGTGTTGTTATCTGGACAAAGAATGAGGTTGGAGGTGGAGGATGGACCTCAAAGGTAATGATAATATAGACACAGCCACACATACTCTGATAGTAAAATGCATGTTGTGTTTATGTCAATATAATACAGTATGTGCCGTCCTCTCTACTGGTCAAATAACAAAATAGCTTTTGTGCTACACAACATGGCTAACAAATCGTTGGTAATCAAACCTGTATTTCTAGAATGCTGGTTGTAACCCATTGCAACTGTTAATTCTTGTAACTGCAGAATACCTCAGTATCCTAAAAGGGTTTTCATTAGTAATGGAACTTCTTCAACATGAGACTGATCGTTTGCTACACGACCAATGCTTAAGGAACATTTTCAGGGTACAGTAATTCAAGCCACAGTGTTACAACAACAAATGACTTTAGGTGACACCTTTCTTGGCTCTTTAAAAGCTACAACATCAACATCCACTTTCTCCTCATTGGCCTTCATACACATTATGGTACAAGTTAGGAGTATTTGTTTACACATCAACACATTTGTCTTTGGTAATTGTATCTGATATTCTCATCACCTGTGTATTTGATAATGTGCTCATACTGTTGGGAGAAGTTAGATGCTGGTCACTGTTCCATTATTCTCATCACCTGTGTGTTTGATAATGTGCTCATACTGTTGGGAGAAGTTAGATGCTGGTCACTGTTCCATTATTCTCATCACCTGTGTGTTTGATAATGTGCCAATACTGTTAGGAGAAGTTAGATGCTGGTCACTCTTAGGGCTTAAAGGGTTATCTTTGCACCTGTCTAACAATATATTGGTAGCCTTAAACTAAAACAGTCCAGTATTTTAACCATATACTATATTGCTTCAACACAATTTCAGATTTTAAAAAAGTTTGGTGATGTTGTTTGGCATGTCAGCTAGTCAGTTACAGGAAATATTTTAGCTGTATCAGGAGGAGACAACAAGGTAAGCTAACTGTAATTGAAGGGTTTTCTTGAAACAGGCTGGGATGAAGAAATGATTTAAGGCTTACAATTGAATTACAATTCTCAAAACCCTTTAGAGTGATTTAAACTGCCAAGGGAAGGTAAGATTTGGAACAAAAATGAATGAGGCAAATAAGACAAATTCAGCTCTTTATACTTTTTTGCACAGTACAAAGTATATTTTATTAAAGATCTGCATTCATTTGCAGCATTGGTAATCACATAGTATTACTGGCATTTTTCTTTTCACCATGATAGAGCAACTACATGTTGTAAGATAAATTGTAGAGTTTTGACAATGAGTGAACAACTTTCTGGCTCACTCGTTTATCAGAGAATAATGCTCTTTATTGAGAGATTGTTAACTAAATTCCTCAAACCCTTCCTTGCTGGCCATTTGAAAACAATTAATCGTTGAGAAGCAAGTGTTATAATAATAATAATAATAATAATAATAATAATAATAATAATAATAATAATAATAATAATATCTAACCAGGGAGCCCACTCGCCTTGGCAGTTTTCAGTGGGGCCCTGCAAATTATAATAAAAATAAAAAAATTAAAAACTAAGAAAAGAGATAAAAATTGATATTACAATATAAAACTAATTATAAAATACTGTGTTCAGATAGTTATATACTAGCTGCCAGAACAGGTCTATTTTCTTAATTTTAAGCCCTGTTCAGTAGACTTGGTTAGCTTGAAAACTTGACTATTCACCTATGGAGGTTTTGTATGTTGATTATGCCTACTTTCCCATCTCACAGGTGAGCTTATGGAAGGAATCACCAGAGGGACAGTGTGTCTGTGTTAGTGATGTGTACAAAGGTCAAGGTCAGGAGACACAATGGTGTCACCATGATGTCACATAGCTTATTTAATAAAAGAACATTTTTTAAACGATAGAAGAAAAGATTGTACATGATCTATAAGACATCTAATACCACAAAAACACAGGTGACATTTGATATAGCAGGAAGAATGGGTTACAAGTTCTTCTGGTTCGTAATAGCCACAGGGTATCTTACATGTAAATGGATTTTTCTTCTTCGACAGGACATTGACAACTTCACAGCAGTTTGTAAACTGTTACGCAAACTGCGAATTTCAAGCATAGTGTACAGAAGATTGTTATTGTTCCAATCCCTTTAACTTTCCTAGAGTGTCAAGTACACATTTGAATTTTTAAAATAAAATTAGCTATCAAACAGCAACACAGGGAATGAATAAAAGACCTGAATATTCCCATTCCAGTAATCCATTGTCAGACTCACAATTAAGAACCACACTGTGTCAGCAATGGCTTGGGTTATGTGGTTACAGTATTAATTGATGTATCTGACAAAGCTTTAGACTTTCTGAAGTCCTTTCCAATAACCTTACCTGTGAGTAAATAATATTAAGCATAGCGATTTATTCCGTCACATTTACCTGTTTACCACAAAAAAAATGTTGTCGAAATTTAGAAGCAGAGACGAGGAGCAGTTTCCACCTAGAAAAAAAATTGCACCGGCTTCAAGGAATGGAAACTGTGGTAGGTATTTTTCCACGGTCACAGCAATATTTTTTTTCGTAAGACAACCCTATAAATCGGAATTAAATAATGAGGTTAATCTGCGGCCAGTGAGCAGGATCACTTGCACCAAATACTCGGCATAAAATCATCGAATGGATTGATTTGAGTGCAGCGAAAGATAGTTCTTCAGTCGTCCCTAAAGCAAAATTATGGTTCCAAGTCAATTGAGGGGATTGAATTTCACAGACTTTCTAATATTTCTCTATTTCTGGTTAAGCCGACCTCTCTGGTATCTGCAGTGTTGCAATTTGCTTGTGGACAATCTCACTCAGCCTCTCCTCGGCTGAGTTCATTTTGTCATCGAAACGCGGCTCGCAAAGATTCATGTGTGCACTTCAAATGAAAACGCATACCAGGAAAGGCGAGTTTCGTATTTAGGAGGGGTTTTCGACAGCTTAAAATAGGATCTGGAACCCATGAGAAAGAACAGAAGTATATCAAAGACTTAAGAATACACCTTTGAAGTTTTATGGCAATCTGTTTATTGTGATGGAATTTATCGAACTTCAAGTGAGGTGCAGTGTCAACCTGTTTCCCGCCTTTAATTAATTCTAAATGTTCAGTAAACTTGAAAAATATAAACCTCAATTTCTCGCCCAAAAAGCTTCAAACCAGCCCAGGAAGCCCTCAAATAATGACCAATACAACAATGAAATAAGGCAAATCATTTTTATTTCGACTTCTTTCTGATTTGTGGCAATTTGAGATGTTTTGTATCATTTCCAGACAAACTCTTAAATGTTGCCGATGTCATTATTACGCAGAGCGTGCCGATGTCATTATTATGCATAGCGTGGAAAAAACAGTCTAATTTATGCGCAGCTCTCGACCTTAGCTTGGGCTGCCTGTGGTCAAATGGGTTGTTTTTGCTCATGGCTCATTTCGAGTATGAGCTTGCTCTGGCCTCAGTTTCAAGCTCACAAGTCAGATTTGTTGTAAGTAGATTTCCCTAATGGAGTTGATGTCTTTTATCTACTGTATTAAAGACAGAGACCTTAACTTTTTTTAAATTTAATCAAACAATAACCATATATGTATCTATTTAAGTGAAACACTTCAATTTGTTAAATATTTTGAATAGAATTTGAATTTGAATTTGAACATGAACGTTATAAAATATAATTTAACAGTGAGTCAATTATACGAAAATTATGAACATGTGTTGTTAAAATGTACAGAAACGCAACAATTATGCACCTATCAATGGTTTGCCCCAGGATGGGGGGGGGGGGGGGGGGCTGGCAACCCCAGGGGAATTTGACATTTTCAGGTTTTCAAGTGTCAATTTCCCCACCCTTGGGTCTTCATCAAGAGTCAAATCCCTACCCCTGTGGATCACAGACCTTGAATAGTAATGTTGACGAACTCAGGCACTCACAACAGGCACACTTTATTGCAGAATTCAGTGACTCCAGAAGATATTCTGGTGACAAATGGTACCACCAACTTCGTGCATTTCCCCAACTGGAGAGGGCAGATTCTAGCTGTTCAAATTGTACACTGCCATTAATATTATGTGTGTACTGCGCGCATTGTTGTCATGAGATATTTTAGCATTGCTGGCAATTTAACAAACATTTTGTACTCCTGACAATACCTGTGAATTGCTTTATTTTCTTCTTCCTTGTCTGAGCTGCCTTTGCTGCCCCTCATATAACTAAATTGTGTTATAAAACTTCAAAGATAGATAACTGATGGGTGTTAAAAACAACATTTTTTGGGTTTAAAAACATCAAAATGCTCCTTAACATTTGTTCTGCCATCGCTCATGAAAAGAAAGGCCAAGCAAAGAATTTGGGAAGCTCATCCAAATGACTTCTGGGTATTTCCAAGATGGCAACCGAGCCAAATTTTCCACCCAGCCAGGGGACCGTTGTGGACGTCAAAATCCCCACCCTGGTAGAGCTTCACGAAGTCAAATTCCCGTGGGTTGCCCGCCCCCCCCTCCCCCCCCCCATCCTGGGGCAAACCATTGATAGGACTGCATTACTTAACCCATTGACTCGTGAGTTTCACATTGAATAAAATTAATTTTGTCTACTCAAGTGAATTTAAAATATCCTAGGTTACGTATCAAGCATTTGGCAGAAAACAGCCATGAACATGTAAATTGCTGAAATTTCCCATTCCCACAGGTTGTTGTATATCAAATTTCAACTCGATGGAATCGCTTAGAGTTGTTGATCGCGATGTTTCGACTGCAATACTGCTAGTCTTCAACAGGCGATGAGGTCGATTGTTTACGTGTCGCTATTTGTAGCGCGATGGTTCACTGCTATTGGTGCATTTCGATCCTCATTATTATTCCGACTATTAGATGTTGTTCCCTCACAGGTTCGCTTTACGGATAAACGTTCATCTTACCTATCTTACACCACAATGAACAATAAACACATCTTTAATGACAAATTTCAGTCCGTGTTTACAAAACGTTGCGTTGCTTCTAAATCCCACCATCACTTATGTAAAATGGACAGAATAATCGACAAAAATGGTTTTCCAGCTAAGAAATTTATTCAATTAAACAATACATTTGCTTTTAGTAGTGAAAAACTCTAGATTTTCTTGTGTGCATGGAGACACGCATGTAACTCTTGCAGACATGACTTTAATAGTGCAGTTAAGTGGCAACCGGTTGATCAAAATTGGAGCCACTTTGCAAACAAAATTGCAAAAATCATAGAAATCTGGATCAAATGATCAGTTAAACAATTTTTGGAAGGCAAATCAGCATTTAAAACAACATTTACCATACTGTTAAGCGTTTACCCAAGTCTTGCGTTGTAAAATCTATTTGATGTCCGCAGTTCGACTCTAGGTCGAATGGACTTCGATGCAATTTTTCAACAAATAAACTTAAATTTATCTAGAAAGCTATACGAACTCTTGATTTTCTTGTGTGCATGGACACATAGATGTAACTATTGCAGACATGACTTTAATAGCGCAGTTTATAGTGGCGACCGGTTGATCAAAATTGGAGCCGCTTTGCGAACAAAATTGCAAAAATCATAGAAATCTGGATCAAACGATCAGTTAAACCATTTTTGAAAGGCAAATCAGCATAGTTACACACGTTTACCGTACTGTAACATTTACCCAAGTCTTGTAAAATCTATTTGACGTCTGCAGTTCGACTCTAGATCGTATGGACTTCGATGCGATTTTTCAACAAATAAACTAAATTTATCTAGAAAGCTATAGTGTTTATTCGACCCCCAGTGAATTTTCGGCAATCCTTTGCGAGCCATGTTCTAAAAAATCGAGATTTTTCCTGCTACGGCAAAATTTTCCTCCCTATACGCGGGGGCTTCTAGGGTGCCTCCTTGGGTTTTGGCCGTCTGGGCCAAAACTCTGCGGGGGCAATAATAAAGTTTCGATATAACGTGCGCTCTGTTTGGTTGAAACAGCGTGCTTTATCAGAGTACAGATGCACGGAGTAACCCGTGACGCCATTCTGTGCGTGCTAGCAAGCTGAAAACCTTTCTTGCACATGCTTGCAAGCTATGAATAAAACTTGTTTTCTTGCAAATTAAAGCCAATTTCTTTACAAATGTGAGTAAAGCTATATTATAAAACAAATTATAGAGCCAAAACCGTGCTTTGTTCTGTGATAAAGCACGCAAGGAAGTGACCAGAGCACTCAAGAAGTAGGGAGAAGCACTCGCCTGCAGCTCGTGTTCACCCTACACTTCTTTTGTGCTCTCGTCACTTCCTTGCATGCTTAATTTATCACAGGACAAAGCACGGTTTTGGCTTTTTTATTTGTTAAGTATAGGTATAACTTGTGTATTCAGTTTAATGGATTGAACAAGTGAAATGTTTAATTAATGCAAGCTCTTGTTAGTGACAAATGTCTGTAGCATGAAGTGACTTAAGGAACATCATTATTAACTCCCCCCCCCCCCCCCCAGGTGGGATGCTACATCCTTGGACATCAAGTCTTGGGAAATTTGTTATTAGGTACGTTTGCCCCCTTCCCCACCTCATTAATGTTGGAAAAAAGGCACACAGTTGCAAACATCATAGGGTTTTCAACATTGTGATGGGGAGGAGGGGGAGGAGAGGGATGACTTAAGAGTGTGTCAGCAATTCTGACTCAGGTTGTTGCTGGCCTACAGTATCACATAGCGAGTTTTGTCTAAACAGCATAAATTTCTTTAAAATTGTTAGTATTAGTTATTTTCCAGATACAGTTATTTTAGTTGTTGTGTATACTGGTTCGTGAATATAGAAGTACTATTTTAGTACATGAAAAGCAAAAAACTAATTCAATTAGGTTGTAATGTTGGTTTTTATATGTATTTTTTGGTTTTATAGTCTGAAACCAAGAAAAGTTTGGATTTTATTCAAAGAGTACACTGTTAAAGATGGAAAGTATTTCAGCTGTGGAGCTCAGGAAGTACATTAAAAAGAGATTTTCAGGAGAAACTGTTTTGGATCTGAGTGGCAGACAGTTGTCAAAAGTTCCTGAAGCTGTTACTCACCTGAAGGATCTGAAGGTACTTGTACTGTACAGAAATAACCTGACAGAATTACCAACAAGTATCAACAACCTGAAAAATCTCACAGAGCTGGACTTGAATCAAAACAAGTTAACATATCTTCCTGATAGCATTGGTGACCTGAAGGAGCTGATATGGCTGAGAGTGAACGACAACCAGCTGTCTGCTGTACCTACCTGTGTGCAGCAGCTGAAGAAGCTTGAAGTGCTGGAGTTGGGTAAGAACCAACTGACAGATTTGCCTGAATGGATTGGTTACCTGGAGGAGCTGAGAAGGCTGAATGTGAGCAACAACCAGCTGTCTGCTGTACCTACCTGTGTACAGCAGCTGAAGAAGCTTAGATGGCTGGGCTTGGATGGTAACCATCTCACAGATTTACCTGAGTGGATTGGTGACCTGAAGGAGCTGTTGTGGCTGGATGTGAGTGATAATCCTTTTACAGTTGATGGAATGAGAAGCCTTCTGGAGTTAAAGGACAAGAAAAAAGGAAAGGTTGTCACATCTTTTTCAGGTGGGTATAACTAAACATACCTTTGACTGATTAATTAATAAGCAATACTACTTACATACTGAAAGCATTTATTTATATTGCTGTTTGTTTGTTTGTTTTTACTTTTTTTTTAGAGTTAAATAAATGACTGCTTGAACTAAGGTTTTTTTCTACCACAGTAAGGGACATTTTTTTTGTCCTACTTAGGTTGTTGAACCTGGCAGTACTGTAGGTAATCTGAACTTTCTCCACAAAAGGTGTTCAGAGAATTCAATCATTGGTTTATGAAATACTATTAAATTTGGATCCCACTTAAATACAAAGGTGAATTTAGTCATCAAGGGTTAATTTCTTTTTTTTGTTTTTTTTTTAATATACTCAACTTAACAAAAGAGCTAGTTTACAAGACTAATACAATGCATAAACACAGGAGCTAATTTACAGAACTAATACTACACTTACAAAAGGAGGACTTAATTACAACCGAACTAATATAACACCTTACTTTGACAACAGGGCAAGTAGGAATATACAGTCAAAGTAAAATGACAAAGATAAATATACCTTTACAGTCGGCTCAAATGAAAAGGATAAATAAAACAGACAAAAAAGTGTTGGGGAAAAAAAAGCACCTTAACCTGGTTCCTTTATTTTGATAGTGGTGCAAAAGCTACCGCATCGCTTATGCAGAGAGTGGTCCACTTTGCTTCATATTTTTTAAAGCTAGAGTTTTTAATAGCCATTTGTCTTTCACATTTGACTCTACTTTCCAGTAAGGCAAGAAAGACCTTTATGCTAGGAGTCTCTGACAGATTTCTTGCGAGGTGTACATGATATTTAGCAATAAGAAGATAGTGATTAAAAGCGTGAAGGCTGGTGTTCTCAGGTCTGTATCCATAAAGGATTTCCGACCAAGTAGGATTGAAATTTTCAGAGTGATTTGTATTCCACCATTCCATGACGTCTTCCCGGGGCACTCGCAAAACCTGCCCACTCCCGGGGCACTCGCAAAACCTATGAAGAAGTGTTTCATTTTGACAGCGGCAGTGTTCGCAGTGTGGTGACTCTTTTATTTTCATTTTATACAGTGAAAGGTTGGTAGGTATGATGTTGTGCACGAGTTTATACTGAAAGCTTCTTAATTTATTTTCAACGGTGACTCTAAAAGGAAGTTCGTAGACATCCTTTACGTTTGACACTAGATTTCTTAGTGTGATTTCGACAATTGGGGGAGAGAAGGACCTTTCCGTAAGCATCAAACGGGCTTTTTTTGTGGAAACCATGTCATCGCTATTAGAAACAGCCTTTGAGAGTTCGCTAACACCACAGACAATGTTGCTTGTGATTTCATTTTTCCACGCTTTAGGGATAGCAGCAAGAACGCCAGCGTAGTCGAGGAAAGTGCATCGAACGCTGAATTTGCGTTTAAAACTTTCAAAAGAAAGGAATTGGTCGTGATTGTCGAGGAGATCACTTATTTTTAAAATGTCTTTATTAACCCATGTTTGTAATATATCGTCTTACCATTTGTTTTTATAAACCGGTTGTTCCATAAAAATTCTTGTTTGAATTCGTTTGCATTTAGCGGTTCTTTGAAATTCAGTTCTTGCCACACCTTTAAAATATTTTTATAGAAAGGTGGTAAATTATTGAGGTTCAATAATTTTAGGTCGAAATTACATTGAAATAGGAAAGCTCCTCCGACTTTGCTTAATAAGGAATCAAGGCGGGCACACCAGTGACTGCCGGCCGATTCAGCAATAACGATTTACCCAGGTAAACTTGAGAGATTTTACAATATCCTCGAAGTTGATCATATTTAAACCGCCTTTGCAGACTGGACCAATCAACGTTTTTCTTTTAATTTTATCAGGTTTGAAATTCCAGATAAAGGAGAAGATGGTGCTGTTGACCTCTTTAACGAATTCGGCAGGAACGTTTAAGACGGAGCAGCAGTAAACAAGTTTGGCGATTGCTAAATTCTTTACGATGGCTATTCTGCCTAGGGTGGTTAGATGTCTTTTGCATCAGATGTTAAGAACTTTTTTAAGTTTCGCAAGCTTTTCTTCAAAGTTTAATTTGATTCCAACATTAGCGTTGTAGGGGAAAGTTATTCCAAGTGCAGTGACATATTCTTTCGGCCACGAAATACCAAAAGGATCGTCTTTTCCTAATCTACTTTTCCAACGACCTAGCCACAGACCCTCAGTTTTTTATCTATTAATTTTCAGACCTGATAGATTGCTAAACTGATCAAGGAGAGCAAATAGAGACGCTGCAGAAGGGTCGTCGCGGATAAAGGTGGTGGTGTCGTCTGCAAACAAACTAAGTTTAGTGATCTTATTCCCGTTTTCAAGACCTTTAATGGAATCGGTGATTCTTATTTGGTGTGCAAGTGGTTCTAAAGCGAGAACGAAGAGCAATCCTGAAAGAGGACACCCCTGTCTCACTCCTCTTTGTAAAGAAAAAAACTCTGAAGAGTGACCATTGTTAGTAACGCAGCTAGAAATATTGCTGTAGAATGTGCGAATCCAGTTGAGAAAGCTTGGGCCAAAGTTCATAGTGTCGAGAACCTTAAAAAGGTAGTCCCACTCTAAGGAGTCGAAGGCCTTTTCAAAATCTAGAAAAAGTATCATACCTTCCTTATTTTCATATTGTTCAATTATGTCTGTAATTAGGCGGATGTTTTCACCGATGTATCTGCCTTTAATGTACCCTGTTTGGTCCCGCTCTATTAACAGAGGGAGTACCTTTTCTAAACGCCTTGCAATACATTTCGTTGCTAATTTATAGTCGGTATTTAAGAGAGAGAGGGGGCGCCAGTTTTTAAGCAGTAAAGGATCTTTGTTCTTTTTTGGGATCAGGGAGATGATTCCTTGTCTCTGCGAGATAGAAAGCTCCCCCAGTAAGGCGCCATGGTTGAGACACTCAATCAGAGGGCCCGACAGCTCCTTCCAGAAGCGTAGATAGAACTCTGCAGATAAACCGTCCGTGCCCGGCGACTTATTATGTTGAAAAGTTTTTAAAGCGGCGAGGCATTCTTCTGCGGTTATTAAACCTTCGCAAAGGCTTTGTTTCTCGTCGTCCAGTCTAGGTAGAGATTCATATTCACAGAAAGATAATGGGTCTGCAGCTGCTAGCGGTTTTTGAGAGGTATAAAGCTGGTTGTAAAAGTCTTTCATGGCGCTTAAAATGGACGTTGGGTCCTTAACAGTAATACCCTCGAGCGTCTTTAATTTTGTGATATGTCTTTTTTCATAACTTCTTTTTTTCTAGGTTAAAGAAGTATTTGTTACATTTCTCACCCAACTCGTACCATCTTGCTCTGCTCCTTATTATGGAGCCTTTGGTTTTCTGCGCAGCAATTTCGTCTAATTCAATTTTGAGTTTCTTGGCCTCGTTTGCAAGGGAAATTTTTTCTGGGAATGCGTCGATACGTGAGTTTATTTCGTCTAATTTTTGGGAAAGATTTTGTTCCGTGTTTCTTTCTGCGTTAGCTTTCCTTTTGGCAAAACGGATGGCGAACATCCGAATCTCCATTTTTAACATTTCCCAATAAAGTCTTTTGTCAGCAGTACCTTTGTGTTTTTCACAAGCATGTTTGATAATAAAGCTCATTTTTGTGACAAATTCTTCGTTCTCCAGAAGAGAATTGTTAAACTTCCAGTAACCTGGTCCTCTTTTTTCCTGTGTTTCCTCTGGTTTAATTGAAATGATGACGGGGGAATGATCTGAGTCGTAGTACGCGCCGATGTCGGTTTTTGAAACCCGATCTAATAACTGTTTTGAGATGAGCCAAAAGTCTAGCCTACATCTGATCTCCCCTGAGCAGTTTTTCCAGGTATATCGTGTTTCATGTGGGTGTTGTTTTCGCCAAGAATCGACAAGGTCGTAGTTGTTGCAGAGATCCTCTACCGTTTTGATAACATTTTTTTTAACCTGAACGTCTTTACCTCCAAATTTATCTAAAGCGGACAACGGACAATTGAAGTCTCCGCCAATCAAGACTCTGTCGGTTTGGCATTCACGGATGGAATCGGACATCTTTCTAAAGAAAGCGATTTGCTGGGTTTGGTCGTTTGGGGCGTAAATGTTAACAAAGCAAAATTCGTCCTTGCCAATAGTTGTGTTTACAACCAAGAACCTACCATTTTTATCTCGTATAACATTTGTCACCTCTTTACATAAGGAGGGTCTGAAAAGGATCATAACACCTCTGCTATGTTTCGAACCGTGCGCAAAAAAGATTTCACCGCCCCACTCAGCTCGCCAGAATGCCTCCAAACTAGCGTCGCTGTATGTCTCTTGAAGGAAAATTACGTCAAATTTTTTAAGATGGAGACACCGAAAAAGCTTTCTTCTTTTGATGGATTTGTTAAGGCCTCTTGCGTTAAAGGAAACTGCATTTAGGTCCATGTTGAGGTTAGATTTATGAATTTCATTCCCGAGAGATATTCGTGTACCGCACTCTGCAACACTTCGATAGCGTTTGGCTTTGCAATCGGAGTCTTTATAAGAATGGTATGTACATTGCAATTAACGAAGGAAAAAGTTAGGTGAAAAAGGATTGTAAATAAAAACAAAAGTACGCTACTACTGACACTTAACATAAAAGGAACACTGATTAAGCTGCGAAGCAGCTTATTGTATAGGAGGGAAAAACGAAAAACATTATTGAATAGCATCGGTTGCTATGCCAAAACATACAGCACCCTCCCACAAAACTCTCCGCAAAGATTAGATTAATAAGTGAAAGCAAAGGACGGCGAGGCGTCGAAAGAAAGGGAAAGCTTACATATTAGCATAATTGGCGAGGGAGAAAAAAAGGCTTTATGAATAACAAATTAGAGGCAATTTCTTAGGTCTTCGGCATTGTAGATTCTAATAGCATGATCGCTTTGAGACTTTCTAATAAAAATTTTACCGTCCACAGTCCATGCGTTCTGCCAGTTATGATCTTTTTCGAACTTTCTTGCTTTAGCAAAAAGATCGCGCCTGTAGTTTGTTAGATTTTCGTTGATATATACAGCATCCGTGTTATTGAAAAAGTTTTTCAGACTTACTGATTTAAGATGTTTTCTTGCTTTGTAAAGTTCGCTTTTCGCTCTGTAGGACCTGAAGCGAACTGTGATTGGTTTGGGGGCGTCTGGTCTTCGTGAAGACATCCTGTGGCATATGTCTATGTCGTTATCGGTGATGTGAACGTTGACCACTTTGGCAAGCTTGATGACTTTCTCAGCGACATTTTCTTCGTGTGACTCGGAAATTCCGTGGATTTCAAGGTTGTGTTTTCTAGTATATTGTTCTAGGTCATCAAATTGATTGATAGCTGTTCCGAGATCGCTGGTGAGATCATCAATTTCTTTATAAAGGCCATCGATTTCGTCTTCGGCCGTTCGAACTGCTCGTTTGAACGAGTTCACCTCAGTCTTCAATGCTTCGTTCTTCGTCTCTAAGCTTTCGACTTTGCTGACATGAAATTCAAGTGACTTTTGTAGCTCGTTGTAAAGGTTGCGAAGTACTCGGTTCTCTTTGAGAAGCTCGTCCGTATTTCTTTGTATTTTATTCAGCGCGCTCCAGATACCTGCCAGATCGTTCTGTTCGGACATCAAGTACTCTGAGGTCTTTGCGGATTTGTTTGGTGGTATTTCGGGCGAGCTGCTACTGCTCGATCTTTCACCTCGCTTCCCTCCGATAGAACGCGGTGTTTCCTCACATACAACTAGTTTTTCTGCCATTTAGTTGAAAAGCGGAGAGTTCAGGCAGCCTACTCGAAAAAGACGCTGCCGTCCATCTTGAGGGTTAATTTCTACTCTATGACTATCTGTTCCATACAGTTTCACTGTATGTGTCACAAATTATTTCAAAAATTATTTCATTCACAAGGAATCATGTTATTTACATGGAGTGAGGATCTTGTTCAATTTTTTTATCCAGTTGGGCTAACTGTAATTTGCAAAAGAAAACAAACAAACAAAAAACAAAATATAGAATTTTTTGATCTTACCTGTAAGTAAATATTCCTACGTTTAAGTTTCTTCCTTGCATGGCAACTCTATATTCGAAAGTTGACTTGGGTCACGTCAAACAAAGTTGATGTGGCTGCGTTTATAAAACTTGTTGCAGAACAAAAAAAAAACTACTTACAAGGTAGATGAGTCTACGATTAAAAAGTATTCAATGGTTAAAAAAACTGCTCAGTGATACGTAAGATAAAAAGATCATTCATTGCTGCTTGTGTGTCTCAAAGAGAGAAAGAGACACATCCACGCTTACTTATAGTATGTAGTTCTCTGTAACTGAATGTATTAAAAACTTGTTGGTTGCTAAAAAAGTATTCCCTTGATTTATGTTTGCCCTTCATCAAGAAAACTTAAACTCCGCACACACAAAAATTCTGAAACTGTTGCTACAACTTTGCAAGATTCAAGAACAAGTAAATTTTCTGTTTAGAATCCCTTCTTCAACAGTGTAGTGACTCGCTGGTTATTAAGAGAACTTAGGGGGTGTTAGCATGGCTGAGTGTTATTTATTCAACTTCCATTCTGCTATAAAATGGTCATTCCATGTGGGTCCTGTTAAGTCTCTTAACGTACTTAAAAGTACGTAAAGGATTAAGATACATAATTACCACCTCTGCTATCTGACACGTGCAGTTTTTGTATGTCTATATTAGTCTAAAGATGGTATTGATTGCACCGATATATGACTCAGTTAAGTGTTTTGCATTGTATTATCTGGGTTTTTGAGCCTTTTTGGTCTGAAATAGGGTATAGATTTTGACCATTTTGGTCTGAAATAGGATTAGGGTTTCCAGAAGCACGCCGCACACCCCCACCCAAATCTTCGGGAAGTACCGCCCCGGGTCCTTCTCTCAATTGACCGGCTCTAGACCACATCCACAACAGCTGAATTAGTCGTCTACATTACTTGTTTACAGTTTTGTCAGTAAATATTAATCAATGAACCCAACAGAATGTTACAACACTTAAGGTCCATCTTTAAATGCGCGCGAAAACGATGCAACACTTGTCCTTTCACTCACAGTGCGGACAAAATAACAGGACCCACGCGATCGATTGAAATCACTAATCGCTTTACATGTACCTCCGCAAATGTTATCTATTGCATAACATGCACTTTGTGCAAAAAGATATACATTGGTGAAACAGGGAGGAGACTAGGCGACCGTTTCCGCGAACACCTAGTCTGCCTACTAGATGTTGAAAGAAATAACAAGGACGCATCCAAACCAGTCGCCCGACATTTCAATCTCCCTAATCATTCTGGCCAACACATGACGATCTGTGGCCTTTCCCTACACCAGGGTACCACGGAAAGCCGTAAAAATCTAGAATAAAAATTCATTTTTGTAAATCGGCACACTTAATCCCGACGGTATCAACGAACGCTTTTCATTCATTTAATTTATTCTTGTTTTTCACGTTGCCATGTTCCTACCAATAGCGTAGCTCCACCACTCTCGGTATAAACCAAGTGCAACCCACAATTCCTTGATTCGCCCAGACGAAGGAACTTCAACTTTCAATCTCTTTACTGTAGCCAATTTACCTTATCAACTCAGTTGATAAACCCAAAATTTTCTGTTTCACGTCCCCACCGACGCAGCACCACAGTTTCTTTAGTAACTACCTCCCCCCCCCCTCCCCCATATTTACAAAGGGTGGCTCTAGATCAAATCTGGAACAGTTTATTCGTAATTAATATTTACTTACGAACTGTTTTGTCAGTAGATATTCGTGAAAAACCCGAAGCAGACTCCTTGACACATTCCTACACCTTGAGGTAACAACACTACAGTCCATCTTTACAATGGCTGGCTGCAAATGACATCCACAATGGTTCAATTAACCATCTACATTCACTTACAGACTGTTGTGTCAGTAGATGTTCATGAAAAATTCCAGAACCAGGCTGACTCCTTGGCACCTTCCCACTGATTTATTAACAAATTGATTGGCGTATTATTACAACACTACAGGTCCATCTTTACTAACACGTGTTCATACCAGTATAAGTTTCTTCTGGAATAAAAAGGTAAAAAGTGCACGTGCATTGCCGTTATTTACCTTAAAACAAATAGAAAATGAATAGTTATACCATGTTTTCTTGACAGTGGGATAAGTACAGCAGCTGTGTGTAGGGATAACTCGTACCAGTATGATGCACTGAGACAAGACTTTTGATCTTGATCAGTATTTGCCTTGCTTCTGAAAGGCTTTTTCACAAGCCCTCAAGTTCAGTTAATTTTGGTTACATATTCAGGACATTGCTTTTGTGCTTGGACTGGTGACGTGACCTAAATGGGATTGGCCATGTTGAAATAGTGCAGCGTATGCGACCAATCCCTAGAGATACAAATGACAATGCCGTGGCGGCAGTATTGGTGTGCCATAAAAGGAGCTAATGACAAACCTTTTGTTAATGCTACATCAACATGGCGGCAATGAGGTCACGTGCATACTGTCATGAGGCCTACAAAGTAGGTAATAACAATGTCATGTAAACAAACGGAAAGTCACAACAGGGCACCCAGGAATGAACTTCAGTCAGCACATTACTGAGTCATACAGGCATCATGTAATCACCCACTTACAACATCACACTTGTATCCCCTTGATCCTATTCTGACAAGCAAGCTTTTCAGTGCTCATAACAATGTCATATAAACAAGTGGAAAGTCACAAGAGGGAACCCAGGAATGAACTTCAGTCAGTACATTACTGAGTCATACAGGCATCATGTAATCACCCACTTACAACATCACACTTGTATCCCCTTGATCCTATTCTGACAAGCAAGCTT
The DNA here is from genome assembly GCA_964030785.1 of Siderastrea siderea. Lineage (NCBI taxonomy): Eukaryota > Metazoa > Cnidaria > Anthozoa > Scleractinia > Rhizangiidae > Siderastrea > Siderastrea siderea. Next base: position 24,306,589 of record OZ034966.1, read on the forward strand.
TTCAGTGCTCATAACAATGTCATATAAACAAGTGGAAAGTCACAAGAGGGAACCCAGGAATGAACTTCAGTCAGTACATTACTGAGTCATACAGGCATCATGTAATCACCCACTTACAACATCACACTTGTATCCTCTTGATTCTATTCTGACAAGCAAGCTTTTCAGTGCTCATAACAATGTCATATAAACAAGTGGAAAGTCACAAGAGGGAACCCAGGAATGAACTTCAGTCAGCACATTACTGAGTCATACAGGCATCATGTAATCACCCACTTACAACATCACACTTGTATCCCCTTGATCCTATTCTGACAAGCAAGCTTTTCAGTGCTCATAACAATGTCATATAAACAAGTGGAAAGTCACAAGAGGGAACCCAGGAATGAACTTCAGTCAGTACATTACTGAGTCATACAGGCATCATGTAATCACCCACTTACAACATCACACTTGTATCCCCTTGATCCTATTCTGACAAGCAAGCTTTTCAGTGCTCATAACAATGTCATATAAACAAATGGAAAGTCACAAGAGGGAACCCAGGAATGAACTTCAGTCAGTACATTACTGAGTCATACAGGCATCATGTAATCACCCACTTACAACATCACACTTGTATCCTCTTGATTCTATTCTGACAAGCAAGCTTTTCAGTGCTCATAACAATGTCATATAAACAAGTGGAAAGTCACAAGAGGGAACCCAGGAATGAACTTCAGTCAGCACATTACTGAGTCATACAGGCATCATGTAATCACCCACTTACAACATCACACTTGTATCCCCTTGATCCTATTCTGACAAGCAAGCTCATAGCCAGAAATTTCGGACAACATGGCTGCCAACATGGCGGCAAGCATGCGCAAAGCACGCAAACACGGATTAAATATGGCGGCAGAACGTAAAGGGAATGAGGGAGCAATTTTAAACTTTCCTAATTTTTGTTGTTGTCGCTCAAATTGCGACTTTCCCCAGCTTTAAAATTGATAAAGCAATGTTCGAACTACATTTTTATCGAACAAAAACTGAAGGAAATATTTTTCTAGCCACTGCCTTTTTTGATCGAAATATCACTAGAAACGGACACAATAGCCTCTTAAAACAGCGCTTATCTTTATGCTTTTCTTAGTGCACGGAGAGAAAATCCTTGCTGCGACATGTTTCCCCATCTTCCCATCCAAAAGATACGATGTTAAGCTCGCAAAACAAATGTTTTTCTCGCGAAAATACACCAGCTAAGGCACTGCCTTTTTGAGACGAAGATCAGGCTTTTTTGTAAGTACGACATTGAGGAAATGGAGCCATTAGTGAGGTAAAAATCCTCCTGAAACGGTTTGTTTTCCTTCTACTGAGAAGCTCCTTGGCAGCCATTTCGTTTCTTTCCCATACATAACGTACTTACCTACTAACATAAAGAAACCGCTGAATATGGGCACCGACTGGATTTCGAAAAAAAGCGGGAAGGAATTGCGAGGAAAAAATTCATATGTGCATGATGCATGCTATGTCTGAACTGATATAACACCAATTTAATCAAATCTGCAAGTGAACTGTAGCCTTTCCATCGAATAAGATATTCTTTCTGAAAAGGATTACAGTTGCAGATAAATAGAGCGTACGCTCAGAGCAGAGACAAATATTATATTTTGTCATTCAGACGACATCGAACAGTTATCAACAAACCGATTAAGAACAAAATCACAATATTTGCCTTTTTTTTTCATCCTACGATGACTAAATACCCTTTTGGGTATTTCCGCTGGCCGATTCTTCAAAAGATCTGCATTGCTCACATAATTTAAGTCCTTGTAAAAGCTACTTACTCTTTCATTCGCTCTGGCCGCCATTTTGATTATGCGCCCGCGGTGCAAGCCGCTTGCCGTCACGAATTTCTGGCTATGTTTTCAGTGCTCATAACAATGTCATATAAACAAGTGGAAAGTCACAAGAGGGAACCCAGGAATGAACTTCAGTCAGTACATTACTGAGTCATACAGGCATCATGTAATCACCCACTTACAACATCACACTTGTATCCCCTTGATCCTATTCTGACAAGCAAGCTTTTCAGTGCTCATAACAATGTCATATAAACAAGTGGAAAGTCACAAGAGGGAACCCAGGAATGAACTTCAGTCAGTACATTACTGAGTCATACAGGCATCATGTAATCACCCACTTACAACATCACACTTGTATCCTCTTGATTCTATTCTGATCGATTCTGACAAGCAAGCTTTTCAGTGTTCATAATCACTGGGAATTATGAAACCTTTAAGTGCTCCTATTAATTTTTGCCTGTTAAGGCACTTGCTCACTTGACTGTACAGAAACAAGTGAACACCGACGTAAATGTAACATTAAGTTGCAAACTAGTTTTACATTTTTACAAGTTATGTTCAATTTTTGATCAGTTTCCAATACAATACACAACCTCTGCCTTGCAGTGCTTACAAAGGAAACAAAGTTACAATCTTCACAGCTAATTTCTAAGTGGTTATTTGGTTAGAAAAATGACTTGATTGTGTTTCCCATTATAGCAAGTGAGTGATGTAATGCAACAACTGCAGTGATGTAATACAAATACTACATTGCCCTGTCATTATTTGAAGAACCTTAACTATGAAATAATAAAGTATTTCTATACCGCCACTCCACTCATTGTCCAAGGGGCTTCACATTTACATTCAACTACAGATTATTAATTTCACTATTGTTGTTGTAGCGCCCAAAAGGTTATTATAAAAGGACTTTTATGCACTAAAAGGACTTTGTTTGGAAAAAAAAACTAGTGTATTCAACTATTGTAATTATTTTCACTTTTAGTATTAACGCGCCTCCTCCTCCTCCTAAATGTCCAAGGCGCTTCATACGGTGAAAAAAGATTATTATAAAAGGACTTAAAAAGCTATTTTATTTCTTGTTATTAATTTCACTATTGTTATTATAGCGACTACCCTACTAATTGTCCAAGGAGCTTCACATAGAAAAGCTTTTTTTTACTAACTGAAAAATTAACTTTTCACCAGCTCCCATAATAAAGAAAAATCCCGTCTGGGTTTGAAAAACACTTTCTTTGTTAGCGTGCGGACCAGGGTTGGGTTCTGCATTTTGCTGTCACTGTAAGATTTAGTGGTTAACTTGTTTACTCTCATCATCATATTCATGAGGTCCTCCTTTCCTGTGTTTAGCTCAAACACATGATGAACAGCAGACATCTTCTCTTCTTCAGAGGTGGCATAATTAATGAGAAAATAAGCTTCAAAAACTGTTGGGCTTGAACTTGGATCACTGCCGGGAACTCTGTCTCCTCTCTGGACAGCTTTAATCAGGAATATTTTTGGTTTTCCTTTCAGCGAGGGGCATTTGTTTTGACTGAAGAGTGCCGTGATGGTCTCAAGATTAATCACTTCATCATCTGTTCCGTAGATTCCATCTTTTGATCCATAGCTTTTGATCACACAAATGAAACAGTCGTAAATGGAAAAGCTTTTCTCTGCCGCTTCTTTCAGTAACTTTAGCGCTCCATTTTTGGTGAGATTCTCGCGGTATTCCGTGTCGAAGCCAAACTTTTCAGAAAAGGACCATTTCAGTCCATAAAGGTTACCGAACATTTGGTTATCTATCATCAGAACATAACCAGACTTCACTATGTCATTGACTTCATCTGTCGCCAATGCTTGATAACGGCTTCTCCTGCAATTAAATAAATCTTCATTATTAAAAAATGGTTAGACGGATCATAAATGATGATTTACCCTAAGTCTATAAAATAATGAAAGCTGATTTAGTGGGAAAGTCATGAGGTGCCATTTAAGTTGTCCTGGGTACCGGAGACAACACTGCCCCGTCCCCCCCCCCCCCCCCCACAACTTTATCGTGCGTTTGTACGAGAAAAGGTTGGCCTTGCAGACCGACTTAAAATTGACTCTACTTAAAATTTCTGAATTTACTTTATCTCAATATTCATAGCCTCAATACGCCTTTCAATTCTCTGGAGTTCTTTCACTAATTCGGGCAATGTGGTCTCTGTTTATTAAATTTAACTCTTTAAATATAGATTTTATTGAATTAGTCTTTTCGAGACCAAAAACCGGACGTTACGTGACATGCGGCACACAAGATATCGTCCCGTGTAAGTGAGCCAAAGTTCTTTATTATATGAGAAAAAGTTGTCCCTCCTGCCCGTGTTAGCCTAACTGCCGCAACGGTACAACTTGTTCCCCCGAGTTATCTCGTCCCCCGAGACGAGTTCGCGATCCCTCATGTAAACGATTTTTTGGATGTTTTTAAAAAAAATGAGTTAAAAATTAGTTAGCCTGCGAATACAGCCGCCTCTCTTCGCTCCCGGCTGAACGCCCTTAGCAACAGCTAAGAGGAAGGGGAAGGGAGATGTCTCGGCTACACGGGACAACTTCCTTCCATATAAACGGGACCTTACCGGTTATAACAGGGACACAAATTAGGTAAGAATTAAAAAAATGGGCCAATGTATTAAGACCATAAAAGGCTTTTGTAAATTTTAAAACTCGGGTCTTTATTCAGATTTGTGGCATTCAGCATGATTCGGGGCCCGGTTGTTCGAAAGCCGGTTAACGCTGGTTAAAGCTGGTTAACGCTGGCCGTTTGAAAGCAACCAAAGTCAAATGTAGCGTAAAAATAATTTACAGGAATCCTCATTGCTTGGCTGTAAGATTGAATTAAAAATTGATACTAGTCCTGGGTCAGCTTAATCTTGCTTTGAACAACCGGGTACAGTAATTATTAATTAACAGGGTCCGAAATTAACTTTTCGTATAGGCGCCAAGTGGAGAATAAAGCCTACGGCACAGTCAAGGAAAGAGTTGAGCAAACTGCCTCGCTGTTCAGTTAAGCTGTTTCAACGTGTGTACAGAAGACTTGAGAGGCGAAATTTTCAGTCGCCAAATGGCAAAAGTCTAGTCGCCAAAACGTCCTCTAAGATCCACATAAAACCATTTTACAATTAAATTTGCAGTTGTGGACGTTTGTATGCTTAATTATTATGAACTAACTGTAAACAGTCGTAACGGACAGACACGGCTCGAAAACCCATGTGAAGACAAAAAAGTTTGGGAAGGCAAATTCAGTGGGCAATGGCTTGAAGCACTAAAAATTAATTGGCCATTTCGCATGGACCAGACGCGGTTAAAATATTGTAAACTTTTGTTGACAATTTGTCTATTTTACTATAGTTATACAACGGAATTTGTACGAAATACAGAAAGTGTCATGAAAAGTGTGGTTATGGCAGAGAGTGTTTAGCGTCGGCTCTACTTAGAACATGTTTCACGTAAGTGATTTTTTGTTGTTGTTGTTGTTGTTGTTGTTTTTTCATTCATTCCAAGTAAAGGAACGTTTCATTCGAGGACTGTAAAATGAGGACACGAACAGCGGATGAGGAGGGCGAAAAATAATAAAAACTAGACAAAGTAATTAATTAATTTGTTAATATAATTAATTAATTAATTAATAACAGCGTAAATGGCAGTTGGAAGGTCTAGACGGACTCCTACAGTCCTCCTTCACGTATTTGTTTGCCGCATGTTTTATGTCTCGGTCTTTTGACCAATTTTGCTTCTTCCGGATGGGTTGCATTAAAAAGGAAAGTGGAATTAAAACTGCGGACAGAGTTAGTATAATGTTTCTGTTTATTTTCCTGGACTAATTGGCTGCAGTGTTGAAAGTTTCAGGTTTTTACAATCTTTGTGTCTGGGAGAGTACCAAAAACATGCATGTATGTGCAATATATAAAAGTAGAGTAGTGTAATATGTAATGTATAATGTAGTGTAAGGTTAGGATGTAGTGTAGCAGAAATGCTTGTATGTGTAATATACAACGTATGGACTGTAACGTAGTCAGGGGCGTTCCCAGGAAATTTTTGGCGGTACGCATAAAGCCAGTCCGACACTTAGCCAAGGGAAGGGAAACATAATTATCGTTATCAGGGGTTCCTATCTGCTGGCACATTGATGCGGTGGCGTTGCGCTACACATGAACGTAGCATGATGAATTGCATGCCACATTCGGCTGCTATCTCCTCTGCGCCCCCAAAAAGTTCGTCCCAAACCGCCATGGGTCCGTTTCTTTCTTCCTTCATTACACTGTTAACACTACCCCCACTTCCTTTTTTCTCCTCGAAGCATATTGGATAAGGCAATTGTATTGGATAAGGCAATTGTGTTGGATAAGGCAATTGCGTTGGATAAGGCAATTGCGTTGGATAAGGCAATTGCGTTGGATAAGGCAATTGTATTGGATAAGGCAATTGTGTTGGATAAGGCAATTGTATTGGATAAGGCAATTGTATTGGATAAGGCAATTGTGTTGGATAAGGCAATTGTATTATTGGATAAGGCAATTGTATTGGATAAGGCAATCGTGTTGGATAAGGCAATTGTGTTGGATAAGGCAATTGTATTGGATAAGGCAATTGTATTGGATAAGGCAATTGTGTTGGATAAGGCAATTGTATTGGATAAGGCAATTGTATTGGATAAGGCAATTGTGTTGGATAAGGCAATTGTATTGGATAAGGCAATTGTATTGGATAAGGCAATTGTATTGGATAAGGCAATTGTATTGGATAAGGCAATTGTGTTGGATAAGGCAATTGTATTATTGGATAAGGCAATTGTATTGGATAAGGCAATCGTGTTGGATAAGGCAATTGTGTTGGACAAGACACGTCTTGTGACGCAAAGAGCAATAATGGAATCAAATAATGGAATCAAATAATGGAATCAAACCGCTTGATAGACACTGAACTAACATTGCCGGAGTGCGACCACAGCCACGCAATAACTGAGTCGGGCAATAAATGGAAAAGGTAATACAATACGCCCGGGCGCATTCTTCCGCATCAGTGATGAAGGAACTGACAGTATCGAAATTGCACAATAGCACCTTTACATTTCATCTCTATTAATTTCCCATTTCTCCTATATTATAAACCGTCAAATTAAGAAAAACAATATTAACGGCAGAAAATTCTGGTAAGCACTTGCGTATTTCGCGTAAAGGCAGGAACGCCCCTGGTGGTGTAATATGTAATGTAAAATGTAATGTATAGAATGTAGTGTAGTAAATAGTGCGTGTATGTGTAACATGTAATGTATGGAATGTTAGGAACTATAAAGTGTCCTTTCTTAATGCAATAAAATTATTAAAAAAAAGTTTCAGGTGATAATGCATTCAAGACCAACTTCAACAGCCATGAGACACTGTAATTCGTAAAAAAAAAGGTTTTTGATGTTTGTCTTGCATTTTCTGAAGGGAATTATATAAAGCAGCAAATTTAAACTTGCGTGTACATTCAGATCACTGGAAGACTTGCCCACTAGGAACGGACAACGTTCAGCAAGAAGCAAAAAAATTCACGATAACTTAAAACGATAATGAGAAGGACTTCGACGGCAAATCTCGCTGATCAGGGTAAAAAAACAGTGTTTTTTTTTTGGTGTTGTAAAAGCCATTGTTAGGTAGCTATTGTGTTTTAGGGCATACTTCTTTGGACTGTTTTCTTTTTCCTCGCATGGTCCTTTTTACATCAGTTACACCGGAATTTGTATGAAATACAGGAAGTGCAGTATAAAAGATGTGGTTATTACAGTACAAGATTTACTGTGTTTAGCATCGGTTCATGAATATATTTCACTTAAGTGATATAAAGCACCAATGAAAAATCAAATAAATCGCTGAAACTTAAAAAACGTAAAACTAAATTACGTTATGGTCAGGATGCGATTTTTTTTTTCATGCAAGTTAAGGAACATTTCATTCATCTGTAAAACGAAAAAACGGGCAGCGCGGGGAATGATTAAAATAAATAGATAATTGAAAAACTAAAGGTTCAAAGTTGTTAAAGCAATTCAACGGAAAGTAAGTTTTTCTTTTCTCATATTCATATTCTGCTTCTTGTTAAAGTCACCCAGTGCTTGAAAATAATAGTAGAAACATCGAAACGTCACATCGTATTAATTTTTATTTTCCTGCTGAAATAATCAATTAATTAAACATTAAAAAAACGGTTGTAAACCTCCCCGGACTTCTACAGTCCTACTTCGTGTATCTGTTGGCGCATGTTTTGTTTTATACATGTATCTAGATCTTGCTTCTTGCCGGCTAGATTGCATTAAAAAGGAAATGTAACTAGGAACTGCTGAATAATAATAATAAGGAACTTTGGAGTGTAATTTGTTACACTGCTTGTGAGTTGTATATTCAGGATTTCTTATTAACTTTTGGCCAGAGCCGGTTAGTATAATTTTCCTGTTTATTTCTCTGGACAAATTAAGCAGCAGTGTTATAAGTTTAAAGTGATAACAAATTTTGATTTGCATTTCGTGCAAACAATGTCCTAAAATTTCCATATTGCCAGTTATCGCCTCGACTTAGCGAGGCGGGAAAAATAAGGTCATGTGACATTAGGTGACAAGAATTTAAAAGAACAAGTTTCACTTCTTTAACGGATACATTTCGTTGTTCAGTCGTCGATGTGGGATTTCAAGGATTTATGGAAAACAAATTGTAAGTTGACAACTGTTTGCCGTTTCAATAGCGAATGATGTAAATCGTAACTTGTTTTCTAACTGATTTCAGTTGACTACGATTGTAACTACGGACGCTTCCCGAACTGATCGATGAAGGAACAAAGCCGTAAAGTCTAGTGCAAAATAAAATCTTCAAAACCTTCAAATCCCTGGCTAATCTTCTACAGAAGTAACGCCTTCACGCATAGGCGCGAATCAGTCAAAATTTGTCCTCGAAGATTACGCCGAATCGAGTTATTGACAACTGCCGAACTTCGTATCACAAGTTGAGCTGCCACAGATTACGCTGAATCATCGCGCCCTCAACTTACGCTGAATCTTCATCAAGATTACGCCGAATTGTATTTGCGAAGGAAAAGTAAGGACATTTGATTTGTTTGACGTTTTCATTTTTATCTTTGTTGCTGGATTGTCAAAATCAAAGACTTCGAAGCCCGCTGGTAGTAACATCGCATGAAATCGAGGCTTGAGTTAAAGCATATTTACGTAAAGTGAATTCCGTTCAAAATGCCGCCTAAAGTAGACGTCAAAACCCTCGCAGGAAAAATGGAAAACGCTGTAAACATCCTCTACGAGCTAATGGAGGAATTTGAAACAATTTTCTCAGTAAAACCAGAACTCAAAACACTTGAAGCAGCATTCACTCAAGTAGAGACGAGATATAGGCAAATCAAAAAGCAGCAAGAAACGATTTTAGACAAACTGGTTGATGAAGGCGCTGCCACAGACGATGGACCCTTTTTAACGACCAGAAAACTTGGAGACAAGGCCAAGGCGGATTTTCTTCAAATTGCTTTGAAATTTGCTGCTTATCAAAAGGAACAAAATTCTTCTGAAGCGTCTCGTAAGGACTCTGAAACCCTGGAGGCTCTGACATCATCAGTGTCATCAATGACATCAGCAGTAGCAAAAATGGCGGACACCTTAGGATCAAAACCAAACTTAAGTGGTCTACAACGATTACCAGTGCCAACATGGGATGGAGGTCGCAGATCTTATGCCACGTGGAAAAAGGAATTCAATCATTGGATGACGAAATATGGTCAGGATAAAGATGAACAATTACAACGTTTCCGAAACGCATTGCCAAAGGGTTCGTGGTGGACTGACCAGGTTAAAACCTGTAAAACCATTGACAGCGCTTGGAACATCTTGGATACCGAGTTCGCAGACAGACGAAAATTAATGGATGAATTGCTGTCTGAAATAAACAATCTTAAACCAGTCAGACGAGATTCCAAGTCCTTTACACACTTCGCCACAACAATGTCTTGCTACGTAAACGATATGGAGGATAATGGGTGCCCTGTGCTAGAGTCTTCAGAAGCACCATTCCTTATGTCCCAACTTTTGTCCAAACTCAATCCAAACGACAATTCTCATTTTGGTAGAGAGATGTAAAGAGAAGGGAAACAAGAAACTGTTAGCAACCTCATCGCCTGGTTACATCAGGAAGCAAGCATTCGCTCCCGAGGCAAAAGGAGCTTCGTCTCTGAGGAAAGGAATGAAAGTCGCCGGGACAAGGGTCCTAAGAAGACAGAAAATAATGCCGCCAATGGCGAAGAAACTGATGATGAAGCATGTCCACTTGGCTGTAAAACCAAACATCATCTGGCTGCCTGTCCTACGTTCCAGCTTTTAACAGTCAATCAAAGGTGGGAAATTGTTAAGCAACATTGGCGATGTCGCAAGTGTCTACGAGCGCATCACACAAACGATTGCAAAAAACCAGATGGTTCAACCTGTGACAAATGCAGAAAAAACCACCACCGGTCTCTACATAATGACAGGACTGGCGAAACAAACACAAATTTGAATCCAAGAGCAGCACCTTTCCAAAGTCAATTCCAAGGCCCCTCAACTACGTCGAATGGCAACATCCAAGGAAATGCTGTGTACCAGAAAGCAAAGTTAAAACCTGTCACTGGTTTGTGCCCTGTTCAAAAAGTTAAACTCATGAACAGAAATGGAAACTTTGTCGAAGTTCTTGCAATGTTAGACTCTGGATCTAACACCAGCCTACTCTCCAAAAATACAGCTAGATGACTTGGCTTAAATGGATCAGCAACGCATCTCACTATGAATTTGGCTGGGGGGAAGAAGAAAAACGAACCTTCACAGGTAATCGATATCACGCTTGCCTCACTTACTGACGAAGATATTACGAAGACCCTTCAAGTGTACACTGTTACGAGACCTTGCAGTAATGCCAAAACAATTTCTAAAGAATTAGTGGGACAATACACCCATTTGAAGAACGTTTCTGATAAGCTGCATCTTTCGGGTGGTGCCATAGATATCCTTATCGGCACAGACTTCGTAGAAGCTTTCGTTGATATCCACACAGTGTCCGGAGAACCAGGAGAACCTATCGCGAAAAGAAACTGTTTTGGATGGTACGTTCTGGGACAGTTTGAGTCAAACAGCTCTACCACATCTCAAATTCAGTCAATAGAAGTTGGGACAGTAAGTATCGTAGAGGATATCAAGAAACTCCTTCACCAAGACCTCCTTGGCGTCAAACCAACCAAACTCTGTACATGCAGTGAAAACGTGTTACGTGAAAGCAAGTTCGTAAAGTCCCTCGCAGCTTCAACTACCTTAGTTGACGGGAGAATACAAGTGAGGATGCCCTGGAAGGAAGCAGGACCCCCCAAACAGAGTAACTACGACATCGCTCTGAAAAGGATGTTTTCTGCTGAAAAGTCGTTCCAGAAAAAGGGTTGCTTTAAAGTTGTTGACGAAGAAGTTCAAAAGTTATTGGATCAGGACTTTGTGAAAAAGGTTCCACCTGAACAAATCGATCATGGTAAACCTGAATGGTACCTACCACTGCAAGCCGTGTTCACGCCAGAAAGGACCACGAAAGTTCGACTTGTCTTTGACTCATCTTCGAAAGGTCACGATGGTCTTTCGCTTAACGATTATCTCGAGAAAGGTCCTAACTTCATCAACAGCCTCTTCGATGTACTGGCAGCATGGCGATGGAACGAAGTGGCATTCACTGGTGATGTGCGGAAAATGTTTAATCAAGTCTTGGTGCATCCTGACGATCAAGTTTATCACAGGTTCCTGTGGAGAAGTAAGACAAATGATTCACCAACTGTGTATCAATGGCTCAGATTGAACTTTGGTGATAAACCAGCTCCCGACATAGCAACTAACGCCATCAATACTCTGGCAAAGTTATCGCAAGCTGAGTTCCCGGAAGCTGCAAAGGAACTTCAAGACCATGCGTACGTGGATGATATCGGTGGGTCCAGAGCAACTACAGCAAACGCTGAGCAGATTATCAACGACATTGACGCCATCCTCGAGAAAGGCCACTTCCAGATTAAAACTTGGCATTCTAACCAGGCAGAAATCGACCAATCTAACGATGAACGGTCAACGGATCTACTGGGTCTACGATGGGATAAACAGACAGACAAGTTTACCCTGAAAAAGAACGACCTTGGCCTGACCGATGTCCTGACAAAGAGACGATGCTTAGGTCTTGTTGGCAAATTATGGGACCCCATTGGTCTTGTGTTACCCGTAGCAATAAAGTTTAGAATCGACTTACAAGAACTGTGGAGTTCAGGCTATAGCTGGGACGAGATCCTGCCAGCGAGCGTTCAAAGGAAGTGGATGGAAAATGTGCAAGCCATGAATCATCTCCTTGCGTTCGAATTCGATCGAAAGTTGAAACCAAGTCATGCAGTTGGGGTACCGCAAGTCCAGGGATTCTGTGATGGTGGCGAGAACGCGTACGGTGCAGTCATTTTCCTCCGATGGGAGTTAAAGAATGGAAGTTACAAGTGCGTCCCTGTCCTGATCAAGTCCTTCGTTGCCCCGTTGAAAAAGAAGACGATCCCGAGACTGGAGCTCATGGGTTGTTTAACACTTGCAAGGATGTATGATACTTGCAGAACGTCACTGCAGTTCGCGAACATCCAAAATTGCAAACGAATCTTCTGGGTGGACTCCTCTACCGTCTTGTCTTGGATAAGGACCCCACCACGGCAATTTAAACCTTTCGTATCAGCGAGAGTAGCAGAGATCCAAGAAACTGTCGGAGTGGATGACTTCCGTTACATAAGGTCGAAGAGTAATCCTGCTGACATTCTTACCAGAGGAACCGAACCATCACGACTTACAGATTGGCTAGAGGGACCCTCTTTCCTCCACTTGCCCGAACCCGAATGGCCCAAGTTTCAAATTGAAGACCAAAGTATTCGTGGAGAAGAGACTGAAGTCGTAATGGAAACAAAAACCTCCGAGAAGACTAACATGCCCGTTAAACACGAAGCAACCGAAGCAGAAGTTAAGGCTATAAAACACCAAGCAGCCACAGCAGAAATCAACGTCAAACTAGAGCGAGTCAAGTCAGAAGATAACCCCATTCTTCACCAATTACTGAAGACCTGCTCAACATTTCCAAAGATACGAAGAACACTCGCTTACGTTCGCCGTTTCGTTCAAAATGCCAGTAAAAAGAATGCGAAGACAGGCCCCATCACCGTACAAGAATTAAAAGAATCTGAGAATCAACTCTTCAAGTGGAGTCAACTACACTTAGATCCCTCTGTCACTGACAAGAAATTAATTCCAAACCTGGACGAAAACGGACTACTTCGCGCTCATGGACGACTCGAAGATGCCAGATCTTTGCCACAAGAAATGAGAAACCCCGTTATCCTACCACGCGACCATCTACTTGTCAAGCTGTTACTGCGCCACCTGCACGACAAGCGTGGACATTGTGGATACAAGAGTTTAATCCATGAAGCCAGGAGGAAATACTGGATTATAGGAGTCCGCAGCATGTCCAAAGCCCCTCACTCCAAAGTGCATCACCTGCAGGAAACTTCGCAAAAAACCGCTGGACCAGCTAATGGGGCAGATCCCATCTTTACGAGTGGCAGCAGGTTTCCCTCCCTTTTCCAACACCGCCATTGACATGTTTGGTCCCTTGCATATTAAACTCAATCGGAAGACTCTGAAAGAAGCTCAAGTAGTAATATTCACCTGCATGACAACAAGGGCAGTTCACTTAGAACTTGTAAACGACAAGACATCTGATGCCTTTCTGATGGCGTTCCGTCGTTTCGCGAGCTTACGTGGCCACCCGAGTGTTTGTTGGTCCGAACGTGGAACAAACTTTGTAGGTGCGCAAGGTTACTTAAAGGAAATTATGCAGAGCTGGAACATTCCCAAGATTCAAAGTGTTCTATCTGAGGATTTCTGTTGCGATTTCAAGTGGCAATGGAACATACCTCATGCAAGTCATCAAAATGGCGTCGTGGAAACTCTCATCAAGTCTGTCAGACAAAGTCTCAATGCTACGTGCAAGAACCAAGCCTTTACAGAAGAGCAATGGAGAACATTTCTGTCAGAGACAAACTACATCATCAATGGACGTCCTCTGTATCCAAGTTCCAATGACATCTGGGAAAGTCCCCCCATCACACCGAACGATATTCTCATAGGTCATCATCTTCCACTACCTCAACCAGAACCCGAAGAAAGGATCAACCCCAGACATCTTCTGAGAAGCACACAAGATCGAGTCAATGAATTCTGGAAATGCTGGATGCGATACTTCGCGCCAAATCTGTTACCACGAAACAAGTGGTTCCGAACCAGAGAAAATGTTCACGCTGATGATCTAGTTTTGGAGTTGAATCAGAACCACAAAAGGTCTCAGTGGAAGTTGGCGCGTATCATTGTCACGTATCCAGGAAAGGATGGCTTGGTCAGAAAGGCCAGAATCAAGACCCAGGATGGTGAATACGACAGGCCAATCCACAAGCTGTGTCTCCTAGCAACCAAGGAGGAACTAAATGTAGAATTTTCCTAATTAAGCTGGTTCCCAGAAGCAATAGACATACTATTTTCTGACGTTTCTTATTATTGAACGCTATTACAATTATAGTCGTTGCTCAATTAGGTATAATTAATTTCCGCACTGGGGCGGAGTGATTTGCATTTCGTGCAAACAATGTCCTAAAATTTCCATATTGTCAGTTATCGCCTCGACTTAGCGAGGCGGGAAAAATAAGGTCATGTGACATTAGGTGACAAGAATTTAAAAGAACAAGTTTCACTTCTTTAACGGACACATTTCGTTGTTCAGTCGTCGATGTGGGATTTCAAGGATTTATGGAAAACAAATTGTAAGTTGAGAACTGTTTGCCGTTTCAATAGCGAATGATGTAAATCGTAACTTGTTTTCTAACTGATTTCAGTTGACTACGATTGTAACTACGGACGCTTCCCGAACTGATCGATGAAGGAACAAAGCCGTAAAGTCTAGTGCAAAATAAAACCTTCAAATCCCTGGCTAATCTTCTACAGAAGTAACGCCTTCACGCATAGGCGCGAATCAAATTTAAAACCAACTTCAACAGCCACGAGACACTGTAATTAGAAAAAAAGGGGGGTGGGTTGATGTTTTTTCATTTTCTGAAGGGAATTATAGATCACTCGATGACGGGCTTTACCTCGGCGTAAGAACCTGTGAAACTCACGGATGACGTAAAGAAAAGGAAACAAAACATTTTAAACAATACAGTACAGCAAAACAAAACCTAACAAACAAAGAAAATCTTGTCAGGTTCTTACACGGAGAAAAACCCCGAAGACGTGCCCACTAGGAACGGGCAATGTTCAGCAAGAGGCAAAAAAGATCAAGGATGATTTGTTTCTGTTGGCACACAGCTCTTTAGAACCTCTAATTTCATTGCACCTTGTTACCACGAAGCTCTATTGTTTTCAGGGCTAGCGTCATTGTTTCTGTTGTTTGTTTATTGTTCCTCAGCCAATTCTGTGAAGCGTTCCGAGAACTTGGGCACCCCGCGTTTTTCTGGTGTTGTAGAAACCATTGTTAGGTAGCTAATGTGTTTTAGGGCAAACGTCTTTAGATTCTTTTGTTTTACGTCACTTAGTTTTTTTAAAACCAGTTATATATGGGATTTTATAAAGAACTGCACCATAATCAGCAATACCTTACATGTACAACGTAGATGTGCGGTGACGAACCATGAGGCAAAGCTTTTCATGAGGCAAAGCAAATGAAGTGTTATCTCTCGTCAAGTTTCAGAATTTCTAATTTTGGAGAGGTAAAAACAGGCACCACTGAAATGTTTGATGACTGGAGGTATGTATCCTCAAGCAGGATGTTTAAAAGGACTTGAACTAGAACTGTTGAAACGAAACCGCTACAGTCGAGAAAAATTCCCAGCTTTTGTCACGACTTTTCACAGCTTTAGAAAACACACAACCTGGAGTAATGAGTATCAGCTTGTGCCGGTTCTAACTAACAGGGGAGGGAGTGCAAGCACGAGACGCGAGCGCGGAACGGAAAGGGAAGTTGCGCTCAACAGGCTGGAGTTTTCGCTCCTGACTAAGTTCTAAGAACTGAAAATCGGAGGCTGATTCATAACTGAACAGTTGGCAAGCAGAGGGTGGCCATTTATTACTTGCACTGGGAGTGAGTGACGGGTTCCTCAAACGAGGACAGATTTACAACTACCCATGCTACCTTAAGGTCTTGTCGCGATAATTGAAACACTTGGGGCTACACAAACTGCGTGACCGTTCAGTTTGTAGTTTCAAAATTTAAGAAAATGGGTGGGAATACCAAGACGTTCCTATCAACTTCTAAGTTCAAAATAAATATAAAGTTACCTCAGTCGTGTTTTGCCGTCATTGTGCCTCTAAACGGCGAATATTAGCGCTTTCCTGGGTTTTGCGATACGGACTGCGGTCCGCGTAGTACGTTCAGTAGACTGCTAATATTCGTCGTTTAGAGGCTCAATGACGACAAAACACAACGAGTGAGGTAAGTTATCGTTTATTTTTGACTTAAATGTAAATATTCCTCGCAACATTTCATGTCAATTTCAACCGGTTTCGATATCCGTATTTGAAACTACAAAGGGTCACACAGTATTTGTGGGCCCCTTGTTTCCAGGTAAAAAAAAAAGTAGATAAAATATCTTTATCTTTGTCACGTCTTTCCATAATTTCACTGTGTAACATTGGTTATTGTTTATAGTTTTAACCTGACAACGTTCTTTCAAACAGGTGTATGTGTTGTAGTTCAATTTTATCCTTGGTTCAATTTTTATTTTCATTTGTTCTTTTTTATGTAAATATATGATAAGGAATATAAACAAAAGGAAAAAACATCGAACCACGGATAAAATTGAACTACAACATATATATGAAAGACCCCGCAAATGTTTAAGGTTTTCTGGGTTCCATTTTTTTTTTTTAATTAAATTTATTTGCATATTTCACACATACAGTTACATACATACATAGCATATTAACTCACTCTAACACTCAGTAACAATAACTCAGTCACTCTCACAATAACAACATTAACTTACTCTCTCTCTCACTCTCACTCTCACAGTAACAATATTAACGCACTCTCACTCTTACACATAAAAACATTACATTATTGCATATCCGTTTTAGCCTTACAATGTATGAATATACCTTTATAAAATAAATAAATCTATAATAGAGTTACAATATCCATTTTTCTCTAAATTTATCTAAATTGTTATTTTTCGTACAAATATACTTTTCAGTTTCATATTTTAAATTAACTTTAAATTTAAAGCCACGTACATTTGGAAGTTCGCTATTTCTTCTACAATCCCATAAATAAATTTTTCCTAGGAGTAACAGGTAGTTAAGTAAGAGGCATCCTGGTGTTAGAACACCAATTAAAACTTCTTTCCAATTAAGATGTATTTGTTGACTTGTCCAAGACAGATAATAGGACTCAAAATCTTTCCAAAAAGAGCTTGAGTGTGAACAATCATAAAAGAAATGCTGCAATGTTTCTGATTCCTGCTTGCAGAAAGAACACAGATTGTCTGAAATGTAACCAATTTTATGTAATTTTGAATTTGTGTAGAGTATGGAATTCAACACTTTGTACTGAAAAGCCTTTACATATGGCTCAAAAGTGGCAGAATGGGGGAGTAAAAAAGCATTTTTCAATGCTTCGTTAATAAGTTTAGGTCACTTTTCAATTTTTGCGCAAGATTAGGAAGACGTGCCTTTTTAAGTACTACTGAACAGAGAATAGTAATCTTTTGATTTTTTTTTTGGTTACGTCAAAAAGGTCATTGACCAAATTAAAAGATGGGTTTTGGAATTGATATACACGTAATCTAGATTGGGATTTCGTAAGTTAGGGGGAATTGAATGACGCAAACCAGTCCATTCCAGAAAGTTGGTCTTTTCTAAGTGTTTTTCAACTAATTTGTAAGAATCGATATTATTGAGGTCAAATCGAAGGTCTCTTGTAGTTTGGATTCCATAGTGAAAATACTTTTTATAAAATACTGGTTTATTATTGATTCTGATTTCCTGGTTATTCCAAATAATGTATTGCCATCTGTTGTCAACTGCATTGTCTTCGCGAAACTGAGACCACCATTCCAATAGTGCTAAGTAGAACTGCGAATTAATATTGAGATCTTTAGTGTTGTAGTTACAACTGGAAAGAGCCAAGCCACCTGTTTCTTTTAAGAGATAGTTTAAGTAATTTTTCCATGCTTCCGAGTTTTCGCCAAAAATTCTTTTGAGCCAGGAGAGGCGGAGAGATTTAATCATGCTTTCAATATCAACCATGTTAAGACCTCCACCTTCATAATTATTAATTACAGATACTCTGGTCACTTTATCTTTACCGTTCCATAAAAACTTGTAAATCAAACGGTTCAGTTCTTTAATAATATTTTTGGGTGTAGGCAACACAGAGGATAGGTATACAATTTTTGGAAGGAGCAGAGTTTTAATTATGGTAACTTTTCCGTAGAGGGATAGCCCCCTGGACGACCAAATATTGATCAACTTTTTTATGTCGTCAAGTTTGTCGGAGAAGTTTTTCAGATAGAGCAATTGTTTGTCATATGAGAAGAAGACTCCGAGGGCTTTTATTGGATCTTGAGGCCATTTAATACCGAGGGGTTTCATTTCACTATCTTTCAGGGTGCCTATCCACATCCCCTCCGTCTTTGATCTATTTATTTTCAAACCTGACAACTTTTTAAAGTCGTCTAACAGCTGAAAGAGTCTATGTGCCGATTCTATATTAGAAAGAACTGCAGTTGTATCATCAGCGTATTTTATTGGAGGAGTTTAGTTTCCTGTTGTTCAATTGCAATCCCTTTTATTTCCACATTATCCCTTACCGCAATTGCCAATATCGCTACAGCTAGAAGAAAAAGATAAGGTGACAAAGGGTCACCTTGTCTGACACCGCGAGTGAGATAAAAGTATTCTGAAGACAGGCCGTTATTAATCACACAACTTTGAATATTCTTATAAAAAGTCTTTATCCAACATTTGAATTCGGGACCAAAATTGAATGCATCCAGACAATGAAACAAGAAATTCCACTCTAAAGAGTCGAAGGCTTTTTGGAAATCAATAAATATCAACAGGCCAGGTATATTATTCTTTTCTGTAAAATCCATGATGTCAAAAATAGACCTGATCGTCTCACCGATATAGCGGTCTTTAACGTAACCGCTTTGATTGCAATGAATGATATGCGGCAGAATATTTTTTATTCTTGTGGCAATTACTTTCGAGATTATTTTAGCATCTACATTGACGAGAGAGATAGGCCTTCAATTTTCTATGCACGTACGATCTTTACCTTTTTTTTCAATCAAAGTAATGACAGCTTGTCTCTGGGAATTGGACTTAAAGGACTCATTTACACAATTAATAAACGGTTCGCAAATAAGATTCCAGCATTTCTTATAAAATTCAATTGGTATTCCATCGTTTCCCGGAGACTTATTATTCTGAAAACTTTCCAAGATCTCACTACATTCTTCAGCTGTAATTCCGCCTTCACATGATTGCTTTTGTTCTTCAGATAATTGGGGAATGTTCAAATCATTTAGAAACGACTTTACACGATCAGAGTCTGTTGCTTTTGTTTGGTATAAGTTCCGATAAAATTTCTTTTGTTCTGATAGTATATGATATGGATCCGTTGTTATAACACCGCTTATTGACAATTTTCTAATATGTTTTTTGACATGGTTTCTCTTTTCCAAATTCAGAAAGTATTTAGTACTTCGTTCACCGTGCTCATGCCAGCGGGCTCTCGCACGTACGATGATTCCATTTGTTTTCTCTTCATAAAGCAATTCCAACTTCTCTTTGATTTCATTTAAACGCGATCTATTTAAATCATTAGGATTGCTTTCATAAAGCCTGGTTGCTTCTTCGTATTCTTGTTGAAACAAGTTTTCTTTTTGGTTTCTTTTCTTGGCCTTCTCTTTAGAGTATTTAATTGCGTGCATTCTGATATTGTATTTGACCCAATCCCAAACGCAGCGTTTGTCAGATAATTGATTTTCACCCTCAGACGTCCATCGAGGTATATTGGCACCCAAATATTTTAAGTATTCTTCATCATCTAACAGAGAAGCATTCATTTTCACCCGTCTCACATTTTCTCAACGGGTAACACCCACTATTTCTCAATTGAGAACATGGGTAATACCCGTCAGGAATGATCGTCTGAGCCGTCTATGGTCTTCACTCAAGAGCAGCGGCTATTGTTTCGTCTCATTGTCTTGAGAAGCCAATGAAATCACCTTACGGAAGAGCGCGCGCTCGCTTGTATTGATCTTCGATCGCTCGTGGAAAATTCTCTACAACCAGCAAAGATATCTCGAAATTTCGAAATAGTTAGCTACTTTGGTGTTTAGCGATAAAATGTCGAAACGCAGCCGTATTTCAGATACGCAGAGGGAGATTCTGGAGGGTTTTTACAGAAGAGGTATGGTTGGTACGGGAAGCCTGTACAAAGAAATGGTCGAGAAAGCGGCTAGTGACACTGAGTTGACGAAGACTCAAGTCGAGGTCAGAAATCCTCTCATACAGTGTTTACTACACTGAGAGAAGTAAGATTTTAAGTCTAAGGGAAAAAGCCACCATTTCCTTACTATAAAGAAGGTCAAAGGACCCCTTAGACTCAGTATATTCATACAATTTAAAAAAAATGCAATCCTATAATAATAAATATTCTGACCTGTACTCTTCAAAGCAACCAGAGTTCAATATGGCATACAATGATGGAATCTGCAAGAATAGCAAAGTTCTTTCAATTAACACTGAAATGCATGCTAAACACTGGTCACAACAAACCTAATCTATAAGTGGCATTACCAGATACTGGAAAAAAATACTCACAAAATTAGGCTGCATAGGTGGTGACATTTCCAAAATCAATTCCGAAAACTCTTTTACAGACACCTGACTGTGAAGGAACAATTTTTCTGCAAGGTCCATCAGTTTAAAATGAAATCCAACAGATGGTCTTTCAGGTGAACCTGGCCAGAACTGGCAACGCACTAAAGTTGCAGCATGATTTTCACAGTCACAGACTGCAACCTCCTTTAGGTGTTGGTTACCTACAAAACAGCAGTAATGAATAATTTCCAATTTAATGTAGCTTTTAACATAGCTTGTTTATGTAAAGGCAAAGCAGGCAGATTCACACTAAATGTACACAAATTATATTAATATAGGGTGATATAGGATTTCCATTAGTGCTATGATGACTTTAGAAATTATAATGGTAAGAATTTTTACGAGAACAACCAAACAACCAAAAGCAATTATTATTCCTGCTAAGACAAGAAAATGGAAAGGGAACAGAATGCACAAATGATAAGGAATTTGGATGAAAGCTAGCTATATAAACAAACATATTACTCTATTTTTGATATCACTGAACATTATATGCTTTCAACTGAGATTTCCTGGGATTATAAACTACATGAGAAACATCCAGTCTGACATGTTCCAAGATTGACCGTTTCTGGCCGGTAGCATAACAATTAAACCTCGATGTTTCTAAAGAGACCAGTCAGTCATTATAAGTTTACTTAGACAGATTTAAGCTTATATGCATAAACATCATAAAATCAATGATAAAGACCCAGTCAAAGTAAAACAACTTTAGCCGTTCGGTTAGCGTCTTTGAGCAAAAATACATCAATTTTATTTTTCAACTCACCGAAGGCATCTATTAGCTTGAAAAGTTTACGGATCCTTGTAGAACAAGAATGGCCAGATTCGATTACGCCATGATTAGGGAACAGTGGAATGAATCTGTTATCCTGCAACGAATAGGGATTAGGACAGTTAGTTTTGTATTGGAAAATGATGAAGCGTACATGTCAACAAAACTTTTCTGATAAACATGATACATGGTGTATTCACGACTGGGATGCCATGAAATTTTTAGATCAGGCCAACGCTTGTATTTACTATTTATTTACATAAATGAATTATTCATATATATATATATATATATTATTCATATACATTGCTAAGTACCTTCCATAGCTCTAGAACATGGAATTGGTTCCTCTCTGCGTGCAAATCACGGGCACAAGTAAAGCAGAAAAACTGCCCTGGGCCGCAGTAACGACATCTTACAGTCGATTCTCGTTCTTTGCAACCGACACAAACACATTTTTCGGGTAGACTTTCTTCCCCAATTGCCGTTATCAAAAGCTGCTCGCGTATTTTCTCCCAATTAATCATTGAGTTAAAGTTTCTTCTGTGAGCTGCAGACTGTTGTGAGTCATCAGAAGAAAACACAGGAACATCGTGTACGGGTGTTACATCTTCAAAGGCGGCTTCTGGAAGGGAGGAAGAGCTTCCTTCATTGGGCTGAGAACTAGAAGCAGAGCTAACAGCTAATGGCGTATGGATCACTGACTTCCCAGTTCTTCCGAGGACAATCGTTTTTACAGAAACTGGCTTAAACTTCTTCATAATCCTCGAAATTAAACTGGTGGATTAAGGAAAAAAATGGCGACCAAAAGAATTATGGCGGCTGCCGACTGGGACCTTTGTTCAGCGTTCAGCGGTGCGTTATCAGACGGCTCAGACGATCATTTATGACGGGTATTACCCATGTTCTCAATTGAGAAATAGTGGGTGTTACCCGTTGAGAGAATGTGAGACGGGTGTCATTTTCCACATTCCAGGGCCTTTTGCTTCTCCAATTCTACCGAAGACTATGCTAATAGCTGCGTGATCAGTTCTTATTGCAGGAATAATATCAGTTGAGTCGACAAAATCGCAGAGATTATTAGAAATTAGCCAGAAATCTAAACGACATAATATTGTGGGGGACTTTTGGCCCCAAGTGTAACTTTTTGTCAGAGGATGTTTAACCCTCCAAATATCAACAAGATCTAACTCGTTTTGCAAGGTTCCTATACTCTCCACGACCGATTTCCTTGATGGGATCATTATTCCACCTCGCTTGTCTAGAATTGGGTTTAAAGGACAATTGAAGTCTCCACCTAGAATAATGTTTTCTTCAGAATCTAAATTTTCGATTTGAAGCAAAGTGTGCAATTTTCTAAAAAAAAAGGTCGAGTCTTTATCTTTGTTTGGTGCGTAAATGTTCACGAGTACATACACTTTATCATCAACTTGAACTTTTGAGATAATAAAGCGCCCCAAGGGGTCTGCAGTTGTAGAAAGTTCCGTGCAATTAGCTTTGTTACTTATCAGAATTGCGGTCCCACATGAGTTGGGACTACCATGTGAAAAAAGCATTTTAGCACCCCATTCATTTTTCCATTGTTTTTCAGACGCTAAAACCGAGTGTGTTTCTTGTAGGAAAATTACATCTGCATTCTTTCGGCGACACCAGGTGAAAACTGTGCTTCTCTTCTTAAAATTACTGATGCCTCTTACATTTAGAGAAACAATTTTCAAATTACCTACCAGAATTTAGCTTACGTAAACAACGATTTCCAAACCGGTTAAGTTTAATCGTTCCGAGTAAGCTAAGGATCGAAGAAATTAAGAACCATAATAAGTATATACTTGGTTCTTCTATAGAAGATGTGAAAGCAAATATATTTAATTTTGTAAGATCTAAATACGAACATGCGACATTGGTACGGACAGAATTATAATAAAGGTACACATACAAACAAAAATACATGTAACCCACCTCTGAGAATGAAAGATGGAAATAAGAAGACTCCATCTAACATTCCTACTGGAGCTCCGTTCTTTACCCGCTAGCGAGATGCTGGATTAATTCAAAACAACTCAAAATATCATGTGTTTTGAGATGAAAATCGATCACAAAGTTATGACAATTCAGTGTCTCATAAGGATATTATTCTGGAATAAGTTCGCCATTAATATACAGTAAATCCGGCTTGCTTGGATGAAAAAAGGCCGTCTTACCTGCCTCTTTGGCGGCTTTGAATTTTGGCATTTGGAGGTGTCTTGAATCTTGAATAGATTTAGGAAAGTCTGGATAAATGCGTATCACCTCATGACGAAGCGATCTTCCAAGCTTTGAGATTCTCTGCCTATCTTTGAATCGAAGAAATCGGGCTATTATCACTCTAGGGCCTTTAGCATTTCTCTTGCCCAGGCGGTGCACTCTTTGAAACTCAATTTCTTTAGGATTCTCAACCTTTAAGACATTAGCCATAAACTCTTGCAACACCGCTGCTGTATCTTCGTAATTTCCCTCTTCTGCCGAAGCTTCGTTTATACCTTCAAACAGTAGATTTTCACGTCGGGAGTACGCTTCCAGTGTTTACTTGAACAACTTTCCCTTCATAATTTGCCTAACACCGGGTCCCTTGTATGCTGTTGATATGGCATTCAAAGCAATTCAGAAAGCCAGCAATTTCCTTTTATTAGATTCTGTTTTTCGGCTTGCTCTCTAGTCCTGGTCCATTCACAGTAGGATTAACAGTTTCTGATAGAACAAATGTACAGTGCGTTTTCCAGCGCTCACACCATTTGCGCCGTAAAAATGAGACCGCTAACTCGACAATTAACAATAGATCGGTGAGCTGATGAAAGAACGGCTTTTCTTATTTTCCATTCTAAGTATTAACTAGCGTGCCTTCAATGGACACTTCAATCCTGATTATTATAGACCTTTCGCACTTTCGAGGACAATTCTTTCCAGCCCTTTACAACTTTGTAAAACAAACAAACAAACAAACAAACAAACAAACAAAAGAGAACCAACACTTTAAACGTGGAGTTGATTTCTTTTTCTTGAGATGCGCAAATCGTACGTACTTTTATCAGATGGATTAAGCGTTGTCATTCTTCGTGATGACAATTCTTCTTTTGTCATTTCGCACAGCTGGAGACTTTTGTATACGTGTGGATACCTGTGAGACTCGTCCTCTAAACATCAGTCCAAATGTCATTTCTTACTTCAAGTGGCGTATTTTTGAAAAAGGATACAAAGTCGTTTGTGCGATATTCTACACCAGAAAAATACTGTGAGTACGGTGTTCATCAAGTAGGGCTTTGTTTAAATCATCTTCCTAGGGGAGGGGGGAGGGGTGGGAAGCGTCACAGAGCAGAGTCGAGTCATGTACAACACCCGGGGAGGGGGGTACTCAACAAAGTTTTATACGGGGAGGCTCCGCCCCGAGGACCCAACCCCTTACCCTTTTATATATCATTTTTGACCGAAAACGTAGCCCTTTCGTATACCTTTCATTGCAAAATGGTACCCCTTTCACATACCTACTTATATTGCATCCCTTTTCTAAACCCTTGGAATGCAGTTTATGGCAAAAGGATATTAGGGGAGAACAGTATTACCTGAAGAGATGTTAACCAAAAATCAGTATTATTATCTACTCGAAATATTTTAATAAAAGGCCCTTTTAAATACATAAATGACAGATTTCCCTGCCCTTTCATATACTTCAGCTCGTGGAATCCCTACCCTTTCATATACCTGAAGCATGAAAAAGGTACCCCTTTCGGGCGGAGCCTCCCCGTAAAGGCCATTATAGGGAGTGCCCCCCGGGGGGGGCACAACATTTCGAACAACGCCAAACTCAAGAACTTTCCTGCGTTAGCGCAGTATACAAGTGGACTGGGCTTTAAAGTCAAAACCCAAAACAACTATATCAAGTAAGAGAAATCAGAGAGAAGGGAAGAAATCAAGCAACAAGACCGATGGTGCAGAATTCGCCAAAAAATGCGTAAACTCGACTACAGACTCCAATAAACAGGATTGTTTACAACTGAGGTGTTCCTTATGCTCTCGCAAATTTCGTCTTACGTTTCTCGCATTGCAACAAAAAGAAAGCAGTTCAGTGCGTCAGAATATCCGGCTGCCGAAAACGAAAATATTCTTAGAGGTAAAAATGATAGCATGAGATCTTCAGAGGAGTCCCACAGTCATCCATTCGAAAACGAAGAGTTCCGTCAACTGTGTGAAATGAAAAGGAAGAAAAGAAGAATTCAGTTATCGCCAAGACTGACAACGCTGAAAGCCGTCTCCAAAAAGTATGATATAAGCATCTCAGGAAAACAAAAGAATGTTGTTTCTCTTATCGAGCTCTGCAGTTGCAAAGCTTTGGACAATGTAGCTTATAAGGCGCACACCAGCTCACTAACATAGCGGTTGGACATACCGGCGCAACAAAGGAATTTTAATGATAAGAACATTAAGCCGTTTCTTGTTTGTTCTTGTTTTATTTTTGTTTTGTTTTTGTTTTTGCTGTTGTTGGTGTTTTTTTTTTGTTTTTTTTTTTTGGTTTTATAAAGTTGTAAAAATATGGCTGGAAAAAATTGAAAAGTACGAAAGGTCTAAATATTCAGGATTGAGGCCTTCATTGAATTAAAAGCACAAAGGCACACGAGCTGAATAGAATGGAAAATAAAAATAGCCATTCCTTATTCAGTTTACCGATGCATTGTTAATTGTCAACTTGTGTTAGAAACACAATACTTAAAATACTACACAATACAATACACAATACTTAAGTCAAAATACTTAAAAGTATTTTGACTTTAGTGATTTCATCAATTCATCCAGATCGGAATTCATTGGACGTCAGTGGCTGTATCACGAAATGGAACGTGTTTTGGAGGACACTAGCAAACGCGGTGTGTTAATAACTGGAAATCCAGGCTCTGGAAAGTCAGCTTTTCTCAGTCATTTACTTTGCTCTGCAACATCCAGCCCGGTTATCCACAACAGAATCCTTGCATATCATTTTTGCATGCATTTCGACAAAGCAACACAAGATGGAGTCAAGTTTGTTCGAATTCTTGCAAATATGATCGCTTGGAAAATCAGTATTAGTAAATACCGTGAATCAGTATTAGTAAATACCGTGAAAGCATTTTGACTGATTCGTTTTTCCGTAGAGTTTTGTATAAGGATTGTCCTCAAGATCCTGAGTGGTGTTTTGAGCAAGCAATACTTATTCCTTTGAAAAATGTCCACCTGCAGCCCAGTGATCCGTGGTACATTGTCATTGATGCCTTGGATGAATGCTCAGTAGTTATAGAGTTGGCGGTTCTAGACCACTTTCTTTGAAAGTGTTCTAAAACCAAGCCAACTCTATAACTACTAATCCATTATATGGTAACCATTTTACGGTAAGGAGCCGAGCAAGGCTCGGTAAGTCATCACGAAGTGATGAGCGAGGCTCCTTTTGCGATTTCTTTCGGGGTAGAGACTCGTAGAGTCTCGTAGGGCAAAAAGAAATAATATTAAATTATGTGATGGCATTATGTGATGGCAATCATTTTATGGGGAACTATATGTATTTTATTACATGGTTTGAATTGATAGTATTTGGATACTATATGTTGTATTTCATGATGTATCCAACGCATTATTCCATCACGTGACTCTAAACCACAGGAAGTCTTTCTCGGAAAAGCAAGAAGTTTTTCTAAGAAACAAGTCTTGACATGTCTGGTTAAAACAGGAAATGACTCAGCCATTTTCCAAGGTCATTATATCGAATGATCTCTATTGACCAATTAAAAACGTACCCATAAATTACTTTTTCGTGTAAAAATATCAGAACTTGCTCCAGTTTGATAAAAATTTCAGAAGTTGTTTACGGTTGACCAAACATACCTCAACGATGCCTCTGAGTTTAGAAGATGCCACCAATCCTGCTAACCAAGCCAGCCAAGCCAGCCAAATACCTCCGCCAAATGCTGCATCAATATTAGAAACTATTATTGAAGAATCAGATAATGGCCATATGCTAAACTTTGTTTCCCATTAATTAATATATATCTTTTATCATCGAAGCAGCTTAGTGATATTTTGTTTATTTCGTAACTACCTAGTTGATGTTTGCTGCTTCGAATAGTTTTCATAGTATGTTGGATTTGTCTATTTTCTAATAAAACATTTTTGTAGTCTTCATGTTTGATGTTGTTATTTATTACAACCTTTTTTATACCTTTTGCAGTTCTTGCCTCTTTCTTGTTATCTTTTACATATGAGTACATTTTGCTTCTCAATCCGACGAATTCTTTGATTGGAATACCGCAAGCTTCATCTTTGAATTTACCAATTACTTTCTTGTTTGTCTTGTTGAAATACGGTGAGCTTTCAGGATAGTCGCTGTTGTCAAATCGATCTTTGTCATTCCAAAAGTCTCTGTAGACATCTTTGGCTTCGATTTCATATGTTAATGAGTCTGTGTCTGTGAATAATAATTTGGCTTTGTTTCCATACTTGTTTTTGATGTAATTATAATGGAAATTATACATCAATGTTTTGCTCAGATCAAGGATACACATTCCGACATATGCCGGCCTGTTTAAAGTGAGCGTTTCTTTTATTTTATGAACTGATACCAAATTCTCGTTGAAGATCTTACTGCTTACATAAGTTGGTTTACTTACCATTTTTAATAATTTCTTCTCATCTGTGATAAGTCGGACATCAACACGTTTTCGTAAATTTTCCATTGTCTTTCCAAACACTGAGTTATTCATAAGTTTGAAGAAATCTTTTTCAAATGAATTTTTTGCTTGAGTACGTTTTTCAGTATTAAAGTTGATGTATTGTTTGAGCCAAGGCGACTGATTGAATTCTAAAACTCTATGGACTTTGTTTATTTTCAATCCAAGATCAAGGTACAGTTGCAGGTTTCTGTAATGCAGAACATATTTTTCTTTATTGCTTAATGTAGGGATTAGTTTGCTTACTAGTCCTGTCGATATATTGTATTTTGTAGCTATTGTTTTACAATACTCAGACAGCATATCTTTATTAACACAAACTCTCTCGGCGGCTACTGGGTAGTCATTATGAAGATCATGCAACTCTTTTGGGTATTCTAAATCGACTTCTATTAACAATCCTTTATTACTGTCTTCATTATACTGAGCTAAATTGATTTTATTAATCTGCTTTTCTGTCAACCATCTAAAACCGCCAGTAGGTAGATATTGGCTCATTGCCCAACCGTATAAATTATTAGCATCAAGATACATAATGTACTTTGACGGCTTATTCTCATCATATTTACTCATGTACTTATTATTAGCTTTTCCATATCGATTTGCTATATAAGATATACCACCTCTCATGCCTTTTTCAATGAATTGAAACATATCTATGTCTGTCATTAATTCTAGTTGAATATTAGTCATCTTTAACATAGCGTCCCATGACAAACCAGGAGATGTGAAGTAGTGGCAGGGGTCAAGTTTGTAATACTGAAGACAGGTCTTACGGAAGTTTTCAAACACATCAGCTAATAGAAGTATATCAGACTTGAGATATAGATTGTGATATTCACCCATTGTTTGTAATTTAAATGTATTCCACACTTTCTTAGCATGACAATAATCTTTATCTGAAATATGCTGATTATTTAATATGCTGTAAAATTCTTCCTTAGTCGGTAATTCTGTTTTATTGAATTTCTCAAAACTGTCCATGTAATCATACGGATAAATACCTTTTCGTGTCATAAGATTTAATTTTTCTTTTTGGAATCTTTCGCTTGTATACTTTAAAGCTTCTGCTGGTAAGTTGCTAACTAATTTATCAAGACTAGAACTCATAAACTGAAAACTGTCAATAAATGTTAGATGGTTGCCAAGCATAAAAGCCATATATTTTTCCATATTGTTTGGAATTGCATTTATGTTCATTTGTTTCTCCTCTCCTTTATTATTTTTGTATGCATGTTTTTTAACAATAGCTCCAATCTCTTGCATAATGAAATGACTGTCGTACTCCCTCAAATTATGGAGTATGACTGGAATTTTTTATTTCTTTTGGGTTTATTCTAAGTTTCAGATTGCATTCTTGGTGCGCAGAGCCCCTGTATTTACCTGTAATATGGCAATGATCTCTCACTCGAATGTCTTTCTGAGTATATTTTTTATCACATATGTGGCATTCTTTTGTTTTTTTGAATTCCTGTTCATTCTCTTCAGTCATTCTCAATGGTTTATTGCAGTATTTCACTTCTTCTAAAATATTTTCCATGAATTTGTATACAGCCTTTTCACCTCTATATAGTTGTATTGGTTTGGTATATTTGTCATCATAGCAGCAGACAACCTTGTATCCATATCCGCAGTCTGTATGTATTTGGTAAGCTTCTGTGTATGATTTATTACCTTTTTGTTGGCATCCATGAATCTTCTCTGTTATAGCCTCGAAATCGGCATAAATTACAAATGGTACAGGTTGCTGTTTATGAAAGTTGTTGAATTTCAGTATGTTATTGTCTTTGTTGGGCATTTTAATTGCTTGAGTGCCGTTTACTTGTATGCAAATATCTTTGTGGTTGCTTAATACCCTGTCTGAACTGAAACATTGCAGGCACCGCATGCAAAAGTGTTTCCTGTGTTCATGTTTTGTTTGGTTATACATGAATCTGTTAAAATCCTTTATAAGAACATAATGCTTGTTTTCTTTTTCAGTTACCAGAAGTAGTTCCATATGATCTTCATACTTTTCTTTTGAAACATAGATGGGGTACGGTTGTTTGTTTTCATATCCGAATACATTTATATTGATGCTGTTATGCTTCTCAATTTTGTTATAATGTTTAACACCGACTGGAAATTCAATGCCTGAGTAATCTAACTTTTCAACGTATTGTTTGTCAATCTTTTTTATTCTTTGAGGATACTTGTCTTGTGGATTTATATGTCTAATGTGACACCATCGAAAGCATTCATTATCCTCATTTTTCATGTTTATTAAACCCTTCTTTGAATTTCTCAGTTCGTTAGGCAGTTGGATATATGAGGATCCTTTCATAGGTTCGTATTTGGCAATGTTCAGGTAATGGTTATGAACTGATTGTACCGTCCATCCAGATCCTTCTGAAATCCATTGAGCTATCTTGTTTAAGATATTTTGTTTAGACATTTGTAATGCTTCATTAATTTCCATTTGGTTGATTATTGTTTGACTTGCACTATTGAAATATGCTGACTTTTCGACTATTACATCAGCTGATATTTTTTCGAAAGTGACTTTCAATGTTTCAACGTATTTCAAGCCTTTCATTTCATTCAATAAAGTTGTTACTTGACGTTCTACACCTTTTCGTGTATTTTGCATTTGAACAAGCGGATCTCTGTTGTTTCTTATGTTAATTTCATAAGATTTGGCAAAACCTTTTAAAGCTTTGTCGGTTTGTTTTATTATGGTTCTTGGTGTTGGAACCGGTTTTTTTGCCAGCATTTTTTTCTTAGTTCTTGGTGCGGGAATTGGTTTGTAATCATCCCGGAACTCTGCTGGTGGTTGAATAATATTATTTTCATACTGCTTGACCATTTCTTTGACACTCTTACGAGGCGTTGGTATTGGTCTTCTTTTTTGTTGAACTGGCTTCTTATTCTCAGGCTTTAGAAGCAATTTAATAAGTTGTGATTTGCTGAGTTTTTTCAAACTATCTTTATCCATATTAATATGATTAGATTCTTTAATTTGCATTATATATACACTACTATAGTAAAATAATATTTAAGTAGTTTTAATTCGCGTTTAAGCATGGTTAAAAATTCAAATGATCCAAGCATGAATCCTTTGAACTGTATTATTATTTTTCAGCGTTCTTCTTGTGGATTTTTTTATTCAAATGACACCATTTACCTGCAAGAGTATAATTTATTCCATTTTTGCAGACATCACAATACCATTCTTTATTCAGCATGTACTTTGTTTTGCTTTTTTTTAAAGCCTCCTTTCTGGCTTCTTCAGTTGAATATACTTTTGGTCTTCCAGGACTTCTCTTAAAAATCAGATTTTTCATATATAATACTATATGTTTATTTTTAAATCAGTTTGCTTTGTGCGTTTAAATTCATTATATTGTGTTTCAATTCGTTTGTAGATTTTTGCTCTTTCTTCTAAGAAATCTGACAAATACGTATGTGTTTTATTTTTCGTCCATTCAATATATCTTTCTTTTAGATATTTTTGGTATTTAGTATTTTTATCATTATCATCATCATAATAGAAATCTTCAGACTCAGACTCAGACTCAGAAGATTCAGACTCGGATTCTGTATTGTATTTGGAATTCATATGTTCACATACGTAAAATAGTTCAAAAATGTCTTTTAATTGTCTATAGACTTGTGCACTTTTTTTCAAGTAATTCGAAAGAGGACTTTTTTTGGTATTTTGCATCAATTTCTCATGAGTACACGTGATAAATTCTTCATAAACTGCCTTACAATCCAGGCGTGATTGATTGAATTTATGTTTTCTCGTCATTAAATGTTTCTTTTCTTTATTAAAAATATATTTCTTACAGACTTCACAAAACCACTTTTGTTTTTCCATATATATATTTATATATTATTTTTCTTAAAGTATTTTACAATAGCCAGAAACAATTATATTTTTGGCTATCAAAAGCGGATGAACAGTATATGCTGTATGAATCTATATATATATGTTACACAATATTTTTAGGGGTACCAAATTGTACCTCCAATAATTTTGAAAAATTTAAATACACTACCTTTTTCCCCTTTAATAGTTTATTATACCGTTCATTAACGTGTTTACTTAGTTTTATAAACTCATCATAAGTCATTTCTACCTTTTCTGCATATAGATCATTACAACGTATATTATATTCTTCAAATGACGGAATATTTCCTTTTTCTTCCGCAAGCTCATCAGTTACTTTACAATAAATATATTGTTTTATACGTATACATGTTCTCATAAAATCAGTAAGAGTCATATAAGGCATATTTTCAAAGAAACCTTTTATTTGACATAATCGATAATTTTCATAAAAAGGAAAGATTTCCTTATGAAAAAGACTTGTATGAAAGTCATGACAGGTTTCACAAAACACCATGGGTTCCTCGTTCATATGTATATATTATATATTTTTATTTGTTTAAATAACCGCAGTAGATTGAATCTCTGCTGTACAATATTGGATTTTGGGATTCACTCAGATAATACCTTTTTCTGTTGCCAGTTATCCAACGCCACAATTTCTTCAAAAACTTCTTCATACAATAATGTTATACTGTTTGTAAATCCTTCATTGGAACCCAACTGTTAAATTCATGACTGTATCCCTTCCACTTAACCAAAGCTTGTTTCTTTTTATAATCCCTCCGAATCACTTTGTCGATTCTGAATACCTCTTGTGTAGCTTTAAGCAATTCGGGCTCATAAAATGATCCCTTTATCTCCTCATTATTGAGATCCTTTAGTTTGTAAGTTATTGGATTCGTATGTTGTATTTCATCAACTGTGAAAATTTCCTCAGACCAATTTGGGGTATATCCTTTATCAAACACATTCCGTTTATACTTACTTATTCTAACCTTATCACCTATTTTGAATTTCGGTTTCTGTTTTGATGTTTCCATATCACCATACAGATTAAAGTAAACAACTCCTTGATTCTTCTTTTTGCTTGCTTCTGCAGGTGTCATCTTTATGCTGGAATGTCTGGTATTGTTATACTCTTTCACTAATTTAGGTAACATTTCAAGATACTGTGTATTACCTTGAACAGTAAACTGTTTCCACATTTTGGTTTTGATTGTACGGTTCCATCTTTCACAAACTGACGACTTTTCTTCATTCTCAGTTGAGTACAAGGTTATTTTATTCTTGTCAAGTAGTTCCTTAACATGTTTATTATAATACTCTTTGCCTTTGTCTGTCCATAAATATTCTGGTTTTCTACCTTCTTTGAATATTGTTTTTAATGCCTTAGCAACTGTTTCACCCTTTTTATCTTTTAAAGGGACTATCCAACCGTATTTAGAGAATACATCTAAAACCATAAGAAGATATCTGTAGCCAGCGTTCCATCGACTGAATTTTTGCATCTCAACGATATCAGAGCACCATATCTCGTCAATATGATTTGCAATTACCCGCCGCCGGGTGAAATTACGCTTTATCGGTTTATGTAATTCATCAGCTAATTTTTCTTGCCAGTTTTCTTCACTCGACGGCCTTTCACGTTTTTTGGAACCTTAGGGTCTAATCCAAGTCCTAGTTTCTTTTTAACTCGGATAGTATTTTTAATAGCTCTTTCAGTTAACGATTGGTTTGGAAACGCATTTATAGAATCAATCATTTTTTGATCTGCTATATGCTTATCAGCTAATGACTCAGCATTACTGTAATCAATATCATGCTGTTTACAAACTTGATCCAATTTGTTTATTCCCTCATCACCTCGTGCTAATCTTTCCTCTAATCTGGTGTTTGGTCCGCAAAAATTGTACTTTTTACCTTTCCATGTTCTCATATGAAATTCTGGAAGCCATTTTTGATTTAATAAATTTTGTACATCAATAGCGCCTCCATCCAAATCCTTTCTGTCGGTTTTATACTTTCTATTTGGTCTGATTTTGGTTGATAATTGATCAAGAGCTTGACTTCCGACATTTTGAATCATTGGATTCAACTTATCCAGAGCATAATCGATAGCCTTTTTCTGCAGTTTTGGGTTTCTCAATGCTTCTGATCCATAATATCTTCCCATTTCAACTGCCTTTTTTCCAAGCCAAGGAATACCGTGGTGAATCAATAAATCAGTACCAGTCGATGCTACTGTATCTAGTAAGCCCGCCCCTTTCGACGGGCTATCCCGTTTCCCGATTGTTTGACAAATTTAGTTTTAGTTGAATGACAGCTGATGCATGTCGATTTCATCATTAATCTGTTATTCTTGGTTCTAACGTAATGTTCAGAACCTGGTACTGAATTTGTCAGCTTCCTTTCTCGTACACAATAACTTTTAACCATTATATATAATATGATTAGATTAGATTAAGGTTCAATATATACGTTTTCATATTTACCAGTTTTTGGATTTTTCACCAAACGCATGACAGTACCCTTCTTTGGTTTAGTCCAGAATTTATTGCTTGTTATACCTGTTTTATTATTAAAAGCACCTTTCAAAATATCACCACTCCAATATCTGTCAAATACGTGGTCTGTTGATGGAATTACTTTCCTGACTATTTTCTCAGCCCATTTTGATGCTTCAAGTGGTTTGCTTAACGGATTTTCACCTCCTTGCTTATTTTTAAAGTAATCAATAATGAAACGATGATTGACACTTTGATCATTCATATCGAAATTTGCATTATGGATGACATTAAGCATAGGAACGCCTTTTTGTCTCTCCATTAGATAGTATAAACACCAATATCCACAAAGGACTGAATCTCTCTCTTGGATCTCATCTCCTGAATGAAATATTTGTTTTCCACTTGTTGATAGATATTTTTGAATCTCTGATGGCATTATTAACCCAAAACTATCAAAGTATTCAGCTACATTTTTACCGTTTCTATATGCTACCCAATGCGTACCAGACCCTATTTGTGAATCCAAATTGATTATCCCTACTTCATTTTTTAATATTTTTATTGGTAATGCATCTCTACTATAAACACCTCTGAAATGTTTTATTCCCAGTTTTTTTACCCAATTCAACAGATCATAATTACTCAATGGTTTGTTCACGAATTTTACAGAATTGCTCCTAGCAATGGGATTCCGTTGAATGGACTGTTTTTTCCTAGAAGCAGACCCTTGCCCTTTTTTTGTGTTGTTCTTTTTTTTTGGATATCCTTTTTTGGTTTGACACCCAACCCGATAGGATTACCCCATGTACCAATAAATGGAGGTGATCTATAATGCGATGGGGCAATTAACCCTCCATCTTTATTTAAAGCGCTTGGAACATAGATAGGAACAGATCCTGTTAATCCATGTTTGTCAACTTGTAATCCCTTTCCTGTCAGAGCATTAATCAACATTGGAACACCGATAGAAGCCAAAAGGGTACCAAGAAAGCCCCCAGACTGTGTTTTTGTTGGCTTAACAACGAGTTGACCTCCTGTGTGAAGAGCTGTTACAATTTGTTCTTTCTGCTTTTTTGTCAATAGATCCTTATGCTTTATCAGTTGATTGATTTTGTCTTGTGGAATCAAAAAACCACCTGATTGTCCCTTTCCAAATATCTTGTCAACACCCAATGATGCCAAACCAGACAAAGCACCAGTAGCTAAAGCAGGTAAAGCTTTCGTAGCAGCCTTTGTTGCATAAGGAAGAGCTTTCGCACCAAGTGTCAATAATGAACCCCAAAGAGAACCTCCCTCCTGTACGAGATGTCTGATCTGGGTTTTACTAATTTTCAAATCAACACCTGTTTTGTTTTTCATCGCTTTTTGTATACGTTTCAATTGTGTTCTAGTGAGCATCAGTTCATCATTACCAGTCAAATCACTTTTTGTCAATCGTATCGTTATAGCTGATTTATTTGACAAAGCTTTCGCTAGTTTTTCTTTCTGTCCAGCAGATAATTTCACTCCATATTTAACATATGACATATCTTGTATATGATATATGTTAGATTAAATATGTTTTTTTATGATATTAACTAAATCCATACACTATTCTTTCGATAAAAATCATTCCATTCATAAAAATTATTCCATTCACTATTCCTTTGATGAAATTTATATCTACATACTATTCTTTTGATGAAAATTATTCCATTCACTATTCTTTTGACAAAATTCATAGCTATTTATTATTCTTTAGACAATTATTCCATTTATCTGAAAAGCAATTTACCGTTCTGCTGCACCAGTTCAGCTTCCTGTTCATACAATGTGAGGGCATAAACTGAATAGGCTGTGGCTGTTGTTCCTGAAAGCTCATAACGGAAAGTAAGTTTTGTTGTTCCGTCTCTGATGTCTGCCTTCTGCTTGGTGAGATCGAAATACAGAATTGGAAACAGTGTCTGGAAATTACTGATGTTGAGAAGTGATCCCTCACTGAATTCATTGTTCTTGTGAACGTATTTCAGAACATCTCTGTATACCCTGCTGAGATCTGTTGCGGGTGTGTAATGAATCTCAGGATACTCATTGCCATTGCCAACTTCAAGATGACAATTCTGAAGGGTTCTAGGATCTGTACTGACTGAAAAGGTGTTATAAAGAAATGGGTTGCTTGTCTGTCTACCAACATCTGCATCGTTGATTATGAAAACGAAAACATGCCTTGGTCTTGAAATCCCACTGGATATCTTGAAATGACCAGCACGCTGTGTCGATGAATTACTTCTTTCAATGTTTTCACGGAGGTATGTCCATTTATACGGTTTCAGAAATTTGCTCATATACAGGCTTTGTCCTTCACTGTTAAATGTGATTCGTGGTACGATCAGTTCCAGCTTTGTCAACACAACTCTACAATTATCTGCTGCCTGCCAGATCAAATTGGCATCTGATTCGAATTCAATGTTCATTTCCAATCGACCTGATGGCAGTAGATTCGTTTCAAGAGCTTCAAAAAAACTATATCTATTAAGAGGCAATTCTCTGGTGACCACAAGAGACGCTCCCAGAAGCAGTTTCCTTTCAGCAAATCCTTTGTTATAATTGGGATTTTCATCCATCAACATTGTTCCTGCATCATCAGCATTATTAGCAGCATTTCGTCTGTGAGTTACAATTCTCTTTGTATATTTCGCTGCATCTGCATTCCTTGAAGTATCCAGATGAAAAAACTCGTTAGTCCCTGTCGATTGTACGTAACCTGGAGAATATTCCAGTAGGGATTTGATATTGACACAGTGATTGGCGTCGTTACAATCATATACCTTTTTCCCGTTGAGTTTGATATCAAAATTCCTTATGAAACTATGAATTGAATTCACGATACCATTCTGATCGTTACCTGCTATGTTGGTTCCATCTGCAAGTTTATTGACTTTGAAACTGATTCCGACACGTGCATTATACCAGTCAAAAGGAGTCACTTCTCCTGAATTATCGACAACGAAACGATATCCGTCTTTCTTTTGAGAACGAGTGTTTGCAACTACTGTATTCAGTGGTGTTTCTAGTTCAAAAATAACATCTTCGTATCTTTCAACATATTTTGGGTTTCTATAAGATTCCATATAACATTAGATTAGATAATTTTACCTCCTGAAATTAGTTGATTGACTCTCTGAGCAATTTCGAAATCAGTCAATGGTCTTTCAGTAGCTTTACAAATAGTTTGTTGTTCTGGTTGTTTTTTGCTTAGCAATTGAATGATTCTATCTCCTGCTTTATTACCAAGATGCTCCCCTGTTTTTGTTGCTGCTTTTGTTGCTGCGGTGGTAGCTGCTTTTTTAGCTATTTCCTTAGCTGTTTTACCAAATAGCTTGCTTCCAACTGATTTGAAAATATCCATTAATCCTTCACCGTGTATTTCTCCAGAATGAATATGTTTTTTTACATATCTGCCAATTTCTGGATCGTATCTTCTCTTTAATTCACTTTGGCGTGTCATATATCAATATATTAGATAAAACTGGATCTCAGGATTAATGTCATGTGCCAATCGATACCATTCAAATCTATTGATCTTCCTATTGAATCTGTCAGTGTGATGCGCATTTCAGAGATCATCGTTTTTGAAACTGGACTGAATAGCGCACGTCTTGGTTCGAATGTAAATGGATAGCTTCTTGTGAGATTATCGGTTGGTATTATAGCCAAAGTATTACTGAATTTTCCATCTGTGATTGAATC
Organism: Siderastrea siderea; assembly: GCA_964030785.1. Taxonomy (NCBI): domain Eukaryota; kingdom Metazoa; phylum Cnidaria; class Anthozoa; order Scleractinia; family Rhizangiidae; genus Siderastrea; species Siderastrea siderea. Next base: position 24,345,058 of record OZ034966.1, read on the forward strand.
CGTTACAACGTCACAATTTATGTGTATAGTGTCGATAGAATTGGTGATATTTGGTAACTTGGTGCTATATTCTGTCTGTGTTATAATTTTTGGTTCGAATCCAATTAAATCACTGAATGTCGAATTCCGTATATCTAATTGCCAATCATTTCCGAGTTCGACAACAACGCGGTATGACGAAAGCACAAAATAAATCTTCACCCCAACCTGATTATTACTTGGCTGATCTCCGTTTTGTGTAACAACCCCAATGATATATTCAGAAATGTCGTTATAACTATACATTCCGTCAACAAAATTGATTGTTTTCCAAGTAGAACCATTGTTTTTTGTATATTTTATCTGGTTGTTACCATATTCTGCATTGATATTATGCCATGAGTACGTCATTGTTACTCGATCTACTGCTAATTCATGACGCATCTCGGTATCCAGATGCATGACGGGGTCAAATTTGATTGTATAATCCTCTGGACGAGATCTTCCAATCTTCTGTCGATTAAACGAATTGATATTAATTGCTCGTTCTTGCATATATATTTAGATTAGATTAGATAAACAATGAAATTACAATTTGATGACATAACTTTTCAATAGATCATTAAGCTGATTGTTATCGATTTTACCCAATTCATACAATTTATGCGCTATCTCGGAAAATTCACTCTTCGCACCATCATTTCCAGCCATTATCGACCCACCAAGTAATTCCATCCGATTGATGAGATCATTCGTATCGTTAAAATAGACTACTCCAGACCCTAATTTGGAGAATTTTTTAGAAGTTCGGTGGATAGGTAACTCACCGAGTTTATTCAATTGATTGAAAACCATCTTTGACAGGTCACTGTACTTCTTTTTGCTGTTGAATCTCTTTGTCAACAAATCAAGAGTGTCAAAATCAACCTTTTTATCAAGTACTTTTTCACCATCCTTCTTTGCTACTAAATGCAATTGTCCCATTAATTTAGGAATATCGATCATCAAATTACCATATTTGCCCCCAGATGATATTTTGTAAGCATTACGTTTTGGTTGTGTATAACCTGTTCCAATGGTCTTTTTACCTTCAGGTATAATTTTTATACGATTTTTATATTTTTGTAACAACTTGATGTCTTTTGTTATTTCATCAATTCGGTCTTTATTTTTTGCTCGATTTTTTTTGGTAGTAGATAAATGAGCCTTCTGTCTACCTATTTCTTTGATTAGTTCACCAAGATTTTTGTCGTATTCATCAATGTCCAGGGTTCCATCAATTGAAGCCTTCAATACATCGCTCGGAGGACTTAATTTATACTCCATTAATTTTTGTATTTCATCTTTATCAAAACCTTTATCAACATCAGACTTAAATTCAGGTTTCATCATTTCTGGTTCATAATCAATAGGAAGTTTGGTTACTTCTTGTGGTTGTTCATCAGGTAGTTGCTGAAACATAATAAGATTTTCAAGACCTGATGTTAATGCTTTTTGGTTTTTCTGCAACTGTTCAAGCATTTTGTCCTGTTTCTCGTCAATCTTTTGTTTGACATCCTCTTGTGCTTTAACAATCGGCTTATACACCTCAAATAATTCCTCTTGAACATCTTGTAATCCATGTTTGAATTCTTTCAGCGTGTTTCGAACATTTCTGACTTGTTTACCAGCATTTATTTTAGACTGTGATATTTTCATCATTCTTTCTATGTCCATAATATATATTGCTTAGATAAAACTTATCTCAACTTATCTCAACTTATCTCAACTTATCTCTGAAGTTATCTAATATATTATATATGGAAATACCTAATTACGATAGTAATAGTGACAAAACGAACAGTTACAAACAATTGTATAAATATATGCCAGCCGCCACATTTCGTATGCTAATTTGTGGCGGAAGTAATTCGGGAAAAACTAATATGCTTTATCATATGTTGATGAAGCCTCTGGTTTATTATGATCAGATTCATCTTTATGCCAAAAACTTGGAGCAGGAAAAATACCAAAATATGATGAAAATGTTTGAGGATATCAGTCAGAAGGTTGGTTATGATGTCCTTGTATGCAGCAATAACGATATAGAACCAGTTGAAAACATAGATGATGATGCGCAGAAGATAGTTGTATTCGATGATTATGTATGTGACAAAAACCAGAAACCATTGATTGATTATTTCATAAGAGGCAGGCACAAGAATTGTTCAGTCATTTATTTAAGCCAGAGTTTCTATGGAACACCAAAAAATATACGATTGAATTGCAGCCATTTTTGTGTTTATGAATTTCCAAGCTCTAACGAATGTAATTTAATATCTAGAGAACTTGGTGTTGATAAGGAACAATATATCAAAGCAACTAAAAAACCGTATTCGTTCCTGTATGTGGACAAATCGAAGAAACTAATAAAAAGAAACTTTTATGGAAATATCTAATCTATTCATATATGGGAATTTTTAATGAACAACCTTCATCAACCAGCACAACTTCATCTGGTGTTCAAGGTCTACAAGGTCTAGGTTTTAAACTAAATTCTGATGGTGATTACGATATGGAAAATAAAAAACTGGTTAATGTGAAACAAGGAACTAATAATAATGATGTGGTTACAAAATCTTATCTCGATTCTGAAATAACTAAGATTCCAAGTGTGGATACAACTCAGTTTGTGAAAAAGACAGGAGCAACTATGAACGGAGACCTAATTTTACAACCACAGCCGTACCCAATTCATGGAAACACGGATAAAGCCATCTCTTATAATACAGCCCGGAATATATTCTTGAGTAAAAAAGAAGGCGGGTCTATGCTACAATCTTTAGACATGAACAACCATTTCATAACAAATATCAAAGACCCAGTTAATTCAGACCATGGAGTAAATAAAAAATATGTCGAAAATCAGCTTGAAAAATAAACTGGATAAAGGAGCTGATATTGATATGAAAAATAAATCAATTATCAATCTTGATCTTCCATCAAACCAAAGAGACGCCGCATGTGTCGAGTTTGTTAACAACAGAATTGATGACATGACACAAAAAAAGTTTCTCAAAGTTGATGGCACCAACAATATGACTGGTAACTTGAATTTAAATGAAAAAACAATAATCAACTTGAACACCGATGACAAAGACATAAAATCAGCAGCTAATGTCGGCTATGTCAGCAGTAAGGTACACACCGCCAAAGGTGATGTGACTGTAGGGCTGAAAACTTACTTTGACACAAAAATCAAGGAGTCTCACATCACCAGCTCAACCAATAAGAAAGACGTTTTCAGGTATCTCATGGAAAATGCCGATGAATCTTCAAGTGAAAACAACATAATAGTTGATGGCATTGTTGACTTTTCTGGTTCCCCCCACAATGTCAACAAAAAAGGTTATAAATTTAAAATGGGGAAAGACGCTCAAAATGAGTATTCTTCTCGCATTGGCTTTAACATGTTCAAACTTCCAGAAGGCGAGTACACTTTGGCTATTGAATTTTTCGCTCCAAGCACAACAAATTTGTCAGTGAGTGTCGTTTCCACTTCACTAAATATTGGTCAACAATCAACTAAGCTGTTTGTTAATTACAGTAGATCGATTGTTCACTTACATAAGTGGAGCATAACTCCTCCCGAATACATTTACATTGACATGCATTGTCAGGGCACTGCAAGTAGCTCCACTCAAGGAGTTGGTTATTTGATTGTATATGGAGTCAAAGGATCACAGAGTAATGTAGACTCGGATGTGTATGATACGGCGTACGTTGTAGAAAATGGTAAAATGGTAATGCAAACAGATTTGTCTTTAAATGGGTATAAATTAAGTGGTTCAGTTCATTATATACATGGGTATTTAAATACGAAAAACGGGAACACATTTTTATTGAATGGTTGTGACAAAATAATTATTCCAAATCATAGCCACATATTAACTATAACAGTGCTCTATTTCAAGCTCAAAAGTAAATATAAGCCTATTTCTTTAAAAATAAAACACAGTGACCATTTAACTCAATCAATCACTTACACTTCAACCCAATCAACTCGATCACAGACAATAAATATCAATTTAGTACTGGCGTTTGGTAATTTGGCTGTGGAACTGGGTTCAGTTGTGAAAAATCAAGAACTCTTAATGTCGATTGAATATAGAGTGCCATAAACATTTTTTTCATTCATCATATATCACAATGCGGATATCCATCTGATTGGAGTATGGAATGCTTTTTAGAATATATTATCCCAAAAGAAATAAGCGTTGAGGTTTCCGATGAAAAACATAATGAATAATCTAAACAATATAATATGAAAACATCAACTTTAATCAACGAAATTATTGAGAATATAGAAAAAATAGTTCGAAACATTAGAAAATTATACATCAGTATTAAGAAATCGTTCAAAAAAGAAAAAATGTAACCATATAATATATATGGTTAGACGTGAAAGAATATTCAATTGGAACCATGTTTCAGAAAATTTAACAGAAGATCAAATATCTGAGTTGAAAGCATTGTACAAATTCTACCATAAGCAATACTGGCTCCACAAAGAGTCATTTAAAAGCTTCAAGAAAAAGAATATGGCATGTAACATTGGATCTGTTGTATTGATAGTAACTGGGACTGTGGCTGGTGGTGTGATGTTAAACCCCGCTGTACTTGGATCAATATCAGGCGCAGGGCTTATACTAAAAACATATTCAGAGGTCAAAAATTACAAAAGAAAGATCGAGATGTGTAAATTCGCGTACACTACGTATGAAAAGGTTTTAACTCATTTACGGTCATTTATGAGAGGACTGGAGTATAATGAAAAAGAATTTCTTGATCATGTCAAAGTTCTTGATGAAATAATCATTGAAATGTGTCCTTTAACTGACAAATTTGAAAAGAAATATAATAAGGTATTCATCTAATAATAGATTTTATTTTATCACCAATAAGAGACATAATACTTACCCAATATCGATTGTAAAAAGCTAATGTTTTTTTCGATTTACTAATTGGAATATTTTTGTAAGGTATTCCCATCACCTTGAATATCTTTCTCATAATAAAATTAACGCTAATCATTCTTTTCCTTGTACCATTAACTTCATTTATAATCTTACCAATCTCTGCATAGATTATATCAATCTTATGTTTCTCACTGTTGGATAATTTTATGTCGTATTTTTCTTGGATTTTCAGCAACATGTTATTGACATGGTATTTTCTACAGTAAACAGATTTTCTCACAAATCGATGTCTGTTCTCATAAAAATTAACATATTCTTTCACATAATTATATCCTTGTACTACACCACAACTTAGACATGCTAACATCCCATCGTCGTTAATAATATACTGATTATCACAGCATTTATCATCTTTTGGTTTTCTGACAAAATCTATTTGCTGGTCACAAAAAGGACAAACAACTTCTGATTCTTTCAAGTAATTGTGAATATCTTCATTGCAATTCATTCTATACTATTATGTGAGATATTATTTTTAATTCAAACCAACAAGGTCACGTGATTGAATAATGGATGCATCATGAGATACAACATATAGTATCCAAATACTATCAATTCAAACCATGTAATAAAATACATATAGTTCCCCATAAAATGATTGCCATCACATAATGCCATCACATAATTTAATATTATTTCTTTTTGCCCTACGAGACTCTACGAGTCTCTACCCCGAAAGAAATCGCAAAAGGAGCCTCGCTCATCACTTCGTGATGACTTACCGAGCCTTGCTCGGCTCCTTACCGTAAAATGGTTACCATATAATGGATTAGTAGTTATAGAGTTGGCTTGGTTTTAGAACACTTTCAAAGAAAGTGGTCTAGAACCGCCAACTCTATAACTACTATGCTCCAGTGAACAACCAGAGATTCTGAACATTCTCAAATCAAAAGCTCGTCGACTTCCAAAATGGCTGAGACTAATCGTTAGTTCGCGTAATGTAAGCACCATCACTGCAGGCCTTGGAGGACTTCAAAGAGTTGAACTGCAATCTGACGACAAAAGAAATCTTCTGGACATCGACACCTATTTATCCCTTAAGGTGTTTTCGCTGAGAGAATCCATTGTACAAAGTATTACCGCAGCTCTTAGAATCACGGACAATGACACACCGACTCAAACAATTGTTTCTATGCTGGCTGAAGAAGGCCAGGGAAACTTTTTGTATGTTAAGGTTGTACTGGACTTGTGGCTTGCATCAACGGAAAGCATAAGCTGGGAGTCATTTCCCAAGTCACTCGACAGTTCATATCAATTGTACTTTGAAAGGAAGTATGGTACACCGGAATCGTTTCAGTCTTTGCGCCAAATTTTCGAAGTCTTAGTTGCCGCGTATTCCCCCCTTACCATCCATGAAATGCATTCACTGCTCAGACTTGGCCAGCCAAATCTTGATATGGAATACGAATTGCTGCCAAAACTTGACCAAATCTCCTTGTTCTTGTGGCATGGATCAGCTAACGGCCTCATTCGAATTCATCATGCGTCTTTGTCGGAATGGCTTACCAGTGAGACCAACAAAGGAAAATTTTATTACGTCAAGAAACAACATGGACATAACCTTCTTGCGAAGTATCATCTTATGAATGCTGAGAAGTCCGATTCACCGCTTAAGCCCGATGAATCTTTTCACCTGGCAAGTCATATTGTCGAAGGCGGCTTAGATGAATTCCTGGTACAGCAATTTCTGTCACTTCCCTCGGATCACATAAACACCACGGACCCTGTGACCAAAACCACAGCACATTTAAGTGCAAGTTCATGGAATACCAATGTAACTAAACTGTTGATGCATCATTTTTCTGACGTTGACTGTTTAGATAATGATCAGGGTACACCTTCCTTTATAGCGGCAACTGCTGGACATGTTGGTATTGTAATGGCTTTGTTTGAAAGAGGGGCAAACCTAAATCACACGGCTACATATCTCGACGTTGAAATTGCTTCGCATTCCCAGGATCCTGTCAATGAATGTAAAAGGAAGAAGTGTGAGTATTCATTACTACATACAGCAGCTCAAGAAGGGAACGTCAGTGTTGTCAAATTTCTTATCCAACATAACGTGAATATCTCGGAAACAACTGGAGTTAATAACACTGCCATTCAGTTAGCAGCTGGAAATGGTCACCTTGAGACCGTTAAGACACTCAAGAAAGCTGGCACTATTCTAGATGGCCTCTCCTTACATCACGCCTCCGCCAGCGGCCACAAAGATGTAGTGCAGTATCTACTGAGAGAAGGAGTAAAAGACAGTTGCATCCAAAGGACTCCCTCTTTGACGTTTTCAAGTCAAGAGGACAAGGAAATGAGTACCAGCAAAACATATCTGCGCGATAATCACCATCTTTACTTACGTGAAACTGCGCTTCATGCTGCGGTCAGAAAAGGTCATCTTTCTGTAATCGAGTTACTGCTAAGTGAAGACCAAAATGCAATTAACTGTACAAATTCCGCAGGTAGACGCCCACAACACGAGGCTGTGCAGGCAAACAACTATAACGCCCTGGAAGTGCTCTTGCAGTTTGGGGCGAATGCTACTGTTCATTGCAACACTGAAATATCATTATCAATGCATTTTGAACCATTTATATCCGAGAAACTACCTCAATATCGTTGTCCTTGTGGATTTTCACCTCTGCATATAGCTGCCAGATATGGCTATTATAGTATTTCCCAACTACTGATAAGGTACAAAGCAGATGTTAATGCTGGTGACTGTAATGGATCGACCCCTCTCCATGTCGCCTCCTGTCAAGGCAACTCAGCGCTTGTGTTCCTCCTCGTCAACAGTGGAGCAGATATCAATGCAACAAGCCTGAATGGTTCAACACCTCTTCACAGTGCTGCAACATGTTTCGCAAAGGGTGTTTATCGCCCTTTGTTTGAGCTGGGCTGTGATCCTCTGGCTACCGATAGCGAAGGTATGACAGCGTTACACTACGTTGTGAAAGACGTGAATGTCGTGGGTTTCGAGTACTTGGCCGATTTGTATGTAAGCAAACCAAAAAGTTGGATACAGAATCCCATAGGCTCATCCCATCAAGACACTATGAAAAAGTTGGATGTAGATTATCCTTGGTTAAGTGCCTTTATAGAACTTATAAAAAGCTTCGCGATAACGGAAAGAGCAAGAAAAATACCCTTTTTGATGATGCAAGATAATAGAAATCGAAGTGTTTTCGATCAGTTAGAAGAGAAAACCAATACTTCGTTTCTCCTAACAGGAAGCCATAAAATCGGAGGGAATCGACTGCTGCTATCATTAACTCCTTTTATTTATTCTTATGATGTCACTTTCGGCGAAACCTTAAGAAGCAAGGTTCCAGCTTGGAACAAGCCAGACGAACCAGCCATAATTCCAAAATCTTTCACGAGAGTCATGTCGAAAGCACTTCTAGGTTTACAAATTTAAACTGCACGACTTTGTTCGAGTTTTTGAATCTTCATTTCGTTTCTACAGTGAACATTCTGTTGCAAGCTGGTGTGGATGTTAACTGTCGCGAGAAGTCAGGATTAAGTCCTCTGCTAGCTTATTTGCGAATCGGTGGTCGGCACATGTCCAAGGTCAGTCTAGTTAAACATAAAGTAGAAGTGCAAATCGAGTGCGGAGAACCCTTTCAAAATTCAGCTTTTCATCTGGCTTCTTATCATAAATTACATTACCTGCATTACCTTTACGAGTTCTTAGTGGGAGGTGACAACTGGCAGAAATATTTGCAGAACGAAAATGCAATATTTGACTATTTCTTCGATGTATATGAAGAACAAAACAACAATGGCAAAGTGGAAACAATTAGAACTGGAGATGGACCACTGGCCTCAGCGATATTTTCATACCCTAATGGAACTAAAGTTATTGATGAATGTTTTGACGCAGAGGGCTTTAACGCACTTCACAGAGCAGCTCAGGGAGCGAATTTGGTCGCGATTGAAAAATTTCTTTCCTGGGGAGCAAACATTTCTGTAGAAACAGAAAATGGATTTTCGCCGTTATGGCTTACAATATTGCATGCTGTAAAATACAGACCCTACTTAAACCTTGAAAGTCCCAGTGTCCTGACAGCCCTGGAAGTTGAAATGGCCTCATTGTCAGCATCAGCGATTTTAAATCACATTCTTCTTAATGGGTCGTTTGATGTGGGGTGTAACAAAAGCCGCTCCGACCTTACTCTGTACCACGTTGCGGCTACCAGGGGAATGTGGCAATTCATAGCAACTTTGCTTTCCAGTGAAGGAATTACCGGTATTGATGTAAACTGTCCCAACAAGGATGGGATAACTCCAATGTATTTGGCAAAGTTCATAGGTGGCGACTCTTGTAAGGGGTACGGTCCATGGTGCAAAGTAGTTGACGTAATCAAAAGCCATGGTGGGACTCTCCATTATCCTACGCTGGAAGCGGAATACTTCCTGATCTTCAATATCTTTTTTGGTATGAACCCAAGTTCGCTGTTTCTGGAGCTTACTGAGGATGATATAATGGCTCTTCAGGAGAACTGTGGACGCGACGAATGCCGGGAATATAAGAACGCAAAATTCGACCTTTTCAGAACATCTGACGAAGTCGATAGAGTCCACAATGATTACCAAAAAAAGGTGGACAAATGTTCCACATTTATGGAAGACTATCCGCATGACGTAAAGTCAAAATTGCCGCATTTTTCATTTGTAGTATTCGTCCTTAGCCAACAACTGACCGTAAAATTTACTTTTTTTCATGTTCGAAATTCCTTTGTCACTTTTCTGGACAACGAAATCGAAAGATTGAAAGAACTTCTCTATACCGCGACCAGACCTCATGCAGAAATGGCCTGCAAAGATGCTTCAAAGAACCGCGATGAACGAGAAGAAGAACGTATTGATATTGACATTTGTTCTCAGTTTCATAAACAAGATCTCGAGACTGTAGTTCACAAGTCGTAATTACAAACAAAGTTTAAATTTAGTCATTGAAAGTTCAGACCATGTAAAATCGCATATGCCTTTCAATGGAAAGCTACCACGCTTTTTAGCAAAGATGAACTTTGCGTTGCACAGTTACGATTCAACGTTGAACTGTGACTGGCAAACAATTGCCATTAAGTACGCACAGCTCAGTTTTCAGGTCCGTAACTTGAACATTTGGCGGCAAGCCGTACACGAAACGTTAACAGTACCAAGCGTTTCAGATTTTTTGTCAGAAAGAATGAAAAACGTTATTCTTCATCCATCCGAGGAATCGCGTAAACTAGTGTTAAAGCTTGCGTCAAGGAAGCCTACAGACACATTTAACTATCTTAGAGTACTGAGATTTACAAAGCCACCTATGTGGCACGAAACGTTTTCCAGAGGCAACTTTGGGTGAAGATTTGGATGTGGAACAGAATATCGCTGTCATTTTGACTTTTACTACCCACAAAGGACGCGTTTTGAAGAAGATTTCGGTAGCTGTTAAACTGTTGATTTGAATTCTCTGAGTTTTAAACAATTCATGGCATCTTCCAGGAATCCTCTTGGAATTGATAACGGGCAAGAACCTTTTGTTAGTGTTGTAGGGACATTTGGCTGTGTGCATGTCAGGACTGGTCGTAAGACAGCCATTATATACATGTATGTTAATTATGCAGGACAAATTATTTTATTCATTCCAACCCAGGTGTTTCATTGGTGCTTTCTACGAAAGCTACAAAAGCAAACTGATCTATCAGTGAGTACAATTGCAACAACAAAAAACTGTCTAAGGGAAGTACAGACTACATTTTATTAAATATAAAATTAAAGATAAAATAAGAAATAAAATTCACAGAAACTCGTGATCACGGGTGACGCGTATTGGGCATGCAATTTCACGTTTTAAGTATGAATACAAATTAAGGAGACTTTTTTATTATTTACCACACTCAATCAAACAAGACTCCTCTTTATGATAAAAATTGTTTGGGGGAAACTGTTTGCATTAATTCAAGCCATTTTTGTACACAAGGAAGTAAATAGCTATACTGAGAACTACAAATACTGTATTTGTAGCTGGATTGAAAAAAAAAATTAAAAACTTCACCAACCGAATTCTTCTAGTGAACGCGCACAGTCATCGCGGACATCAAATCTTAGGAAAAAATTTAGCCAAAGTTTCTCACGTTTTTGCTCAAGAAGGCCACATGGCTTTTTCCCAAACAATTCTCCTTCTGTGAAAGATTCTATTTATTAGTGAGTGGCACAAGGATACTCAACCAAAAAAAAATCCGAGTTCTTCCAACAGGAGTCGAACTATGACCTTCCGATTCCTAGTGCTCTACCACTGAGCTATAGGAGACTCGTGAGAGGTAGTCTTTCAACTACCATTTTTAAAGTTAAACAAATGTTCACAGTTTTTGGATTCGTGCAGTGGAAGAATGTTTTTTACCTACCTATTTCTTGTGAGTTCAATTTTATCCTTGGTTCAATTTTTATTTTCCTTTGTCCTTTTTTATGTTAATAAATGATAATGAATATGAAACAAAAGAAAATAAAAATTGAACCAAAGATAAAATTGAACTACAACATATTGCATTCATTTACCTTTGCATTTTAACTTGTATATATATCCGTTCTAATTTTTGAACTTTCAAATTGTACTTTGTAGGAAGGTTACGCTAGTAGTATTATTTCTAGTATATAGTGCCACCCTCGCTAAATAAAGGTTTTATTGTTATACTCTCTATAGACATGTTTACTCTCTTGCTTTTCGTTTTTGAAATTTTACAATTACTGAATTACTTGTGCATCAGGTTATTCGCAGTATGCCAACTGCAGTCTCTGCTGCCACAAATAGTATGCGTGGCCTGTTTAATATAATTGAAGTATATAATTTACAAAATGAATGACTAAAAGCAGATGGAAATGTTTTCTAAAAACGTCTCTGCCAAACATGGTCAGTTTATGCATTATGAAACTATTTAGAAACAAAACCACTAACAGAATGAGCTTTACATTTGTGTGCCGGCCTTTGCAATAGTCATTTATTTTGTGATAATACTATATATTTATGACGTGCACTGTAAATATTTATTTTTGGCCAGTATCGAAATCGACACCGTATCAATGTGAAAATCAGGTATTTGTCAATCTAAGCCAGGCCCTCAAACGGTCGCCAAAGTTGTGGAAGCTACTGCGCACGTTCGTTCACCGGACCAGCTCACGCATAAATAAGAATGTGCTGAAGGTTTGACCTCGGAAATCGGATTCAACAACACTGATTGAATACAGCTCTGTTGTACAATGTTGAACGCTGCGACCAAGCGAAGTGTCGGGCCATCTTGTTGAAAGTTGTTGAATGTGGCTGAATCATGTAAACTGTGTTTCCTGCATGTGCATGCATTCGAAATCCCTAAATATTGTTGCATTTGCCGGCAAAACGAACCCGTGAATGTTGTTCAGATCTGAGGAAAACGAAAAGTAGAATGCGATGCCGAGTCGAAAGTTTGCTCGTGATAAAACTTGGTTTAGCACTATTCAACATCATTCAATAGGTGACCAAACACATTCACCCGGGGTGGCGGTACTTCGGATTTAAAATGACGGGGAGGTGCGAAGAAAAATTTTTGCGTCTGAAATTCACAATTTCGGGATTTTTGTGGGGGTAAGAGAATTTAGCCAGTATTTTATCGGTGGTTTAACTTAAGTAAGGCTTTTTTTTAGCTCTAAGCTTATTAGATTATTACAGAAAGTATGATGAATAAACAAACCAGAACATTCAATTTTTACTTACGTTAATCCTCATTAGAAACATTTAATAACTTCTGGGTTATAGTTTAAAGTTGCAAAATTCAGCGCGATTTTTTTGGGTTAAACTTTGGTTCAGGGGACTTTTGGGGGGTTTGCCTTCAAGCCCTAGGGATAATTTGGGTTTTGATTTTTGTCCCCATTCGCACCTCCCCGTCACTGGAAATCTGGAGTAACCCCCCCTCCCCGGGCATTCACCATGCCTGAATTCAACAATAAAAAGGTGTTGAATTGAAGGAAATGCTGAATTCGTTTAACCAGGACCTTAAGCATGTCGTTGTCGATGATACACATGATAGGCTGTAGTGAAGGTGAACGTCACTCGTGCCTAGTCCACTCTGGATGTTCTTGGAGTTCTCTTTGACTGATTTCTGTATCTTCGGGAAAGTCTGCAACAGTGCAAACATAAAAACGTGAGCGTTGTTAAACATCAAAGATATGAACATGGTGAAATGTTGACGGCACACGGTGGTGTATCCTGGAGGCAGATGAACTCTGGAAAACGTGCCACTTCACATTTTTGAAACCCATTCCCGTTTTCTGTGAGGCAGGCTGTTGCAAGAAAACCAATCAACAACTACGGGATAATGTTTTGACTAAGCTTTTAAATATTCACTGAAATTTGATTTGACCTACAACGGTATTCTCAGAACAGGACTTACACCAAAAAAGAAAGACTACTTTAATACCTGATGACGAAGCTGAGCACAAGTCAAGTTTTCGTAGTGTGTTTACAATGTTTTCAACCGTGTCCTTCCTTTCAACTGCAATGGTAGCATTGTTATCGTCGCAATACTTGAGAAACCTTTCATTATAACAAATAAAAATACATTAAAAAGAAAGGTAACAGCTGTAATTGCTACGTAATTATGTTCCATATAGAAAATTCCTCACTACCACCACAAGCACGTAGGTCAAGAATCAACAATAGAATATGACATATTAATCCATAACAAAGAATTGGACAAGACCTTTGTACTTACCTTTCTTCTAGGTAACTTTTACCTTTTAATGCTCTTAGTCGTATGAGGTTGCAAACAAAGTATTTCAGGTAATAAAGGGTTGTTGTACTTACTTAGTCCAGTTCTGGTCCATGAAGAGCGTGTCCGGGTTCCCTATTATGATCAGCAGAGCCTGAGCACGCGTAATGGCTACATTGAATCGCTGAAAATTATGACAGAACAAAAGCGTGTGGAGTAAAATAGAAATCGCTTATCAAGTTCTGTAATTTAGCATAATTCTACATCATATGGTACAATGAGAAGGAGTGCAATCGGGAAAAATAAGGTCAATTAACTTACTGGTGTAGCCTGTTATGAACTGATTTATTGGGTTGATTTCTTACCAATTACACTATTAATAACACTTATGGATCAACTGAGGGCGATCTACCTTTGGGTTATCTAAAAATCCAAGATGGAATTCTTTGTCCATGTCTAAGTACTCCTTGTTGGGGCTACGGACAGTTGACAAGATGATCACTCGTCTTTCTTGTCCTTGAAACTCCTCCACGCTACCAACTTTGATCCCGGGTCCAAAGCGTCTTTTTTCGATAATCTTCTGAATCTTTTGAACCTGATCAAAGAAAGAGAAAATGGAGGGTTCAAAATGGACTTTTCCGTTCCCCCTTGCTGCTGTTAATTTTTTTATTCTCATCATTCTTGAGCCCGCTGTGGTTTGGAGATTAATAGTCTACGAGAGCATCAAACCACAGCTGGAAAAACCGATGCTGGTAGGGTAGGAGATTTAGCATTCGCTCAGATTCACTCTTACGAAGCTTTTGAATCTCTTCACGATCGCCAATTTACCTTATTTTAACTCAGTTGGCGTCAATATAAAGTGTTGCACTTTCCCCATCAACGCAGTATCACAGTTTCTGTAAAGACTAATTCCTTTATCATCTGGAGCAAAATGACTGGGTTGCATGATTCGCATTCCGGTTTCCGACAAAGATTTCAATACATTTCCGCATCTCGCCAACAAAATATGGTATTCCCCACGTCAATTTGTTAATTAAATCATACCGCACCCTCGATCCCTAATTGATTTCACGTCAAATCTATTTTCAAATAACCAAGCTCCAAACGGATCAAATGGTGCTCCTGGTAGCCTATGCTACCTGACTTCAAAAGTCTTATTGCTCTTGCTTTATTTCAATATCATCTTTAATTTTCCTTACTTGTCTCTTGTAAGGAGAGATCACTCCAATCATGTCGGGTCGCAAGTGTTTCAGTCCTCGGCTTCTCACGTTGTCATCTAACAGATTCTTCAGGTAACGTTCAATTGTTTCTACCTCGGGTACGTTAAAGAATGAAGGACTGTTCTCTTCTCTTTCGTCTTTGCCATATACCGGGTGGAAGATGATTGGAAAGTTCTTATTGGGCAACTCCTCCCAGCCGAGCATCACGTTCCTTGAACGAACAGTTTAAAAGTAACTTATGAAAAGCATTTAGGTGCACTCGGGCCATAGGCTTAATACATTACTGTCTCCCTATCCCCGAGATTCTTGTTTTAGGTTTATTGCCTCAGCTGTTATATCCGGTGCCTACATAGCGCCATATCACATTCATCCATCTCATTGCGCCTTACCGATATAATTGTGAGAATGATTTTGGAGTTAAGCTAGTAGAAACGCCTCTGGCAGCTGCTATGTCATCTCACCAACCCATGAACGAATGCATGACATTCAATGAAGGTGTTCCCAGCCAGGGTCCTCAGTAGTTACTTTACGTCCCCAGACGGGACAGCTGACGTTACGTGGTCTAACCCTTTGCAAATCTCACAGCAAGAGCAGCACCAACTGAACTAACCAGGTATATGGTTTTTTTACATCTGGATGAAGAGACAGACCGTGGAACAAAGTGTTCTAACTCCGAAAGACTGAATATGTGTGGATCGCTCATATCACTGACACCAAATTTTAAGGCTAAACGTTCGACTCGCTTTCTTTCTCCATACAAGTTACTGCTCATCTTCATGAAACGTCGTATGTCTAACCTAAGTTTACACTAGCAGTCTGGTACCCTGTCAGAGAGCTAACAGGACATTGGTACAGTTTCTAAATCATCTTACCTGAAATCTCCCGCGCATTCATTCAATTCATTATCGTAAAAGAGTTGTTTGGGAATCTCGATTATGGCTCGGTGTGAACGGTAGTTATTCACAAGTTTAGTCAGCAGATCCGTATTGTAACCTCCCTCAGCATCACGACAATACGTGTTGCATGAATCCATCAAGCGTTCCAGAAGTGAGATGTCTGTACAAAAATAAAAGGTAACAGATTAATGCAGCGAGAAAAGCTTAGCTTGCAAGTGGGAATTTCTTATTGAGGGACAATGAAGTACCGATAATATTCCCAACCATATATTCCGAATAAAAAAGCCTTCATGGTCCAAAGAATGAAGTACCGTTGTAAAGTTATGAAATTTAGCTTCACAAGGGATATAATTAATTTTTTCGTTTTTCAGCAGAGAACGGAAAAGAAAAGAAAAGAAATAAAACCATCATGGACACGCTTGTTGAAAGAATTTCGTCACAATTTGGCAGATTTGGCAGAAGTAACATGTTTTTAATGACGTCGATAATTATTCTCTCCTTTTAAGAGGTCTAATTTTTTTTGATGCAGTGGACGCTCGCTCTCTCGAACACGCAAGAGAAACCAAGAAAGTGTTCTGGATAGCCAATAGTAAATAAGAGAGCAATATCAATCAAGAGAATCGAGTATCAGTTCGAGATAGCGGGGCGACTAGAGATAACCGGGATCGAGATATAAGCGGGGAACTCGAGATAACCTGGGGTTCAAGATAACAGGGGCAAATGTTACCCTCAAGAGCTTATGGTTGACATTTGTATACGGCAATAACAATTTTTAAATCCTTTCAGTTTGCGGAATACTCACGGAGACCAAATTTCTGCGTGGTTAGCGACCTAAGTACTGGCCCCAATTGCTTAGGGTCTCCGGCGAGCACCAGCTGACCGCCCCTGGGGTGATTAGGGTCCAGTAGGTCCGCTATCGGGATGATGCATTCAGGCTCAGTCGCATGGCCAGCTTCGTCGATGAAAATGTGCGTGAAGTGAGTTCGAGGAAAGTTTGCTGAAACCAATCTGACAATAAAGTATCGAGTGCTCAGTCATACAAACTGCGATTATCAAAGCACACTGTTTCATAAGTTGAAGATAATGGTGTCTGAGTTTAATTCCTTTTAATTATAATCGGAATGCTTTGTAAACGGTGAAATTTATACGTAATAGCAAGCCAATTTACTTTAAGTAGTGGGTTGATTTGCTTTTGGATTTCATTTTTTTGCTATCTCAAGCACGTTAAAGTATGGGTTAGGGCCACCGATTTGGAAAGAATCTAAAACCAATAACAACTTGTGGAACTTTATCGAAAGACGAATATCAAACGCAATGTTTTTGATAACAATTTGCAGTGAACGTATTATTCATCGAAACAGGTCAAGTGACAAGAGATAAAATAAAGGATTTCAAGTAGGAAAAAGAAACTAAACTATTTATAGGCACTATTATACACTAGTTCCATTGTTTTTGTTTGTTTACTTTTGCCAATTATTCAATAATTTTGAATAGTTATCGTTAGTCGAGTTAAGTACAACTACTCTAACACACACGACCCTGATTACTGAACCTTAAGGGATTTAAGGCCGTTACATAAACTTAATTTACTGTGAGAGTTTCACGTTTACTAGGATTACAATAGAGAAGCAGTTTTAAATTCATGCTGATATTAATTGGTTCTTTAAAAATAGTAAATATTGCCCAATCGTGTGGTCCAGATGCACGAATATAGACCGAGACGAAATCAATGCCCACAAGTATACGAAGAAAAAAACCAGGACAATCTTGCTTTGCTGCCTCTCGGCAAACAACTCCGACAACCAATCAGTTTGCACGTTTCTATGGATGTCTGAGGAAGGCAGACAAATAGCTAAATAACGAATATAAATAACTACAGGAACAACTAGTACAGGTTGACAACATTTGACTCTCAACACTTACCTTCCTGCGGTGACCAGCGTGGTGACAATAATGCGGTAGTTGGTCATCAAGTCCTCTTTAGACGGATAAAACACGGATAAGCCATATTTGCAATTGGGCCTCTCTCCAGAAAGGCATTGTTGCTGTCATCGGTGACCTGAATCTCGATAGGTTACGACCTAATAGGAGTGAAGGCAAACTGATTATTGATTTGGAATCGGAACAGGGGTTCGAATGCCTAATAAAGGAGCCTACTCGAATTGAAAGGAAAGGTGCGACAACCACCAGCACTTTAATTGATGTTTTGCTTACCAACAGATCTGACATGTTCATGCAATGTGGTACCTACGATACAGCTTTGAGCGATCACCTGTTAATATACGGCTTGATGAAGGAGACAGTAAAGCGTTATCAGAATAAAATTATCACTTTTAGGAATTATAAGAATTGTGACATGGAAGTGTATACAAATGAGTTAGCCACAGCTCCATGGCACGTGGGAGATCTGTTTGATGATGTAGACGATCAGGAATATTACTGGAAAACTATGATGAATGATATAGTGGATGAATGTTTTCCCTTGAAAAAGATGCGGGTGAGATCTAAAGATGTCCCTTACATGACAACATCGTGGAAAAATGCTATAAGGGTAAAAAGAAGAGCCGCTGCAAAGTATTACAATGACAAATCTGCGCACAACTGGGAGGTTAAACAACGGTGTCGCAATGAAGCAACGAGACAACGCAGGATTGCAATTAAACAATATTGGAAAAAGAAAGCCAATGACCTAACGACAAATCCAAAAGAATTTTTCAAAACCTTTAAACCGTTTTTGGGATCGAAGACTTGTACTGACAAACAAGCAGAAATTAACCTCAAAGTTAACGGCACTGTAGTCTGTGATCAAACAACCGTTGCCGAGACTCTAGCATGTCACTTTGCCACCCTTGCCGACAGTATTGGCGGAGACAGGGCTCAGCAATCAGAGAAACAACTATGCAATCACTTACCGCTTACCGCAAATCTCATAGCTGCGAGACAACCCTTGTCTCCCTGGTGGAACAATGGAAACTTGCGAGGGACGGGCACCAATGTGTAGCTGTTTTATCTACGGATATGTCTAAAGCATTTGACTCACTCCACCCGCGACTCATGCTTAACAAGTTAAGAGCCTATGGTTTTGAGGAAAACACGGTCAATCTTCTACGTTCGTATCTCTCCAACCGACAAAACAGAATCAGAATGGGATCACAGACAAGTTCTTGGCAAGTGATAAACAGAGGATGCCCACAAGGATCTGCGTTAGGGCCACTTCTTTGGAACATCTTCCAGAACGACCTGGCCTATGAAATTAAATCGAACCTTTCTATGTACGCGGATGACCATCAGATTTACGAAGCAGGAAAGGATCTCGCAAACGTAAAGTCATCACTTAGCAGGAATGCAGATAAGGCTTCTAAATGGTATGAAGACAATATGCTCAAGGGTAACTATAATAAATACAAAACCATGACAGTGCAGAATAAAAGAGAGATAACAAATCTGACCATGAGCGTTCAAGGAAATGAAATCGAGTCGACAGAGAATCTGAACCTTTTGGGAGTGACGATAGATAGTAAGCTAAACTTTAACCACCATATCAACAACGTGTGTAAGAAAGCAAGTCAAAGGATTGGAGTCCTTATGAGACTGAAAAACCTGATACCAACAGAAGCAAAGCTGCAACTATATAAAGCTGCCATTTTGCCACACCTAACTTACTGTCACCTCACCTGGCACTTCTGCAAGGCTAGCGACAGGAGAAAGCTTGAACGCGTACAAGAAAGAGGACTTAGGGCAGTATTTAAGGATAAACAATCTTGCTATGAGGATCTACTGACAAAAGCAAACATACCATCGTTGTACAACAGGCGATTACAGGACATTGCCATCTTCATGTATAAAATTAAGCATAAATTGCTGTCAGAGAGACTCTGTAATCTTTTCCACTTAGACAGTGGCTTATATAATTTAAGAAAACGAGAATTTGTTCAACCTCGATTCTCTTCGGTAACATATGGAAAACACTCACTTCGTTACCTAGGGCCCAAACTTTGGAATGATCTCACTCCTAGACTAAGAAATTTACCCTCTTTGAAGCAATTTAAGAACGTTATACGTGATCGGGACCTCACTGCGCTTGCTGCAAATGTCAGTGATTGTCGAGGCTGCAACCTATGCCAAGAATGACTGGCCGCCAACATTACATGACGTAATTTTTATTTTTAACATAATTTTTATTTTATATTTTAATATAGTTGAAGAAACAGAATTTTAATATATTTTTACAGTTTTTTGTAATTAGGCTCTTTAAATGTATATAAATATTTTTCCATTTTATATATATTAATTACGTTTTTAGTTAGGCAGGTTAGGTGTCCACAATTAGTAGAGGGGACTTTTCCCCTCAGCTACTACAGTTTTTGACACGTTAATAAAGTTATTATTTATTTATTTATTTATTATGTAGCACGGGGTCAAAATTTATCACTCGGGCATCCTGATGAAAAGAACTATCCTACTTAATATGCACTCTAACTAGTCGGAAACAATAACATTATCGAAGGTATATGACTTTCTGAAAATTACCGAATGATTTAATACTTATCTCGACTAAAAGGACCTTGAAATTCAACAGACCGAAAATTGCCATGAGAGCTCAATTCTTATTCGCCTAGATACTGCAGCTTCCTTTCCCGACCTTAAAATCTTTTAACTTAGAAGTCTGGTAATAATGTATAACTATCTATTCAAAGCAGCTCTATCCAGTTTGCTAAAAACTTGAAATCGCCAAGATTAATCTTTACTTGGAAAACCAGGTTTGGTTTGCTCCAATCGTTTGCAGAAAACTGTCAGTGACAGTCCGTGGCAGGTCAGTATAGGAAGGACCGGTAGATCCTCCTTTTGCGGATTCTCATTAACTTTTTTGTAGTACACCACCCCCACCACCACCACGATTGTATTGTTCCAGCATCACTACCGTGGCTTAACCCTCTGGCGTACAAGCGGTGGGGGAGGGGTGGATGCCACCCCCCCCCCATAAGGTTTTTCTTGAATTCTTCCAAGACGAATTATTATCTAGACCTGCCGTTTTCAGTAACTGTGCGCATATCCCTTAGACACGTCTTGACACAGCTTTGGTGAGAATCGGTTGCTATGGTTACGAGACATGACGTCATAAGTAGCAGGTGGTCAAGCCATTTTTAAAAATGCGTGTTTTTTACCCTCTTAGGTGAAAAATGCAAAAGATGTCAACAAAAAGCAGCAAAATGTTTAATTGTGTCATATTCTACACGAGTATCAAAAATTTGCATTTTACAACATAACATAACATGAAATTTATTTACACACGAATTTTGAGTAGCCAGAAAGGATAATATCTCCCTGCAACAACAAAAAAAACGTGAAAACAAAGAGAGAGAGAGAAAAAAAAAGGAAACTCATTTACTTAACAAATATCTAAAATAATTACCTAAAAATTTGCATTGTTCATTGAAAAGAAACTGTTTCCAAAAGATGTTTAAAACTAGTTAAAGAACATTCTCTTCTGATATTATCTGGTAGTGAGTTCCATAATTTCACCGTATAATATTTAAGAGTGAAAGAGTACAGGCCGTACGTATAGCGTTTATAACGTTTTCTGAGAATTTCTACCAAGTTGGCTCCCAAAATGGTTGCCATCTTGGATGACGTCACAGGCCCCCAGCAGCGCGGCAACCTATAATATGTACCTCACCTTTTAGAGCACATCACAGGCTTTCGAAATATTGTAACATAACAAAAACCCAAGGGGGAGGGGTTCTATCAACGCCCTTCGCCCCCGGTTGTACCACGGTGGGGGTGTTACTTTGCTTGTACGTCCGAGGGTTAAGTTAAAACGTTAATGAGAATCCACAAAAAAGAGGATTAACCGGTCCCTCTTATACTGCTCCTGTCCGTCCAAAAGCATCGAAATTTCGCTTCCTTAATTTCCATGCCATATAACTAACTGAAGTGCCAGCAAATGTACGACTAGACTGGATAGAAAGATTCTAAAAAGCAAACAGAGTAAGTATTTTGAGGATAAAGTGCAGGATACGGTTATAAATTTGGAAGTGGATTACACGTACAGTTCATATAATTTAATTCTGGTCAGGTAGTCCAGAAATTAGAACTGCCATTCTGATGGAACTTGGAATTTTTTAGTAGTTATTTTTCCCTAGTTTAAACTTTTTGTTTTTATCTATTTTGGCGATAACAAATGATAAAAAGTAAGGCCAAGCTCCTGGCCATACTTTTAGAACTTACGATAAATCATTTCCAGTAAATTTCGTACTTGCATTACATAGAAACGCCCAACCAACCCGTTTCGGTGGAATTCCGGTTTGGACGGCCTTAATGGCCTCAGATATTCGGACTATAAGAAAAACTAGACGATTATTTAGGTAAAATGTCGCTTCGTACTTTTGTAATAACGGTAGACAAAATGATTCCTTTTTTTCGAAGGGGCAATAAGCTTACCTTGCCAACAGCAGCTCGGAAATTCGGGCGTTAAGTTTTCATGGCATGCGGTCTGCTGCAACTCAAGTGTTCAGCAAATACCCCCAAGTGATGATAACACAGAAAATGACTTTTAATAACGGTTTTTGTTAATTTTTCTTGTTGGATGCACCTGCTTGGACTGTTTTTTGGCAGAGACATGAGCTCGTTACGTTAGGTAAATGTAAGAACCTTTGAGCGTTACCTTCAGCGTCTGTGGCACCAATTGCCATGGTCTTGATGCAGCATACATTCTAAATAGCTTGCCTTTATCAATGTGGCTCAGCAACCGTTCAGCCAGCAGGTCAGCGGCACTGTTTTCAGGCGCACAGGCAAGAATAACACTGGAATCAATTAGGCTGTGGACCTACGTGTTTTAGGGAATACAAGACGTTTTTTTGACACGTGCGTTCAAAAGATTGTTCAGCTCCATATATTGGCTCACAGCCTCGTGTAACGTAACGAGCTTTAGTTGCTTGTCTTTGTTTTGTTTTGATCAAGAAAGAAACAACTTGACATGACTATGGGTTATTCAAATTTTTTTATAAGTGTCATAAAAACAAACTGGGTCATCGTCATAATTATCATCATCGTGATCGTCGTCCTCGTCGACTTCGCCACCTCCGCCACCGCTGTCTCCGGGAAAGATGGGGTACGCAATAAAGTTTTATACGGGGAGGCTCCGCCAGGAGGTTCAAACACTTACGCTTTAATATACTAATTTTCACCAAAACGGTACCCCATATACCTAGACGAAAATTGCACCCCTTCCTTATACTTCAAGGATAAGCCAATAAAATAGAATTTCAGTCGTTCTGGTTCAGTTGCTCAAAAGCTGCAAGCTTTTATGTGTTTCGCGTTGTCATTTCTGTCAAAATTTGACACCCTTTCATACACGTAGTTTTAGCTGCCATCTCTTCCACTTTGCAGTAGATCTTGTGACCCTTTCATGTACTAAAAGGGCAAATTTTCCGGCCCCTTAGTATACCGCGAGCTTAAAAAAGGCACCCATTTCGGGCGGAGCCCACTATAGGGAGCACTTCCCCCCCCCTGGCGTTGTCTTTTAATACCAGTCACTGTCATCGTCATTTTCATCATCGCTAAGTTGCAAGGTTGCAAGGTTGTGCTTATGAAGGCAGTCTTTCAAGCACCCAAATCAAAGTAGAATTGAGGAAACTGTCAGCACCTTTCCAACATTTTATATTGTGGCACTAGCTGATAAACGTTTTCAGCAGCCAGTTGATGTGGCAGAAATGGGAGGTGATACCACTGACCTGTTTGATGGCCTCCACTAAAGTAACAGTCTTTCCTGTTCCGGGGGGACCAAACACAAGATAAGGGGCGGGGCGAGAGGATCCTGACACAATCTTCTGGACTGCCTGCTGCTGTTCGCTGTTTAGATTACGATCATAATAGGATCTGAAACAGTGTGATTAAACAGGTCAGTAACTGTTCTAGGTTAGGCCTAGCTGCTAATGTAAGACAGCTATCTTTTTATATTAACAAATACATTGATAAGGTTTATGATCTTAGCTAGGGCGACCAATCGGCTGATGGATGCATGCATAACTGGGTGGACAGATGGATGGGTGGACAGATGACGTTGACAATGACGTTGACAGTTGTTCTATATGAACACGGTTTCCATAAAATTATGATATTTATTAATCTCGAATCCGTTGACGGAAGACGATCTGAAAAGGGACCACTCGCGATCAGTAAGAAAAAGCTGGGAATGATTATCTGTGGACGGGATGACTTGTTACAACAATTTCTCGAGTTCACTAAATGATCTGAAGTAAACTCTTACATGATTTTCTTTTTAATCTCTTCTCTTCGAGTAAGACTTTCTACTTGAGGGAAGAGTACATTGCGCATTTCCGGCCTGTTCACTGATGCAATCCTCTCACATGCGCGGTGCTCCATCTGAACTGAAAGGCGGTTAAATGTAAACTGGATGTGAAACTTCTTTCCCTTTACAAACGGCATACTGGATAGAAAAACAAGAGCAAAAAGTTTTTTTTAGAATTTTCAGCAAAATGTACAGGCTCGTTATCAGCTAGCGTTATTCCCTTGCTTGAGCCTGGTCCCTGCACTGAGCTTTGCAAGTCTCCATCCTTGCCCCAGACTTCGCGCATACTAAGATTACCCCACCCTCGCATTCAATAGGCTCCACGGTGCAGTCAACAAGATAAGTGGACGCCTGTGTACCAGGCTGCCGCAAAACAAGACCGAATTTTAGGTAAAGCCGCCGTATTTAATACTTACTCTCTGCTAAATCCCAGCTTAACATTCAACAGTTCAACTTTATGGACAATTCCTTCGTAACGATGCTGTCTCGGCTTCCCATCCTCATAAGCAAAGATTCTGTCACCACGCAACACTGACGGACGGTTCTCTGCAAGGCCTGGTACCTATTACAAAAGTTTGTTTTAACTTATGTTTAACTTATCTGTCCACAGCTTTGTGTTCTCGTTTGTTAAATCTCCCGTGGTTTTTATTTGTTTGTGTGCTTGTCGATCTCTTACGCGAAAAAGGTCTGTAAACAAGAAGGATTATGCTAGGGTGTAAATGGTTGACTGAGGGAAGAAAACGTCAAAACCACCAAGTTTCTCACTCGACAAAAGGAGCCCAAATCCCTAAATCCGTAAAGAGCTATTATGTTACCCTGCGACCAGGCAGGTTTTTTTTTTTCGAAGCGAGAGGGACAGGAGCGAAAGGGAGAGAGCCTGATCGCAGTTTTCTGATTGTGTCATATACTTTTTTCCCAAGTTACCCTCAAGATTTGAAATTTTAACAAATTTTCTTGTCTGATAAAATAACACCCAGAGACTAGCACCCAGTCATTGGTCTGTATCAAAAAGTTATTCTAAAAGGTGAGTTACCTTTAAAACAGTTTGAACCTAAACTATGCACAGTTTCTTTGAGATGTCGTGTCTCAAAAAAGAACAACATTGTTTCTTAGGCCCCCGACAAATGAAAGCAACATTGAACCAACATAGTCCACGATGTTGAACGGGGTTGCCAAACCATGCGAATTCAACATCCCGATTAATTATCAGTCAAGGAAATGTTGAATGATGTTTGGTAATTGATGCAAATCAAATTTCGTTCAAAAATTCAGGATCATTTAGCATGATCCAACCTAGTTCAACAGGGTAACCAAACGTGTGTAACATGTTGAATTCAACAACGTTGAACGTTGTTGAATGAAAATATGTATCCGTTTGTCTGGGGCGTAAAAAAAAACAATTTATGAAGAATGCCTGTAACATGACAATTTAAGGAATAGTAACACCACACCCACCTCTAATATGAGAAGCCTTTTGTCAGCCCTATCCTGCTCAAAAACTACTTCCCTCATGTCGTAATGCCTGATATCCTTTTCCATTTGAATTTCTTCCAGCTGAAGAAGTAACCGAAACTTGGATTTGTAGTTGTCAAAATTCAGCTTCTTCTCCAGCTCTTGGCTACATATTAAGAAAAGAATCGGATTTCAAGCCTTCACTCTGCCGAAAATTAATGATGATGATGATGATGATGATGATGATGATGATGATGATGATGATCATGATGATGATGATGATGATGAGGAGGAGGAGGAGGAGGAGGAGGAGGAGGAGGAGGAGATGAGGATGAGGATGAGGATGAGGATGATGATGAGGAGGAGGAGGAGGAGGAGGAGAAGGAGGAGGAGAATGAGATGAGGAGGAGAATGAGATGAGGATGATGATGATGATGATGATGATGATGATGATGATGATGACGACGACGACGCTGATACCACCTGCTTATTACAAATTCGTTGACATTACATGAAGTTTTATTTTTCTACGAACATGAACTGTGCGTTGAAGAAGAGCACGTGCGAGAATTGAGAAGATAAGCTTGATTCGTGTAGATTCTGTGACATCTAGTGGGTTCTTGAAAGATTCTATTAAATTCTTGAGTACAGTCCAAGTTCGAGATTTCTAAAATAGGTATATTAGGCTAAAAGGAATGATTATGCAGGGACCGCGCGAGGGGTGGTGGGCTGAGGGGGCGACTTTTTGCTGCCTGATTAAAAAAAAAATGAAAAAGTTGGAAAGTTTATTAGTCAGTGATTAGTTTCAGGGTTAACCAGTATCTGGTTTCCCCCAGTTAGATCTAATTTTCATATTGACCAAACAAAAACATAATAGAAACGGACTACTCGTCTTGCTCTCGTTTGTCTTGGTTAGTTGCAACTCATGTGCGCTCTAGGGAACTCTATCTTGAAGAGTTTGAACCTGCTCAGATTTTAATTACAATCGACGGAAGTTGACACTCTCGCTATCGTTTGGCCCCTAACTCTTGTGAACTCTCATTGACTCTCTTCTGCTCTTAAAGAGTTTGAACTTTTGTCGACTCTCGTTTCTGTCTGGCTCGAGCTTTACGAACTGTAGTCTGTCTCCAGATAGGATTATTGATATTTGCTGAAAATCAACGTTACTTCTTCAAGCTTCTCTATGTGCATGTAAACTTTGCAACTAGTATAGCTGCCGAAAGATCTCTTTCGCCCCTGACGATGACAAATAAGGCAATCAGCAGTCAGGGCATACTAACAGACTAACTTTGGTGAAATATATAGTTCATGATGTTCATTAGACTCAATAGCAGCAAAACGGAAGCCTTATGGATCGGCTCCAAAGCAAACTGTGATCTTAAACTCTGTCCTGAAAAAGATTTTAAATGGCCAAAGAAAAAAGTTAAAGCTCTTGGTGTCTGGTTGTCAACGGATCCTGATATTACAATTTCCCAAAACTACAAGGACAAACTAGAAAGAATAAAGGCGACTCTAGGATGCTGGAAGTTCCGCAGACTTAGTCTGTTAGGGAAAGTATTAATCTTAAAAAGCCTTATTACATCGCAACTAGTGTACGTACTATCCCCTATACAATCAAGCCTAGAGGCAATCAAAGAAATCAATTCAATTTTTTATAACTTCTTATGGAACGGCAAAGGCGACAAACTAAAAAGAAATGTAATGATAAATGACTAGTCTCAAGGAGGACTTAAGATGATTGATATTCTTTCTTTTAATAAATCTCTTAAAGCAACCTGGATTAAAAAGTACCTTGACACTGAAAATGGAGGCAGTTGGAAACTTTTTTTTGATGCAGAACTCCAAAGATATGGAGGTAAATTAGCGATATTAGGGAATCTTAACTCAAAGGACATGCACAGTGTCATAAAGGTATCAGATCCTTTTGTCAAAGAAAGTCTTGAAATTTGGTCAGAGATCTCTTTCGAGGAAACGGTAACATCCTATAAACATCTTTGTTCAGTACCTCTATGGCATAACTCACTTCTAAGAATTGGAAACAAACCTGTATTTTATCAAGACTGGTTTCTCAAAGGTATAAGCAAAGTCAATCATTTAATGGACGACTCCCTTAACTTCCTCTCCCACATATCTTTCCAAAACAAATATAACCTCCGAGTCAAAACTCTAACTTTTTTTGGAATGATGGCAGCAATCAACCATCTTCGCATCCAAATTGCAAGAAACCAGCCGGACAGCCACGAGAGCTTTTCATCAGTTTTTATGACAAGCACAAAGCCATCCCGACTTGTATATAAGAAGCTATTATCAAAAAGGGGTCAAGAACCCATATCAAGTCAACAAAAATGGCAACAGGATATCGACACTGATCAAAAAGTCAACTGGAAAGCAGTTTACCAGCTGGTCTCTCACTGCACAAAGAGCTCAAAACTTATTGTTTTTAATTCTAAATTTCTACATCGGCGACTATCAACCAACAGTTTCTTACATAAATTAGGATTTACAGACAGTGAAAAGTGCACTTTCTGTCTAAAAGAAACAGAACACCTGTTACATCTATTTTGGACATGTGAGAAAACCCAGTCCTTCTGGAATAGTTTATTTTCATGGCTGCAGTCCGGCAGGATCATTGAGAAAGACTCTAGGTCTCTTGGGGCGGACGCTGCTTTGGGTCTGAGGCCGGAGAACTCCAAATATGAACTACAAATCAATTTTTGTTTCTTGATAGCAAAATATTTTATTTGGATCTGCAAACTTAAAGAATGTATTCCAAAATTGAACGATTTTTTATCGTACTTACGTCACTTTTTCAAAATAGAAAACGACGGTAGAACAGTTGCAAAGAAATGGGAACCTCTTCTACCAATCTTGCAATGACAGACCTGGCCCCCAAAAATCAATTCACAAACCTAACAAAACCTCTTGGTCCTTTCAACCCGGTAGCACTTATGCACCATAAAATTACAGAAATGTATCAATGTTTTTTGTTTGTTTGTTTGTTTGTTTTTTATTTTATTTTTTTTATTCTTTTTGCTTCCTTTCATTTCGCTTCTTGTGCTGATTAGCTAATTAGTGTTTTTTTTGTTTTTTTTTTACTGTTAAATAAAGCATTGTTAAAAAAGTAGTGTGCTGTAAATAATTTCTTGTAAGGGATTTATTGTAAGTAATGTAACGTGTATTGAAAGTAAGAGTAAGTTATTGTAAGTAATGTATTGTGAGTACTGTGACGTGTAAATAAATATAAAAAAAAAAGAAAAAGTTCATGATACACAACTCAACTTTCTCAATTAGACTTATTCTGTAACAATAACAGGTTTTCTTGAATACGTTTTTAGAAAAATGTTTTTGAGTTTGAGATCTTACATGCGAATACGTCAAGATTTCCACCTTGCCGGTTACGACTTAAAATGTGTGTAGAGATGAAAGAACAAGCTCAGGCGCATTATTTCGGGACTATCCTGGCTATTCCTACTCCGGTTTAGAAATAACAGAATGTCCAGAATACCGACTTTCTAAAATAATGCAATTTTTCCTACTGGTTAACCAAAACATTCCGACCGCATTCCGTTTATTTTGTTATCGTGTACTTCACTGAGGGAAGACAATAATGTCCAAACTGAAGAAAACACTAACTGTATATTGTCTTCTACTGTAGGTTAGGCCACCCAAACGTGCCCTAAGTAGCGACATTATTAATCACTGGTATGTCGAAGAGTTTGAAACCCTTAGCATAGCTCTGATCCAGCTCTGATCCTTTACTTATGGGATTTTATAATACAATCAATTTATATTACCCATGGTCCATGTTTATTTATTTATTTATTTTGCTTCGCCTGGTGTTTCCATGTTTCAAATTATACTGCGCATGTTCTATATGATGGGTATAAACTGACAACCTTAAACACACTTGGCCACCCTAGATACATTTTTAGTCAGTAGTCACTAAAAATACAAAAATTTCGCGTAAGGCTGTCACCCCCCTCCCCCCGATCGAGTTAGCCCCCCCCATTTTTAAAACAGGCCGCGCAGTCCCTGTTATGATTACCTCGATAGCATTTTAGAGTAAAAATTTCAAAAGTCTTCGAAAAAGACATTATCCTCGACGTTTTTCCAGCACGGACTCACCTTAGTCCTTTCCCACCTAGACCATGAGCCTGCGCTCTGACAGTGGGGGGAATCAAATAAGAGCCCAGCTTCTCCATAGAGAGACCATTTCTCTGCAACCTGTATACACGAAAAGGCGATTATATAAGTCTTTTTAACCTGCTTATCCCAATATTAAATATTTTACCTTCTCTTCTTTGATGCTATTTCAATCCAAGTCACCAACATTCATGAGGTCATCAAGGTAGGTTATAATCATGGGCCGGTTGCTTAAAGAGAAGATAACTTTATTCAGCGGACAAAATGCTACTTAGCTACTACATTTTATTCGCTGAACAGCAAGTTTCCCACTGGATAAAGCTGCCGACCACTTCCTTGAACATCCGAGACCAGGAAGGAGTGACTTAGGATAGCAAGGCAACGGGCCTAACTACCCTAGAGTGTCAAGTATATACAGGGGTGATTTCTGCCAAAATTAACTTTCAAATTTTGCTATGCTGTCTCCCAGTGCAGTTCTACATATTTTCAACACTTTTATGTAGTCTTTGTATTTGATTATTCTTGTTGTGAATGATGTTGTCGATTTATATCACTGATGTTCCCAATGCTGATATGGTAGCAGTCTGTGCATTCGATTATTCGCATTAGGAATTCTGTTATCCGTTTCCTCGACGCTGTTTGGCCTTATTATTTTGGCGTCCGTGATTCACAACAACAATAAAGAAATGCACAGACTACATAACAGCATTGAAAATGGCCAGAACCACATTGGAAAATAGCATAAAATTTGAAAGTTAATTTGGCGGGAATCACCCTCCTCCCCTACCCTACCCTCCCCTCCCCCATAGACAAGAAGGTACGTACGGTGGAAGTGGGAGACCGGGCATGGTTTTGACGTCCCAAGGAATCTTCTTTGCTCTGCGAGGAGGTTGATATCTTGAAGTGGGCTTAAGTTCTTCGAACAAGTCACTAACAATCTGCACGGCTAGAAATCTCAAGATATGGAATAGCGTGCCATCTTGTCGCTTGAATCTCAAGACGCCGGGAACATACGAATATCCAAATTCACTCCGGCGTTTGCATCCAATTACAAATTCTCTACTTTCACCTGAACAACATAGTAGACACATAATCTTAGTAAGACACTAAATACACCTGTAAGCTAACGTCTGACTGACTGAACAAACACAAAAATTTGTGACCGACTTCCCAGTCAGCTAACCGTATTTAACTGACAGACTGGGTTTCTAACTGACCGACTAACAGTAAAGGACAAAGCAATCAGATCAGCAAACACACGGAAGTTAAGGACAAACAAAAATACTACCTGGGGAAAGTTTGCTCTTATCTGACCCAATGTGTGCTATGTTTGAGTAATCAAATAAATTGATACTCCATAGTAGAGTGATGTCCTTCAGATGAATTTCCTCAGCTTCATTTGTGTTCTCCACAATCAACTTTATCTCTCCGCACGTCCCATTCTGTAGTCTTAATTCAATGACTCCATTTTCGTCTCCAGGTGGCAATGAAGTGACCTCTATTCCATGTTTGTCCCAAACAAGTCCAGGCCTGTTTCAGTAAAAACATAGACTTAAGATCATTTTCATTCGCGTTAAGGGCATCTGCAATCTTAACAATTACTTAGTGTAGTGAAGAGGCCAGAGAAAGAACTCTTCCACAGACTTTGCTTCCTGTAAAACACGATTGCCGAAACGGCGTAACGCAGACTTTCCTTCCGACACAGCCGAACGTAAATGGAAGATGCAGCTGCGCGGTCGCATGCTGAAGGGAGTGACGAACTCAATAGAGTATGTAACATTCATGAAGTTGAAAACGAGTTAAGAGTAATTAATTGAAAGGCTTTTGAAAATGAAGAGTGAGAGACCCAGCACAATATGTTCATTGCTTTTATTTTGAACTAAACAAGGAAGGCTGTACACTGATGTACCATTGTTTTTACAAGGTAGCATGATTGCTCATCAGTTTGCATTTTCCCTTTTGGCCGATTTTTGTTAACGGCGGCAGTCTTTATCTCTGCGTCATCGTAAATTGATGACAATTTAATTATACTAGGCAAACAAAAAAAATACGATAGATTGAAAGAGACCTTGGCATTTAGTGTGTGGAGAAAACATAGGAAGAAAATGTTGAAGAATATGTTTCAAAAACAAAATGCGAGATTTAAAAGTGTCTGTATGACTCTGAGTGCCTGGCAAAAGTTTGAGAAGCCGTCTTCACCTTTTTGTTTCAAACTTTGCACGCCAACTAAATATTACTTCCTCTCTGTAGTTATGATATCTCGCAGTTTATCGGGTGAAAGTCAACTTTCAAGATGAAAACAATGACGTAAGCAATGGTCGAGCTATAGCATTCTCTCTTAGGCCCCGTCCACACTAATGCGTTTTGATTTGAAAACGCATACATAATGATGCGATTTGACCTATCGTTTTCATCGAAAACGGATATATTTGAAAACGCTCTCCACAGTGGAGACATGAAAATGCGTTGTTTCGAATACGCATCGCGTTAGTGATGACGGCGAAAACGGAGGATTTTAAGGTGACTCAATCGAAATTAATGACGCGCTCTATGCCTCTCTAAAAACTCTAATAACATCGTCATTTCTAACTCGATTGCCTTGAAACTTTCGTATTTTACACACAATTTATCGAGGAATAATATGTACGTCAACACGTAGATGTACTGTTCGTTAATTTTGCGCGATTTTGCTTTTATTGAACACTACTTTTTTGATGCACCAAATCGTAGCGCTCAGTTTTGTTAGAATAGCAATTTTATCAAAAAAGTAGTGTTCAATAAAAGCAAAATCACGCAAAAATAACGAAGAGTACATCTACGTGTTGACGTACATATTATTCCTCGATAAATTGTGTATAAAATGCGAAAGTTTCAAGGCAATCGAGTAAGAAATGACGATGTTATTAGAGTTTTTAGAGAGGCATAGAGCGCGTCATTTATTTCGATCGCGTCACCTTAAAAAACGCTGACTCCACTCACATCACGTGAACTAAGATCCAGTCTCCTCGGAAGAAAGAAATCCAAAATGGCGGACAACACGCGCATGCGCAGATGACTATTACAGCGAAGCTTGATCTCGTATCAACGCATTCGAGCATTTTAGTGTGGAAGGGGAAAACGCTGCGAAAACGATAGTGTGTACGCGGAGCTTTTGATGAAAACGCAGCGTTTTGGAAAGTCATCAGTGTGGACGGGGCCTTAGACTCAACATTTTAGGCTACAATTGCTCTTGGTTTCCATTTAAGTGCATATGCATACAAAGAAAAAAAACAAGTTGAGCTTATTTCAAAGGCCTTTAAAATGAGGAAGGATGAAGCTTTCTTTTCTGTAATATGTTCTTTTATTCCATAGATATTCAAGTTTCTGTACTATGTAAACTAGAAATACGTGACTCGCAAAACCTCGCAAAGCCCGAAGAAGGGTGCACAACAAAATTGAGTTATGGTGGTGGGGGAGAGATGGAATTTCTGGTTTAACTGAAAAACCAGTAGCAAACAATTGCTCATAGATGGTGACTAAATATGTCAGCACTCCTGAATAGAGATGAGTGTCATGCCATTGTAAGCGGTCACGATTTGGTTTTGTTGCTAGGCAACTGCAGACACCTTCGAAATATAGATAGGTAACCCGAGATTCGATCCGCGCGCGATCCCCAGCGTGTTCCTGCGCGATAAATCCCGACTAATTTATAAACTTTGCTACGCTCAGAGGGCCTTCTGCCCGATTCGCGAGGAATTAGAAAATTGATGACGTCATTAGTAGTCACAGCGTGGAGACAAATCCCAAAATAAAGAACATCTCTGGAAAAAATTGGTAATCACAACTTGGCAAAAGTATTGTGCCTTAAACGAGACACAAGATAGCACCGTATCATTTTCCCTTGACTCGTAGGCTCTTTATGCTTTGAACCAGATATTTGACTTACGAGTATACAAAAGATCGGACATACAATTGGATAGGGTCTGTGAAGACCATCTCCAATCGTCCTTGCGATCTTATGAATTAACTTTTGATCTTTCGTGCATTCTCAGGACCAGGAGCCATAGTCTCTGATTATGGCTCCTGTCAGGATCTCTTCTTTGGAAGTGGTCCTGAGCATGCCTGTTTTAAGGAAAACAAACAAAAGTGTTTATCATGCAGACTGAAACAAGGAATGATGATACTGCGTCGTCAATCACCTACCTTTCAACTGACTCCCGAATCGTTTGAAGGATATCCTGTTGACGATGACTCACTGTTTTCAAGTGATTTTCGAGAGCAGCAACACTCCTAAAATTCCTACTGCAAATCTTGCAGCAATGCTGTCGACGGCCAATTTTGGCTGGCTCTTCTTCGAACGAACCTGGGTCGGCTTCTGTATCTTCAATGGAGAGCAGTTTAAGAGCAGCAGTTTGTCCGCCTCCGAAGATAACACGACCTTGAAGTCGCTGACATAAATTTAGATGATACGTAAGAGCGTTCAAGATTCTTGAGAACGACATACCAGGTGTGCTGAATAACAGGCAAAATTTCGACAGATATATTTTCTCCAGCTCGGACGCAGCCATATCACACTTCAGGCTTTCATTCTCCAAGAACTCGATGAAAGTCTTCGCAACACTTTTCTCGTCATCTAGTGATCTTCCAGCACGAGACCGCCTCCTATTTCTCCTAGCCGACATCTTTATCACTGAAACGAGATTTCACATTTTTCATAAGTTTCTGGGTCAACAATACCCAGGTGATCTCTCATGCACCAGTGGGTTGACTAAAAATCCTTGCGAGAGCGCTTCAGTTGCTTGCAAAAGTGGTAACACGAGCAACATTAGCTCATTTTGTTAAAATACTTTTTACCTTTTTTTGGTAAGTCAAATTCATTCAGCTCTTTACTAAGCCACACGTAAAAGAAAACAGAGTGGTACGCCTCTCGGCTCCGTCTTTTCCAGTCAGGAACTCAAGCAAGCACGCGCACGACGACGACGGCATCGTGAACGGCATAAAACAATCCTGTACGTGCGTTATATAGTTTGGTACATTTCCTTGCCGTCCTCTGCAAAACAACGACGTGCAATGACCAAATTCAAAGTTTGTAGAGAACGCGAAGACACGACAATGATTTTCTCTTTTTCTTTCGTAACTTGGACGCAGTCCCTGCCAATTCAGTTCTTGAATTATTCGGTAACACTTAACATTATACAAGATGAACAAGTCGGAATAATCACGAAGCAGCTCAAGTAACCAGGAGTTCAGTTTCAAAGTGACGTTCTCGTTGCCGTCGTCGTCGTGACTGCTTCTAAACTTAAAAGCTCCCTAGTCTCAGTTCTTGACGAGGAACTGGCAGTTAAACTTATTTCAAGCGGACAATTCTTTAAGGCCCCGTCTACAACGTGATCTGTGTTTCAGCATGAGAACGTATACAGTTTGATGCATTTTCGGCTATCGTCCACGCTACAACGATCGATGAAAACGCTGAACGTTTTCAACGCTAATAAAAACGCTTAACTGGAAACCGTTGTCACTCAGCTGTCTTCTTCATCTGTCTTAAAATATTCATCTAGTCAAAACAAATCGTGATAAAATCAAAGCCGTGACAGTTGTTTTGATCAGTTTGATGTCTAAGCTCTTGGTAAGAAAATCCTTTTTTCCCCTTTCTACTGACGCTTTACTTGGCTATCTTGGAACTAACTGTACCATGATCAGTGACTTACAGCAATCCAGGTTGTGCCTATCGATAGTGCTTAAAAGGCCCTTAAACGCGTTCTTTGAATATCTCTGGAATATTGCATGTGCCGGGGCTGATGCAATATTTGCGGGCGTCACGCCATGTGCAGACGTCTGTTAAAATTGCAAAATTTTCACCGAACTTTAACCCACTAGTCGAATTCACATTAAATATACGATAATTTCTCTCACTCAGGATCGCTTTTCTTTCGATAAAAAAATTCGTCAAATTATAAGACAGAATCGAAAATGGAAAATTCCGAATGCAGGACAGACTATTTTCCTGTCTTGAATAAACATTTGTAAACGTGTTTGTTCAGCCAACAAACCCGTGTAGCGTTCAGTTTCATTTTTGGTAGACGAAAGAAAACATTACGGATTCATAAGACTCTTATGACCCGTGCCTGCCTTGGCAGATTTCTGAATGATTTCGGTACACCCTACCAGCAGAGCGTCTGAAGGATTCATTGCTTTGCTAGCCATGTGTAAAATTACAATATGGAAACATGTTTTCAGTTCTAGCCTCGTGGATCGAAGGGTTTCCGTTATATAGTGTGGAATAGACTTGCGATTATCTGTTGGTTAAAATTCAAGACAAAAATCGCAAATTAACTGCAAGGCCGGCACATGTTTTCACGTGAATGCGGTTATAAATAAAATTGACCTCTAAGCAGTTATCCACCCGGAGATGATCAGACTTAACTTACAGATATATTATCATGGGAAAGAGGCCGTGTAAGAATATTTTAGGATTTACAGCATTGGGCCAGTTAATAGGAAAATACAATCAATATTTTGCTGGTGATGTTAGACAGGTTTAATGAATTTTGTTCCCGGCTTTTGATTCAGACAAACAGTACTCCTGAACAGGAAATTCGAATGCTTTTCGCAAAATATTTGAAACATTGTTATTGGGAATAAAAACTTCATTTAGATACTAAAACTCACCTCAAATATGTTGGCTTCGCGTAGTAGAAACAAAAACCTGAAATAATGTCGGTGTATCGACCATCGACCATCAGAACATGATAGCCTTTTATGATAGAATCAGCAACCTTGTTCTCAGGGTCCTCTCTCTTCCTCCCTCGAGGGAGGAAGAGAGAGGACCCTGGGAACGAGGTTGATATAATTAGACGACTCTAATAATGACGTCATACTTCTCAGAAACCAGCCTCTTGCTCTTTCTAGTAATTTCCAGGGTCGTATATGAGTACATGAATATATGACTGAAGAATGGATAGTTTGCATTTGCTGCATGTATTTGGTAAAAATGTTCAAGACATAGGGCATGGAGTGACGTTACTAAAACAAAGTGAAATCGAATCCAAATCGCTTGTCTGTTTCTTGGATAAAAGAGGAGTATTTCACTACGGATATGGTTACAAGTGTGGCAGCAATCTTCGAGTTGTGTGCTGGGAGGAAGATGAGAAGAAACTTCGCACTGTACCCGAGGGATCGTTCGTGATTGCCTTTACGGGAATTCGCACGTGGAAGCAGTTCGACGCTGCGAATTTTCAAAGCGGAGATTTTCTCTTCAAAGACTGGTTCGATGACGAGAAGAAGGGAGCTGTAGAGGAAGAGTTAAAGACATTGATAAAGAAAGAAGAAATGATTTGCGATGCTGTGGATCTCCTGTCTCAGTTGCATATCGAGGAAATTGAGAAAACTATCAACCATATCAAGGAGCTCCGACCTAAAACCTGAACGTTACGGCTGAGCCACAGAAACACTTGCACTGCCTGTTGTTATAAGGTTCGAACTACCGGCGTGCGTGGCTTGAATTTGAATCAGTGTAGATGTTTTGCATATGTTCCTTTTGTACACCTTTTACGCTCCCTCATTGAAGCACTGGTCACCGGGACTATAAAAGATGCACAAGCAAATAGTTTTAGACAGTGATTTGCTTGCTAACATCAAAGGTTTCGCTACTTGTATTCTTTCCAGAAGGCCGGAAGTAGGTATATTGAGCTGAATGTGATGTTACCGTGACATAATATTGACGTTTTAGATTTGTGATGAAGTTTAAACAGTTATACACTGGGATGAATAAACGCATTTAAAAAAATAATAATAATTCTATTTTAGACTGTGTCGTGACTTCATTTCTAGAGCAGCTCTAGTAGCCTTAATGCCCCCTGATTCCAAGAAGAACAGGAAGCGCAAGAGTGGGTAAAGAGGCAACAGATTATGCTTCATTGAGAACTGCATTAGGACGTATTCAAATAAAGGAAAGATTTAGCCCAGTTCTCCTTGAAATCACGGATCACCAGTAGCAGCGAAATGATGTTGCACCAGACTCGTATCGAGGTGTTTATGGAGTTTTCGGTATGAAATAGTTCAAAAACGAAAGTCTTCTGGGAGGCTTATCAGGGAACGCAGGGCACCAAGGGAAGACACTTCGCTTTCCCGACATTCCCATGATCCCTTGCGCTTCCCCAGACTCTCGAGAAGAAAACGAAAAACGCCTGGGTACGAGGCAGGTGGTACACGAGAAATGAAAAGCCGTTTCTGATATTTAGTGTGCCATTTTACGTAGTTTTTTTAAAAATGCCACGTATTCGAACTCAGACTGTACGAATACCGTAATTGGAATTAGCGTGATGTCGACATGGATCTAACCAACTATTTTACGTAGAAAAGAGAAAATAAAACTCACGTGCAGTTTATTCCTCAGCAGTTTCTTCACAACGTTACAGAAACAAAATTAAATGTTTTCTGTTCCTTGATCGTAAGTGATCTTGAAAAAGGAACTGTAACACTTGAAAAGCTACAACATTTGAAACTTGTAAAACAACCTTCTTTTACTTGCGAATGCTGTTTTGAACGAATTTTTTAGCACTAAATAAGAGAATTTTAAGAAATCTTAGCAACAGTCTATGTGTCCCCTTAGCAACGGCGCAAGCATCAATTTTTAGCATTTATTATGGATTGCTCTTGCTAACATTTATTGTACTCTCCAAAAATAAGCTCCAAAAGGATATCAAAGGACAACCAAACTGATTTTAGAGTTCTGAACATCCGCGTTTTCACCTACAAAACATGACATACTTTTTCAGCCGAATCTTAACCGTGTCCTATAAACAGCTGCTATACGTACGCGCGCCCACTGAGACAGAATTTAAAGTTGACAACGTAAATAAACGTTAAATAACAACACGCGTTTGGATCAAATGAAATAAAAGGGTATTGAGGCCGCGTACAATTTTAGCCCTAAAAGTCTATACATTTCACGCTGTTTCCAGCTTATGCTTGCAAACCGTGTCCTTTAAACAGCTGGTATGAGCACACACGACAGACTTGAAGTCGAATGACAGCACTCATTTAGCTCAAAGGAAATTATATCAAAGAAACGTACTAACGCCAAGCACAGTTCTAAGCCTTAAAGTTAATTTTAAAATAATTATTCGCACACCAGGGCCAACTCCATTCTCATGTTACAAACAGGATCGGTCTGTTTAATGAATATTATTGATGGAAATAAATAATTTTCAGAATAAATAGCTTAACGTGAATAGAGGTCTGTGCTATTTGCCGCCATGCATTTTCGTTTATAGCCTTCCTTGCTAACTTCCACGTATTCTCGCCTTGAATATATGACACCAGGAATCACTGTAAAGGAATAACTGAATGGTCTTTACGTTTTCACCCACAAAACGTGACCAACTCTCAAACTGAAGGGATGTCTGTTTGAGTGCAAATTTCCACCTAATGTTTACAGTGTCCCTTAAAACAGGCCCACAAGCACACGACAGAGGTTTAAAAATTGGTAAACATGGCACTGAAGTGACGGTCAGTGCGTTTGGATCAAAGGAAACATAGAAAAAAGATATTTAGATTCTAAACGTCTATACAAGTCATGATCATTTCTTGCCGTTTCCAGTTGCTGTTTAGCTTATCCTATAACATGTATAATTTAAATAGGTATACGCCCTCACAACAGAGATTGTAAAAATGTCAGTGAAATAACAGTAGGCTTAAAGGATATAGAAAAGAGTACTTAAGCCATGCACAATTCTACGCCCAAAATTCAATAAATTTCTTGCTGTTTCCAGATGACGAATACCGTGTCCCGTAACAGCTAAAAGTTCGATTTTCATTGTTTTCAAAATAATTATTCCGCGCATCTGGTTATTAGTACGTAAAACGAACTCTAGCCTCATCTGTTACAAACAGTATGGTGTGTTCAATGTAATGGAAGTAAAAATTTTCTAGAATTAATGGACAAAGATAATCTCAAGCAAATGGACTTGCCACCATGCATGCATTTTCGGCTTCAACATGAAGATGATCTTTTTTTAAGTACTTATATTAGTTGTCGTTTTTTAAACATTGCCAACAACGGCATAAATGTTACATTTGTCTGCTTTTACAATGGCTATTCATCTAGTTGATAATTTATTTTTATCATAAAGCCACCCTAAGTGTGTTCTAATTTATTGAATATATGTATACTTCATTAATGAAGCCGTAAACACTCGCCCATTTATTCACAACCTCTCGGATCCAATCCAATTTTGCGAAACTTGTCCGACATTCTTTATCGCACCAAAAATTTTGTTGTGTTTTCAAAAATTGCGAGGAAAAAAGAAACATTTTTCAAGAAAATTTCGAACAATAAGGCACTTAAGTGTCCATATATGGTACTGTACTGAAAAAAGAAACGATTAGTCGCATAAATTAACAAAGCAAACTTTTAAGTTATTTGTTTTACCACGATAGCCACATTTCGTACCTAGCCATCTTTCAAAATATACCACGGCTTGTCCGTGCAAAATTTAGGCAGTTTTATCCTCGTAATGAAGAGATAATTCACAATATAAACTGATAACAACGTGTAAAGGGAGGATAAATTTCGCGTTTTAACAGCATCGCCATTCACTGAACAGTTAAGATTTTCACCTGACGTTGAAAATCCAAACAAAGTTCTCAATTGCAACTCAACACGGCGGGCCGTAAAGGGTTCCCAATCACAACAACGCCAACTACTCACATGAATTCCAGTCTGAATCAAGAATTCACTTCCCGTATCTTCATCATCAATGGTTCGATACTGCTTTTATTCGCCTTCCTGATATCGATTGCCAATGGATTACTCCTGTTCACCGTGTACAAGGACCCGCTGAAGACGTTCCGCAACGCGACCGCCGTTCTTGTTGTGGCGTTGGGTATAACCGATCTGCTGACAGGCTGTGTTACAGCTGTTAATGTAGGGATATCCCACATCTTGGAAGGGCTCGCCATTCAGAAAGTTATGCTCCAAGCGAAAATCATTTCACAAGTCACCGTGCGTGCCAGCGTTTTTATCATGACGATGTTTGCCGTGGAACGTTTCATAGCTGTCGCTTTTCCATACGTTTATCGTTTTTCTGTGACCATAAAAAAGACGGTGCTCGGATGCGTTTTGTGCTGGGTAGTCGCCATTGTAAGCAGTTGTCTGGAGTTGGTGGTCCATCGCGATCTGTATGATGTGATATTTCTGTATATCACATTCGTTGTGCCTCTAATCACAGTTTGCGTTACTTATACTTCGACCTACTGGTTGATGAAAAGCAAGACAAAACGGCTGCATCGCCATGAAAGCGTGGGCAAAGAACCTCCAGAGACTGGCTCGATGCGGCGGAAAGAGAACGTGCTCAAACAGTCAGCAAAACTACAAACACAACTCATGAAAACTGCCAGATTAATTATCTTTGTTTTTGCTCTATCGCTTCTTCCTTTCTGGTCATTCACTATCATTGGTAGGTATTGTAAGAGCTGCACTAAGGAAAGATGGTATATCGCATGTTACCGATTTTCAATACCGATTTTGTACAGTAATTCTGCGTTGAATCCGTTGCTGTACGCGTGGCGAATGCGTCCCTATCGACGGAGCTTTCAAGCGCTATTTAGAGGCAAACAAAACGACTATGCTAACTCAAGTTCAGTTGACAAAACATTAAGGAACGAAAC
The DNA here is from genome assembly GCA_964030785.1 of Siderastrea siderea. Lineage (NCBI taxonomy): Eukaryota > Metazoa > Cnidaria > Anthozoa > Scleractinia > Rhizangiidae > Siderastrea > Siderastrea siderea. Next base: position 24,386,446 of record OZ034966.1, read on the forward strand.
TTGTGTGAGGAACACCAATTTTCATGATGAGACGAAACTGTAAACTAAACCACTCGCCAAATGCCAAATCTTATCTCAACGCTTTCTTACGGCACAGTACGCCATTTTTTTCTTTATTTAACTTCTCCTCACATGTTCGTGGCTATTAAACGCCTTAAAAGCTTCGCTTGATAAGTTTTCTGAATATTATGTGTAAATGGACAATTATCATAAATAAGCCAAGCAAATAGAAAATCAGGGACGTCTAATATTTATGGTGCTCTTGGCCAGTAATTTGGCCAAGCGAATGTCAGAAATAAAATCAATTTTAAAGCAATTGAAATGTTAATGACTGACTGACGTGAAGGCTTTTACTTGCTATGTAAAGCTTAGTTTTGTTTGTCAACAGTTTCATTGTTGACTCAGTATTTGCTCAGTGTTTGAAGAATTTTCATTTCCGAATAAGAAATCTTTACGTTATCTTGTCCTACAGATACAAATTCATAAGCGAACACGACGGAACATGAACAGCTGGGCGGTATTGAATAAAAATTGCTTTTAAATCTGAAAAAGTGAAACATTGTTTGACGGTGAAAATTAAGCAGCAAAATAAAATCAACGCACTTTTCGTTTCTACCGTATACGTAGTTTGTCCACCATTTGGGATCATTTGAAAACTTATCGTTAGAACACTCGGGTTGCCAGGAATATAAATTGATTCAAGGAAATATTTCACTTACGAGCGATCCCTGGAAATAAGTTCATTTGTTAATCCTTTGTGCTATTGGCAATATGTTTCAAGTAAATGTAGAATGCTGCATTAAGCCCATACAATAATTTTGAGAGTGCTTATTTTATTTTGTAGATAATGCCTTCCACGTTTCTGACGAGGGGCTATGTCCCGAGAATATTCACGTTTTGGAGTAAAAACCTGCTCAAATTCAAATTAAATACCTTTTCTCGTACACCGAAGAACCCCGAGAGCATTAAGAGAAGAAATTAAATAATTCTTTCAAAGGGAGACTAAACCGTAATAACTTTCTAGTAATTTTTGCAAGAGCAAGAGAAAAAATAGAAACATTACCCTAATTTTTTTCAGTGAGAGTTTCAGAAATGTGGTAGAGTTATAACCATTATTTTTAGGCTTCCTTGGATTGCAATATATTTTTCAGCTTTTAAAAAATAGGTGACAGAATCCCTTTAAAAATCAATGCGGGAGGAAGATGGAAGAACGCCGGAAAAAGCTGTACAACTGAACGGGCTAAACCAAAGTATTGGTACAGCTGTTTTGATCTCTCGCGAAATTTCACCCGTTGTTTCCATAAGTCAACAAAAACAATGGCAGAGAACTTTTTTTTCTCTGAAGTAAACGGGGTAATAATTTTTTGTGTTTAATGGTAAGTATGGTTTCAACCAATCAACGGCTAGAAATCGGTGGAAACTTAACGGCAGCAATTAATGAGTTTTTGAAAAAAGGTTTATCCTCGAAGTAAGTTAATAAAGGATAAAAGAGACTTCCACTCTGCCATATTTAAATCCGGTAAGGACACGGAAATCAGCACTATTCATCTAGAAAATATATTTAGAAAAGCTGGCCGAAGAGAGGTAAAGCTGAATAAACAAGCTGGCCTACGGTGTGTTTCTCGAAAGCACCGAAAACTTGTCTGCCCGAAAATCCTTTTGTAAAAACATAAGCTACTTTTTCTACAAAACTGTTATTTTAACATGTCCTGACCTCAAGGAAGGCTCGCAACAGGTTTTTGACCCTGGGGTGTATCTTTTGAAATCAGAATTTCACATAGAAGACAAACTTCGATTTCCTTGATACTAAATCGTCTCTTCAATATATAACCAAAGTTTATTTTCCATTGGTTTACTAGCAACAGCTGTCACCATAGCAACAGTAATGGTCAGCCCGTCATATTAAATTATGTCGATTATCTCGAAATCTAGTCAAACACTTTATGACGAAACTTGAAGTATTTGAACTACTGAACCTACACAACTTGTATGCAAAATTAGAGAAAAATCTGTAAGACCATTTTCAAGTAAATCATGAATCATTTTTTTAGACTTTTTACGGGCTGGTTTTGGACATTCCCTAAATTTTCTCCAATATTTCAAGAAAAATAAGAGATGAGAGAAGAAGGCTGAATCTCAGTCAAGTTTCAGTCGGTGTTAACTTTCTACGAGCAACAGTTTTATTTTGTTTTTCTTGGACTATTTCACAGTTATGTATGTGCGATAAATATTTATACACACGCTGCGCTTGTAAACTTTCCTGCATTGACAATTTTATCTCGTAATTTTTTCAGCCTCAGTGTCATGCCACTCTATCGTAGTCGCTAAAATCGATACAAACGTTAAACATGTATACAGCCCGTAATTATAAACTCTAAAACGTGCATTCAGCCGGTATTTATAGAATAATGGAAAAGAGTGCCCAGAAACAGTGAAACAGTGCCCAGAAGATTTTTTTCATTGTGAGAACCACAGGTAGCGCAAGCTCACTATGAGAGGAGCGCATATATTCATGTCCTGAGCGCCTATTGTGCAAGTCTTCCAATGAAAAGAGATTCGCGAACAGTTCGTCACACGGATGGTTCGATATGGTGGAGAGATTGAAAATGGCGATTTTGGTAGGGAAAGGACGCGAATGTTGGACTTTTTTGAAATGTATTTTTTATTACGATATAAAGCTATTGGTTTCTTGAAGAATTTTGGAGAGAGGTGCTAAAATTCGAGATTTTTACAGCAAATAAATATCTTTGAATCGGTCACGGGACGGCCAATAGTGTGTCACCTTTCGCTTCGCTTGTTAAAGGCCAGTCTCATGGCAATTTTCCTATCTTCTTTGTCACAGTTTTGATTAATTTACATCACAGTACCTTGCTTACACATGAATTGCAATATTAAATGAATTTTCAAAACAAAAACAAGCCAAAACTAGTTTTTAGAGATTTTATCTGAGACACAAGGGCAGAAACTTGAAAAATTCTGCCAGAAGTTTTCAAGCCGGACGCCATTTCCATCGTGGCAACCCGTCTTATCCAGACATACTTATTATAGTTTCCATGTACTAGAATATCCATTTTAATACTACTGGACCATTATTTTTAGGCTGCCATAGATAAAGATGTGTCTTTTCGCTTTTCACAGTGATACTCAAAATTGATGAGACTGCCCCTTTAAATAGCAATTAATACAACACAGGAACAACTTAAAAGCAGTTGAAAAGAAGAAACCTGCAAAAATTCAGGCTTGAACGGGAATCGAACCCAATTCAACTGCTTAAGTTGAAACACCTTCACTGCTATGATCTTCATATAATTCTATCCTTATCCGCAGTTCAAATATATGATTATTTCATATATTCAAATTCATTTCTCCATCTACGGGATAAATACGAACTCACAACTGACCAGCTCCCAGTTGGCTTGATAGCTCAGTTGGTTAGAGCGCTGCACCGGTATCGCAGAGGTCATGGGTTCGATTCCCGTTCAAGACTGAATTTTTGCAGGTTTCTTCTTTTCAGCTGCTTAAGTTGAAACACCTTCACTGCGATGATCTTCATATAATTCCAAACTCTTATATTTTGCCGAGCTCATAATGTATGCAAAAAGGAACGAGTTATTATATGCGCTCCTCTCATAGTGAGCTTGGGCTACCTGTGATGAGAACGAAATTATAAAAACGCACGAGAGGACACAAGCGCAGCGTGTATCAATGAATATTCTTTGCACGTGAAAAACAGTCAAATAGGCCAGGAAAATATAACAGGATATATTTTCGAAGCCAGGAAAGTCATAGAACAAATACAAATAAATATCTGACAGTAAACAACTGTGCAGTTTGACTTTCGACACACACCTCATGTGAAAAGAAGAACATGTTGCTCCGAGCCGGAATCGAACCCGCGTCTTCCCAGTTACTAGTCGGGTGTGATGACCACTACACCATCGGAGCAACCACGCTGGCAACGTGGCCACCTTACGAAGTGGGTAGGATCTTACGAGGGCCATTCCATGTGACGTTTTAGTTTTCGAGGCATACGTGTGTTTCGTGGCCTCTAAATCCCTACACGGGATTAGGACAATATAACAGGATATATTTTCGAAGCCAGGAAAGTCATAGAACAAATACAAATAAATATCTGACAGTAAACAACTGCGCAGTTTGACTTTTCAAACTGCACAGTTGTTTACTGTCAGATATTTATTTGTATTAGACCAGGAAAAACAAAATGAAAACGTTGCTCGTAGAAAGTTAATAACGCCTAAAACCTGACCGAGATTCAGACTTCTTATCTAATAACAGAAATGTTTATTCAAGCTAAAACTTTCTGGAACATTAATAAGAATTATTGTTCTAACAGCAATCAATTTAAAAGAAAAATCTGTAAGGGCAGTTTAGAAATATTTCTATTATGCAAATTGCTAACTTCTTGACTGATTTGTGCTACATTTAAGCAGTTTTTAAGTATAAATATCTTAGGATCGCAGCCACCTAGCAAGCTCAGTGTACATTAAGAAGTTTTGCTATCATAAAATTTCTTTCAACTGAAAAGAGAAAGTGTTAAGTTTTATTTTTCTTGAAATATTAGGGAAAATTTAGGGAATGACCAGACTCAGCATGTAAAATTCTCCAATTTCGCTTAAACGTTGGGTTGGTTGAGTAGTTCAAATACTTCAAGTTTCGTCATAAAGTGTCTGGCTAGATTTCGAGAGCTTTCCATCACCACAGCTATGGTGACAGCAGGAGCCCATATGGGCTCCTGGTGACAGCTGTTGCTAGGAAACCAATTAAAAACTAAACATTGTTTATATGTCGGAAAGATGGTATAGTATCGAGGAAATCGAAGTTTGTCTTCTATGCGAAATTTGGATTTCAAAATATAGTACACTCTAAGGCCAAAAAAACTGTTGCGAGCCTCCTAAGATATACAAAAATATGTTTAACTTATAGCAAAATTCCGTGCTAAGAAACATCTCTGTCTACAGAGTACAGTGTGAATTATTGCGTCCGAAAAGAGAAGTTTCAGCTGATTCACTATTTTCTCAAGAACAGTCTGGCACAGAATGCTTAACCGTCGGAGGTACAAGCAAAGTTACACACCCACCATGGTACAAGGGGGTTGGTGAAACCCCTCCTTGGATTGTCGTTATGTTACAATATTTTGAAAAGATTTCACCTTTAGTAGAAAGCCTGTGATGTGCTCTACAAGATAACGTGCATATTATTGGTTGCCGCCCTGTGACGTCATCCAAGATGGCCGCCATTTTGGGTGCCATCTTGAATTTTACCGAAAATTAGAAATTGTCAAAAAACGTTTAAAATTGGAAAGTTTTGATGCTGGACATGTAGAATATGACATAATTGAACCTTTTGTTGCTTTTTGCTGACACTTTTTGCATTTTTCACCTAAAAAGGGCAAAAAACACGCATTTTTCTTCAAAAATGGCTTGACCACCGGCTACTTATGACGTCATATCTCGTAACCTTAGCAACTGATTCTCAGGAAACTTGTGTTAAAATGTGCCTAAGGGATATGCGCACAGCAACTGAAAACGGCAGGGCTAGATAATAATTCGCCTTGGAAAAATTCAAGAAAAATCTTATGGGGGCATTCCCCTTTATACGCCCGAGGGTTAAACGGCTAGTTACGGGATTTTCACGTTTTGGTGTGAAATTTAAATAACTTTTCTCGGCGAAGATGCTCTTACAAAATCAAGAGGTAGAAATCGAACGATTTTCTCAAAGGGAGAGCAAACCAGGCATATTCAGTTTTGGCACTGGTTTTTCCAAGAAGCAACAAAGAAACTTGAAAACATCAGCCTAGCGGTGTTTTTAAGTTGCAATCTATTTCTATCCTAGCGATCCGCAACCAGAAATACTTAATTATACTTTCAGAGAACTGCTAGAGTAATTTCAAACGAAAACGAACCAGTATTTTTGGGTTTCTTCTAATTTCAATGTCTTTTAGCTTTTTAAAATAATCCTTACATAGGCGACAGAGCAGGTTTGATGGGAGGCCGAATTTGCCGACGCGGACCTACTTGCGGCAGGGTGCACAATCATCACATGCTCGCATGTTTCTCCTCTCGCTAGCTTTTCTTGAGAGAAAAGGTGTCTTTATCCTTTATAACCTAAATCTTCCATCCAAGCACTGCTAGAAACAAATTAATATAATTTTGGGAGCAATCAACATGTCACGTTTTTGTTATGTTTTTATTTTGTCTTTCGAAAATAATGAATTGCTAAATTTGTACAGCAAAACTAATAACATACACTCTAGCTTCAATTAGTGGGCAAAATGTACATTGGGACAATTAAAAGAGAAAAACCGTCGCGTAACGCCTTGGCGATATAGAACACGAAAAATAGTACCTGTATCTGTTTGCTTAGTCACACTCTGTGTTATAACATCCGTATCTACTTCACTCTCACCAAAATCCCGTAGTGGAAATGTAGAGACGAGAAGTGGATTTTAAATTGTGTGTACTAACTTTCTGAAATCATGTTTATTTGTCCGTGGGAAGCGAGTCAATGTCTTCCTCGTCGTCCTCTGTGATTGACTTTGGAAATCTCAAATAACGGCACTTCTTCATTTCCTCCACATGCTTCGAAAACGCTAACGTTTTCTCGTCCAAACTTTCTTCGTTTGTCTCCAAACCGAGTACGTTTTTTCCTGCGCTGTTCCATCTTGAACCCAGATTCGGACAGCTTCCCCTTCGCATCAGTCTTCTCCGGTTCGGGACCGGTTCTTCCACAGCTAATGATGACACCTGTAAGCTTCCCCGGCGTGTCGCCCTCATGATTGGCGGGGAGGCTGTTATCATTGCGGAGTAGCCATTAGAGAGTTTGCGTGTCATGTCTAGAGCATCTAGCCTCGGTTTTGCTTGCCTCGAGTACCTCAGCTTGTCAAATATATTTTCGTTTGATGTCTTTGTCGATTGGCTGTCTTCTAGCTCAATCTTTCTCGATCCTTTGTCCTTAAGATTATCAAATATACTCGGCAGTTTTAAAGGCCGCGATGACGAGGAACTGTTATAAGTGTTTGCAATTGTAACTGATCCGGGTTTCACTTCCTTCACGGCAGTGCTTCCGACTATTGTGCACTTATCTATAGCGGAATCGGAGAATGAATTCTTCAAAGCCTCCTCGTTAGTTCCTTTCTTTTCTTCCTCGCCGAGTAGTTCAATCGAAGGGCTTGACGGAAGGGACCCCCGGCGAGAATCTCGTTTGCGTTGCGAGGCAATAAGCAGCGATTGCTGCACCGACAAATCCCTAAGTTTCTTTTCAAATTCCTTTTGAAACTTGTCCACCGAAGAGCCAAGTTTCTTCGTCTCTTGGTAGTTACGCATTCCTGTGTGTTTTAGAGACTGTGTAAGCTCTTTTCTTACAGCTATCTTTCTTCTACCTTGCATTTTTAACCTGTATAAGTCGATGCACTACTTCTCGCAGTAATGTTGTGGGATCGATGAATTCGTGTCGCTTGGCACTTGCGTTCGTCTTGCAATTAAAGTCAATAAAACCTGTCTTCTCTAGAAAGCATTTGAGACTTACCGATTGCATGAGCGTCGCCTTATGTCATGAACGATTAGTCTGTCCCACTCAAGACAAAGTTTTGTTTGCTTTTCGACACATTTTTGAGAATTTATTAATCATCATGCTACTAAATGACCTATTATCTATCCATACTTGTTCCCAAAACAAACACTGGAGTACAACTCCCTGATCAATTCCAATAAACGTTCATCTTTTCACGATACCTTTAATAATCTAAAGACGGTAAAATGTGGTGAAAAATGATGTAGCACATATTTGTGCCAATCGAAAGGATTAACTCTTTATATCTCAATGCAGTTTACATAGGTATAAAACTGCAACAGAACTGAACTGTAATAAGCTTTGATTAACAATAGCGTGACCAAGGTAAACTTCTCAAAAACTAATTAAACTTTTAAACAACAGACGCTATTATAAGCACGAAAATGCGACCGGCGTCTTTTTATCCATTTATACTCAAGAAATGGTGGCACAGATTGCCGATCGCGGTTCTTTAAACCTATTTAGTGTGGGAGTAGAAATTAAGTGGGCAGATAATGCTTATTAACTGGTAGCCTACACGCCTAAAAATAACTCCTGGGATAAGACACTTGTTTACTCACGAACTCTAGTGAAATAGTGAATCGAATGTCGGCATGACTAGTTAGAAGTGATTTGAAGAGGTTTATATTGGTTGTCACTTGACCCAGCCATTTCAGTTTACTTAGTAGTACTCGATGGACATGTCTCTTTGCTCATTATAAAAGAATATTTTTCATTGAAATTGAAAGACGAGTAGTTTAAAATTGCTACACTACATATATGGCCGAAACGTGTTGTTCATCTGTAACCGGATATGACATTAACCAACAGAAGAATTATTATTACCGGTATTAACTGCCAAGAAACTGGCATAAAAAAGGGTGGTTGAGAAAAGGGGAGCTCTTGAGATGGTTTTTGACTTAATTCGTTTTAATTTTACATGCTACAATTATACCTGTTATACCTTATGTTTTCATTTTCGATTTTATTTTCAGTCGAAACTAACCAAACCAAACTGACTAAACTAAACTTAACTAAGCCAGCTAAACCAACCGAAAACTGAATCAAACGAAACGAAACTAAAACTAACTGAACTAAACGAAACGAGACGAAACGCGGAAACCGAAACTAAACTAAACTAAACTAAACTAAACTAAACTAAACTAAACTAAGCTAAACTAAACTAAACTAATCTAAACAAAACTAAACTAAACCAGGAGCCATAATCGGGGATGGACACCGGCGTAACTAACTGCCATTTTCAGTATTGGCCTTGGCCCCATCGAAAAAGACAAATGTGCTATTTTTAGAAAAAATTGCGCCATCGCGCGTGACACACGCGCGTGTGTGTTGCGAGGACTCCGCGCAGAGAAAAACAAACAAAATGGTGTCGGAAGTTACCTTTGTTGGAGATGAATAAATTCAATTTCTCTCATCAGTGTCACTTCCTAATTTGAGGCAAGCCCTTGGGAAGAACTTTCTGGATAGTGACTCTGGATATGAGGATTATACAAGTGATTCCGATGATGGCAGTGAGAATATTTTAGAAAAATCCTGTGGCGAAGATGTGTCGGACACGTCGGACGAGGATTTCCCCGTTAAACGGAAGAAACGTTTTACGGGCGAAAATGGCGTCGAACTACGAAAAAATCAGTTGAAGGCGAATCAGGCAGAAAAAGGGAAAATACATCTCGAATATATATTTCCTCTGAGGACGTACAGAGATTGAAGGGCAGCTGCAAAGACTGTAAAATGATTTTCCAAGCACGTACTGAAGAAAAGTAACGCACTGATAAATCGTTGTCACTTTTTTCACTGCAAGAAAAATAGTAACATATATTCAAATACCGAGTCAGCAAAGAAAATGTCTGCCGAGATTTCTCAGCGTATGTTTTCTGAAATAATGCCCACCTTTGCCGAAATGGCCGAAATGCTTATAATGAAGACCAAGAATAGTGAAAAGCGCGCCTTGTGTTCAATCAAATGCTCTCGTGGTGCGTTATCAATCGTCGACAAAATAGAGAACTGGAAAAAACACCAAGAGAAAAAAAAACTACTTCCGTCGATGAGAAGGAGAAAGATGAAGTGAAACTCCATGCTGCCCTAGTACTTAATATTACTTTCTAGGCAATTTACGAACCTAGAAGGGATACATAGCGCAGTGGATGTGGCAAGGGTTTCAACGATAGAGTGAGCTTAATTATTTTTCTCTGCCAGCAACCCGGCGAGAAAAATCACTTTGTATCGAAGCAAAATTAAGAAGAAATTACGACTGAACGTCACTGAGACACAAATCTAAGTTGTTTCAGAGTGCTTCATTTCTTAGGACGAAAAGAAACTGTAGAAATAGAATTTTAAGCATTTAGCGCTTTCTTTACAATTTCTTTCATCGTCCAGTCAATCACTTGTTCTTAAAATTTCACAAACAGCAGGTTTCATACGGAAGGCTTTGACTCCGAAATATCGAGACAAGACAAAATAAAGCACAGTAAAATTGGAAAGAAGCATTTAATAAAAATTATCAGACTTTTTATGGCGAGTCAGTACAAAAATCATGCAACAGTCTGAACGACAAGCATTGAACAAATCCAGTACCAGAAAAGGCGACATTTTTTGGCTATACCACACAAAATTGACACTGGTTTACCTGTACACGTTGTGGCTCTATCTGTGTTCCCTTGAGCAGCTCCAGACATTTAGACACAAGTCAGATGCCATGTAAAATACGTTGAATCGCTTTCACAATTGTTTGAGTGTTATTTTTATCATTCCGTCGGCGGGCTCTAAACTAAGAAAAACTGCGTTTTGTGGTTTGCGTTTAAAAAGTAAGATGGTGAATTCTAATGTTCCTCACCTCTGTAGTCTTGTTTCCGTGAGCTGCATAGTAATTATCGTTCAAGTTTAATTATTAATCCTGTCTTCAGTTCGATCAAACAAACACATGATGGCTCCGTTGTCAGCGTTGTGCGAACGGAGCGATTTCAAACTCGTTCATTTGAACTCCCGCAGCCATAACGGTGAGATCGTACAGCTTCAATCCGCTTTGAACGACGATTACAACAATTTTCAGGAAAAATCAAACACGTACCAAATTTCAGAGCCCATAATTAGGAGATTTTTCCCAGACCTTGTGCTTGTACGTTCACTTCGGAGCAGTTTCATTGATTCATTCAGCTCTGCAAAGAAACGCTGCAACACTTCACAAGGTCATGTGATCGCGATCGATTCTTGTTCCCTTTTATCTCGGAGTTTCTCTCTCTTTTTTTCTCTTTCTTGATTTTATAACAATTAGTGATTGCGTTTTTAATAATAAAAACAATTGTGTACTCGGGCATACCGGATATCAAATAATTATAACCATCTTAATTTGGTCATATCCAGCACGCCCTCGTTGTACGCAAAATTTGCGTGTAGCCACGCGCGTTTATGACGTTGAGGGTGGCGCAATTTTTTCTAAAAATAGCACATTTGTCTTTTTCGTTGGGGCCGCGTGGACCCCGCGCTTACGGTCTCCGTCCCCGATTATGGCTCCTGACTAAACTAAACTAAACTAAACTAAGCTAAACTAAACTAAACTAAAGTTACTTAACTTAACTTAACTAAAATTAACTAATTTTCAGTTAACTTGAGCAGCATCAGTAATATGAATGAATTAAAAAGCAAAATGTCTAGTATTTTACGCAAGCTGAAAGAAGACAGCAGGTTGTCCTCAGTACTGAACGTGCCGACAGGGCGACACTGTTCAGCAACTCATTCAATAGCGTCTCCGCGCACGCAATCACGCGCGCAATCTTTTCCAAAGTGGCACATGAGGCCTCGAAAATGATTACGTTTTTACAGGGCAGCGTTGTTAGCCCTAACCCAAGCGCCCACCGTTAAGGACCCGGATGCTGCTTACTGGGATCCTTCGCCCGCAGCTTAAACCGACACGGTTGAATCGAGCCTGCTGCTCCCACCAGCATAGTCCTGGGATATCGGAAGTGCACGCAAACCTCCCCGTCACATCAAGGCACAGCGCCACTTCTAGCTCGTATTCTTCACTGGCCTGGGATCTAGCAACAAAAGTACCAGCACATCTTATTTATGCGTTGTGTGTTTGTGTACAATTTAAAAGTTCTTCGACATTCTACATTTTTTTTTCCCTCAGCTAAATCAGTCAAACGCGTCCTACGTCTATACTTATGAAGTTATCGTGAATCCTGCAACCGATTCGACCACGACATAAAAAAATAAGAGGTTTAGAATTAAAAAAAAAAAAAGAAGGGAAGGAACTGAAAGGAACTGAAAGGAACTGAAAGAAAGAAAGGCAAATGTTTCCATGGTGATTTTGAGCTCTCTAAAGCTTTCACAATTTTAAAACATGTTAAACGTAACATACCGCTACGGGAAAGGTGTTTTCTCCTTTCTTTCGCAAAGTAACCAAAATAATAAGTTATTTCTCAAACCCTGTTTTATCGAATGGTTAAAATGTGTTTCCAAGCAAAGACCAAAGCGATCAACCAGCGAATGCACTGCTGCATTCACAGACTATCATAATGAATCAGTTTTCGATAGCCTCTTGAAAGAGCGAAGACTGGGTATACACGTCATTTTGTGACTCGTCATCTGTTCTTCTGCGGCTGCGCTCTAAAAACTTATGAAACAAAATGGCGGCAATCAACGTGAATCAACTCAAGGTAATTATAACATAAACTTAATATTTTTCGATAATATTTAGCGACGATAATCTCGCTTTAGACGGTTTTATCATAATCGTCTTCTCTAGTTTACCTCAGTGGTGTATTTTCCTCTAGGCACAAATAAACAAAACGCTGGGTGATGCTTCGGTAGTGGTGAAGTTTTCATGTGCGACAGTGTGTCTGCTGTACTGCTTGACTTTTATTGATGCTGTTTATCCTGCCTTGGCTGTTACTCCTGGATTGTAAGTTACTTGTCTTAGAAGTATATAAGGTTTTTTCTATGGCACATGTTAGCATGAAAATCTGTGTGACATCTTAAGAATAAAACTTCAGCTTAAGTTAAGCGTATATTTAGTTTGAATGAAAAAAAAAATAGGTCCAAAATCTTGTAATGTAAATGTTGTTAAATTTGACATGATTGATAAAATATTAAGAAAGACATGTCAGTATTAATAATCATGATCATGTATCTTGTTCCTGCTGTGAACATTTACATTGCCAGACATTAAAGATCACAATCTTTTTTAAATTAACTTTTACAGTGTAATTGTGTCAAAAATTTTGTAGTCATCCATATCTAAACAAATGAGGGTCACATCTGAGACATAGACACCTTAAAAGCAACTTTGTCCTCTTGGAATTAACAGTACTAACCAGAAGCTAAATGACGTTATCATACCACCGTACAGCCCTGCTGACGCAATTCCATAGAAAATGCATTGGCAAGTTGATGTGAGTAGGGCTGGATGGGTTGCACGAGCCAGTCTGGATAAAACCTACTAGCCCTACACACATCATTTGTTCATTTTGCATGTGTGCTCTTAAACTTTCATTTATAAACATGGTATGATAAAATACTTATTGACTGAGTTAGTTTGGGTCAGACAGGAAAATATTTGGCTTTTGGTCATGCCGCACAGACCTCACTGTGCTTGGTCTGTATGCCATGACCTTGAGCCAAATGTTTTCGTGTTCAGTCCTCCCACTCAGTCATTAAATACATATTATTGCTCCCAGCTCACAGCATACTGTAATGATTTGATTTAGCACTCTCTTTCCAGTAAGCACTGCTTCTCTAATAAGTGCTTTCCCTTTAGTTTTTATAAGCAAAGGTTTTGTGATACAAAATCAAGTAAAAATCAATGCTGGTACATGTAAAATCAAACAATGTTTCAGTGTCGTCATGGTGCCATTTTCAAGTTCAAAAATGATTCAAAAAATGATTCAATCATCTTCTATTTGCAAGCACTATAGTGACACTGTATGGTCCCGAAAGACAATCAGTTTTTCGTCCTAAAGAAGTGTCGTAATAAGTTTGATTGTTTAGTGCACAAAATGTTGCTAATTAGAGAATTGACACCATCTGTCAATGTCCAATTGGACTCAATTCAAGCCAAACTTTTTGCTTGACTCTGCATTAATTATTTATGTTTATCTTCAGCTACTATTCCTGACAGTTTATCTTAATAATTTTTGAACTTGAAATGGCATTATGTTAACACCGAAACACCCTTTAGTTTTGTTTTGTTGATAAGCACCTCTATTTCAATGAATACCCCTTCTTAATAAGCATGCACCTGTTAGGAAAAGTGACATTGATGACATGGACACAGACTAAACGAAATAGACAAAAAATATGTCTATATTCTTCTTTCTCATCAAAAGCTAATAATGAAGATATTGTCTTGGAATAGACAAGTGAATGGTGTTCAGACTATGCGAATCAGTATGGTGTGAGTTGTGGTGGTCAGTTCCTGTTGTTGTGTAAAGAGCTTTTTCACACTCCAATATTTATGTTAATAAAAGAGAGAGAAATAAGTGTCCCAGTCATCTGTAATAAACTGTGCCTCCTCTCCAAGAAGTGCCCTCCCTTAAGCTACAAAAAGAACACTAGCACCCCAGACACTAAATCAGTGCCATTGACAGTTAGGAACTTTCACTGGAAACCTTAGTCATGACTGATTATGGTTACGTGTACAGTTGCATGTAGGACTGAATTTTAAGCACTTGTAAAAATTGAAATTGTAAGTAGGAGTCTTTTGGTACAAACATATATTCTTAAGATTGAACCTATTTAATGTATATATAGATGGCTCAAATTTGAAGAGTTTTAGGGTTGTCGTCAATTGCTAGTTGATTGTCTCTTGGAGTTGCGTAATTAGTAATTAAATTATTAACAGGTTGATAGATCCCCTTGACACATGAATAAAGTTGTTTTTAGGGCTGAATTAGACGGTATACAATATTTGCTAATGACTGTCATATGCAACTTTTGTAGCTTGGGCTGTGCACGTCAAGCAAAAATTGTAAACAACTCATCATTCTAACACTTTGATTGTGGCTACCACTGTTGTAGGGTTTTAAAACATGTTTCTAAATGTCATTAAAGATGTGTTTATTGTTCATCGTGGTGTAAGATAGGCAAGATGAACGTTTATTCGTTTGTCTCATGATGGAATCGCTTTGAGTTGTTGATTGCGACGTTTCGACTGCTATACTTCTAGTCTTCAAGAGGCGATGAGGTTGATTGTTTACATGTCGCTATTTGTAGCATGTTGGTTCGCTGCTATTGGTGTATTTTGGTCCTCATTATTATTCCGGCTATTAGATGTTGTTCCCTCACAGGTCTGTTTTGTGGTTGATTGGCTGTTGTGCTTTTTGATCGTAGGTATCCAAGCTTCAGGAATTTCGATTCCACTATCTCTATTAATGATATTAGGATGCAGTCTTGTATGGATAGCCTCTTTGACCCTACGTGTGTACCAGTGAGGGTCACAATCAATAAACTTAACTTCTTTCTGAATAGGAAGATGCCCCATTTCATTAGTGTGCTCTGAAACTGCGGAGGTTTGTGTATGAGCAAGCCGTATATCTCTGTTGTGTTCTTTTATCCTGTCTTGCATCGCTCTCCCTGTTTCCGCAATGTATACTTTGCCGCACAAGCAGACACCGTAAGGAGATCTGTTGACAACATCCTTCAACAGGCTGAACCGCCCAAGCCTAACATCACGAACGAAATGCAAAAAGCCCTTAAGAACTTGAAACAAGACAACTCTATTATGATTCTACCAGCGGACAAAGGTCATGCCAGTGTAGTCTTGAACACCGACACATACCATGATAAAATGAAAACACTCATTGAAACAGGTCCATATCAACTCCTGAATAAAGATCTAATGGACCGACTTAGCCGAAAACTTACTGACAAGCTTCTCAGCTTAAAACGAAGTGGACATCTTCCAGAAACTGTCTACAACAAAATCAAACCTAGGCACAAACAGCCACCTGGGATATATGGTCTACCTAAGATACACAAGCCCAAGATACCATTAACTCATTCCCGTCAAGAGTTGTATTTTCCTGACGTTGAAGTCGGAAACCATTGAGCCACTTGTGACATCATCATTTTTGATGTCATCAGATTGTTTTGACAAGCAGCTAACACAGCAAGGACAGATCCATCCATCCGTGTGTCCATTTTGAATATCAATCAAATTCGGGCAGAGCTATACAAGGAAAAACGTGTCCAATTTTGAGTGCAAAGTTGGTGGTAAAATAGGCCAAGTCACCTAGTTGATCAATGTTCCATTTCCAGGTTTTTAGAACGGCTGAGGCCAAAACTTTTCCAGTGGATAGAAAGGGGATAAAGGGTAGAAGATGAAGAGAAAAGAAAGGGAGAGAAAAAGAAAAGCAAAAGAAGCGAGAAAAAAATTGGAAATGATTCCGCCAAAAAAAAAAACAAGTCCATCCGGCAAGCCTGATTTTTTTTCCGGCTTTCTTTTCGCAACTGCATAAGTTGCGTTAATAACTGTGAGGATCTTCTTTACACTTATTTCTTCAGTCCACAGTTCAAATATATGAATGTCATATATTCATTATTTCATCTTCATCTTTCCCGGGTATATTACGAACCAATTTAATGACCAGCTCCCAGTTGGCTTGTTAGCTCAATTGGTTAGAGCGCTGCACTGGTATCGCAGAGGTCAGGGTTCAAATCCCGGCAAGCCTGATTTTTTTTTTGTTTTTTTTCAGGCTTTCTTTTCGCAACTGCATAAGTTGCGTTAATATCTGCGAGGATCTTCTTTACATTTATTTACTATCCCCTTTCTCGACACGTCAGTTTCAAGGGATTCAAACGGTCTTCTCACCACCACTGTTTACAGAAAGCCCACCCACACTGACCAATGCCTAGCCTATGATTCACACCATCCTCAATCAGTGAAATGTGGTATTGTTTTTGTGTCTATACGACCGCGCCAAACACACCTCACATCAAAACCATCAGCTATCTCTGGTACACATGTAGGGTCAAAGAGGCTATCCATATAAGACTGCAACCTAATAACATCAATAGAGATAGTGGAATCGAAATTCCTGAAGTTTGGATACCTACGATCAAAAAGCACAACAGCCGATCAACCACAAAGCAGACCTGTGAGGGAACAACATCTAATAGTCGGAATAACCATGAGGATTGAAATACACCAATAGCAGCAAACCAACATGCTAAAAATAGCGACACGTAAACAATCGAACTCATCGCCTGATGAAGCAGTCGAAACATCGTGATCAACAACTCAAAGCAATTCCATCGTGAGACAAACGAATAACCGTTCATCTTCCCTGGGTTTTAAAATGCTACACACTTTTCGTGTTGGGTGCAACTGTCATGAAGATGTTGTACATCTGATTTAGGTGACAGGATTCATGTTGTAGACATGATGTGAGCAAGTCGCATACAACAATCGTAAAGAAAAATCGTCCCGTCTGAATCAGCATTTTTTTTTTTGCTATTATAATTTTTATTATTAAGGCATTTTCTCATAATGCAACGTCTCACTGAGAGTTGTAGTTATTAGTCTACATGTTATGCAACACTGAAATATAAGTTGCAGCATACACTGTAAAACATAAGAAAAATATTCTGCAACTTGTTTGCATGGTCTCATTGCTGCTGTGAATCAAGTTTCAAGGAACACAGTCCCAATTTAACAGCTACTTGAGGCCTGCACGTGGCTGTCACAGTTGTAAGAGTTTTGCCTACTCCTACCGTATTGATTCGAAATGACTGTATTGTGTAAATATTTTCACTTAAATTTGTCTTTTTTTTTTCTTTAGCATCATTCCCCCACATTTTAGAGTATGGACATTAATAACAGGAGGTTTTACAGAATACAGAATATGGAATGTAAGTGTCCAACTTTTTTGCCCAAGTTTTGCTTGTGTCAAGTTGCACCTTCAGTCATATAATGAGATTCCATCTTTTTGGCCTGTTGATGAAATCCTCAGGTGCCACTGTGGTAATGCTTATTGTACTGTACAAGGTGGTGGTAACTTTCAAGTCTAAGGATGAAGTACTAAAGGGTGACCAATCAAATGAATAATTTTGATTGGTACTATTCTTTGGTGCTTTTATCATGTTCTTTATGGCGATTCTTACTTTTGTGTCTGTGTATGAAATCCTTGAGTGTGATTGTCCAAATGAAAGTTATTAAGTAGTGCTTCTCTTTGGCCCTGCTTGTTATGGGTTTGAGGCGGTGCTTACTTTTGAGTCCGTGGATGAAATCCTGAAGTGTTATCATTCATATAAAAGCTACCGATTAGTATGTTTCCTTGGTCCTGTTGGTTGTAGGTGCAAGGTGTTTCTAAGTTTTGAGTTTTTGGATGCAATCCTAAAGTGTGACCATTCAAATGAGAGCTATTGAGCATTGCTTTCCTGTGGTACTGTTTACTATGCTGTACAAGGTCATCCTTACTTTGAATGAAATCGTAAACTGTTCACCATTTTTTTATATTTGCTGATTATTGCATTTTATGCTGTATGAGGTGATAATAGCTTTTGACTCTGGGGATAATATCGAATTTTGTGACCATTCAGAGTACTTTCAGGTTACAAGTGGCATTGTTCATTATTCTATAGAAGGTGATCCCAACTTTTGCGAAAGTTTCATTATAATAAATAGATGAGTTTGTTTTCTGTGGTGGCCCACAACTGTCACATCAAAACAAAACGCTCACATCAAATTCAAATCACTCACAGCAAAATTAGAAAATCACTCACAGCAAATTCAAATTGCTCAGAGTAAATTACAAATTGTTCACATCAAGTACAAATCACTCACAGCAAATACAAATCCGATCAGTGTAAAATGAAGGTTGCGGACTGCAGAGTGCGGACCAGGGGTAAAATGCAGACTGAGCGTAAAATGCAGACTGCAGACTAAGGGTAAAATACAGGCTAGGGGCTAAATGCAGAATGGAGACTGCGGTCCGCAGTCCGCAGTCTTCGTTTTATAAGTTTAAAAAAATCCACGGGCCATATTTGTATTTGCTGTGAGCGATTTGAATTGATTTCATTTCTGCAGTTCATATATGATTTATCATATGAGGGGCCCGGTGGAAAAAGGGCGTAAGTGATGATTACAGGTTGAAAATCGCAATTGGTGCTATTTAGCTGAACATTGGCACACAGACTGGTTTTCATGTAAGGAAAATTGTTGTGCATTTATTTCTTGACCTGAGAGCTTCAATTTGAAGAATTAGCGTTTTACTTTTGCTTAAAACTGATGCAAAGAAAACAACAGGACCGCGGATTCTAGGTTGAATTCCTTTGTTTTAGTTCAGGCAGAGAACAAAAGAAATCATTCATGCTTCACTTGAGCGAGTTCAGTTCAACAAAACTTTTTACGCAAAAGTAATACGCTAATTCTTCAAATTTTAGATCTCAGGTCAAGAAATAAATGCACAACAGTGTTCCTTACATGAAAACCAGCCTTTGTGACAATGTTCAGCTGAATAGCGCCAATTTTGATTTTAACCTCACTTATGCCCTTTTTCCACCGGGCCCTTCATATATTCATGGATATGTTTAATTTCAGGTGTTAATAGACATTGGGGTACTTGTCTTGTGTGGCCAGCTACTTGAACCGCTATGGGGAGCACTTGAATTTTTGGTAAATAATTAAGTACTTGTTATTACTGTAACTAAATGCCACAGTGTTCATGTAGTTAAAGCATAATACAAGCTTTTTTGTCGATGAGAAAAACGGCATATCTGTGTAGCAGTTTCAAAGTTTTACGTCTGCACTCAATTATTGTAAGCATTATGGACAGAGCTCAAATAATAAAAAACCTGATAGTACTATAACGATACTGCTCCCTTTTTGCTTAGCATTCATCAAATGCTTGTTTTCTTTTTTCTTTCTGTATAGAAATTTGTATTAATCTTAGACGTAGGAACATCGCTGATCACATCAGCTGTTTGTGTAATAGCATACATTGCAACATTTGACACACAGATGTGGTAAGTTATACAAATGTACAGAAGCAAGGTTCATGCATACAGTTGCACCCAGATATAACAAAAGCCTATATAACAAGGACCCTGTTATAACGAACGATATTCTTCAGCCCAGCAATAGTAAAAATAATGTATGGATAAGAACCCAATATAACGGAAACCCATTTTGCCAGTCCCTTGGCACTTCGTTATATCAGAGTTCCACTGTACAGTGTATGTCATTTACTAAAACCAAAACACGGGAAGAGCCCAGAACCCTACAGAACACTGTAGAGTGTGAATGGATTGAACCAAGAGATTATTTGGATTTAACCACAAATCGACATGATCTAACCAAACCCTGCCATGATGCAAAACTCTCACACATTTAATCATCACACATATTGCGCATGCTCAGCTTTTACAAACATGGGGGGTGGGGAGGGTAGACTAAACACAAACGGATACTACAAACACCATTGGCACAACAACCAACCAAGAATCGGATTAGGCCTATAGTTAGCTTTAGTTTGGTCTTCCTGTGTTCTGAGGTCTTTGATGGTGTTCCAGTGTTCCCAGTTTTAGTATGTGCCCATGTATATAGTGATTACATGTATAGATGTACTACATGTACATGTAACTACAGTGTAGGCATGTACAGTATAGCCACATTTAAGTCTGCCACAAAATTTCATGCACTGAAAGGGAGCTTATTGAAATAAAATTACATCTGAAATGTTTAGCGTTTCTTTCTCGTTTTCTTTGTCTCTCTCTTTTTGTCACTTGTCTACATACATGTGTACATTTTCTGATCTTCTACCAAACATTTATGTACAAAATTGTTTGTCAAACACTTCTTTCATTAAAGTTTAAGTTTTGACTCATGGAGTATACCTCAAAACCAATAATTTTTACAATGTCTTCTACAGAACAGAACAGATACTTTTATATATTTCAGTCAGGGTAATCCCTTCAGCATTTGTAAACAAAATGCTGTTATCAATGGTATAATAAATTACATTATGTTAGGGGTTTAAAAGTCTAAAAAGTTAAAAATTTACCTATTTACAAGTATACAGTATTAAAATTGAAAACTATGCTATAAAATATAATTTTTTTAAGAAATTATGGTGCTCCCATAATAACAAAATGACTTAATAACAAAATGACATAATAACATAATAACATAATAACAAAATGACTTCTTGGCTGGTTCAGTACATGGTTCTTTGCTTTATACTCTGATAAATCATATTTTTTAGCAAATCAGAGTACACACGGCTTCCAGTCTGTACTTCAAATTGTATCTCTCTTGTGGCAAAGGTTGAAATAGATAAAATAAAATGGTACAAATTGTCCTAGTCATTGCAAAATGTAGGTGTACAGTATGGCTTTGCTCACACCTTGCATGAAAAGCTGTGCATTATCAAGCTATGTCCTGAGCTCTTATTTTGTTAATTATGTTACTTTTACACCTGTACTAGGTTTCTTCAGTTCAGTGGGATGACAGGAATTTTAGGTGGAATGATGGTTGCATTCAAACAAATAAAACCTGAGCAGGAGTTAAGCCTAAAGCCTCTTGGCCTGCGTGTCAAGGTTTGTTTAAATTATAATAATAATGATTGTATTAATTGCTTGAAAACAGCTGTAACCAAGGGGTGCATAAATCAAAATCCCAATTCTTCTCTTGCATTTACATTGTTTATACTATAAAGTTTCACAAGGAGTATGTAATTCTCTGAAAGTAACATTAAAATTTGGCATTTCCTAATAAATCCTGGGAACATCAGAAATATGACCCCCATTGTAACTTGACTTCTCTCTAACAAGTAAAGAAGCTTCAAAAAAATAGCTATCAAGTGTAAGGAAAAAATAATTTATGGCCCTAGCACAGGTGATGCACGTACAATGTACATGTACATCTAGTTGAAAACAGTTGATGTTTCTAAATAGACATTGCATATATTATTCCTACATGTATATGTATGTAATCTACTAACTAAAAGTGAATCAGCTTGCATGTGAGAGTGTGCCCCACCCCCCCCCCCCCCCCCCAAGAAAAAAGAAAAAGAATGAGTCTAATTTAAAGGCTGCTGATTTAGAGTAATGGCTCAATTGTAACTGTGCCATAAGTCCATGTATGTAAGTGATAGTTGAAATTACATGCATTGATCACCATCGTGTTGCTTCCTTAGACAAGAAACTTTACCCCGTTATACACCCAGGTGTACACCCAGGTGTATAAATGGTGCCGGTGACATACTGCTGGGGGTAGCCCTGCCATGGACTTGCATCCCATCCAGGGGGAGTCAATACTCTCAGTTGCTTCATGCTACAGAAACTGGGATAAGCTCCAGCCATGTGGGCCTCTTTGGTTCCTGTGTGGCTTTACCTACCTTACCTTACAGTTGGTGCTTACACTACATGTACATAAATGTTGGAAATGAATGCACACTGTAGTACTACCCTAAACGTGATCCATTTTTTCTTCCTGTTTCAGCATGTACCATCAATAGTTGTTCTTGTGTACAGTATTCTCTGCATTCTTGGAATCCTTCCCATCGTCCTTCTGGTCATGGCTCTATCAGGCACTCTGATTGGCTGGGTGTATTTAAGATTCTACCAGCCTCGTGGCAAAGGAGTCAAGGGAGACCTGAGTGATGGCTTCTCCTTTGCTAGTTTCTTTCCCGAAGCAGCACAGTAAGTGAACAGTTATTCATTATTTGGATTGTAAAAAATGGTGCTTGCAGGGGCTGGATGGAACACTTGTTAGTTTGAGGTCTTTCATGTAATATTCTCAAACTCATTAATAATTCTTAAAGAGAAAACAAAGGAAATCACTACAGTGAGGGTGGTTTGGATACCGGATCTTAATTAGCATAAAATTTTGCGAACTTTTGCTTTGAATTTCTCCAAGAATTGTGAATGGTTTGAGAAGCCATATCAAAAACTTGAAAGAGTGTTTCATCAGGTATCCAAACACCTCAAAGTCGGTTTAAAAAACTCAGCTGCACCTCACTTCTTCAACCCGCTTCTTGGTGTTTGGATATCGTGATGAAACACTCTTTCTAGTGTTTGATATATTACATAATAATTAAATAATGTCTTTAATTCACAGTGTTGTGCTTTTCTCAACTCAGGTCTCCAGTAAATGCACTGTCAACAATTGTGTTCAACATCTTGATACGTTTGAAAGTGTGCCACAAACCTGTCAGAACTTATGATGTAGGCGCACCATCAGCGATTACAATCAGCTTGCCGGGGATGGATCCTGCAGATGCTGAGAGAAGAAGGTACAGCTTTCCTTTTCATTGATACTGTTTGTTACCCTTTAATCCTTTAACAAGTTACTCTTCATAGGTAGTTGCTAAGACTCTTATAAATGGAATCATCCAATCATCCCTTGAAGACTCGTCAAAGGTGTTCCAGCATCTTGTGTTGTAACCAACTGAGGGTGCTCTTGGATTTCGTTTTACCCTTTAATATGTGATTGTATCATAATAACATAGTCATGCCATTGCTGGGTCTCATGGTAAAGTATTACTGAGAGCTGCAGCTTCTTATTCTCTTTATTGTAAGGACGGTGCCTCCTGTTGTTACTGCGCATATGTTCTGCGTGTGTCAGGATATTCAAGTTTCTTATTAAGGAATTTGCCCACTTATACGACAATATTTTTGCGCAGCTTAGACTATGTCGAAAAAGCAGATCTTAGCAAGGGCTACCAGAATCCCAAAAGGAAATTGGGGGGTAACCATGCATTTTTCAGAGATAATTGAGGTTAAATTTGGAAAGAAATTGCCAGGCATTCTTTGTATTGTAGTGTTTTTTTGGAACTATGGTTGCTTAATTATCTCTGAAATATGCATGGTTACCCACATTTTTCTTTTTGGATTCCAATAACCCTTGCTAAGATCTGCTTTTTACCTTAGTCAAAACCTTTGCAAAAATACTTCTGTATTAGGAGGCACCGTCCTTGAGGTAGACTGAGTTGATATAAACATAGATAAACTGACCATCTTAAAGAGTTGCAAAAGCCAATGTTTTGAGCTTCACCCCTTCTACAGGACTGGATGTGCTCTAATAAAGGTCTAATGTTTGAAAGTCAGCTTTTTAATATCTTCATGGTGGTCAGATTTTAATTATCAATTTCTACATTTAATTATTTATTTCCACATCGTGTAACATAAGATATGTATTTTTATCTTTTGAAACAATAAAGACTAATATTATTATTATCGTTATTATTATTATTATTATTATTATTATTATTATTATTATTATTATTATTATTATTTATCATTATTAAATTTCCTTACATCTTCTCATTGGAGTTAAATTGAAGAGTTTCACCACCCCACACTGTACCAATGCAACACTGCAGTTTTTTTTGTTTTTTAGAAATTAACCTCTTTGTGTTTTTCTCTTCGTTTTCACTTGAACAGGCAAAAAGCTCTCAAGGCTCTAAATGAGAGGCTTCAAAAACTGGAGCAAACCACAAACTGGCCCTCATTAGATGGCCCTGAAGGGAAGGATAGTGAAGGTCCCACGAGTCCGCTCAGTGCAGTGGATGAGATGCCAGAGATAGTGGTTGATCAGGGTACGACAAAAAGGACTGAGGGTGTACCAAATAGCTCCAGTGTACCTACGTAGCACAGGAAAATATCGTCAGTGCTTGACAGCAGCACATTTGCCAATTTTCATCAGCCTACAAATACACGAAATTAAACTCAATGTCCACAAGGAGACCCAACAGATGTCTTGACGTTTACTGCATATGTGACACTGTCACATATTGCCAAAGGGGATGACCTACATGTAGATGAAACATCTGCAGTCCTGTGGCTTGTGTGCTGTTCAAGGCTATATAACAGTTTGATGTACATGTATAATTGTACTTTCTCTCCTAAAAGTCTGAAGTACAAACTCATAGCCGATTGGTACGTGGGTTAGAGTAGCTGGTATTTACCTGCATGCAGTCGTTTCCTCTGTTTGTGTCATGTCGCAGACGTCTGCATGCAGATAAGGGTTTGAGTAATTTATTTTGGGTTAAAATTAATAAGCCGTGGAAACTGCATGTATTGCAGCTTTAATGCATGTTGCAATAAGGATCTAACATAAGGTTGTCAAATATTGGATTATTTATGACCATGATAACCTGAAAACAGCCCCATTAGCCAATCTATAGCCTGCATGCAAACCTCTCCCGTTTCCCGCTGACACAGAAAAGAAGTAGAGGTTTCTGTGCAGGCTGTCCAATGCAAGTCTGTTTCTAATGTCAGCCTTGCTTTTTTACTCTAAGCTTTGCCCCTGGAATTATTTTTAGGCAACAGGCATGGATTCTATCGGACTTTGTTGGGGCAAAAACATGGATTAGCCCTTTCAGCCTTAACAGTGACAAAAATGAAATTTTTGTTTATGTTATCACTACTTATTCAAACATTCAAGTGATGAGAATAAAGGAAGTGATCACTAAGGATAAGATGTCTTGATATTTAGACAATTTCTCCTTACTAGTTCCGCAAGAAATGTTTGGAGAACAGTAAGGAGAATATGCATTTTCATATCAGGGTTTAAAGGGTTAAGAATTGAATAATAGCCAACTGAAGGCCACAAAAAGACTTGAAGTGTGGAACTGCTTTTTTTCAAATTCAATGGGTACTGGATGTTTTAAATGAAAGGTTACCAATTTTGTTTTAAAATTGGAGGACAGTCTGCCTTGGTAGAGATTAGAAATTTTTCTAAACTTTGAAGAGTGTTTTTTAAATACAAATGTAACTCTATAATGACATGTTCTCAGTCAGTGGGTAATGCAAAAATATCAGGTAGACCATTCACTCTTGGTTTCTGTTGACTCGCCGATCAGTTCTCGAACCCTTGCAAACTATCGGCTGGTATAAACCCCTAGCTTGCAGTCTAATATTGCTAACCCTTTAAGCCCCGACATTAACAAGCGTATTCTCCTCAATAGCCTTCATACACTTTTATGATGGATGTTAGAAGAATTAGACATTTCATCTTTGGTGATCATTTCAGTGACATTGTAAGGAGAAGAATTCAAGGGGCCTAAACGGTCAAATAGAATTAGCTTTCTGCCAGTCAGAGCATGCATTTTCTTAGGACCTTATTGATACTGGGTCCTCAGGGATCATGCAGAATTGTAGCAATTCTAAAAATAAGTCTAGCATTGATTTGCAGACGGCCCAAGACCACTTACTCTCGCTCTCTTTAAGGATCAAAGATAATAATTTTAATGCTTTCTGTATACTGTGTAGATGATATTGAAGTTACATTCTCAGTGTTTAACTGGAAGTAGCTGGCAATGAAGGCGGCATGGAGGAGGGGACATTAAACATGGCTTTACGTAATTAAAAGGTTCCTTTTATTAGCCTTCGTTGCAAGCTAGTTCTGTTCAGTAAAAAGTGGAAACATAATTTAAAATTAGTAATAGGCTTATAGTCTTCAGTCTTAAAAGGGATAAATCAAATTTAGCTAAAGGAATTCTCAGTTATCCAAGAAAACTAATGAGACTCGTGAAGTTCCTGAAAGAATGTCAGCATGTATATATTGTAAATTTTAAGTGTCTGTTGAAAGATCGTTGTAAACCTTGATGCCAGCCTACAAATTCTCCTCAGATGACTGTTCAATTTCTCAGAGTTCAGGAGAATTTAATAATATATGCTCGCGTAAGTCATGCAGTGGTGCTTCTGTGACCTTCAAAAAGTCAGGTACAGAAATTTGTTATATGTTAATGTGCTTTTCTATCAACTGGATAGAGTGGTTTTCAAATGAGTGTCGTAAAACCAAAACCAAGGTAATTACACCAGCCAATCACAACAAACACAAATTACCCAATGAACCAATCAGAACTCGAAGCAAGTACATGTAACCGGCGCCAAGCGCGGGAAAACGCGTGCAAGCAAGTCGTGATTGGTTTGAATTTTACTTCTGATTGATCGAGAAAGTGGCGCGAGATTTTTTAACCAATCACAAAGCGAAGTAAAGCAAAACCAAAGCAAAACGCGAATTACTTCGACACTCAATTGAAAACTGCTCTATGTTTTTTGTTTGTTTGCTTGTTTGTTTGTTTTTTTTGTGTGTGTGCAGCTTAGTTCCCTTCCCGTTCACTCGACTTTCGCACGAAATTTCTTAACGTAATCGAGTTGAATGCGAGAGGAAAAGAACGCTTAGGGACTAGTCTGCTCTTGGTGCATTAAGAAGCTTGTATTGCTAAATACTTCAGGCTTGTGGTTAATATTATTTTAAAACGTTTTACGAACAGAACGTGTTCAGTGCGACCAAAGAAACGGCAGATGTCAGTGGCTTATTTGAATTGAAAAAGGGAAGAAATAAATAAACTATAGATCTTAAAAAGCTTGTCATTGTATTTGTTATTATTACATTGAATCGAATTCTTTCGGGACAATTTCAAGGCATAGAATTAGACTGAAAAAAATTTCATTGAAAGAGGTCCGTGTATGGGGGTTTTGTGATCATGCATTATCGTCTCTTTATTAGTAATCGGCTGTGATATAGTTTTGTAACGGATGGTGCATAAACCCGGCTAAACGATCAAACATTTTCGTCCAACGTGGCATTGGAACATGTCTACTGTTTAGCCGCCTCTATCAACTTTGCATTTAATATGTTTCATCTAGATCCAGCATTTTTCCATACGAACAAATGTATGATCGTTTGGTCCCCTCTTGACTTGCGCGAGCGGGAAAAGGCAACCAATCAGAGACTAGTCACGTCGTAATCTTCAGCAGTAATACGCAAAAAAGTTATGTGAGCTCACTTTGTCCTTTGTCAGATACTTGGTCAAACAATGTTTGCCTCGCTTTGTCGGTGACAAACACCATGTTGGACGAAAATGTTTGATCGTTTAGCCGGGGCTTGATTAACTTGGCACTTACTTCAGTCATTATTTTCGTTTTCTCAGTCATTTTGTTCGTTTAACACCCTAAATACCTAGCAAGAGAATTTAACCACGGACATTGCCTCAGTGATATTTTTTCTGGCTACGGCCGTGATAGATGAATGTGCGAATAGTTGCAACCTATTTGTAGCATCACTTTAAAAAAGTAAAAGACATCGGAATGAAAGGGAAAAATGATTTATTGTTGTTTAGAATTAATTTACTAGTTTTCTGAAACGATAACTAGGTGTGTTTGGCAAGGAAATGGTTTGTAACTGAAAATTAATACTTTCATGTTCTTTGGGTAGTTCTGTGGTTAAAGGAGACAACGTGGTGAAAACCCTTTCACCGCTGTAAGAAAGGCTGCTTGATATTGTTTGTAACCTGGCCTCTCCGCTCGCCCAGCATCAGTAAGGATTCAGTCAGGGAGTGTGAGCAGCTGAAAACAAGAATTTATTGAAAAATTTATCTTCGTCATCAGCGTTAAAATTGATGTCACAGCATTATAGCATAAAATTTTTAAAAATGTTTTGCAAGTTATGCAAGATACAAAGCACAATATATGTCTACTGCTCTTTTTGTGTGTGTGTGTGTGGGGGGGGGGGGTGGGGGGGGAAGCTACCCCTTTATTCAGAGAGTATCTAAAACTTGGATTGAGAGTGAGAAAAAAATGATTATACAGCATTTAACAAAAGCGAAACACAAACATATTACACCGGAAAAATTGTCCAGTTGTACAGGTATCTTGGCTGTACCTTGAAAACTAAACTACGATAAGAGAATTATCTACTACAAAAGATGATTTTTCTCATCTTTCATTGTCGAGTATTTTGACATGCTCTGCTCTCTTTTGTAACCTATTCATTTTAAGGGTCTCTAAAATGAAGAAAACTGACAGCTAAAAAATTCAGGCTAAAAGTTGATCCGGCTAAATTGCAGATCCGCGCGAAACCAGGGTAATAACTGAAACTTCTATACTCCAAAATATATGAAGTGTTGAATGTCTGTGCCCGTGTTTGTTCTAGTTTTCAGATTAGTGCCCTATCCCTTGATAGAAAGCAAACACGACTATTTTCTTTAACCGATCTTACGCTAAACCAAAACCAATCGTGACCCTCCATTGACGTCTTTTTCAGCGCTTTTCATTATATGTTTTTGCTTGCAGTTCTGATTGGTTCATTACGAGATTTTCGTTATTTGTGATTGGCCGAGATGTTTAAGTGTGGCAACACACGTTATATATCGCTATATACCCCCCCCCCCCCAAAAAAAACATATAAGCAATCATTACAATGGTGATTTGTTCTTACAATATTTCACTTTTTCCAGAAAATGTTTTCAATTCCCTTTGTAGGTTAGTTTCTACACATTTTAATTTTCAAGTTTTTGAATTTTCTGGTACCTGAAAACTTCGACCTTTAAAAATCACTCTTAGGGTTTGTTTACTGATTTGTCCTATTCTCACATTGAGATGTGTCATTGTATTTCCCAGGGAGTTTATTTCTGTCCATTTTGCACGGTGACCAACGGTGTCACAACAAAGAAACCCCTCCAGTGAAGGGATGCGACGCAATGTAATGTGACTTCAGAGCGTTCTTCTGATAAAACGCTTTCTCGCAGAACTGGCAGCGGAAAGGCTTGTGAGGTGCGTGTGTTCTCTTGTGCGTGTTTAGCGTAGAAGCCAGTGTAAATCCCTTGCCGCATATATCACACTTAAACGGACGTTCACCGGTGTGACGGTACACGTGCGCTTTCAGATTCCCCCTCTGGTTGAAACCCTTGCCACAGAACCACACTTGTACATGCGCACGTCGGAATGCGTCCTCATGTGGTACGTCAAGTGCGTCAGCTGTTTGAATCCCCGCCCACATTTCTGACACTTGTGAGGCTTCTCTCCTGTGTGGGTGTAGCGGTGAATCTTCATGTCTACTTTCTGGTGAAACCGCTTTCCGCAGAAATCGCAGCAGAAGGGCTTGTAATCAGAGTGGATGCGCATGTGCGTGTGTAGGTTGGAGGCTCGGTTGAATGCCTTGTTACACTGCTGGCAAATGTACGGCTTGGAGGTTGTATGGGTAAGCTGATGACGAGACAGGTTACCAAGCTGTCTGAAGGCGCGTCCGCATTGTTGACAGACGTAAGGCATGTCCCCAGTGTGAATGCGCTTGTGAGTAATCAGGGTACTGGAGCGAGTGAATGTCCTGCCACACTCATCGCACATGTGCTTGGACTTGCACTTTGGACGACCTCTATGGTCATGCGCGGTCTTATCTTGATCGTGCGTAGCCCTTGTGTCAGGGAAATGCGCAGCTTGGAAAGATCCAGTTGCCTCTTGTTGATGACCAAACGTGCTTTCCTGAACGTCCAAAGCTCCTGATCGCTGTTCTTTAAACTGAATCGCATTGGTTGGCACCTGGAATTGGGTAGCCATGTGGCCGGTTGTCGGCTTTTCAAATTCGTCAAAAGTTGAACTCTCTTCTTTGTACTGGCCCTTCGCTTGTTCACCTTCCTGTGGAATCTCGGTGAAGGGTTCAGTCTGCTTAGGATTCCAGGAGATGACAGACACACTTGTCGCAACCTCTAACTCTTTACCGTCGGCAATCTGAGGGAAGACGTGCTCTGGTAGCCTGTTATCAGTTTCAGACGGCCTGCCTTGGAAGTGTAACTGATGATCCGGCTCTTGCTTCACAAGTACCTCTCCTTCATGCTCAAGCACTTGCTGATTGGACAGGATATTGTGGAACGGAACAGACTGTTGAATGACATCTCTTCCAGGATATATCTCGGCGTGAATTTCTCTGCAGGTCAGCCTCCCTTCCTGCGGCATAGGATCGCAGTTGCCAAAAGTGTGATCGACAGGGTGACAAATAGCGGACTGACGGGGGTAATGACGGACGGGATGTGGTACTGTTGCATAGCCAGGTTCCAGTGGTAATATTTTTAACGTCATTGGCAGCCATGGAAACTCTGTCATCTGTCTGTAACATGGTGACTGCGCATGCGTTTGGGAATAGCTGCTGGAAGCTGTCGTAGCCTGATGATACATGAAAGAATCCCGGTCGATGACAGAGAACGCTGAATGGGGAAACTGCAATCGGTTTCTCTTCTGTTCAGGAAAAGGTTCGTGCGCTGAAACACCAGGAACAAATTCGCCCACTACTGAAAAAAAAAATAAAAATGGGATGGTTATTTTCAATGCACTCAAAGAATTGAACACCAAAAACTGTTTTTTCACGAGGGATGCAAGCAAGTGTAACCAAAATAACAAGGTAAAAGTAAGTTTAATAGTCGGTCCCGGCGAGCTGATTATTATGGCCGAAAAAATGGAATCTTATCAGCCGAGTTTATGCTTGCGTCGGCTGTGTTCCCTTTTTCAAAGAGGGTCCTCAAGACGGATTATAGACCCCATTTTCCAGCCCAAGTTTTTTTAAATTCCATTTCGCCGTACTAGATTTGTGAAAACCCCATTCCCACTAACAGTTTTTCATTAGCAAAAGCCCATTCCCAGTGCCTCAAATCCCATTTCCCAGTTCAAAAAACAGGTGAATCCCCATTCTCATTTTATCCCATCAGGACCCTTTTTAAAGGACAAAGATTTATACCTGCTACGAAATAATGAGTGAAAATTCTGTGCAAGTAACCGTTCGGCTTGATCCTCTGGGCAAATGCAAACTCAAACAAACTGGCACAAATGCCTTTAACAGTACCATTCGCTATACAAAAACTGAGCGAGATAATGAGCTGTAATGATGTTTGGGTTTAATTAAACATAATTTAATTAAGTATATCTTTTTAATGAAACATGCAATGAATTAGGCTGAATAAACACGTGGTGTCAAATTTGCTTTGGAAATGTTTTGTCACGAATGTTTGATGTTTGTGCATTAAATACCCTTAATTGCTTAACATCAGGGAATAAAGCTGCCTAATTAATGTAATTGGCTTCAATTCTTAAACTAATCAGTTAATTGATTAATTAATCAATTAATTGGCAGTTGTTAGGTGCACCAATCCAAGGCGAAGATACCGAACTGAACTAGCTGTTAACCAAGGAGTACATTTGTGTAATGTTTTGCGCAATGATGTTTGGGTGTAATTAGACATAATTTAATTAAATGGATCTTTTTTAATGAAACATGCAATGAATTAGGCTGAATAAACACATGGTATCAAACTTGCTCTGGCAATGTTTTGTCAGAGATGTTTGATGTTTGTGCATTTACTACCCTTAATTGTTCAATATCAGGGAATAAAGCTGCCTAATTAATGAAATTGGCTTCAATTCTTAAACTTATCAGTTAATTGATTAATTAAGCAATTAATTGGCAGTTTTTACGTGCACCAATCCAAGGCGAAGATGCCAAACTGAACTAGCTTAACCAAGGAGTACGTTTGTGAAATGTTTGTGTGTTAAATACTCATAATTGCTTAATAACTGAGAACTGAATACCGCCTAATTATATTAGCCTCCATTCTGCAACTACTAATTACTTATTAATTAATTCGCTGATGGATGCTGTAATTGGTGGATTTGAAATACACTAACTACAACGCAAAGATACTAAAACGAATAAGCTAAGGACCTGCGTAAAATAAAAATTGAAAAGAAATTTCTCTCCGCTGACGATTAATTGCAGTTTTCAATTCATCCCACATGAAAAATGTATAAATATTAGATTGCTTTGGAATGTTTTGTGAAGAGTGCGAGATGTTTGCGCATTAAATAACGTGAAAAATCTAGGGATAATCTGCAACTTCTGATTAATTAATTAATCAAATAATTAATTCGTTGAAGGATGCTTTAATTCGTGGTTTTGAAATGGACAAACTACAACGCAAAGACACTGATAATAAACGAGCTAAGGACCTGTATAGAATAGGAATTGAAAAAATTTCTCTCCGTCGTCGCACATGGAGAAATAAATAAAGACTTAGTTTGTCACGACAGCGTGCAAGAACTGTATAAAAATATGGACTTCTGCTTGTGCTTCAAAACAGGAAGAATATTTCATTAGCAAGGAAAAGAAACTGAAATAAGCCATCGCAAAAACTGACAGCTAGCACAACACAAGACCTGAAGTTTTTGGTACAAAACTTTTGTATTACCGATGTTTTATTTGCCTACTCAAGTAATCTTAATCGCGTTCGATCAGCGGGACTGTAGCGTTAGTTACAGGAGTTGTAAAATATTTTGATTCGCCCGTTCTGTCCTTTTTTCATTCAAACCATTCATTGGGACCGAACATTTGCTAGATTGACCTTTCCACTACAACGTCAACAGACAATTTAATAAAAAACAATCAGTCATTTCTTCTCTAGCGTAAGAGGCCTGCAAACGAAGCTAAAAAACATTTTTCATTGTTCCAAGATGATTTCCCTATGTTGCACACACGAAACATTTGTTTCAGAAGAAAAATTTGGCTTTAATAAAGTGAAATATGTTCTGTTTGCCAAGAACATGGCGGAATAGATCTGGGCCATTTTTACGCACGTCCTACATACTGTAGGGATAAGCAAATTAAAAAGCGTTATGCGTTGTAACAAAGAGAAAAAATTGTTTTCGAGGGAAATATTTATGTATGTTTCTCAGAACTATCCTTCATATTTCGTGTGCGCGCAATCTCGGGAACATTGTGACTAACGATGAAGTCACGATCACCTCCTTCTCATACACCGTACTGACTGGGCAGAAAATGTTTAACTGGGCTAATGTTGATACTGAAGGAATAGCGCAAAGAACTAAGGAATTTTTAGGGGCAACCCTGTTCGAAAGAACCTCAATTCTCCACATTCAACACATTTTGAAGAAAATACGTCGACAACTACTATCGGCAACACTATTAATTTGCGCAAATCACCAGTTGCGTATCGAAAACACAAACTGTTGAAGTTGATCCACAATGCAACTGATATTTTAAACTCACACGATCTCCTTAAACACACGCATTATTACGCATAAAATCTCACCGCCTGTAGTTTCTGTGACATTCTGAATATTGCCTTCAGGATCCAGTTTGCTTTGACCCCTGATCAAAAAAGCTCTTGGCATTTTCAAATCCCTGTAAAAATCCGGGCATGCAAAGTGTGAGAAGCCGAGAAAACAAATCTGCACTAAAACACTAAAGGAATACCACGTAAAATGGACAAAATGTTAAAACTTACCTTGCAACTGTGCCGAAGGAATAGAGATCGGCTCTTCTGGGCGAGTTGTGCAGAACTAATTAACGGTTCAAGAGCTCGGTTATTATAAACTAATTGCGGTCTTTTATTTGCTACTTCGAGGCTGCGAGATAAAAGAGAATGTCATTAATATGCGAATATGGTGATAAATAGCTACATTTATCACAGACCATTAGCAGTAATACCTGGATGCTAAAAATCCAAATTTCACCGATTTTGCTGTTTTGCTTTAAAATTTGTTTCATATCGCCAAAGAATCCAGTTTTATAGGTTCGGAATGTTTTAATTCGCTGAAACTCTTATTGTTTAGAAGTCTTCACTTAATTGCATTATTTTTAAAGATTATCCGTGTGTATGATTTTGAATTAAATTAGAGCAAACGAGATACTTAATTCGGGCGACTGAAAAAATCCATATTCAGTTTTTTTTCTTAGAAATTTTTTCATCACTACGTCGGAAAAATGCTTCAGTATTTTCAAAAATTATTACGTTAAACAAAACACCTAGATCTTAAATAACGGCTACCAGGCAACTTGTGGTTCGTTAAAGTATGACATGAAGAGGCAATGATCATTGTACTTTTGCTAAAACAAAGCAAATCCTCTTTCTTTTTTTACGTTTCAAAGGAAGTGATATATTGACCAGCTCACAAAACAAGTAGACAAAGTAACGCAAGCATGTAAAATTATTTTGGATGCACAATATATTAATGATTTCGTTCAAAAGGAGAAAATCTGAATAGATACAAGTCTTAAAAAATCTATTTTCTTTTTCTTTTTTGTGGAAAAAATTGCCTTAAAGCCTCGAACTTAGACCTCAAAGACTTGACCTTAGACTTTCCCGACCATTTCCGCCTATCCTTTTATGAGTAGTACCGCAAGACATAAAAATAAACGAATTAGATCTGCGGATTGAAGGCTAAATTTGGCATTCAAATGAAAGTTATTGAGCAATACCTGCCTGTAGTACTGTTTGTTTTACTGTACAATGTAATTCTCTGGCTTTTGATTCATTTATTGCCATTCAAAGGAAAACTATCGAAACAGAACTATCCCTGTACTTTTTTTCATATGCTGCACAAGATGGTTCTAACTTTTGAGTCCCTAGACAGCCTAACGTCTGACCATTAAAATGAAAGCTACGAGTCATTTCTGTCCTGAGGAACTGTTTGTTATGTTATACAAAGCAGTCACTTCTGTTCACTTCTTACTTTGTGTATGAAATGCCTTCAAGTTATTGAAAGTACGGCCCCTTTAAGGCGTTTTTAATGTTTGCCAAATGGAAAATGTATTTTTAAACGGTTGTTAAATGTCGATATGCATGTAGTGAGCAGTTTTACATAACAGGGAAATAATTTTTAAGAGTCTATTCATCCTCTCAATAATAAAAAGCGATACTTCAACTAATTAGCTGTATCAGGTGTATCAGTTTCGGTTCTGTGCTCAAATGGTGAAAATGAAGTGAAGTGTCTCTTTACAGCTGTTAACAGCTGATGTTGACACAGCAGGCAGAGAAAACACAACGTTTGCTTAACGTATATTTGGTCATTGAAATGTAGTTTAGAGAAACAATCACATGTATAAATGAAATTTAAGGAACCGACGGTTAATCCCGGCGTCAGTGGAAGAGATGGAGAAAAGCCATCGAAAACTCCAGCAAGTTTTAAATCAATTGCTACAAACAAATATCATTAATGACAGAAAAAGTTATTTTTGCAATTAACATCGATTTTTACTTAAAATATCAGTTTAGTGAGATAAAATAAATTGATTGTACGTTCGGTACTGTACCGTATTGTACACCATTGAGGTTCATATTCCTTCGACGTTCGTGGTACCACATGTTGAGTATTGTGCTAAGAATTTGAAACAATTTACCGACATTTACCAGTTTCTTTCAATTTCTTGATCGATCTAAATTGCAGTTGGTTTGATCACATTTTCTTAAAATCTAATAGTATAAAAGCTAACATTTTTTCAATCAATCAATACGTATTTCCTCCTTGAAGAAGCCAAAAAAAATCCACTTATTTTTCGGAACAGTTTTAATAGATCTTATTCAAAAGAGGGAAAACATTGTAAAAATAAACGTGTTCATTGTTTAACACGAGCAAAGTGTGAGGTGCTGATTTGGGAGACTACAAGCGAGGACGTGAGTAAGTTGAACTCCTTGTCGTACACAGAGACCCTTTTACCCAATTTCTGTACGGTAGTTTCTATTAGACCGTTAACAAAACAAAACAAAACAAAACATGTTCTCCACGGAAGGTCCCATAAAGAACCTCTATCAGTTGATTAATAAAGTTAGAATCAAATTGTTCGTTTTTCTGTTTTGTTTTGTTGTCTTTTGGTTGTTTTGTTTTCTGGTTTACTGACTTCCACACTAGACAAAGATACCAAAACTTGCTATGGTGCAATCATATTTTAATTACCCATAACAGGTACATGGCGGCACGCGATAACAAAAGGTATAATTAACACGATAAGTTAATTTTTTCAGCTTTATACCCAAATGCCCTCAAAATGTGAGGTCTTGGATTCGTCATAGGACATTTGTATACTAGCTTTTCACACTTGTTGAGTTATCAGCCGGCGGGAATTTATGTAAAATCTTAAAACATTTTGGCCACATAGGCTGGGTTGCTAATGAGATTATTTTAATATCTCTTTTCTCCAAACCAACCTAAATTGCCTTCTTTAAAAAAAATGGCAAATGGCTGAAGGTTATTTGAAATCATTGAGCAAAAAAATAAATTGTAGACAGGAACTTGTCAACTTGAGATAAAAATGAGGTTGTTGGGCCATGTTATCAATAAACTGGGTAAGAAGTTACAGTGATTAGCTAGTCCTTATCAAACTGACAAATAGGAGCTACAATCACTTTTCCCATCCAAATCTCGTAAATCAAAGCGAACAATTGTAAAAGCAAACGTGAAACAAACTAATCAAAACAAAAACAAAAAACACCGGCTTTCTAGAACACTTTAGATTGTACATAGTAAGACAGTATTCATTTCTTAAGAAAAGATACTAGTAATATTCAGAATTCGAATGTCGCGAGGGTCATGGCAAAGAAAAACTCTGAGTCCCCGACGGGAATCGAACCCATGGCCTTCCCTAACACCGGTCGGACGCTCTAACCACTGAGTTACTGAGAGACTTGTGATGAGCTAGGTCATATTAACTAGCTTCGTGGTATCACGCGTTCTGCATACTGCTGGGATCAGTAATATCGAAAGTACCGTGTAGGATGATAAGTAAAGAAAGATTTTGAATTTTAAGCTCGCATAAGAAATAAGAAAAGATGGAATATTCGGCATGTCGCGAGCGTGGGACAAAGAAAAAATTTACAAAATTAGCCATAAAACAAAAATTAGTCCAAAATGGAATGAAGGGGTTAAGTCCCTTTTCCTAAAAAATCTTTTAATTATTTCAAATCTTTTAAGTTACTAGCTGACAAAGAGAGACCTTTAACTTAACTTTGCAGCGCGTTGCATGTTAATAGGTAGTTAAGAGTGAAAAACACAACATGCTCTCAACGGAAGGTCTCATAAAAAAACCTATCAGACCATTAGTGGATTTAGAAACGATCAGTTTAATTATCCGTTCTGTTTCTTTTCTGGTTCATTGTCGCTTACACGGAACAAGAAAAAATTGCTAGGGTGATATATTTTAATTATCCATAACAGATAATGACAACATGCAATTATAACAGAAAGCGTAATTCTGTTTTTGTCCATCAATATGTTATAAATTAATATTTACCCGTACAATAGACCCAAATGCGCCCAAAATGAGAGTTCTTGAATTTACCATTATGGAACGTTTGTATTGTACATTTCACACCCGTTGAATAACCTTCCAGCTTGAATTGATATAAAATCTGAAAAGCATTTTTTGCTGTATAGGCTGAGTTGCCAGCGATATTTTAATAATGCTCATTTTCACGCCAACAACTCAAATTGTTTTTGCTTTGAAAAAAAAAAGAAAAAGAAATGTTATAATTAAAACGTCCAGTAGCACTTGTACAATACTGATTGTCGTTGATTTCCATTACCAGACGAATAAATTGAAGAATTAATCTCTTTATTTTAATTTGGTATCATTCTCTTCGTTTTCAGCTTCAAAACATAAGCAGGCAAAGTTTCCATGATACTATACAGACCATATTTCAGCTTTTTTTTTAATTGATTTGCGAGCAAACTTGAAACCAAGAAACTAATTTTCGTCCAAAAAGGTTTGGGTGGCCGGAGACACTTTCTGCTGCGCATCTTCCACACTTATCACAACTGAAGATTTCAAATATTTTACTGCTCTGATTTAGTCAGAATACGCAACGATCGGGCTAAAATTAAAATTAAACTAATTTCTGACTGTTGCATAGTTACCTTTTGATTGTTGTGTTTTTCAATATTACACTTTTCGCTGTCTGGTAGCTTTTGAATTGTCTAAGCAACGTTTTTAAATGTTAATCACTTTGTTCAATTGACTGAGGGTGTTTTGAATTTAACAAGTACCAGACGTCTTTCATCTGATTTACAATGAGTTAAAAGCTACTGATTC
This sequence comes from Siderastrea siderea, assembly GCA_964030785.1. Taxonomy (NCBI): domain Eukaryota; kingdom Metazoa; phylum Cnidaria; class Anthozoa; order Scleractinia; family Rhizangiidae; genus Siderastrea; species Siderastrea siderea. The sequence goes on from OZ034966.1 coordinate 24,424,628, forward strand.
AAAGGTTAACGATATGCTTCAGACGAAGATACTGATCTCATATGGCTATGATCAGGACAACTCGGATTAATATTAATCCGATTAATATTAATCCTAATGATTATTATAAACCAGTAATGGATTATTATAATCCAGTAATAGATTATTATAATCCAGTAATAGATTATTATAATCTATTACTGAGGTTTCAGCCGTGCCTTAATCAATTAGGATTAATATTAATCTTATGTAAGATTAATATTAATCAGATTAATATTAACATTAATATTAATCTGATAAATATCAGTCCTACATAGGTTTCCTATTAATCCTATGTAGCATTAATATTATTCCTACCTAGGATTAATCTTCGTCCAAAGCTTCCGGAGAAGCTTCAAGAATCTTCAAGCACTAAGCTAGGAATAAATACAAGCTAAGCACTAAGCTAGGAATAAATACAAAGCTATGATCTATGATGTGCAACCATAATTAATTGTTTGAAACAGCTGAAATAGTTTTTTCGTGAACTTTGCATCATATACAATATGCTTGCCATGTCAGTTCCCAGACAATATTTTCATCCACACAAGGCGCCAAGAGACGGGAGAAATTCATGTTCATAGTTGCCATCGTGATATGCCGGCTCCGAACCTCGAAACAGTTAGTGTCTTTGGGATTGTCGCTATTTCTACGCAGCTGGTAATTATTCCCTTTCTTAAGGTCCCCTTTTTTGTAAAAGCACATGCCCACGGCACGGATTTGCTGGCCCAGAGGCGCTTGTTCCTTTTCATTTACTTCTAGGGTCAACATCGTCGAATTCAGCTCTAGCATATGCAAGTGATCGTCATGTGTCTGATGTGATTAGTGTTATGTCCTGTCAGTCCTGTGTTATGGCAGTGTGTCTGTCATATAGATCTGTTATCCGAACATTCACGGGAATTTTATCTGGATTATAATAGAGATTAATATTAATCCGGATGATATTTTTAATAATAATCTAATCCTTCCAATTTTTTGCCGTGCCTTAATCTATTACTGGATTATAATAATATGTTACTGGATTATAATAATCTATTACTGGATTATAATAATCTATTACCGTATTATAATAACCCTATTATAATCTATTATTATTATAATCCGCGGATTAATATTAATCCGAGTTGTCCTGTATGATATACAAATGATAAACTATTTTTTGTCCCTCAGAATTACTGGTTGTGCAAGTCACTTGAAATGTTCGTTTCTTTTCCATTTCGTACTCATTTGACTAAGCAAGACTGAAGACTATAATTACTTCATCACGACAAAAGTTCTTTTGAAAGCACTTTAAAAAGGGTGTTATGATATAAGTTGTGATTCAGTGTAGTTAATGTCTGCGGCGTAATTTGAAAAATACAGCTGACAAAATGCATTCGGCGTGAATTTTTTATTCGGTCTTTTTTCTTTTTGTCTTCTTTTTTTCTTGGTGTGTTAAATATGAAATACCCTCTCGCGTTCCCTAAAAACCTTAAATAGCCTAGCACCAACTCTGTCAGTACGACCTGAAGTGATTTGTCTGAAAAAGGCATCTTCTACAAAACTTGTTGTATTTCTGCAATATAGCCAGTGTTATCGCAATTCATCTGAAAAGCCGTTCTTTTGTTCCTCAAAAAGTAATTAGTTATACCAACAGCCATTATCATTGATGAAAATACTTCAACGTTAATCCAGGAAATAGAATAAAGGTTGTTACATAATTTCGAACACATAGTACCATATTATGAAGTGTAATTAATCTCATGGAATACAACGTGAATTAGGATACAATTACTATAAACATTTTGTTACAACGAACAAATCTTAGAGCGATTAAGAAGAAGCAGTAAACTGAGAAACCTTTCTTTAATTTGTTTATTGCTAAGCTGAAAAATATTGGCCAACCGCCAAAACTCTTCGAACAAGTAATGTAAAAGAAACGACTTCTTTCAATTGAATTTTGAGAGAGGGTTACCTGCAAGATTTCGAAAGATTCTAATTTCGGAATATCCCGAAAAAATCTTCATAAAATAGTCAGCTATCTATTCCGTTGACTGAAAGCTAGCACCACAACTCGCGAGCAAAGCCTTCAAGCTTTCAAAGTTTGACTACCAGTTAGAGCCTCGCCGGTTACTCTAGCCTGGTCTAGCCCTTAATTATAAAACTTGTTCTAGCTTAGTTCAGAGTTTGATCGATCAGATTGTTACTCGGTTAAACGAGAGTTGATGAGAGTTGAAACTCTTTGTGCCAATTATTTAAATGAAGCACAAGTTGAACCGAGTCTATTCTTTAAAACTATTTTTTTAAAACGAGTTTTCAAAATACAGACTGTTGGACAACACTTCCAAACTTCGAGTTGTAAAACTTCTGTACTCCGACCGGCGTATTTCGTCCATGGCCAGCTACAGCAGATTTCATCAAACGATTTTTAAAGCGATTTTTTAAAGACAGACTAGGGAGAAGCACTGGCTAACTTTATGTTTTAAATCTTCTTTATAGCTCCGACGCATTTCGTCTAACTATCATAGACTACATCAAGACGATTTTGAAAAACGACTTAATTTTAAAAGACAGACTAGTGGGTGCAGGTGGCAGCAGTTGTGAACTAAGTTGTAAAACGTCTTTGTTACTCGGAAGTGTAAAAGATCGTCTTATAGTTGTATTAGTAGAGGCAGCAAAGTTGGTCCGAAAGCTTTCACGTGGAGAACCTTTCTTCGCTCTCCTTGAATTAAGAAAATCCCTGATGAAGTCTATTCAGTAGTAAGACGAAAAGAGTCGGAGAAAAAAAACGGTTCTACAACTAAGAGCTCGCAAGTCTTACCCACTGATCTGTCTTTCAAAAGATCGCTTTAAAAAATCCTTTTAAAACTCCCTGGTGAAGTCCGGTATAGTCAGACAAAACGCGTAGGAGACTGAAAAGTTAGCACTTTGCTGCTCTCTAGATTGTCTTTTGAAAACAGATAATTTAATTTAAAGGCGTTTGAGGAAAGCGATGTCTAACTATATAATACACGGTTTGATCAGTGTAAAATCGGTTTTGACAAGGCGTCGATTTTGTTTTGCTACGGTATTAGTGAAATAACCATAATCACAGTTTTGTTATATTCTTATATTTAAATTTATTAATCAGCCCTTTGAGCAAGAAAGAGAGTCGCAGATGCCGAGAACGCGGGAGACCTACCTTAAGACATGTATTGTTCGCGACACGTTAGGTTCGCGTGAGTATAAAAGAAAAATGAAAGTTTGAAGTAATAAATAATCTAGTGAGTGGTCAAGCGAGAGCAACATTTTTAACTCTTTTGATCGATTTTAATGAAACTTTTGAGCTTATTCAAACTCTTTGAGCGCAAGAGAGTAAGAAAGTGGTAGACCTGAATTGCAACTGAATGAGAGCTAGAGTTTTATGTGTATGCGGTAATTCCTGACGACTTTGTCAGTTTCTTGTTGTTCGGGGCTGAAATGTAGCTAACAAGAAAAGAAACTACAAACAGTAAAAACCAGTCACGGTTTTTGCACAGAATGTACTGATTATAAAGACGAAAATACACCTAACATCTGCTATCGGCTCTTTCTGGCTGCAACAGTCGCCGACGGAGTTGTTTTTGTACGGACGGCATATTTTTAAACGCTAAAAATATCTTTATTGTAAATGAATAGGCTAACTGAAATGGAATTGTTAAAAATAAAGTGAAACATTTCTACCCTTTTAGTTACGAGAAAAATATCCTCGGGCTGTTTTTCCTGATAGATTTTTTATGGCCCTAAATTTCTTAGTTAGTCTCTACAGATAAGTCAAACCCATTCGCCTTTTGTCTTAAAACCATATGATAAGAAAAAAGCATCGTGTTTTAGATCGTTCTTATGCCTTGGGTCAAGTTATAAATCACTTCTAAAAAATTGCTTCCGAGCGCAATTTAAGTTGTAGCTAATAACTAAAGTGGCCCCGGTGTTCACAGAATTTAGTTTTTCTCCCCGAGCGACCATCAGATAACCTTTCCAGTCTACCTTCACGCTGAAAACTGTGTAAAATTGAGATGGAATAATAATGAATGCTTTCCCTTAGCATTATAATTTTCAAAATTGTTCCTCTGTTTTCGTAAATGGAAATATGATAACAAAGGCATAACGGCGAATGCTATGCATTTTTCACTGTAGAATTCTTACTGATAAGATGATACTGAACTTCTCAGGACTTAATAAATTGTAAACCTACAAGCCGTATTTGGTGCTATACGATGATATTCCGTCAAACTATATTGCAAGCCACACCCCATCAGCGGATAATTGTGGCCGCATAAACTGGAAATAACAATTGTATCTTGCTCTTTGCAATCTAGCTGCATGTTTGGTCGGAATATTCCAAGAAAATACGACTTTTTGTTGGAAGTTCTCGTTGAAAAGGAATTTAACTTTGCTTGTTAAGGTTAACTTAGTACTTTTTAACGGCTATAAGAACTATTTCGTATTTGTTTGATTAATTGGGAGGAGGTGAAACGACTTCAACGTTCTCACACTGTTACGAAGAAAACTGTAAGTTCGAGGTCAAGCGTCATTTTCGATAAGCACAAGTTCAAAGTGCACTTAGATATTGACGTGACCTCAGTACATCTATAGGCAACTGACGCCTATTTCAAAGAAATCTTTGGGCGTTCTATCTCCTTTCTATATCTCGCAAAATATCAAAACAGCTCTACTAGTTCGAGAAAAATTTATTATGCATGTCACGTAGTAAAATTTCATGCCAAAAATACAGCGACGTGAGGATGAGGAAAGAGTTCAAAATGTGAAGCCCTTGAAACGCTGGAATAAAACTTAGACAAGAATTGTCAAGCAGCAATTAGGAATGACAGAGTGGGTCTTTGAAAACGAGTTTAATTTTATTGGTAACGCTGTTATTTATTATGGGCTAAACCATCCTACGCACTTTGAAATGAATAAAAACGGGATATTTTTCCGCACAGTTCCGTTTTCTCCTTGCTTTCATTGGGCAGTTACTTAATTATAAAGGACAATGCGACATCATTTATTTTTTATATGAGTACATTTAAATATAACCTCAAAACTGAGCACAAATAATGAAAGTAAAGATAAACAAAGTTTGTTTATAATATTTTGCAATTAGAGCGTTGCTCTTCCCCCAGTCAGTCTTTTCTTTTATTTTGTCGGTCAATGTCTGAAATTTATTTTATTATCTGCCTAGAAACAGCCGTAAGCATTCATTCATAGAGGTTAACGCTGAATTTTAATCATAAACTAAAATGTTCTAAATTGTTCTTTCCCCTAAAAACGAGCAACGATTGTACGAAAACCAGACAGCTTTCAGATTCAATACAGCTGTTGAAATAGCTGTAGCTAGCTATATAAACACTAATCTTTTATTCTAACGTTCACAGTTTGTTTTTTTTTTCTGGCAAACTAAATATAGTACTTCTTGTTACATTTTGTTTCTTAATCTTCAAAAGCGGTTAAATGCATAAAACATTTGAATGCTACATACGCACTTTGCTTCGATCCATTACGTTAATCGCTGGATGTAATATCTAACGACATCGACCTAATAGCTTTTACAAAAGAAATTTCATTAGCAAGTTATCAATATATCCTTAAAAGAGAAGTTCTTCGAAGTAATCGGCTTTCCCTCTTAAATTCAAACTTCAAATCGATCATTCTTACAATAAAATCCACTTTTAATAGTGTGGTTCTGAGTCTAGAAAAACTTCAATGCTTTTGGATGTGACCATACGGGAGAGCGTTCAAAATTAAAGGTCCCGAGCGGTGCGTTTCTGTGGCATCATTTGGTGCTCAATATTTAGCAAAAATGTAAGCTTTTTTTCTGTTTAATCTCAAACGTTTGCGTTCTCTCGTCAATCCACCCTTCCTGTTATGTTATGGTGGGCGTAATGCGCACATTTGGTTTACCACTCTAATTAAATTTCTTTTAGCAAAAGAATATAAATGACCGAGTCAGTTAAAATCTACCCAACGTTTATAGATTCCCGCTGGTTCGCATCGACAATGCTTTGCTTGAGAGCAAATCTCCTCTTGCTGTTGATTCACTTCGTTGTTTGCCAAGGATTCGGCCATAAAACAGGTGTGTAAGACAGGGTTTGAAGCGAAAGCCTTAAAAGTCGTTGTTATATTTTTCGGCAATACAGGGCATTTTTACTGAAAATTAAACTTAAGAGCAATATGATATGTTCAGATTCTTCTGCTGAAAGTGTCTGAGAACGCAGCGCATTTTATGTTAGGAACGGAGCTTCAGGGCTTTTTTGTTACCTTAGCTTTGACTGAGTTGTCCCTTCCTTCAATAATATTTTTAATTCCTCCGAAAATCATGATTAAAGCAATAACGGCATCACGTTACGAAAAGCCTAGGTGAGTTTCAGTGATATTACTAGTGACACTTTCAATATTTAGTCTGAATTTTTGAGCGCGATACTTGACTGTATGTCCTTCACGGCAGTTAATAAATTATCGAAAAAAAAAAACTAAAAAAGGGAGTCAGCGTTACCTTCAATTTATCATATAAACAACAGAACCTTTTTCCGAGCAGTTCATTTCAAGCATAACTGTGTTCTTTTACTTTTGTTCTAGACACGTTGAAAAAAATCGGAGAGGATAGACTGAAATCAACTTTTCGTGGCTGGACTTCATATTCCTCTAATTTCACACCAAAGGCTTCGTCTTCTCTCGGTATAAGAGATGCACCTTTTAAGACAGCCTCTCCGCGTCTACTTAGGGCAATTGACCCAGACAGAATTCCAAGTCCAGTCACTGACGCGATGTTGAATTCCAAGAGAAGTATTATCGGCCCTGATGATAGAATTCACATAAAAGCTGCAAAAACTCAAATCTTACCATTCAAAGCTGTTGTCAAGGTGAGGATTAGCGCACGTGCAGGTTCATGTTCGGGAGTTCTGATTGGCCCGCGCCATGTTTTATCCGCTGCCCACTGCTTTCACGACGGGCTCAAGTTCTTAACCTCGAAACGCACGTTAAGCGTCGGTGTTCTGCAACCAAATCAGCGCTTCACTTGGTACCGTGCCAAGAACGTCTTTCTGCCGCGCGCTTGGTACAAGGCCAGGTCCAAGAACCCGGAATACGATTATGCGGTGCTGACTCTTAAGAGACCACACGGAAGACCATTTCTTCAAATCAAGGCTTTCTCAATGAAACATCTCCTTCCTTTTACGACTATGCATTTTGCCTGCTTTCCAAACGACAAACGGGAAAATGCGATGTGGTATTCGTCATGCCCGGTCGGCTGGCAGCCAAACGCCACCGCTCACCGGACTGTGATCATGAATAAGTGCGACGCAACGGGAGGCTGCTCGGGAGCTGGTGTTTATGTCATTAACCGCCGCGGTGGAAGTAATCGATATGTCATCGGGGTATTATCGAGTTCGATCAATAATCAGCCAAAGAATGTCATAATGCGGTTAACTCCGAAAAAGGTTAAAGAAATTTGCAACTGGATTGGATGGCTGACCGAATCAGGATGCCGTAAACGGACCATCTGGTGAAAAAGGAACGCTTAGCAAATTAAAACTTTTTAAAGTTAAAGGATAACTACGTTGGTAAAAAGAGAAAGTTTATTTTAACATGTTTTCCTGACTATTAAAGAGTTGATAATTTGTTATAAGATAGTACGGAAAGTAAATAAAACTGATGGATACGCCTAAATAAATAACAGTGCTTATTCTTCAATAATTAAGCGGTTTACGATATGATCTATTGGTGCCGAAAGCAATAGGCTATTGAAGAACTTAATGCAATACGTCGGCAAAACGTTCAGTGCAGTCCAAAAGACACGATATGAGCTGGTTTTTCATAGTGTCGTGTTATTTCCTTAGGCAAAAGGGCATGCATCCCACCCAAGGAACTAAGCCGGGGAGGGGGGGGGGGGGCGGAGCGTAATATACTCCTAGTTTCACCAAGTTCAGAAACTAACTTCGGTTTTAAAAGGACAGCCATTTGTGATCCGCTTGCAGCCAATATGTGTCCTCTTCTTCACCATAATCGTGGAGGCCACGAAAAGTCTGCCAACCCACAAGCATCGCACATGTCACCATAGTGGGCTCACACCACCAAAAACAAATTGATCCAACTATTTTGTTACATGATTAAAAGTAAGATGAACGTTTATTTGTTTGTCTCACGGTGGAATCGCTTAGAGTTGTTGATCGCGACGTTTCGACTGCAATACTTCTAGTCTTCTTCAAGCGATGAGGTCGATTGTTTACGTGTCGCTATTTGTAGCATGATGGTTCGCTGCTATTGGTGCATTTCGATCCTCAGTATTATTCCGACTATTAGATGTTGTTCCCTCACAGGTCCGCTTTGTGGTTGGTCGGCTGTTGTGTTGTGAGTTTTCGTACAAATGAAGAAGGATATCCGTTCGAAACAAGTACCGATGATAAATGTTTCTTTTCTTCAGAGATAGCTGATGGTTTTGATGTGAGGTGTTTGGCTCGGTCGTATAGCCACTTAACAATACCACGTTTCACTGACTGAGGATGGTGTGAATCATAGGCTAGGTATTGGTCAGTGGACTTGGATAGGATATCCGTTCGAAACAAGTACCGATGATAAATGTTTCTTTTCTTCAGAGATAGCTGATGGTTTTGATGTGAGGTGTTTGGCTCGGTCGTATAGACACTTAACAATACCACGTTTCACTGACTGAGGATGGTGTGAATCATAGGCTAGGTATTGGTCAGTGGGCTTGGCTTTGGTGGGCTTTCTGTAAACAGTGGTGGTGAGAAGACCGTTTGAATCCCTTGAAACTAACCTGCGATCAGGCCGAACTTAAGAATCGCTCTCATATTCTCTTACGTGGGTCGCTCGCTAAAATAGGGCCTGATACAATCTCTCACAAGACTTCGTGTCGGCGGCCAAATTTTGGCCGCGGGAATCTCGCAATCTGATTGGCCCCTTAACAATAGAGCCGTCAACGGAAGTAAATTGTCTACGAGACTTGCTCACAATTTTCAATCCGACCGCCATGGCCAAGGAACAAGTCTGCCGAGGTAAACGTGTCGCTCAAAGATACTCTCGTCGTTCTAGGAGAATTGTCATCATTTCTTTCTCTCCTGAGAATGGCGTCCGGTTTGCCGCAAGCTGTCTCTCACTCGGAGCAGAGAAGTACAGCAACAGTGAAGTATGTATCCCGTTTTATCACATCGTGTCTCCAAATTTTCATTTGAAGGCTTTCAGCTAGTCTTGAAAATGTAAGCAGAGTAGTGGTTGTTTCCGCGTTTTACGAAACAAAACGAACAGCAAGTACCTTTCGGCAAGAGTGATCAACAAGTCAACCGACAATTCCGTAAACTTAACGATAAGCTGATGTTTAGTGAGAGCCGCACTCAGCGAGATGCCGTATTTATTTTTACCTAAGTAATAAAGACTTTCAGTTTATTCATTCAGTGTTTCACTTGTAATAATGTCGTTTTAATGATCTCTGACATTGATATCAAAGGATCTGACGAGGCTTATAATAAATGTTCTTCGTTTTAAAATTCGCTGCTGTTTAGAGATGAAATTCGCTGGTAATCTCAAATATTTATCACTTCGGGAACTAAATTATATTACAAAACACTCGTTTGTTTATAAACGGTTTTATTGATATCTTTTTTCGAAACTGAAGATATTTCTCTTAATTTCCCAAGGTATTTTACGCAGAAAATCGGTGACAAATGCGTAGAGAATATTTCCGGATACCACCTGAAATGAGAAAGGATTCAAACATGCAGCATATTTTGGTACATGACAACCTCGTCGTGTTCTGAATTTTCATTCAGTTTCAGCTCAGACAGAGCAACTATGTACAATACCGGAGCGCGTACCTTCAAGTTGTAAATTTGAACGCTAGTGCCAAGATTTATCGTAGCCTGTGATTTTCTTATTTTTGCCGACATTTGAGGACTTTTTGCGAATGCCATTACATACACATATGGGAAATTTGCATACCAAGGAGCGTGCAAGCAAAACAAATTTTGATTGGCCGTTTTGTTGAATGTCAATCAATCAGAAAAGTGGGCGGCAGACGTTCCGTAGAAGAATTGTATCAGGCCCTATTTTTCGTTTCGCCCTTCCCGCCGGAATGTTTCACCGAGCGAAACGAAAATAGAGCCTGATCGCAGGTTACCTTGAAACTGACGTGTCGAGAAAGGGGATAGTGTTATCTTTCTCGATTTCCATGGTAAAACGAATAGTAGGCTGTTGATTGTTTAGATGTTGTAAACAGCCGTCTACATAGTCTTTACCTAAGACTGTAAAAGTGTCATCTACATATCGCTTCCAGATCTTAGGTTTATATGTCGCTGTTACTATCGCCCGTTCCTCAAACTCTTCCATGTAAAGGTTAGCAATAACCGCGGAGACAGGGCTCCCCATGGCTGCTCCGTCTTTCTGTTCGTAAATCGACCCGTTGTATTGGAAATACGTGGATCTTAAGACAACGTTTAAAAGGTCGGCAATTTGTGTAGGTGTAAGGTTTGTGCGGTCGACAAGACCGGGATCGTTCTCTAGTTTGCATAATGCGGCCTTTACGGCACCCTCGATCGGCACGTTTGTAAATAACGACTCTACATCAAGAGATACCATGACTTCATTTTCTTGTATTCGCTCATGGCTGATGGTAGACACAAAATGAGAAGAGTTGGTAACTGTGTAGTCTGATTTGCCTGTCAACGGGGACAGGATGTCAGCTAAGTGAGCCGACAAATCGTAAGTGAAGGTGTTTACACACGATACAATAGGTCTTAATGGTATCTCGGGCTTGTGTATCTTAGGTTGACTATATATCCTAGGTGGCTGTTTGTGTCTAGGTTTGATTTTGTTGTAGACAGTTTCTGAAAGATGTCCACTTCAGCGGAAAGATGTCCACTTCCGCAGCGAACCATCATGCTACAAATAGCGACACGTAAACAATCGACCTCATCGCCTGCTGAAGAGTAGCAGTACACTTTTTTTTTTTATAAGAACGTCGAATTTTTTAGCTGAGGCATAACCGGAACTGAATGTTCTTATTTTTTTGGCGATTTGAGCCTGAGACGTTCTTAACAATGTTCTTAGTATTAATTGAAAAGCATTTCAGTAAATCATAGTTCTGAATGAAAGAAAGAACGAATAGGTCAAGTTCTACCAATTTCCTAAAAGTTATACGTGTTTGCTTTTTTTAAAAAAATCAATGGAAGATGATTTGCAACATCACAAAAATCCAAGCATTTGGGGCTCAAATACTACTTTCACCAAATTATTACACTAAATTTTATTCTTACATAGCTTGTAGATACAAATAGGAAGACAAGATAAAGACGTTCTTAACAAAATCTCAGCCCTGAGCCTGGATATGTTCTTAGCATGTTCTTAAAATTTTGGCTAATCCCAGCCTCGACGTTCTTATAACAAAGGTTCTTATAAAAAAAAAAAAGAGTGTATTGCAGTCGAAACGTCGCGATCAACAACTCTAAGCGATTCCATCGTGAGACAAAGGAATAAACGTTCATCTTACCTATCTTACACCACGATGAACAATAAACACATCTTTAATGACATGATTAAAAGTGTTCCTGTAAGTGTACTGTGGTTTAGCCAAGGCAGGAGACTAATTCAGGACGAACAGTTACCGCACGAAACGTACCGATCGGTTTTCGAAAGGCCATTTTCACGATGGCGCCATTTTACTAGATCTCTTAGAATCCTTCCGGTTTTCGTATTCTTATCTTTACTAGGGTTATTGATATTCAAACTTCACTGGGAGTACAGGATTTAAATAAAAAAGGAAAAACGAATGACTTCTGGTCAGTGACCAAAAGGAACAAACAGGTAGGAAATCGCTGGAGCATTGATCCTCGAAATTTTCCCAAGATACTTAGCCTGGTCAAGAGGCCTGGTCTACCTCTAACCCAAGGTGCTCTTCAGTGTCCTTTAGCGGAGACTGATGAGCATGAGCTGTTGTATTTTCAAGAGATGAGATTTGTGTGTATCCTTTTTTTCCATTTTTTTATTTCTTTCATAAATCACTCCCTTTTTTACAAAAATCTGACCAGAATGGCTGTATCGGTTATAGAGTTAAACTGTTTTAAAGGCAATTTTCAGACTGCTAGTCTTTTTCAACTTTTTAAGTTTATCTTTAACTTCTGCCTGTTTACAACTTGGAACTGATGTGTACCCCCAAGTGCAAGAACGTGCAATAACAAGTGGTAAATTAAATTTAAGCAATAAAGGGATAAGACGATAGAAGACTTATAGCAAAAGTGAAAATAAAAGTGGAAATGCTAAAAGTGGTCAGAATTTCAAAGCCTCCTTGGCCACAGGATCCAGAGGAGCGAAGTTCGAGCAGAACGTTTAGTTTTCCTTGCGAAAGACAACCGACATAATTTCTTGCGAACTTGCGTTACTCGCTTTACCTATATTTTTACCGCAGGTCAAATTACTGTGGGCCTTTAGGATCACTGAGATCGACTCACACTAAATAATAATTGAACGGCTTTCCTCTCTTTCCATACGCTGTATTTGATCTCGATCTCGCTTAGCACGCCATATCGTTCACCATTTTGAAAATTGGTATTAACCGCAGACCATTCTTCTGCGGTCGCCTAACACGTTGCCCGAAAGGCAACGGCTTTTCTTCGGAAAGCTTCGCTTTCTGAACGAGGCACGAAGTGCCGAGTAAAAATAAGGACAAGTCGGATTATTTAGTGTAAGTCGCCCGTAAGTCGATCTCAGTGATCCTAAGAGGATCTGACTTAAACGGGAGACCACTTGAACAGCGACGCGCAGGTATCAGACTGAACACACTATTTAAAATTACATGTGTTTTTTTCTCTGTGGACACAACAGACCTTTTACGAACTGTACAGCAGATGACGAGACACGCCCACCCAGAAAGCTTCATTCCTTTACAAACTTTCACGAGTTCCGAACACATCTCTTTTTTTTTTCCGAGAAAAATAACACAGTTCCACTGCTTCTCAGATCCATTTAAATATCACATTAGCTGTTTAAATCATAAACCAGTAGCCAAGTTAAATCAACACTATTTTCTCTTACTATTGTTTAGTTTTGCTGAACCCAGCCAATAATCCTCAAAGTTGAGGTGTACGCTCTTTGTGGTAAATGTAATGCAAATGTAACGTTAGCGGTGGACTGTCTGGTAACCATCTATTAAATACCTATATAAACCTCAAATTTAAGCTTTCTATCACCCTCAAATCTTCAATTTTCTCTTTCCCTAATAATTATTATTTCTTTATCCCCCTCATCCCTTTTCTTCTTTATAAATGCACTTTAAATTTCACCATAAAATCCTCAAAAATTTACTCCATGAGCGTCCTTAAAATAAAAGCTCTTCAAAATAAAAAATAAAAAAATAAAATTTTTCCTTTAAAGGAACCCAACGTGTGGATGCGGGTGGTATGCCTGTGGGGCGACTAACAACTGCACCGCCCATTTGGCGAGGCTCCTCAGCTATTCGCCATCTTTGTTTTCTGTCGATTTCTCTCATCCCAAAAATACAAGGCCATGTCTTTGAAAGCTGTGGTCGGACAGCGTAAGTTTAAGCTTTTTCCAAAATCCATTCGCTTTTTTAAACCAATTCTGAATCTTAGATTTTCTGTGTGTTGTTTAGGCATCATGCAAGACGTGATACGTGCTGTCCGCAAACCCGGAGAGTGGAAGGTAAGTGTTTTTCCTTGTGAATGTGATGTTTACACTGACTTTGTCCCGAGTTGAAGTAAAAGTAAATATAGCGAACAAACCACAGTTGTTATTTCTTGAAACGTTAGGTTCTTGTGGTGGATCATCTGAGCTCAAGGATCATCTCATCATGCTGCAAGATGCATGACATTGTGGAGGAAGGAATAACAAGTAAGAAATCATGAGCATATTTGATTATGAAGATTAAAATTATTCAAATCTTACCCTATTAAGAGTCAATGAAATCCTAAACATAGAGCTAATAAAGTAACATAAAAATCGAAGTTAACTTAAACTTAAGTTTTGGCAGTTTTGCAAAGAGTCGTTTATAACTGCAAGGCTCTTTTGGCCGTCAATATTGGACTGTTTTGTTTCGTTTTCTAACGTCATGAGGTTAAATACCTCATGACGTGATGTCTATAATATCTACTTGACTTCTGTGTAAATCTAATTTATTTTTTACATTAAAAAAATATTATATTGCATTAATTCTCCAACTAAAGGTCGTTTATTTAATTCTCAGTTGTTGAGGATATATCAAAAGTTCGACAGCCACTACCAAACTTTGAAGGCATTTACATTTTGACACCAGAAGAAACGGTAGGTCTAAACTCTAGAAAGAATTACAAAAGAGAATACTGTATTCAACCTCACTATACACATGTTAACGCTGAATTTGATAACGATAGAGGTTGGGTGCCTGGGTTATTGACTGGTTTCCACTTTTGCCAGCCAGCCCCTAGACTAACAAGTATTGCTCCCAAGGCTGGCAAGTCATGATCCTCCGTGCCTTCACAGTGGTCAAGTGTATGGCACGCGTGCAGTGGTGGTCATAATTTTGCAAAGAACAGTGCAGACAAACATGGAAAGTTTCACTTTAACCCTATAACTTAATGCTTTTTTACGTTGAGTATGCGTTCAAAATGAAGTAACTGATGTCCACAAGTTTTTATCAGTGCCATATTCAGGAAATTTTATCAAACATTTTCAAACGAACTTCACACTTGTAAACATTTGAAATAATTCAAATTTCAAGGCTCTAAAAATTAAAACCAAAAGTGACATAGCTTTTTGTGTTTGACTGCTGTGGACCCCGTGCCAGGAAACCAGGTCCCCATCACACTGGCAGGTCAGTGGAAACTAATATCTAGACTGTGGGCAGGTGCACCTAGGGGGATCTGCAACCAGAGGTGCCCAAAAACCAACTTGGTTAGGAATTCCACATATTACGCTGAAAGTACATTGTACTGACGATACTTACAGTATGTTATATCTGTGCTTACAAACATTCAGGCTGCATTTAACTGTATTAAATTTCTTTCAAAATGATGAGTTTATTTTAGGCGGCTGATTTGGATAGTGTGATTTTTGCTTATCACTGTTGCATACAATGTACTTTGTAAGATATCTTGTATCATTTTTTGTTGCTACTGGCTACAGTTGTCGTAAGGTTTAAAACATGTTTCAAAATATCCTACAACACTTTTTACATTGTGTGCAACAATCGTGAGTAAGCTGCAGAGTTGATTGAAAGGAACAATGAGCCTCATAGGCTATTTGTCAGCATGTTGCATACAACAAAGTTGTTCCATCGAAATTGACCCTCAGGTAACCAAGTTAGCTAAAGAAATTATTAAATAGCTAAAATTGACTTGCCTTAGAAGACTGGATGGGACTTAGTCAAGCCCTGATAAGTTATGATGGTCAATTGCTCAAGGTGAACTAATTTACATACTCTGTTAATTTCTTGAATATGCACATGTACAGTCAGTAAGAGCTTTGGTTGAAGATTTCACTGAAGGAAACCACAGATACAAGTGCGCTCATGTATTCTTTACTGAAGGTACTGCTCTGTTCATATACTTGTGTGCCTTGAAATATATACTTACAATTAGTGATATGATGGTACCTTTACTGCTTGATTGCAAACATGGCGTGACTGAATTATAGAAATACGTTAAACATTATGGCTCACAGACAGTATACATGTACTGTTGTAAAAAGTTGCATTCAGTACATAACTTTAATAGTTAGTTCTGTGATCATGCTATGCTATGGGTGAAACAATAGTGATGAAAATGTTGTAGGGTCCATGAAGCTCTTCCATATGAAATAAATAAACCCCTGGGCGGCTCAGTAGAGGATTTAGAGTAATCCGACCAGTTAAAAAAAAGTTATTTTCATTGCTGTCTTATTCATGCCGTCTTCCTCTTTTGTTTTTTTTTTCTTTGCTCTTTCTTCGTTTTTGTAAGCTATTATAATTATTTAACCCTATCCTGTTAATACACCATTTTTATAGGTTATCAGTGACCACACTGTAGAGGTAACTCTCCACTGTTTTTACCCACCTTAGTATACAGTTGAATCTCCCACAAGCGACTGTTTAAAATGTTGAGCCTCAATGATCATTTATGGGAGGTTGACACTTAAGAGACTTCAGACTACAGGGGATCTAAGTTTTGATTTATTAGGTTAGCTAGTTTTCTGATGTTTGTTTTCTTTAAACTGTACACAAACTGACAAACAGTATAACCCAAAATAAAGTGTAATATCTTTTTAGTATTCACAAATTTGTTGGCAAGTTCAAATAGCTATAGGTCAAATTGGAGTTGTACCGTGTGAGATGGGATCATGCGTCAAGTGGTCGCTTTTTAGAAGTTATAAACAATGGGAAATTACAAACTTTCAGCCTAAAACGTGGTCAAGGTCGCTTGTGAGAGGTGGTTGTGAGAGGTGGTTGTGAGAGGTCCCAACTTAAGTGATTTGGCGTAAAAAATTTTTGGTGTTTTGGAAAAAGCGGTCGCTGATGGGACGTGCTCACTTATGAGAGGTTTGACTGTAACTTGTTCACTTGGTATGTTTTAACTTCAGTTTGTCCAGACTCCTTGATCAGTGAAATGTCCAGGATTTCTAAATGTGAGTAGTTGTCCTATTTTTGTGATTATTTGGGTGTTAGTCATTTTCTTTTTAATTTCAAGAGCTAAAAATTTTTATTTTTGCTGATAGACATGAAGACCCTGAAAGAAATCAACATTGCATTTCTCCCATATGAGTCTCAGGTAGGTAAATGCATGCTGGGGATTTTTAGAATCCTGCATAGAGCTACAATTGGAACTAACAATAAACTTAGAACAATAAAATTATTCCATGAGCTTCATTGGATCTAATGCAATCTAATAGCTAGTGATGTGCGTACATGTAGCTAAACCTCATATTCTCACACACCACTGGTAGCCATGCCAGGCCGACCGCCACCTGACCTTTATTACAAACTCAACAAAACCATACATGTACATCCTGCATCACAAGGAAAAATTACACAATGGCAAAAGCTCACAAAAAATATCGCGCCGACTAAAAATCTTAGGGCGGGTGGGTGGGAAAAGGTCAGCAATGGCGGACGCAACAAAAACAACTGCCCGCCAAAGGTCACATGACCCTTTCCCAGGTCCCAGCGGTGTGTGAGAAAAACATTTTCCACTTATTTCGTTTCACTCAGCCAGTGGAAAATAACACTTCTCACACACCACTGGTAGCCATGCCAGGCCGACCGCCACAACGGCAAAAAGTATAGAGCTGAAAAAATAAAAAACTACAAATTTCAAAAACCAACGATAACAGTCACATTGGTAAAAATGAAGTAACCTAATGTATCTGACTTTTTCTTAAAAATTGGACAGTATCATCTCGGCAGAAAGGCAAAAAACGATTATCTCTGCACGTTACTTGCGAGTTTACAGATTCTGTCCGATACTCATATAAAACACTAGATCACAGGAAGGAGCATATCTAAACAGATAGCATAAACTTAACAATGACAGCCTAAGAGTCTGATCAGTTCCAGTCCGGATGTTCATCTTAGCATTATACCAAATAAAGATATGAAAATCTCCAACACAATTGCATAGCGTTGCAATGACAGCCTAAGAGTTTGTTTAGTTCCTATCCTTGGATTGTCCTAGTAACAGTTAGCAGTGACTCGAGAGACTCCTGAATGTAATTATTTCTAGACTTCTCACTTCGCCATCCCCCTTGCCTTTGAAAGAGTCTATCAGGTATTCCCAGGGCTGCCGCTGCCGATGCTCCTCCTGCTCTTAGACTGTGGATTCCATACAAACTTGGCTCAAGCCCTTCCTTCAACAGCTCCTGCTTTATTAGCTCATTCGCCCGACTGTAAGACATGGGCTCCTTTCTGAGCTCCATCCTCTTTTTGGTATGCAGAATCCGACGAAAGAGTTGTGACTTCCTATCGTGGCTGCCCACTTTCAAGAACTTCTCTACCACTGCAACAGGGCATGGTGAAGAATCGCTGCGTGCTATAAAGACCCAAGACCCCTCCCGGAACTGGTCATTCTTCCTCTGCGCAAGAAAAATTGCCAGATGGGTATCTGCAAACTGAAGGTTATCAACAGTCAAATTGCTCAGATCGTCCCAACGAAGGAAGCCAAAGAATCCCAATGCAAACATGGCCGCAACTTGAATATCCCCCAGGTGGCCTTGTTCAAGCCGGCGGATGACCCCCATGACCTCATTCACTTCTAAGGCCTTCTTGCGATTTGGAGGTTTTGCCAGAATTCGTCGACCAGCTTCTGCCACTTGCCGGACGATGGGGTGATCACTCAGCTCTTGGCAACCGCTCTTCTTGTGAACCCAGTTAGAACCATATACCGCGGAGTTTAGCGACGAAACTGAGCTCCCTTGCTGGGTAAGATGCACCAAATACAGGGCAAAAATTACAGGATTAGCAGGTAAAGCTGTGGCACCACACTGGATGGCCCATTTCTTCCATGCTTGATATGCCCGAACATATGAACTGACAGTCTTTGGTGCTCTATCCTGAACTAAAATACTAGGTAGAGATCTTGCCAGTGGCTGCAGCTGTGGATGGTTCAAGAGCTCATCATCCAACCAAACAGACAAGTTCACCTCCTTCTGGACAGAGTCAGGCACTGCAATTAAATTATGCCGACAGTGAGCAACCACTTTTAACACATCACTAAAGCAAATTCCATCATCAAAAAACAATGCCAACAGAGAACAACAGTTACAACAAATGGTGAGCATGCACACATTCCACATTCTTTATCACCACATAGCCAACACGGCCACAAGTGGTCTTGGTGGGAACAATAACCCCCTTTGGCCAACACGGCTGGGGTCAAAATTGCCATGACAGCAAAACAACTGCACTGACTAGCCCAAACGGCAACATGAGGATAACATCATAATAGACAGCTATTTAATAGCACGATTAGCCCCTCTGGCCAACACAGCTAGAGGCTAAACTGCCATGACAGCAGAAATGCACTGAATCCACCCAAACGGTAGTGACAAAAAATTATACGATAACAGCTACATGTTAGACAGGCCACCTGCTCTTCAAGGGACATAGCAATCCCTCAGTACCTATATCTGAATACAAGACAATGCCAAAACAGCACAAGGTATCCACTGTCAACCGCGTTGGTCACTAAAGCAAAGGCGGAGAGCAATGATATGAAAAGACGGGATTCCTGCTGTGAAAATACTGCTGGCCTCTGCTCCGGATAGAAAAATCCCTTCATACGGTTGAATCACAATTGAGTCAGTGACAAAGGCTCTCCAAGAACCAGTCATATCAACCAGGAGTGGCCACCAAACAGCTGAAGGCCATTGGGGAACGAGTAGAGTGCCATCCTCACCACCAGCTGACATGTGCCTCAGTACACGTGGTATGAGATAAGGGGGAGGAAAAAGCCAATTGTTTTCATCTGACCAGGTGACAGTAAATGCATCGACCGCCTCACACCCTGGATTGCGATATCTACTGCAGTACCTCTCCAGCTGCTTTGTCTGCACACTTGCAAAACGGTCAACCGTGTGAGGGCCCCAAACTTCATCGATATAATGGAAGCAGGAAGGATCCAGCATGTAATCGTTGGGGTCATCAAACCTTGACAAGATATCTGCCTCCACATTGTTGTCCCGGCTCACCCATTCAACAGACAAACGAATGTTCAACTGTCGACACAGTTTGTAAACTGCCACCGCCTCCTGATGTAACTCTTTTTTGCGGCTACCAACTGACAGAACAATTTCAGCATTCTTATTATCCGTTCGATGAAGAACATCCTTCCCCCTGAGTTCTTCAGAATAAGATTCCAGGACAAGCCTGATAGCCTTCACCTCCCGGAATGATGAGCTCTTCATGCTATCCGCACGAGACCAGCTACCCCTGGCTACTTTATCGGAAAACTGTACAGCATATCCTCCCCAGCCCTGTCCACTTGCATCAGAATAACAAAGAACTTCTACCTTTGGACTGGGAGACCAGATAGGGTACCCACTACAATTAAAATTGTCCTTCCAGAACAGCACCTCCGATTGGCTCTCTTGCGAAATACAGAAAGGCTTATCCCAGCAATTGGCACGGCATATATCACTGTAGATACTACGTGTCCAGAGACGCACAACTGGGCCAAGGGCAAGTCCCATAGATACCAGAGACCCTGTTAGGCGTGAAAGGCATCTTGCTGAAACTGTAAAGCGCTTTTCTACGATCATGTTTATCAACTGTTTAAGGTCTTGCACTCTCCTTTCCGGCACATGAAAAATTCCGTACTGCAAATCCATAACAAATCCCAAGAGCTCTCCCGACTGTACTGGAACCCACTGGCTTTTCTCCTGATTAGCAACAAACCCACTTAAAGCAATGTCCTCACGTACCGATGCAGACAACTTCACAGCCACTTCCCGGACCTGATGTGCACCCGCCCCATCATCCAAGTAGGTAAATATACGGAAGCCTTTTCCTCTCCAGTGCTTGACGAGTGCTCTTTGAATCTTAGTAAAAAGATAAGGGCCCGTGGACAAACCAAACGGGAGGACCAAGAACTGAAAAAATCTAAGGCGACCTTCACAGAAGAAAGAGAATCCAAGGAAACGACAATGCAGCGGAAAAATTTCTATGTGATGGTAGCCACTCTTATAATCAAACTTAAAAAACCAATCGCCCCTAGAAAACAAGTCTGCAGCAGTTCGTATATCCTCATATTTAAATTTACAAGACCGTAAGTGCTGGTTAACATAACGTAAATCAAGAATCAAGCGAGGCTTGCCTGCAGAGTTCCTAACAACACCCAAGGGATTGCAGACTGACAAATCTTCTCTAGGGACTTCAGCTATAGCGCCAGAAACAAGTAACTTGGACACTTCATGACTTACAAAATCTTCATTCTCAGCAACACTATGATGATTCTGAAAGAATGCCCTATGTGGCAGAGAAATAAACGGTAAACTATAGCCATCACTTAGCACATCAAGCACCCACCTGCTGGCCCCAATACTCTTCCAAAAATCAAGTCTCTCTCTCAGCCTTCCTTTTACAGGGATGGCACAGGCTAATTCAACTTCAACAAGATTAAACTCAACACAATCAAGCTCACCAGAACAATAACTATCTTCTTCGCAATCGGTAGCAACAAGTTCCCTATTGTTGATTTCCTGAAGATTGTGCCGTACTTCGGGACCACTCGGTTGTTTTACCCACAACGGCTGCTCGGCATTCGCGCGCGAAATGGCCACTTCGGAAGCAACGAAAACAGACTTGCTGTGAATCACGTGCTGTATTGTTGAAGGACTTTCCCGCCGAAACATAGCCACTGGATTTCTCGAGAACCACGCGCCTCGACCGATCATCCCGCTGGGGAATCTTTTTGTTCTTCCACTTTGTTTGGGCCACCGACTTACGCTTCTCTTCTCTCAATAGTTTACTTTCCTTTATCGCCTTTTTTATGCGTTTCTCATCTCCGGAGTCGCTAGCAAGTGGCTCTGCCGTGTAACATTCTACAGTATCCCAGCCATATTTGTCCGCGAGACAAATATGTTTGTTACGTTCCACAAGTAAAGCCTCACCTTCTAGGAGCAAATTCTTACGCTCTTCGTCGTCGCTAGTGTCTATTGCCGTGCCGATCTTTCCTAGCACATCCTTGTTCAAACGGTACTGCTTCTTGTTACCCTCGAACTTGAACTCTGGCTCCTTGTCATCCTGCTTCTCATGCTTCGAACGTTTAGCAGACTCGAGTTCGCTTTTGAGTCTTTTCAATTCCCTTCCGTACTCCTTCTGCTGATTGAGCAATTCCTTCGCCCAAGAAGGGGGATCCTCTGCCGCTGCCGGCGTTCGCTCCTTCTCTCGCGATGACTCGGCCGAACTCCCGTGTTGCGATCGATTGTGAGATCGTCCAGCTGGGCTTTTATTGTACGGTGCCAAGCGCTGGACCGCTCGAGAGCTAGTCTTTGAACGTCTACCTTCCTTAGCCATGATATAGGAGATTGGAGATCGGGAAAAAACGTTGGACTTCGGATAAAAACCAGATTAAATCCGACAAAAATTACAAAAAAGGTCAGCAATGGCGGACGCAACAAAAACAACTGCCCGCCAAAGGTCACATGACCCTTTCCCAGGTCCCAGCGGTGTGTGAGAAAAACATTTTCCACTTATTTCGTTTCACTCAGCCAGTGGAAAATAACACTTCAACAAGTACAAGTGGAATATTATTGTTTTACTTCTCAATATCCATAAAAAGCATTGCAATCTCATACCCAGGGACTTTTTGGTCAGTGAGTGGGGTAATGGAATTGTTACCCCAGGAATCCTGCGGTTTGTGGTTCTTAGTTTTGCTACAGGGAACAGCCAATCAAAAAAAAAATTTTTTTCCACCACCTGCTGACTGGTCAAGACGCCTGAGGAAACTGGGTACAAGATTCTCACTGTAACCACCGCTGATTTATTTTTGGGTAAATTTTTTTCTGTGACAAAAACTTTTGACTGCTGCTGCACTTGATGTGGCATCCATAGCTGATCATGGCATCTTTTCAAAAAAGAGTAATTTTCAATCCTTAAATTTAACCGGTTCGTGTTTTCTATCAGTAGTTACAACATGTGTAACTAATTGGTAAAACAACATTTTTTCTTTCTTAGGTTTACTCACTGGACACTCCCAAAGCATTTCATAGTTTCTATAGTCCAGAACCTTCAGACCAAGCACAACGCTTCCAGTATTCTGAGGTATTTATCCAGTAAACATTTTATTCTCTGTAACTGAGAGCAGTTTTCAAAATTCTGTGAACCAAGTAGTCAAAATAATTTGTCATCCAGCAGTTGCCTTCATTCGTGGATATAACAGCAGTCTCTATTATATATTTACTGCATTTTTTCAGTTATAAGGTACACCATTGATTTTTTCTTGAGAAATTCAGTATTACAGCTGATTTTGCTACCATGTATGGGCTCAGGTTTTTCAAATTAACTTTGATGTGCTTGTCTTGATTTGCCCATAATCACAAACTGGTGAAGAAAATTAATTTACAGATCTTCCTGTTTGTATGACTGCGCTGGGGGCAGGTGTGGGTAGGGTCAAGATGGCAGCAAAACGAAACAAAACAATTCAGCTTGGCAATCTCACAGGAAAATAGGGGACTGTGAATGGTCTAGTGTTGATCATGCATTTTTGTGTGTCTACATTGTGCATTTATTTGTTACGTGCCTCACTGCCTTGTGTGAAGTGTGTTGTGTTTGTTTTGTTGTTGTTTTGTTTACTTCAGAGTGATTCCAGGGGCATTCAGCTTAAAACGTTTTCAAATGTGAGTGCACTGGAATCACATGTGGAGGTAAACAGTTGTTGCAGCTACGCATAAATAAAATTGATGGCTTTGATAAGAATTCCTGCAGGCTTGTTCAGTAACACTTTGCACAGTTTGCAAAATATGTGATACATTCACTTGCATTGTTCAGTTAACAATTTGGAGCCTGAATAAGTAACAGTTTTCCACCTACATGCATATACAACATTCTTCAGATATAATATATCTGAAGAATCATATCCTTTAAAACATACCCATTGTCTGATAGATGTGAAACATGGCGGCTGATCTGAGTAATTTTATCTGGTATATTGTCAAGCTATTAACTCTATTTTGACCGATAATTAGAAAAGTAATTCAGTGTCAGAACACGGGTCACCAAATTGGCAACTTTCACAGCAAGTCTAGTTGCTGTTAAGTGGTGATTAATGTTTCCACCACCCATAAGGACCAATTTAAATGGTCACAACTTGCAGCACCGGTGTCGTGTCAAAAAATTAGTGTAGGCGTTAATGGCTATCAACCTTGCTGATGTCCAGTTCAGTCACTACTTCTCTCCAGGACAGCATGACAGCTTTGTAGGGATGGCATGTTATTATATATAGCACCCTAGGGACCTTCAGGACCCTGTAAGATCATGAATAAGGACCCTACCCAGAACCCTAAATGGCAGTAATTCTTATCATGTTTTATAGGATTGTACTCAGGATCCTGCACAGATTGGGTACAAGATCTCATAGAATCCTACGAGATGCTTCAGGTCCTAGATAAGATCCTGTAGGATCATAATAGGATCTTATCAGGATCCTGGGTTAGGATCCTGCAAGATCCTATTTGGATCTTATTAAGGTCCTGTGTAGAATTTCTACCAGGGTGCTCCGCCTTTCATGTACAGTCAGTTTGATTTGTAGTCAGTGTCTGTTATTTTTGTTTTCAGAAAATAGCTGAACAGATTGCTACATTATGTGCCACTTTGGGAGAATATCCTTCTGTCAGATACAGAAAGTAAGTTTGCATATTAAACTCATCTAAAACTTGATATGGCTACACAACCAATTAAAGATTATGTTAAATGTAATTAAAATTCCACACCATTTTCTCCCTGTTCCAACCACCTTTGCTTCTCTCTTTTGTCCCTACTGGTTACAAGATATTCTGCTTAAATTTTCAACAGGGATGGTCTTCATCTGGCTGAATTAGCCAATGCTGTTCAAACAAAACTCCATGCATACAAAGCAGATGATCCAGCTGGCATGGGAGAGGTAAGATTAATGATTGTACGCATTTTGTGTAGACCATCTGTAGTAACTGTTTTCCTTCTGGATACTTAAGTCAGTGAGTCAAAACTTTGTTGTGTTACATACATTTCATGAATATTTGTGCAAGCACTACCCCGTCAAGTCTTCATAAGTATTGTAATAGGGCTTTTGTAAGTGTGGATTTTGTTATAAGGTTAAGTCATTGTTAGGGGTTTTTTGGTCAACTGGGTTTTATTGGTGATCGATTGAGATTTTGTCATTTTTTTTGTTTCTTTGCATGTAGGGACCACAGAAGCATCGCTCTCAACTTATATTGCTAGACAGGTGATTACAGCGTATTGATAAAAATTAATCGTACTGCATTCTTATTTTTAATTACATGTTTACTTAACAAGTTATCTTGGTTAAATTGCTTATTTCCATTAATTAGTTTACTGCTGGAAGGTCTATGTCAACCATTTTTTATCATTTTTGTTTTCTTCTTTGATTGCAGAGGTTTTGACACAGTCTCCCCTCTGCTACATGAACTCACATTTCAGGTTTGGTATCACATAAAACAACTTTACGGTTAAATTTTATTACTTTGTTGCTGTGGCAAACTGTGCATTAAAGGGACTGCTACCCTAAGTGCCAGAGGATGTTTTTTTTCCTGCAAAAGAGAACAAAATTGAGTGTGGTGTGGCCATGGTGTATTTGGAAACCCATTTCTATGCAATTTTCTTGTTTAGCCTTGGGAAGCCTGGCCTGCATCAGTGGGTTTGTTAGTTTTGTGTTTGTGATTACATGTGCACAGCTAAGATCAAAAGATCAATGGCAACACACAGCATTGTTGGCTTGAAATTGTCACATTCAGTTTGGTCAATGGGCTAAGGTTATATGCATTGCAGTCTGCTGGGACTTGTTTAGTGGTCTTTAGTCAAGGCTGTCACTTTTTTGTTCCCTGCAATCTTTATAAGGAATGTCAGATCATGTTGCGAGGGCTCAGCTTTGCCAAGAAAACTGGCTTTGAGGAGCCTACAGTGCAGTCTTTGTCTCTTGCCAGTCAACATTTGTGTTACATTAGCAGTTCCTGAGAGAGTTGTTAAAACAAATTGAAAAACCGCTCAGCTGTCTAGTACAAATTCTGTATCAATTTCGTGCATGGAAATGAGGTTTCCTACTCCAGTGACCAGAGGCTGGTCTCGGCTGTTTTTCAAGTGGCAATGTGCACAGTTGATTACTATTCCTTCACTTCTACACAATTCACCTGTGGAGCCAGTGTAGGGAAACATTTGGTGACATCTCCTGTTGCTCAGAGTTGCTTGTAGTTTATCCACAATGATTTATACACTGTGATTGTTTTCCCTTGTAGGCGATGACGTATGATCTTCTTCATATAATCAATGATGTATACAAGTAAGCTGCTCTTATTAACCTTTAAGTGCATTTCGTGAATGTATTAGTATTCTTTTATATTAAGTTCACTATTAAAGCCCTGACATTCTTTGCTAGCACGAGCTGCCAGTAAGTTGCTGATGCAAGCAACTTGTTATGGTGAGAGAGCATTTGTAGACAGATTCCCATTCACAACCACTCTAAATGTAAATGTACCCATTCAACAGTTTTATTCATCAGTATTATCATAACAAGTTCATAGATGTACTGTCCCCTTACCTCTTTTTCTGGCAAATTTGTGTGGCTGGGTGGTTTGGTCACCGGACTTGAAATCGGGAGGTCCCAGGTTCAAGTCTTGCTCTGACCACTATCTGGAGTTGTTTCACAGCTGACCCAGGTTCAACTCCTCCGCCACACTAAGTCTTGTAAATGGCCAACTGGTCTGCCTCCTGCCAGTTGGGATTTTTAACTTGTTATGTTAAGTTTGAAATATTTGTTTCTGAGGTTTAAATGCTCGGCCCAACTAGCACCTTTCTACAATCACTTATCAAGGGTAAATAAGGGACATTTATTTATTTATTTTTTTAATATTTTGTCGGCACCACAATGTAGTTGATGGTTTACTTTTTTGTGTGACACTAGATACATTTTATCGTCTGGTAATGAAGAAAAGGAGTATATTCTTGATGGTGAGAGACATCATTATTTTGTTTGTTTGTATTTGAAGGGGTACCGGGAATAAAGCCCTAAGTGACTTCTGATGAATTACTACATTCTCCTTCCAATTTGCCTGTGTATGCTTGTAAATCAAAGGTAGAATTTCATATTTGATCAGGAGTCACTTAGGGCCATATTCCACGCACCCCTTCATTTTGTTTTTCCAGGGTTCACACGGTCATGAAAAGTCATGGAATTTGAGATTTGCGCTCCAGGCCTGGAAAAGTCATGGAAATTAGAAGAATTTGTTTCAGTGGTGGAAATGTCATGCAATTTCAGATTTGTCCCCAAATTGTTTTTAACTGATGGTTGAAAAGTAAAAAAATTTCAATTGGAAACATTGTCTTAAGCATCAAAACGTTCAGCCAGTGGGGCATTTCACTCAACATTGTTTTCACCAGTGCTCTTGTCAATTTTGAGGTCATGGAATTCCATCAAAAGTCATGAAAAAGTCATGAAATTTCCTTTGCCAGTTTCTTTGTGAACTCTGTTTTCTTTTGTGGGAACTTGTTGCCCTCCATGTAACATATTACTGCATTTGTGGATTTACTTGGAAAGTTGATAGAGCTGAGGACAACTGAAGCTTCATGCATGTAAAACATTTAGAGTGTTTGTGTTCGTGCTCTCCTAGTTAACTTCCATTTGGTACTTTGTATTTATTGTTTTTTATACTTTTCATTCAGTGGCTTTCAGAAAACCACTTCTGTGAATGAATGCACCCTGTCTAAGGACTGTTATTGTTATATTTTGTTGGTACTTTCTTCAATTGTTTGGAATTTGAGCTCCCTTGGCTTGAGTGAAAAGGTGATAATTCAATTTGCTTGCTGTTCACAGAAAATGATGAAATGTGGGTAAAGAACCGACATGAACACATAGCAGATGTTTTGAGGTACATGTCTTCACTTGTTTTCAGATTAAATTTTGTTTCTTTTTGATGTCTTTTGCCATCTCTTTCTTATTTACACACTGGATTAATTTTAAATTTACTAGCACAGAGATTTGCAAATTCCAAATAAAAATCTGGACGATATACTCTGCAAAACTGTTTGCTAGACTGTCATATGTCATAATAATTTGTGATAATTATGTTTAATATCAGGAAAGTGAATTCAGCGATCAAGGATTTTGCTGCGGACAAGAAAATTTCCACTTCCAATAAGGTAACAAAAACATTGTCTCAAAATCATCTTAAACATGCTACAACTTTGGACAGAATTGTTGAGAGACTTACTTTGCCATCTCCCTCTTTCCTTCCCCTTGCTGAAGGAAGAAGGAGGCTGATGTACATAATAACAAGTGTGCCATGAATTAATGCCATGGTAGTTGTATCTTGTTACTTTGTTTCCTAAAATTTTGAACTAAACAAAGGACATACTCAAACGTTGTTCACACCTCACAACTATTTAAAAAAAAACTCGTATCGTGAGATCTTCCAACATCATTTAGCATCCAGATGTATTAAAATTAACATGTTTAATTTAACAATTTTGAAAAGTGTTGAATGGACTGAACGCCAACAATTTTGAAAAGTGTTGAATGGACTGAACGTTAAACCTTTTTGCTGGAAAAAGGTAGAAATAAAAACCGAAGTGTTTCATCTTGATTTTTTTTCTAACATTTCATTTTCCTACTCGTTTAGACGACCATGAGAGACCTCCAAGTGATCTTAAAGAAGATGCCTCAATATCAGAAAGAAGTCAGCAAGGTATTGTACGACAAAACATTATATTGCCCGTCATGGATTGTAAAAGACTGAGAAGTCATGAATTACCAAGGACAACGGAAACAGGTTACTGCCTAAGATAGTAAGAGGTTCAAGATGGTTTGTTTATGAGTCCATGGGAGTTTGTTGTTCTGTTTGTTTTCAGTTGCTGCAAAAGTCTCCCAAAATGTTACACGTCAAAAAATGAATTCAGGCAAAATCCGTTTAAATTTAATAACTTCATTTGTACAGTACTGTATACATGTCATGGTCTTGAGGTAATGTTAAATGTGGGAGCACAGTGGTGTATTGCTAAGCACATTGGATTTCACATCTGAAGGTTGGTAGTTCTAGGTCATTGTGTTGTTTCCTTAGACAAGAAACTTTACTGCAGATGGTCTTTCTTCGTGCTGGTGTATAAATGGGAACCTGCGACATACTGCTGGGGGTAATAATAATAATAATAATAATAATAATAATAATAATAATAATAATAATAATAATAATAATACTGAACTTTTAGAGCACTATTTCTAGTGCTATCCAATAGCATCCCATCCCGGGGGGGGGGGGGGGTGAGTAGCAATACTCTCAGTTGCTTCACGCTACAGAAACCAGGTTAAACTTCTGCTTTGTGGGTGTCCTTTGGCTCTTATGTAACTTTATCTTACTTCACCATTTACATTGAATCACTTTATTTTTACTCTTCTATGGACTACCAGACACTAGGTTAAGTGGGTCTCCTGTGGCTGTCATCGTCTTAAGGCATTGTCAGATGTTGAGGACCTGTGCTTTAGTAAAAGTTGACAACCAGGTTTAAAGTGTCTGCTCTGTTTTTTTTAGTTCATTGTTCAACTACACTTGGCAGAAGACTGCATGAAGCAGTACAACCAGACTGCTCTAAAGGATCTCTGTGCTGTGGAACAAGTAAGTTGAGTGTGGTCAATTGATGTGTCACTCACTAACATGCCAGAAGAACATTTCCCATAGACTGGGATCAGTCTTTTTTTCTGCTCAGGAATAGTTGAGAAAATTGCCTGCTTCGTGGAAACATGATATGCACATGAAGAGCCCCAACACTAGCAGATCATCACGCACGCGTCACGTTTCCATGCGGCAGATGATTTTCATGTTTTCTCGTGATCACGTTTCTTTTCTTAACTATCCGGAGCGGAAAGAGTCTGATCATAGTTTACCTTTCCCAGTAAAAATATCCATTTCTTATATGATAACTCACTTAGTCTGTGCCTCTCTTTCTTCTCTGAATGTGATCAGAGTGGATCCAAAAGTAGCCAGCAATCCACGCCTTGTAATTTTGCATTCTGGATTGTGTAAAACACTACAAAACTAAGACAGCAAATAAATGCTCTTCATACTAATAAGGCACCCTGTTTGTAAGAGGGAGAAATTAGCTGTAGCAAACTCTTGCCCCACCCTCGCTTCATAAACTTTTCGTTGTAAAACATGACACGGCCCTATCAAAGCATGCGGTGGGTGAGGATTGATTGCATGTAAGTAGTAGTAGTAATGTTTGACCTCAGTTGGTAGTTTTATGTAACAGTTTTTACAATTTGGCGTGGGTTGTTGTGTTTCAGGATCTTGCAACTGGTGTGGATAAAGTTGGTGAGGGTATCAAAGACCCAATGAAGAGCATTGTTCCACTGCTGTTAAACGCAAATGTCCAGTAAGTGTTATAACAGTTATTATTGTATAAACAAGAGCGTTTTAGTAGAAAATAAACCACTCTTAAAGTTCATATGAAACTACATCCGGGACTTGAGTGGCGTATTTTCCATATCCTTACTAGTAAGGATATCGTTGAAGTCATTTCTTGCTTTTACTCTGTTTTTAGTGCAAAGTTTTCCCAACACTAGCAGAAAAAAGGCGAGCGATAGATTTGTGACTTTCATTAAAGCTGATATAAAATCGTTCACTAAGGAATAGAAAATGTTAACACGAAGAAGAAAACTTTGTTTGAATGAAAATTATTCAAGGAGTTCCTCACAAGTGAAGACCATCTACTAACTATGTGAAAACGAAAGGAGAGAACATATAAAAAATTCCTGCCACCGAACTACACCTGTTCGCAGTAGAGTTTGTGCTTACACTCTTGTCTATATAATAAAAAGAAAGTTACGCGGTGGCTTGAAGATACGAATTTTGTTTCGATTACGTCGCTGCTTAATGTCCTTTATCTATTGTTTATGTAGTTCTCTTTGTGTTACATAATAGCCAACTCTCATTCACGTATGCGGGGGTGCATAAATGGCTTCCTCACCTTAAGACTGTGTTATCGCTGCCAATTGATAGTACCTATGCACTCAAATCTCACTCTTAACCATGATTTTATGAAGCTCCTTGCAAGCCTTTGATAATCTCACGCTGTTTTTGAGTGGGTGTTCTTTTCATCTTTACTGCCTCAGCAACTAGTCAGTGAGAAACTACACAGGTTAACAATTCACAAGCAAAGCTTGTAGGTGAAATTGGCAATTAAGACTGGCTTTTATATGCAGTAAGGGCCATTTTGTATTCCTTAACTTCTTTGTTAGGTAATTATACTATATGCTAATACCGGAATTTTTATAATTACACAGACAGCAGTATACAACTGATGTTACTGCCTGTAGTTGATTTTTGTTGCGTTTCTTTCACAGCATCTCGGATAAGATTCGGATCATACTCTTGTACATTATTTTCAAAAACGGTAAGTCATAATGCACCACACATCAAAACTGTTTTGTGTCTTGCAGTTGTCCGTAAATGTTCTTCTTAGCTATTTTTTTGCATTACTCAGATGCAGATGCTGTCACAGGAAGGTTTTTGTGCAGGCCTTAGTAGTTACGATACTTATCGTCTTTTTTTTTCTCAGGCATCACTGAAGAAAATCTTGCCAAGTTATGTGAGCATGCGCAGATACCTTCGGATTACCGGTTTGTCAACAACGTTCTCTTTTCGTAAATCATTTGCTCAGTGTAATCGTCTAAACGTCTGTCAAGGCGTTAGATCTGTGGACTTGAGAGAGGTGGTCTGATATATTTGAAGCTGATTTTACAGTGCTACTAAGGGCCTGACTACACTTGGAAACATTGTTGCCGGAACGTTGTGCCGAAACGTTTAGCCCGTGCGAGAACTCATGTTGCGGAAGCAAATTTTGTTTCTTGAAAACAGGAAAATGTTTTTGAATCAAGTGAAAATGGTTGTTTCCCAGATGCAAACTTTGTTCCGGACACATCTATTCCCAACTTAGCCACAGAGCAGACAATTCCACAGCAATGATTTCTAGTTTAGAAGATCTGGTACTGCACAATAGCCATTTTCACAGTTAACTTTTCTAATTTACGTTGCAATGCATTTGAACGTGTATGTGAGGTAATTTCGGGCAGAAACTGCAAAATTTCCCGCAATTGCCTCACATCCATGTTCAGTTACATTGTTATGCAAATGAGGAAAGTTAACTGTGAAAAGGGCTGCAAGAGGCGATTCAGACATTTGACAGGGGCACCCAACGGTTCGCTTCGGAGAATATCTGTTCGGAAGGACTAAAATCGCCTGAGATTTTCTGATTAAATTGCAGTGAAAGCCAGAGATTTCTGTGGCGAAATATCACGTCCGACTTTCGTAAAAAGACGACTTGTTAGTTCCTATTGTTTTCGGAGGGACAAATATGTCGTTTAGAGTCCAAAGTAAGGTCAGCTAGCATTTTCGGAGAGCCATCAGCAGCTCGGAAATTCGGCAGCTAGGATTTTCTTTCCTAAAATTTTCTGCGGCCTAAGTTTTCAGCTAGAAAATCCGAACAGATCAATCTGTATTAAGGCTAAT
This sequence comes from Siderastrea siderea, assembly GCA_964030785.1. NCBI lineage: Eukaryota > Metazoa > Cnidaria > Anthozoa > Scleractinia > Rhizangiidae > Siderastrea > Siderastrea siderea. Next base: position 24,456,818 of record OZ034966.1, read on the forward strand.
TTACACGCTGCGATTTGTCGGGCCGATTTGTCGGCCACGATAAATCTGGGAGCGAATCGGTGCGTGTGAATGGCGATCCGATGCGTGCGTGACTCCAATCTGACAAGTCGGCCGATTGAGAAAAATCTGTGACCGCTACACAGATTTTCGCGTGTCGGGCCCGATTTTAAGAACGAAAACGCAACCTGCAAAAGGATTGGCGCAAAACAAATTATATCTGCGCTATTTTGCCTGAAAACAAACTATCTATCACCCACCATTTTGTTTTCCAAAACGTTTTATAAAAAGTTTTGACCATAAAAAATGCATGTGCAGTGCTTGCACTGTACATAAACCGATTCGCTTCCCGATTTATCGTGGCCGACAAATTGGGCCGACAAATCGCAGCGTGTAAATTAGCCTTTAAAATCGGACTTGACACGCGAAAATCTGTGAAGCAGTCACAGATTTTTCTGAATCGGCGGACTTGTCGGATTGGAGTCGCACGCGCATTGGATCGCCATTCACTCGGGCCGATTCGCTCCCCGATTTGCCGTGGCCGACAAATCGGCCCGACAAATCGCAGCGTGTAAATTAGCCTTTAGCTTACACAAATATGCCTTTAAAGGCCCGTTTACACAGGCGATTTTTGTCGCGCAACTCAATGCAATTTTTGTCGCGCCAAAGTTGCAACTTCAATTTTGCACGTGTAAATCAGCTGCGATTTCAGCGCGATTTTATCGCCGCGATATCGCAGGAGTTTCGAACCTGTTCGAAACCTGATGCAATTTTGCTGCGATTTTTGATCAAAATGTGACAATCGTGAATCAGAAGAGACCCGTCGGGAGGTTTTGTCGCTCGTAATTTGTACAGCCATGAGCGTAAACAAGGACAAAAAACGTACTGAAAACATCAAAAAGCAACTTCCTCCTCGTCATCCATGCTTTTTAAGCTTATTTACATTTGCCGAGGTCTTTGCCGAGTTGTAAACCAACCAAAGAATTGTCTAATGGCAGTACCGTTAGATTTGTAAAACCGCTAAATCATACGAATTCAAATAACTAAATATTTTCTTTCTTTTTGGAGACGAAAATTGGAGTCACTCCAGTTCAGTTTGAGGTCTTTGCCGAGTTTTAAAACGAAACAAAACAAAATTGAAACAAAACAAAACGAGATTGAAGCATAACGAAACAAAATGAAAAAAAACCCAAACCAAAACAAAACGTGTGCGCCTGCGCTGTAGCGAAACTGCTGCTCAAATCGGGGCGATAAATTGCACGTGATCGCACGACAAATCGCACTAAAATCGCGCTGAAATCGCAGGTGGTTTACACGTGCGATATTGAAGTTGTAGCTTCAGCGCGACAAAAATTGCATTGAGTTGCGCGACAAAAATTGCCTGTGTAAACGGACCTTAAGGTGTCTGAACACAGTTTGCACGCGCTCTACGATTTGTGCTGCTGACGTGGATTAGCGCGCGCACAAAGCTTTAAGAAAAACAAACATGGCGCCTGTAAATCGATCATTTTATTTTGTTCAGTGAAGATTGTGCAAGTGTTTTTTTTTCCGTCTCAACAATCAAACAGTTTGTTATGGGTGAAAAACGTTTGTTTTTCAGTGTTTTAAACGTAACTATTGAAAAAAAACCCTGCCTTTCTGGGATTGTTTGAATGAATTGAGAAAGATCGAGAAACCTGTCAAATGCAACGCATGCGCAGTTGACCAGAAAATTGTGACTGCATGGTTTAGGGAAAATGCACTGATTTTTACGGAATCGCTCGTTAGAATTTCATGAAATTCGGTAGAAAAATAGTTCAGAACACGCGTAACTTGCCTGCAAACAAAAATTGAAATCTGACAGAGGACATTTTCAGAAAACGTTAAAATGCAAAACACAAAATAACAGCATATCTCTGTCAAAACTTCACGAGATCAGTGTCAAAAGGCCAGTATTTTTCTGAGTTTTCTAGAGACAAATGATGGAAAAAATCTAACGACTGGATTTTCTGAAAATGTATCAAACCCATTGTCTAATGCTGGTTTATTACCAGCTGTGTTGCCATGGCAACGGTACTTAGTTAATTGTTAATTGAACTTGCAGCTTGCCAATTTTGGCCGCCCAACTGCCAATGGTTTGAAAATAACGATGAATAGCGCATGGGAACAAGAAAACTGTGTTCGGCCACATTAAAAAGCTCTGAAACAATCTAAGAAAGCAGAAAATGATTTTTCAAGTAATATATCAAACACGAGAAAGAGTGTTTCATCAGGATATCCAAACCCTGAGAAGTGGGTTGAAAAACGAGGCGCAGCCGAGTTTTTTTGACCGACTTCGAGGTGTTTGGATACATGATGAAACACTCTTTCGAGTTTTTGATATGGCTTCTCAAACCATTCATAAATCTAGGAGAAATTCAAAGCAAAAGTTCGCAAAACTTTATGCTAATTAAGATCCGGTATCCAAACCACCGTCACGGTAGTGATTTCCTTTGTTTTCTCTTTATGCATTATTAATGAGTTTGAGAAGTATTTTGCTAAAATTGTCTGGTTGGGTGCCCCTGATTTGAGACAATCGGATTGGTTAAAAGAAAAAAAAAGAAATAGAAAAAGTAAACCGTTTGTAACACTGAGGTGTCTATGGCGAGAGGTCCGACTCTCTAACTGAAACTTATTTCAACTTCTTTTGTTGTCCTTCTTTTCAGCGCTATAATAAAGAACATGTCTTATCTTGGAGTCCCCATAATTCAAGATGTAAGTGCTCTCACTATCTTTAAAGCCCAGATATTCTGTTGCCAGCAAGCTATGTAGTTGTTTTGTGGTATAAGGTTTTAATTGATTTTTCTACAGTGAGGTAGATCTAGTTGTTATTTCATTGCGCTTTGTTTCTTTGTGAGACTGAAAATCTAAGTAAATTTGTTGTCGCTTGTCTTTCTTGTTCGAGCAGTCTGGTGCAAGAAAAGGAACAAAACCGGCCAGAAAAGAGCGGACTTCAATGTACGAGCTGTCTCGATGGGTTCCAATGGTCAAGGACATCATGGAGGTTGGAACACTCTGTTCTGTTTCTAAACGCTCTTGACTAACACTTGTTCTACTGTCCGCACCGAAGAGTAACAAACTTTCCAAGTTGCTGAACCTAGAGTAAATTGATAACCAAACTCCACTGCTGCGTTATGTGGCCACCTACGCAGCCGTTCGTAGGGTCGTCACGCAACGGAGGAGCGTTGCGTGACGACCCTAAGAATGGCTGCGTAGGAGACTAGGCGTTATGCTGCTCTGTTCACGTTTGAGGATTTCATCCACTGTCTCAAAAGCTTCCTTATTTGATAAACAGTACCACAGAAAAGCCAAACTCTAGGAGTTTATCTATGGATGTTCAGTTTATAGTACGTTGGAAGTATCATTTTTTTGGCATGCGTGGAGAAAATCTGCTTCTACAAAAACATATGCAAACTAGCGAATTTCAATTTATTTTCGATTATTCTGGTACAGACGTTTAAGAACTGCAACGTTATGCCTGTAAAGCTGCTTAACTCCCCCCCGCCACCGCCCCCCCCCCTCCCCGCCTCGCTCCTCCTCCTCCCCAGGAAAGGTACTGTGATATTAACTCTGGGCTCCTCTGCTAAGTTCACCATTGTACTACATAGCTGATATTCTGTCTCTTCTCTCAGGACGCCGTTGATGAAAAGCTGAGTAGTAGTCTGTATCCATTTGCATCCCAGCGATCAGGAGGCAGCGCATTGAGCAGCAAAGGTGGGTAATGTAAAGCCGCTTTATAGAGCTGCGGCGTGCAATAATATAAGAGAATCTTCACTAAATAACGCCTATCAGAAGTGTATCACCCCAAAAGGGCTCGCTTACGAAGATAGCTTTCTGGGACAAGGGAGTAGGGTGAGGGAAGGTGGTACAATCTACACATAAGGGACATGTGTACGTACTACCTTCAAAAACTTAAAAGGGTATTGTTTTTGAGATATGAAAGTCTTAATTATACCGTAGAGCATGCTTTTTTTCTCGTTTGGTCGGAAATGACATTGCTTTTTTACAGTAATGTTTTTTAAGAGAACAGTGACTTAATTGCAATCTTATTTGTTCTTTAAAAAGATGAAGAAATTCCCAGTTTAACATACCGCTAGATTAGTCTGTCACCTCTGTGATGTCTGCTAGGTGCTCATTTGTCAGGTTATTCTTATTGGGTGTGACTCTCCCATATGACTGTTATTTATGGGGGTTATTTGTGGAACTTCAAAGCAAAGCTGTCCTTGCAGACAGATAAGGTTGCTGCAAATAAGGTGGTGTTGACTGAATGTAGTCAAATCTAATTTTGAAAGCATATCATGTGGTATAATTTTCAATTCCTCATAGTATTTCTTTTTTTTTTCTCCCTAAACAGGTCAAGCTGTGAGGTAAGGACGTGAGAACAGTTTTTCCAAGTACAAAATACGCTTGTACAAGTTTCGTTCAAGGCCGTGATGCCAGGGTCATAGCTGTGGCGTGTTTGATTTGTTTTCCCATCATGTGAGTCTAGAGCAAGCTAGGCATTTGTCAAAAGGAGCCTCTCTTCTGAGAACACGCTACGCTGTTTGCGATTTGTGTTCAAAGTTAGGGGAGTAATCTTGTGGTGCTAGACTGCTAGCAGCCCCTTTCTGGATAGTTGAGCGACAAGCGATATGCGACGCAGAGATCGGGCGAACGAAGCGGTTCTCCCACGGCTCGTTCGCTCATTCGCTCGTTTTTTGCCCGCCCGCTCGACTGACTAAAAAGGGACAGCTAGCAGTCTATTGTCGTGCAAGTGAGTGGAATCGATTCTTGTACCCGGTTTTGTGGTATAATCATGTACCGTTTTGAGTACAGTCCTGCAATCTGATTACTGTTAGTTTTCTTCGCTGCTTTGAGAATTATGCCCGTTTGTCCCTACGCAGTAGGCGTTGGTTGCTGAATTTATACCAGATGAAACCGTCCAAACGAACTGTCTGGCGAGTGCTTACTTCTTCGTGACAGACGAACTAAAGTGGATAATTCTTCTGGTCGGATGATCTGTCTGTTTGCCCGTATTTATACATAAATAAAATATCAGACGTGGATTATCTATCTGCGGTATTTATTCGAGAGTTGACCCATTCATGCTTTTGTTTCATTTCAACAGCGCCCGTTATGGTCACTGGCACAAGGAAAAGGTAACTAAAGATACCCCTTTAAGCCTCAATAGTGACAAGCATCTAATTTCTCCTTACAGTTTTACTACTTGATCAAGCTCACAGGTCATGAGAATAAAGAAAATGATCATCAATTATCAAATGTCTTGATTTTAATCAAATTCCCTAGGCCAACAAGTAACATAAGAAATATGAGGAGAATAGCGAGGAGAATATGGATGTTAATATTAGGGCTAAAGGGTTAAATTAGTTACATAACGAGTCTGAGTAAGATGTGGGCAAATTCAGTATACCGCAACATCCCCCCAAACTTTTATTGTACGATTTTTCTGTTTGGTCCCCAATTGTCTCAACCTCTATCAACTGTACCATCTACCGACCAACAGGGCCTGATGATAAAACTTGATGATAAACTTTATAAATGTGTCAAGGCCACATAGCCTGGGAAAATCCCATACTAATTTGGGGACACAATTAATAGATATTAAAAATATGTAGAAAGAAAATTTATAATACTTAGAGCTATATAATATATTTATGATAGTCAGATATTAAAAATATTTATAAAGAGAATTTAAAATACTTAAAGCTATATAAAATAATGATGATGAGCAGATATTAAAAATATGTAAAAAGAGAATTAAAAATACTTAAAACTGTATAAAATAATTATGAGGAGCAGAGGGAACAGCCCTTGCAGCCATCATCTATGAGCAGACTAATATCGTATTTGCGTATCTGTTTCCTAAAAATATTTAAAGTTTTAGCTGATCTTATGTCTGGGGATAATTTTCCCCACAGTTTTGGTCCAAGATAACGCCTAAACAGAACGACAGTGTTAAGAATCGACCGGAGTGTGGGCTTTCTTTCTTGTGCGGCCTCTGTCACGCGTCCTTGCCGACTTGTGTGTGCTCTCAGTGTGTTAAGAAGCAGAGTTGACGAGTTTAAACCCTCGCTCGCTGTCATGTAGCCTTAACCTATCCTGCGCTTCGGTGACTCTCGTACGTCCAATTTTCACTGCAAATCGATTGGACTTAAAACTTTGCTCTAGTTTGGCCCGTCATGTGGTCTTATCGACTCTAATGTACCCTCAAAAGTCATTTTAAGTTGGTCTTAAACTCGTAAGAGGTTCTTAAACTCATCAGAGGGTCTGTCTAAGTTGCTGTTTAGGTTTTTAATCTGTTAGCTGCCTTCCACAAAAACGTTATTACTTTGTAAGAGGCTAACATATTCGAGTTGACCATTTTAATTTCCAGTTAAGTTACGGTTCGACCCAAAGTGAAAGAATATAGCCTCTCCTAACGTCCTTTTCTCAGAAGGTAAAATTCAGATTTTGAAGGAGCACGTCAATGCTCCACTTTCCTTGTGACAAAAAGATAATCAGGGGCTCTACAAAGCAACTCCCAGTTCTCTTTGACTTCAGTTAGAAGAGGCTTCATATCCTCTCGTTGTTGATTCTTGTTTTTAGGGATCCACAGAAGCTCGCGCCGGTCCCCGACTTATCGTCTTTATTGTTGGGGGAGTTTGTTTCTCTGAAACAAGAACAGCATACGAGGTAATGTAGAACCATGTCTTAACGCGTGCGCCTGTACATAGTTAGTTAGTCATATCTTGCACCCGGGGGTAGCCCTGGAATTGTGACTTGGGGTGATTTGCCCAGGGCTCGAAATCCTGACCGTTTATCAGAACAAAGCATTGGAGCCATTCGAGCCTTTGACCCGTTTCAAAGGTCGAACATTTCATTTGCTGAAACTAACGCAACTAGCAAAAATTATTGTTTTGGTTTAATTGCATTAGTTACAGTACATGAAAAGTTCGAGGTTTGAAACGGACCTAACCAAATGTTTTCCTTTTTACAGGTCAGACAGAGACCCTGTTTCAGTCCAGAAAACAGTTCACAGTCACACCCTAGTTCAGGCTTAAAAAAGGCGCGGGGGGGGGGGTCTGAAAATCTATACCCTACTTTGTGGGGCGTGTTGCTTAGGGCGTTGGGCTTCAGGTCTTTTAAGATCTTAAAAGGTTTGTGGTTCGACGCCCAGTCCCTGCAATCATGTTGTTTCCTTAGACAAGAAACTTTACCCCACATTGTCTCTTTCCACCCAGGTGTATAAATGGCTACCGGCGACATACTGCTGGCGGTAACCCTGTGATGGACTAGCATCCCATCCAGGGGGGAGTAGAAATACTCTCAGTTGCTTCATGCCACAGAAACCTGGATAAGCTCCGGCCGTGTGGGCCTTCTTGGCTCGTGTGCGACTTTATGTATCTTACTTTGTATCGAACACAGCCCGTGACAGTGCTTCGTGAAGAAGTATAAAGTTTGCAATAGTAAGGCCGGGTTAGGATCTAATAGGTGCTAACTTGTGTTTGTCATCTTGCAGGTAACTGCTGCTAAGAAAGACTGGGAGGTGTTGATCGGTAAGTTATCCTGTAATAAATAACAAGTGTTTTAATTCAAGACATCATTTTTTAGAAGAAGATCGAATGAAAAAGAATTGTTGAAATGAAGTGAAAATGCAACCGGGTTAAGGTGAAAATAGGGGGTGTGCTGAGACTCGGTTTATTTAGAGCGTTTGTTCTTGAAGTCTAAATTGGGAAGAGGAGGTATTAGTCTTGAACTTAAACTGCGTATGGACATGCTTCGAACAGAAACACGGCGTTTCTCTTGGATGATGTTCTACAGTACTGAGTTTATTGCGTCTTCTTCGCTCACGTCGTCTTCGCTTTCTCGACGTTCATTCCTCTGAATGCTTGAAATATCGTGAATCTAATGTAGTCTTGTTAACTTTTTGCTCCTGTTTTAATTCTTAGGTTCGACTCACATCATCACTCCTGACAGCTTTCTCGCTTCACTAAGAGAGCTAGCAGGCTGACTCTGCAGTCTGTGTAAGTTGGAGTATCGTTATAATGAAATGAAGTTTGAACCCCTTCATTAGAGAGATGTACCGTCACGTTTACGGCAAATGTGAACGGCAAAGTGACCGCGTGATCATGATTTTCCCGCCATTTTTCACGTTTACCGTCTGTCGTTTGCAGTTTACAGCGTGAAAAGGCCTGTTTTCATTTGGCATTTATTTGAATTTTTTGGAATTGTTCAACTACAATTTGCCTGGTTTTTGTTCAAGCTCGGTAATGTTTTCGTATTATTCTATGTGAAATAAAGAGCTGATGGTTGGCTGTCACCTTCACGGAGGCTATCAATTCTTTGAGGAAAAAGGCGCTCAAATTATGCGGTTACCTCAAAACATTCCAGGAAAACCGCAACAACCAGTAACTCAAACTTAAGGTAGTAGTTAGAAAGGTGCTTTTTAAAATGTGTTTTACCTTTTAATGTTATGATAATTTTCCCGCAAAATTTTCTTTGGGGACGAAAGTCCAGTTGCTTGTATCTCGCTAAATACGAAATCCCTTGAACTGAAAACTTGTAAACAAACTTATTTTGTTACAAACATCAAGCTTCATAAAGTCAACTCAACCGATCTGAAAAGGGTCACTCCGGCCTTTTTTTAAAACGGTAGACCTGCCGTTTGCCTTTTGTCATAAACGTGGTACTAAATCTCGATGGGAGTATGACCGTGATGACCATAAGATGGAGTTCAAATGAATGTGCTTTTCATCAGATTCACGGATGTGGGATTTCTAACTGTAAATCACCTTATCCGATGGTTTGACATATGCAGAGGGGTACAGCGGTTTTCAGTGGGCTATTTCAGTGTTCTGTCATTGGTTAAAATTCTCGCGCCACTTTGCCAACCAATTAGAAGCAACTGAAACCGAAACCAATTTTGACTTGCTAGCAATCATCATCATCATCATCATCATCACCATCATCATCATCATCATCATCATCATCATCATCATCATCATCATCAGCAACAACAACAACAACAACAACAACAACAACAACAACAACAACAAAAGCATTCATTTAGAGGCCGTTTTTGATTAAGCTATAGTGAAATTATCCTTAGAATGTGCCACTGGCTAAAAACCCTCTAAGCTTTAAGTGATAGACAATTATCTAGTTAACACTTCAACAAAACCGTTACGTTTTGATTTCCCTGCAGATGCAAGAAGAAGATGAATCACACAAAGAGCAAAAACAGTGATAAAGAAAAAAATACTAGAAGACCAGGCCAGGCTGTTGAGCGATGTTCTTTTATAGGCCCCGTCCACGCTAATAAGTTTCCGATAATCTCGGTTTTTGTCGATAAACATCTCCGTTTTCGGTCGTTTTAGTATGGACAGTTAGCAAAAGCGCGTTTATAAGTATGTTTTCAAACAAAACATATTAGTGTGGACAGGGCATTAAGCAAAGTAACGCCCTGTATAAATACAGTTAAGTTCCTAATACAAACTATCCGCTGGTAATCGGCGTTTGAGCAAAACCTGACTTATCGCTGACATATCTTGCAATTATAAAGCTTTGTAAATACTCTGAAAAGATAGTCAGTTAGCAGTTGCCGGCGACTAGTTTTTTTAATTTCGCGTAGTTTGTGTAAAAGTTTACGACCAAACGCCCTGTCTGTCGAATGTTTATATTAAGGGTAAGAGAAAAGGCTTCTCTTTGCAAGAGAATCGGTTCAAGTTGATTGATATTACTTAACCCGTGAAATATACCGGTACTTGGAGTAATTAATGAGAATTATACTAGGGCCGCTAAGCGGCCTGAAGTAATAATTCGGATTATATAAACAGACGAAGTGAGAAATATATGAGACAACAAATGGTAGGAATTCCCCAGTTAGTGCTTCAAACCACTTTTTAACGCATAGAAGGGGTAGATCCCCCATAAAAGCAAAAGGGGCCTGGGTATACCCACAGGGCCCTGGGACCTAGGTCTCGTGGTCCCGTGATGCTTCGGTGGCTTTTTGACGCCATACGATAAACAGGTAAAAGGAGACCCATGCCAGGGATGGGCAAAGGGAGGGATGCTCATATATTTCTCACTTCGTCTGTTTATATAATCCGAATTATTACTTCAGGCCGCTTAGCGGCCCTAGTATAATTCTCATTATATTTCACAGACTCCGTTCGAAATATATGAGACAACAAATGGTAGTTTTTAACGCCATTATATGAGCATACATTCAAAGTTCTATGTAACAAAAAACATTTTAATGGCATAGAAAACTCAACTACGGTTCCATTGAACAACAGTTTCATGACAGAAAGTTCAACTGGAGAGTAACTGATGTTACAACTACTTTGAGGATAAAACTCCGATAGCAAAGTCTGAGTTATACAAGGGCTTATAATAAAAAGTTCTGAACGTTGAAGAGGAAGACCAGTCAGCCATAGACATGATAGTTGACAGTGGAACAAATGCCTTGGCGGCTGCTGTCGTAGAGGCGCCGCGTACTGAGTGAGCTTCGAAAATTTGACAGTCAATTCCTGCTGCGCTCATAAAGGTTCGCAGCCAACGCCCCAATGTAGTGGTAGTGACCGGTTTGAAAGGGCGTTTAAATGAGATAAACAATTTATCAGGGAGAGAAGATGGAATGACTGGTGGAATGTTCCTTGTCAATTTAAGATAATGTCTAAAACGTTCCACAGGACAAAGTTTCTTGTCTTGGTTAAAACGGGCAAAGAATGCTTCTGCTGGTTTATCCAAACTGCCAGTTTTTCTTGGGATAGTGAGTTGGAAAGATACCCCTTCTGGATGCACATAGCAATGCCTGAGATCCAAATTTGCCAAAGTAGAAATTCGTTCAGGACAGGTTAACGCAAACAGGGTAACTAATTTCATTGACAGAACCTTAAGCGATAGGGAACTGTTTTTCCCCAATGAAATAATGTATTTGACCATAATATCAACGTTCCATGTATGTGAATATCTGGGCTTTGGAGGGCGTTTGTTCAGAACACCCCGGAGGAGTCTAGTAACGTACGGGTGTTGACCAACGGAATAGCCATCTATCTTAGGGTGAGTCGAGGAAATAGCTGATCGAAGGACATTGATCGATCGGTATGCTAAGCCTTCATTAAAGACTTCTGTTAGGAAAGTCAGGATGTCATTTATAGATGACGAAAGAGGATCAATTTGTCGCCCAGAACACCAGCGGCACCAACGGTTCCAACTAGACTCGTAGGTCTTGTGTGTGGAGGTACGAGTTGCTGCGATGAGTAGATCGGCAATGTTTGTCGGAATGCCCTCAGCTTCGAAACGTTGGTAGAGATGTGAAACACGGCCAAGTGAAGGCGAGGATACATTGGGTGAACTCTGTTCAGATCGGACGGGTCTGTTAGGAGGGTTGGACTGTTTGGCAGTAGTACTGGCTGAGATATTAGAAGCCTCAACCGAACCGGCCACCAAGGCTGGGTTTGCCAGATTGGGGCGACTAGAATTATCTCTGTTTGTTCTATCATTACCTTCTCCAGAGTTCTGGATATCAAGTTGAATGGAGGAAAGGCGTAGCCTTGCAGAGGAGCCCAAGTTATCGTGAAGGCGTCTGTGTGGATGGCTCCTGGGTCGGGTCTCCAACTGATGTAATCCTTCAGTTGGTTTGTTAGGCGACTCGCGAACAGGTCGGTCTGACAATGAGATAGAAAGGGTTGAATGATGGATGGGTCTAACTTCCACTCGCTCATATCCCTGAATTCTCTCGACTCCTTGTCTGCAGAGACGTTGTCTCTTCTGGGATGTGAGAAGCTATCACAAAGATGTCTCTTGCCTGGCACCAATCCCACAATTCCAGGGCAAGGGTCAGGAGTTGGAGGGAATGTGTACCCCCTTTCTTGTTGATATAGGCGATGGCGGTTGTGTTGTCTATTTGCAGAGATACGGTTACGTGAGACCTGGCTGCTTTCACCTCCAGGTAATTGATGTGTTGGAGAGACTCCTGTTGTGACCATCTGCCATTGGTCTCGAGGGAGTGATGAACCGCACCCCAGCCTTTCATGGAGGCGTCGGTCGTGATTAACATATCTGGAGGAGGCAGGTGTACAGGGCTGCCGTTTGTACTGCGGGTGTTTTCCAACCACCAGGCGAGTTCTCCTCTGGCACTTGTTGACAGAGTAATTAGGGCGTCGTAAGACTCTCGGTTCATTTGTAGGCCCCATATGAGGTCGCATTGCAGGTGGCGGAAATGGAGTCGTGCTCGCCAAATGGCTGGCCGAGAGGCCTCGAGTAAACCAATTAAGCTTGCTAGGTTTCGTAGAGTGATCCTTTGAGGAGCTAGTAGAAGGTGAGCACAGTCTAGGATTTTGTTGATCTTTTCTGCTGGGAGTGACAGCATCATAGACGTTGAGTCATTTTTGAAACCCAGAAAGGTGATAACCTGAGAGGGAGTCAGGGATGACTTTTTGAAGTTTATTATAAATCCTAGGGACTGAAGGAGAGTTATAAACAGATGGGTGTTTTTCACAGCTTCCTCCTTTGTAGCAGCTAAGAGAAGGAAGTCGTCCACGTAAATAAGGACTCGTATTGACTTTCTCATCAGGAATGCTGCGATTGGCTTCATTAGTTTTGTAAAAATTCTGGGGGCTGAACACAGGCCGAATGGGAGGGCTTTGAACTGGTAACAAGTGTCCCCCCAAATAAACCGAAGAAACTTTTGGGATGACTGGTGGACGGGAACTGACAGGTAAGCGTCCTTTAAATCTACATTTGTCATAAAATCTCCTTTCAAAAGCAACGTTTTTAGGCAACTGAGATTTTCCATCTGGAAATGCTTGTTTAAAATGAACTTGTTCAGATAACTTAGATCTATCACCGGACGCATAGGTCCATCCTTTTTGGTTACAAGAAAAAGGTGGCGGTGAAAGCTGTCTCTTGAAAAGGGGGTTCTCTCTATGGCCCCTTTCTGCAACAACTCGTTGACTTCCTGTGAAATTAGAGGTGCCTCCTGACCCGATGATTGGGTAAACTGAGGAAACTTTTGGAAAGGAGTTTTGAAAAAAGTTATCTTGTACCCTGACACAACTGAAAGGATCTGTGGGTCCGATGTTAGGGTTCTCCAAGTGGCTAGGCACTCTGAGAGTCTTGCTGACGTCCCTTCTGGGAATGGGGACGAAAGGGGACGTTTTTTGAACGGGTTCCCTGGTAATTTGACTGAAATCTAGAGGTGTTTGAATACCCAGAAGATTGATATTTGGAGAAGGTGTCTCCTCAATGCTTGGTCTGAGACTGGGAACTAGTACCACGCCTAGGAAAGGGCTTGGTTGTATTTTGTGCCAAATTTTTTGTGAGGCCTCTAGACAATTCAGCCTGCTTTGAGGCTAATGAGGGAAAATCATCTCCAAAAAGCCAAGACTTGGCATTTGGTAGAGGTAATTCTGCGAGGTTTTTCCTCGACTTATTTATTGATGCAAGGACTCTCTGTCGTCGCAAAATCGATAGATGGGTATTTGCTGAGCCTAAAAGGCAAAAGGCTTGTTCCAGAGCTAATTTGATTTCCTCATAAGATGGTGCTGAACCATTTTCGATGCAGTCATGAAGACCACAGAGTGGAGCAGTGGAATTTAAGAGGGCACGCTGAAGCGTGAACATTTCTTTGTCTCTCTCTTGGACATACCTTTTCAGTTTACTGGGAACTTGATTCAATAACTGTTGATCCAGTTTTGGGGCGGATAAAGAATCCACCTCAGGAGTGGCCCAGTCCTCCAGGATAACGACCGATTGTTGATACGTTAATTTCCTCCGGAAATTAGACTCCAAAAATTTGGAGAATGAAGATGATGGCTTCCAGGAGGTTGACTGAGCAACAGGGTCAAACAGACCATGATCAAGGCTCGCTGCTTCGTCGGCAGTCTTACTTGAATCCTTTGGTGCCTTAACAGGCTCTACGGGTGCCTTAATAGGCTCTACGGGTGCCTCAATAGGCTCTACTGGTGCCTCAATAGGCTCTATTGGCGCCCTAATGGGCGATGAAGAAGTCTCAAGAGACTTATTGGTCGTCAAAGGAACGTTTATCTCCATCAAGCTTGGCGTGTCATCAGCCATTAGCGACAAGGCATCAATGTCCGTGTTCGTAGCAGATTCTAGCTGATTTGAGCGGGATTCCAATGAGTCTAATCGCCCATAAAGACTCTCAATCGAGTGCAAAATCCTCTGAAGAGTATCTTCTTCTAGGTCCCTGCGCCGTTTTGGCGGAGAGCTTTCACTTTGTGCGTCGTGTGACGAGACGGAGTTTTGGCGCGAAGATGGCGACCGGGAGCGAGTCCTTTTTCGGGACTTGTGCTTTCTGCTGGATAGTTCAGCGAATGAAAATACCTGAAGAGCGATAAAATATCGCTAGAAAGAAACCTACTGTGCAAAAACACAGAGGAATAGCCTGCAAAAGGTAAAAATTAGCAAAAAGGCAGGACAAAATCAGAATACTTACCGAATGGTTTGAAGCACAAGGAAAAAAGCCACCGAAGCATCACGGGACCACGAGACCTAGGTCCCAGGGCCCTGTGGGTATACCCAGGCCCCTTTTGCTTTTATGGGGGATCTACCCCTTCTATGCGTTAAAAAGTGGTTTGAAGCACTAACTGGGGAATTCCTACCATTTGTTGTCTCATATATTTCGAACGGAGTCTGTGAAATATAATCTACTCCCTCGGTCGTTTACTTTGGTTTTAGTTTGCATTTTTCGATCTGGTAGCTATTGATTACTACGCGGGTTAAGAAAAATTAATCTAGTTGGGTGCAGCTTTTGGGTGCTGAAAACTTGTGAATTGCAATGTAGCGTTTGTGACTGTCTGAAAGTTTGTAATTCCAGACTCGTACCCAGTCGCCACTCATTTATTCCTTTTCGCATTGGAATATGGGAAGGCGATCAATGCGCGCAAAGCCTTTTGGGAATTTTCTTCGTCTTTCCCTTGATACACCGCGATCTCATCAAATCCTACCCATAAACCACAGCGCAGAGAAGAGAAGCGACTGGGTACGAGTCTGTTGTCAGCTCCAAACCGGGCCAATTTCCAGTGGGAGAAGTGACGTGTAAAGTTTGCGATTCAGTGACTCTTTTGTTGCTTTTTCTTCTATGGATCGCGAAACCAATCCAGATTGGTTTCCATTTTGAGACGACATTGCGACATTTTGGTGACGACGTTGGGATAAAGTACATTCCGTATTGGCTCCTTCGCAAACTACCCGTCGTTTATACAAAGCCGTATGTCTTCTCAAAATAGAATTTTGTTTATAAAAAGCGCATACTAATAGTCAATATATTTGACTGAGAGTGTTTATCACAACAACAGCACTTTAATAGTTCTCAATGTTGCAACAGTCGTGTAAGGATGAGACATTTGTATTTAAACTTCCCATTGTGGGAGGCAGCCGCCCTTAGAATCAAAGCCAGCTTATGAGAAGTTTTGTAGAATTTATCTGTCCGGCCAGCACGCTTCCTAGAGGCAAGATGGAATGAGGTGGCTCGGCGACTCATAAAAAGAAGGCAATTTAACCATTTTGTTAATGAAATGTTCAGATTAAAAATAAAGTAATGCCAATCCGTCAAGGCGAGGAGGTTGTCGCGTTTGCCACTGCCAGTCAACCGTTAGAGAGGTTATTCAACCATTATCTAACCAATCATAATATATTGGCATGACCTTTAACCCTTTAAGCCGCAACATTGATCAGCATCAACTTTCTCATCATATCAGTACATTATAACACAAAAACAGGCCATGAGAATTTGGCAAATGATCACCAAACATGAATTGTCTTGATGTCTAAACGGGTTCTCCCAATTTGTTATCAATAAAATCTATGGAGACCAGTAAGGAGAATTTGTATAATGATTTTGGGGCTTAAAGGATTAATTATGCCACAGGATGTGATGGAACAAAGGAAATTTTTGAAGGGCAGACATAGATGTGAGTCCCTTGTGCTAGTCTGTGTGTTAGTTGGGACCCCTCAAACACCCGTGGCCCCTTCCCCACTCCACCCAAATCTACCCCTCCGGAAGTTTACAATGCCTCATCCCCAGGCTCCTGGAGAGCAGCCAATATGGCGACGTGCACGGGTCGCCTATATTTTTAAGACAAAAGACAGAAAAATACCAGTGTCTTTGATGTGGAAACCTTCACAGGTGCTATAGCTACTTGTTTCTCTATGTTTCTGCAAAATCCATTGATGGGATCAGAAAAATAAGTTACTGGACCAATGCGTTTTCATCTAGTTGCGAGTGGATCTCTTGCTCTCAGGAGAACGTTTCCCAGACTATATTGCTCTACTTCAAGAATCGGCGAAAAATCCTTTGACGAGGCTGAGATCCGTAACAAATTCAAAGTTTTAGGAAAAGGAGATGTATCACTAACCAAACTGAGAGGAGATTGCAAAGGAATTGCAGTGATTTCTCTCTGTAATCCGGAACGCAAGAATGCCTTGACAGGATATATGATGGTAAAACTAGCGGAAGCTGTAGATGAACTTGAACAATGGCAAAATGGTAAAGCGCTAGTTTTACTTGGCAGTGAAGGGTCTTTTTGCTCGGGGGCTGATTTGAGTATTATCAAGGCCATCAATACACCTGAGGAAGGTAACCTTATGTGTGCCTTCATGCAAAGGACCCTTAGTCGCCTGGGAAGGCTCCCTCTTGTCAGTGTGGCTGCAATTGAAGGAAAAGCACTTGGTGGAGGAGCTGAGGTAAGTTGGTTAGCTTGTGGACAGTTCTCTTATTTGAGATGCAAATAGACTGCGTGCAGCCTGTCTTTTCTCTAAAGGTCTGTCGAGTATTTAATGTCGTCAAGCGCTATTTCGAGAGACAAACGAGAGAGAAACGGACTGCAAACAGTCTAGGATGCAAACCATCAAAGAAACTACAACAACATTGTTGACTTGTAGAGTGGCTGGGGGGGGAGGGGGGTGAGGGGGCAGGGGGATCTTAACTTCCCATTTCGTGTACACTTTACTCCCATCTCTTGTGCCTTCCTTGGTAGCCCCCATAAACGGCCAGCAATATCCCTTTCTAGATAATTGAGTTGGTGAGCTTTTCATGGAAGTGAGTTAAGATGCAAAACAAATTTGGTGAGACTACAGCCCTTGCATATTTGTGCTCTCACTTGCATGATTAAGCACCTGCTTGATAATTGAGGAAGGGACTGTTCCAGGACTTGTAAACGCATTGAGGCTCTGCGAAATACGTGTATAAAAACTGTTATTATTATTATTAGCAATCTACAGCTCCCACCTCCCTCTTCCCTCTTTTGCAACATTTTCTCACAGTTCGTACCCTCTTTCCTTTGACCTATCATCACTGCTTAAGGGTGCTGAGGCTGGTGCCAGTCTCGTCAATGGGCATAGTTTTGTGCTATGTTTGAGTTTCTCTCTAAGTGGGTAGGCTCTTCTTTTACTTCCCTTAACAGACCAACTAGGCTCCGGCACAGTTGCTCTTGCATTAACTGTTGGCATTACCTAGACAATGCTCCACTTTGACAGGAGGTAGCTAGGGAACAGGTAACCCATGGGAAATATGGCAATTTCTTGGTTAGTATAAAAACAACCACTGACAGACAGAAGGCTCAGGCACAGTTGCCCTTGCAAATATAGGCATTCCCTAGACAGTACTTCTCTTTGGCAGGAAGTAGCTGGAACAGATAACCCATTGGAAATAATGGCGATATCTTGGTCAGTGTAAAAACTACCAACAACAGAACAAAGATTAAAAGCACAAGAAATATGTGAATAATATTTCAGTTAATATACTTAAACCAACTAACCAACAATACAACTTCAGCAGATACTGGAAATGACAGTCTGTAGTGTTTTTCTCATGGACTTCAGATCAGAGAAGTTAGCAACCCCATTCCCAGGGTCTCATCTCTTCCTGTCCCTTCTTTCCTCACACCCTCCGCGGTGGGGAGATGAAATACGGTGTGAACGAGAATGAGATAGTTCCAAGGATGGTTTGTTCATTGAATCAACATTAGCCTGCAAATACAACCACATCTATGATTCTCCTCTCTAAAAGTATTTGCAGGCTAAATAACGCCAGCTGCAAAAGCTTTCCATTTGGT
Source organism: Siderastrea siderea (assembly GCA_964030785.1). NCBI lineage: Eukaryota > Metazoa > Cnidaria > Anthozoa > Scleractinia > Rhizangiidae > Siderastrea > Siderastrea siderea. The sequence goes on from OZ034966.1 coordinate 24,474,895, forward strand.
GTATGGTTTTGTTCATTTTTCTTTCACCTGATTCTCATCATGTACAATATTCTTTTTCATGTAGCTTGCACTAGCCTGTGATTTCAGACTCATGTCTCAGGATGCAGAAATCAGATTTGTTCAGGTGAAGATGGGTTTGACACCAGGGTGGGGTGGTGGAGCTAGGCTTGTAAGACTACTTGGCAAACAGAAGGCACTGCAGCTCCTGGGGAAAGGAGAGAAGGTGCACCTGTCCTATGGACGTCAGTTAGGACTGATTGACGGTGAGCTGCCACATGGCCAGGTCAGATTTTGCAAACTGTATGGTCAGTGTAATGGTACTGAGGGAGCTTCCCTGTAATGTTTCTAGACTGTTACATCACTGTGTTACTTCCTCTTAAGTCCCCACCTCTTACCCTTCATTTACTGGTCAGAATTGAAGTGGCAGTTGAAATGTTTGGAAAACAAGAGAAAATTATGAATGGTAGAGGTAAGAAGAGTTGGTCAAAACATGAAACTTTGATTTCTGTCGGTGGGCCAATGGAAGTCAAATTTTTGTCAGTTTGTACTAAGGGAAACTCTCTCCAGCTTTATTGTTAAAAGATATCATTGAGTTACTTAATACATGGTCATTTTGCCATATTTGTAACACAGTGATGTGTAACTCATTTCCTGCTGTACTGTTTAAGATTGTGTTGTCACAGTGATACAAATTGTTAAGAGAATAATTATTTGTTATGAGTTTTCTCAGAAATTTAGAACTTGGAATAGCCCCTCTCTTGCAGCCTGAACTTAAGGGGCAATTTATATGGTGGGACACTTGCTACATGTGCTGCTCATGTCATATTTGAAAAAAAAACATAAACTACTCAACTGCTTTAAGGTTTTAAAATATGTTTCAAGCTGCTGTGGCATTTTTTTAACATCAGTTGCGACAACTGGAGTACATTGGTAAGTTGTACAGGTTTGATTTATACAAAACAACCAGTTGTTAGCTATTAATTTTGTCAACATGTTTCGAGTTGTACTGTCTTAAAATCACTCCTGAGAATTATAAGCTGCCCTCTCAATCAGCCCTTAGGGCTTCTTAGAGCTTTAGTGGTAGCCTTGCATAAAATCTCCTTCTGCTAAAAACATTCTTAGACAAAATCCTAGAATTAATTCTTAGTGTATATTAAAAGCAACCAGCAACAGGCTACTTAAAATTACCAATGTCAATGTCAAATATTTGCACTCTCTTTTATCCAGGATGTGACAACAAGCTGTTGTGATTGGTTGTCAGAATTTCTCCATGCTCACACCTCAGTTCTCAGAGGTATTAAGGATGTTGTTTCTGTTGGTGATGACTCAAGGCTTAAAGAAGAATTAGACATAGAAAGGTTAGTTAGGCTGTGGACTTGTGTTGAGACCTTCAGCCTGGAGTGCAAGTAAGGGCCAATTTAGATAGTACGATTTTTGCTTGTGATTGTCGTAATTGACTTTTGTAGCGTGCGCTGCTCGTGACAGGCAAAGATCATATTAAACAACTTGTCATTCTAACATTTTGATTGTGGTTACGACTGTTCTCAGGTTTTCAAACATGTTTCAAAATTTTTCAAGTTGTGTATGTTGTAGGTTAAAATGAATTTCAGGTCAAAATGATTTCAAACTAGTTTGATTTGTATTTTCCTTTGTTTCAGTTTGATGATAATGACTATAAAACAAAGAAAATACAAATCAAACTAGTTTGAAATCATTTTGACCTAAATTCATTTTCACCTACAACATGTACAACTGTTGCAAAGATATTGTATGTCTGATTTAGACGGCTGATTCTTGTTGCAGACATGATGTGAGTAAGTCATATACAACAGTTGAAAGCAAAATAATGTATTACACGATCTAAATCGGCCCCAAGACTTTCGAATTTCAAACCAGTCATGTTCCTAGAGCTCTCACTCCTGTGTTGCTGGCCAGTAGGAGGCTCTGGGAAGGAGGCACTTAGTGCTGTGCAATGAACTGATAGCTATACATCGCAGAATGTAGAATGTGTATTGTATATAGCTATGAGCTATACATTCTCAGTTAATGTAGACCTCCCATCTGAAACCGTAAGATACTGTTGGCATAATTTAAGGTGCCTATCTCAAACACCTGCATTTGCAAACTATTGTTAGTTTCCCTTGAGTCTCTATGGTAACAAGTTTGCAAACAATGAGCTAACTACTCCACTGGTTGGCAAGCATCTAATAATGTGATGCTTTCACCTGTGAATGTCATGTTGTACCCATCTGGTAACCCATAAAGACAGTGTCTCCATCTGAAGATGCCAAACTAGCCTCTTCCTATTGGCTTCCATAATGCTTATTAATAAGCTTTTACACTGGAAGGGTCATTAGCCCCAAACTGGAGTGCCCTTCACCTGAATCCTTCCCCCACAATTAAGCCTGGTTCTCATCTGCCGCTGAACTACCTGCGATGTAGCCACCAGTACTGCCTGGGATACTTTTCTGACATATGAGAACATGTGTTGCCGGCAACAGCAACCATCGCAGGCCTTTACCGCCGATGTGCCTGCGAAGTTGAACTCAAGTCAACTTCGCAGGCTTGCCGGTGTAAGGGCCTGCGATAGATGTTGTTGCCGGCGGCGTATGTTCTCATATCAGAACAGTATCCCAGACAGTACTGGCGGCTATGTCGCCGGTAGTTTGGCAGGATGTGTGAAAATCAGGCTTTAGGGGTGAAGCCTCGAGGCCTTATGTGCAACCAATGAGCAGGAAGAGGTGTGGTCATGTGAGGTGACAAGCTAACCGCAGTGGATAAAACATACATCAAGTCACTTTTTAATCAAAACTTTTTCTTTAATATTTGAATTTCTATCCTTAGGTCAATTTTTACATCATTGTTTGGAGCAGAAGCAAACAAGAAAGCTTTGGAGCAGGCCAAGAAACATAAATAATGTTTATGAAGGAAAATGACACACTTGACCTGACGGAAAACTGAAAGGGAGTTTTGAAGAATTCCCCAAAAGTTTTAATTTGTGACCTTGGGCCATTGTCAATGATTCAAGTAACTACTTCCATATTCTCTCAAACTCCCTCACATGTTTCTATTAAGTTATGTGAGCATAAAATATAATATTTTATGCTCACATAACTTAATATCAATTATTGATAGTTTCTTCTGTCTTCTTCTTTATAGAATATAGCAGTATTAGTGCCAATGACAGCATACCAGAATTACATAACACTAACCAAAATGGCTAAACATTAAATCAGAGTATGCATTACGTAACAGTTCAAAACACCCAATAAGGTGTGTGTATCAATACCAGTACAACTGTAGTTCAATGATTACTTGCAGCCTCCAAAATTACAGACCCCCTGAGGCTCCAGGGCACAGTTAGAGACTGTGCAGTCCTGATTTGGAAACCTTTCAGGAGAATATGTGTATGGAAAGGGAAAAAAGCAAAGTTCTTTTTCTGTGTTATTTAAATAAAGTTGTTGTTGTTGGTCCTGTCTCAAACAAATAACTTTGCCTCACAGATGTCAAAAATGTCACATGACTATAGTATGCAACCTGGTACTTCCCACATTGTGAAAGGAAGCCAACTGGTCAGTGATTTGAAATTGGCTGTTGGCATCACTAAATAGATCAAAATTTGCAAAAGCCATAGATTACTTAAAAGGTATTCCCTTGCTGGCTTGACTATGTTAGACATGAGGACTAGATGAATGAGAGTTTTCCTGTCAGTCTCATTGTTTTGGGAATAATCATCTCTTGGCATCAAAATTATGCATCTTTCTTGTCTTCTTCATTTTCTTTGCTTCCTACATTTTCCTTGCCTTCTTCATTTTCCCTGTTTTCCTCAATTTCCTCCACTGCTTCTTCATCCTTTTCCACTTCCTCCAAAACATCGGAGGTTAAAGTGCTGGTGGCGAGCGCTTCACGGTTTTTTGCAGCCACGACTAGACTGTGTGGGTGTGGTGGAAGAACACCTGCCTTGGGAAAAGAAAACAAAAAATAAACATTTACTACCATTTATGTCTAGTGGCTCATTAGGACAGAAGTCATCTCCAATTCTTTTTGTAGCATGACAAGTATTTCCCCAGAAGAATGCTAATCAGAGTATACATGTAGGATTCTATAGAATCCTGATAAGTTCCTAACTGATGGGATCCCATTTGGATCCCATTAGAGTTCCTCAGAAGATTAAGATCTCATAAGATCTTAAAGCACCCTACGGATCATAACCTGAGTATCAGGCTTTCGGGGGGGGCTGATCTTATGTGGATCATGATTAGGGCACAATTCCAAACAATATTTTTTATTGTCATTTAAGATATCTACCAGGTTTGGAGCATTTAGTGCCCCCCTTCCCCCACCCCCACAACTGCAGTTTGTAAGACACTGGTCCATAATGCTCCCTTGAATGACTGAATGAATGAATGTCTAATTACCGTCAACTCATCAGGACTTAAAAACACTATTTCTATACAGAATCTACTATAACACATTAATGATATGAGAAAACCTATTAATTAGGCATTTAGCCAAGGAGAAAGGCCAAGATTATGATGCATCATATACACACTGTAGATAAACATACTTTCCAGGTGCTTGCAGTAGTTTCCACTTTACAAATAACTCGTTAAATTGAGGTACCACAGTACAGCCAACACTTCGGGCCCAAGCGAAATCCCTGGGGGTAAGGGGGCACTCCCTATAGCTTTAAAGCTATGTCTCCCAAATAACAGTTTGGCCTGAAAATGGGTATAGATTTTTTCCAGTTTGGTCTGAGTTTTGCCTGAAGGCCTGAAATTTGGTATACTTAGATGACTGCCATTTTACTCTGACAAGTTAGGATTACTTGAAAGACCCTTCACAAATGAATGATGCCCTTTCAAACAAGCTTACTTTTCATTTCAAAGGCACTATAAGGTTCAGGTCTGAAAATGGGTAAGAAAAATCATGTAATTTGGTTATGCGCCGATCAATTCGAAACTTCAACACCCCCCCGGGCATTTGACTGTGCATCGTGCTCGGGGAAGAGGGAATTTGAACATTGCGTTGGAAGGGTTGGGAATTTGAACTGGATTTATCTCTTGTTCTGACGTAATACGCCTGTGAGTTTGTTTCGGTTTTTGCAGGGTTTGACGGATTTACAAGATAGAATTTTGCCTTTGTTAGTGAATAACTCTTTCAAAAGGGTCTTTAAAAGAAGTTTGAAGGTGTCATTACAGCATTATCTCTCTCAGAAAGGCAGTTAAGTGTTTGACTGAAGACAAAATTTGTCTTTGAGGAGAGGTAGTTCAGTACTACTTGGTGGGGCATTTGAACGGTTTTTTTGCCCCGAGGGGAGCAAATTTGAACAAGCCAATCTTCAAAAATTCAAATGCCGGGGGGGGGGGGGGATGTTGAACTTTCGAATTGATCGGCGCATTACCCCATCGGTCAGGCTGCATTTAATGAAGACTTCGGCATGGGTTTCAGTTTTTGGCAAACAATGTCTTATAAGACGTATTATTTCTTCGGCGTGGGATTGACATGAAATGCACCTAGGCTCATCGGTCCTGTCAGACCGGGGGTGGTTGGGACCATCTAAACTTACCAGCCCAAGTAAAATTGCCACGGGTCTTGAAGGTCTTGCTCCAAGTGATAACCAGTATCTGGGTTGATTTAGAAATAAGGCAAACAGTACGATGGTGACTACTTTCTGGACCGAAGCTGGCCCATAGCAAGGCTGAAATAACTGGAGGGGCCGAACAAATTGACCTAGTCACCACCCCCACCCCCGTCAAAGTACAGACGTTACAATAAGTCATAAGGCATACAAAAATTCTTTTCAGATAGATACTAACACTGTTCACAATGCCACAGTTTGTGTCGATTTTGTCAAAAAGGACTCCTTTATGGGGACTTCGATCGTAGAAAATTTGCTAAAAAGCGGCTTCCTGTTTGCTTTTTCACCGACAAAGTTGTTGGGCAACATCCACCAGATTTATAGCATCGGTTTTCAAAAAGTATCCTTAAAGTTACAAGATTTGTTAAAATTCAAACATTTCGACAGCTACCTAACTCGTAAACGTTTACGTAACGTTTGTCACTCGACTGGTGAGATAAATATAATTTTGTTCCTTAGACTTGTTTTACAACAATGGGCTTAAAGCTTGCAGCAAATACATAGCAATCGCTTAGCTATTAAAGGTATTAAGGTCCTTCACAGTCAAGCTTTACTCCCAGGGTCAAGGTGATATGGGTGAAGAAGGACATTGGTAAGGAACCTGGCAACTGAAATGTGCAGTGGGCTAGTAGATATTTGAAGCCCAGTTGCCCAGTGGCTAGTGACTCAATGGTTGTCGAACCCTGTTAAAGATTGTGAAATATTATAAAAGGCACTTTTAGCATCAGCATTCAAGACTGATTGCTGCACATTGCTTTGTTTAAATTATATATTTTCTGCCCGTTAATTGCAATTTTTTTACTTCCAAAAATTCTGGGGGGGGGGGGGGCTCGAGCCCCCCTGCCCCTCCCCCTGCTACGGGCCTGGACTAAGTAAATACATGTATTCAAAAACTTGCATATATCTGAAAAAAGAAATTTATCACTGAGTTTATTTCTCTACCTACCTTATTCTATCCATGTTTAAACTTGCAAGCTTTTCATTTCTCGTATTCGGTACTGGATCAAATGTCCCAACCTACAAATAAAAGGAGAATTTAAATCTGATCGTGAATTTACAGCTTAATCAGAACATTGCAAACCCCAAATCGAGTTCTCGGAGTTGGTATTTTTCCCCTACCTGCTCCAGGTATCCTCTGTTTCGGGGTTTATATCTGTTGGTTGCTACGATGTAAAAGAAAGGCCTGTTTTTGCAGCCATAAAGGGCAAAACGAAGAGTCACTAATGATTTCCTCATGGCGGACTTCGACGGCGAAGGTAGAAATATGCCAGGCACTCTCCCAGGCATTGCCGTCGAAGAAGGCGCAGGAACTGGTGTCGATAAACCCCAGACCTCCAACGAGTGTAAACAAGATGGCGGCCAACCATGTTGCTTTCAAATTTGTTTTGGTCCAAGACAGACAGTAGTTTTTATGCCATTCGAATGCATTTATGAAAATAGCGTATAACTATATTGCATATGACCTTGATGGGGGATAAAGAGAGTATTTCGAGGCTTTCTAGCAAGAACGAATGGAGGTCGCAGGTAAGAACCGAGATAACACTCAAGTAAAGAAATGACATTGTTACTTTGGATCACTGATTTATCTTTTGGTAATGAGATCATTTATCCTAATAGATTGCGGTTCAGCCTCTGGATGATGTCAAAATAAGACGTTTGCTACTCAGCCTTAAAGATTTAGTTTATTCAGCGCGTGGGCCAAATGGAAGGTAATGCATGCCGTATTTACTCGAATAAGCGCCCCCGAATAAGCGCCGCCCTCGAATAAGCGCCGCATTTGGGACAAAAGAGTTAACAAGCGCCGCATTCCCGATGCGGCGCTTATTCGAGGAATTCCGTATAACTAAAAAACCACTACAAAACAACTCTAGAACAGCACTGGAGACCGAGCTCTTCATTTTGTTCATTGCATTGCTTACAATTTTAGTGACATTTTGTTAAAGTGCCAAAAGGGACAAATGGTGACAATCAAAAGACACTTCTGTTAGTTGCTGTAAAATTTTCGTACAGATAGAAAATATACCGTTAAAAATTTCTTTGTTGCGTCCAATTTTTAAATAAGCGCCGCATTTAAGGCGCGAAAAATTTAAAAAGTGCCGCGGCACTTATTCAAGTAAATATGGTATAGGTATCAGAAATGTGTCAGTCATTTTTTAGCAGTTCTCATTCCCCACCCCCACCCGGCCAACCCCTGGGTACTACTCTTTATTTAAATGGAAGTTCCCCAGAGTGGGGCAAATAAGTTGGAAATAAGAATCCTAAGATACCTGAGTTTCTCAGACCACCCCAAGATGCACAGTACACATGTGCAGTATCAAAAGGAGGCACAATCCTATTCCTTAAGATAGACAAAGGATGGTTGACACTATGATGTTGCCATGGCAACACTCTTGTTCCAGTTTCTTTCTTCGTTAAACCAAATTACCATTTGTTTGTCTATAAGGAGAAAGATTGAGATGGTCGAGTCTTCAAAATACACACAATGCATAAGTATAATGTGTTATATGTACTCATTAACCTAGAAGGAGTGGATGGTGTTTGCTCGAAAAAGGAGAATGTCATTCCTGCATGAAAGAAACCTGGCAGCAAATTGTTGCCATGGTAACAACACAGTATGCAATATTTTGTGTCTTTGTCAAAGGTACATTACTGGTGTCAAATTTCAGTTACATTACCCCATTATTTCCAGTCAGTTATTCTCGATTTTGGGTGATTGAGGGTGTGTATTATCTGCAACAACATCTAGTCAAAATGCAGTAAAACCTGCCCTTAATTTTGGAATTGTTTGTGTCTGATAAATTTTGCTACTACTGTTCAATAGAAAGTGTCTATCTTTTTCTGTGCAGTTAAGTTTACCAGTGCAATGCAAGGTTATAGCATTTAATTCCTGCAATTTTGTCCTCCTGAATGCAAGAAACAATTTCTTGATTTTCTCCAACCTAAAGCACTTCACCTATATACTTATTGCCAGGTTGCACTGTCTCACCATAAAAAAATAAATTCAAAATAAATAAACAACTTCTCCAAGTCTCAGGTATGTGTAGTACACCACTTTCAGGTATTTGGCAAAACAGTCAACCCAAATTTATAGAGCTCAGTATGGAGATGCCATATTGGTGCACATCCGTAAATTCATGAGCAAAGGGAGCTCAGGAGAGCATGAAGTTCACAATTCCCTGTGAATGAAACAATTATTGGTTTGCCGCTTTATGTAACGTATCATCTTTAATAATCAGATTGAAGTTTTTTCAATCATCTTCTGGTGGTCATGTCACTGTCACATCATCATCAAACAAGATTCTTCACAGTTTGTCTGGGTTGTCACACCCTATACCAAGACTTGTACTCTCAGCTGTAGGAGGACATCTAGATGCATACGGCGATGGTGGACTTCAGACTTCTCTGCTCCTTCTGAGGTAATCAGTGCTTTTCAGTGCTATTAGGGTATAATATCACACTCAGATCTTACCTTCGGCTTCGTGCACAAGAGATCTGGGTATGAGTTTAATTCAGGTGTAGCTAAGAGAGATAGGGGTGGGAAAATTATGTAAGGGGTATTATAGGGTATTCGGATAAGAAGTGAGGAGGAAACTTCACGCAAAAGGTATCTGTACAAGAAAGTCATGCACTTAAAATGGGCATTGTCATCTGTTTTTAGTATCGATGTGAAAAGCCAGAAAACACATTTGAAAATAACGGTTCAGCTTTGATAAATTAAAATGGTCATTTTAGTGCACAGAAATGATTGAGAGCTATGTTTGGCTTTGGATGATCAGGATGGAAACGGGTTCCAACTTGGAAAAGTAGGGTCGTCCTTTTTGAAGGTTTGTTCCTTGTGTCTTCCAAAAAATTGGTAAAACCTGATTGTGGCAAATTCTCTCTTTTAAAAACCGCTCGATAATTGTCTCCTGGTGGTCAAGAAGCAATTCCTGTATGAGCGAGGTACTTACATATGAATTTAGGAATTTTGACAGGAAGGTGAAGAAAAACTCTATTACATTTCTCCTTCAACAATTCATATATGAGTCTGCAGATCAGTTGGATGTAAAGATAATGTAAAACCTCGAAAATTAACTGTTGTAAGACATCCCCTGAATTGCAGAATATCCTTTAGTATAAAGTTAGGTCCCGCTAATTCTCAAACAATTCTTATTTCCATTGAGTCAGTGTTTGAGATACATACTGTTTCTCTGTTTTAGTCTGATACAGTCATCCTTTGATCTGCCAGTGCCAAGGGTGCTTGTTACTCGCATAAATCAGCATTCATTGGAGGTGATCACCAATCATCTGCAATCGTGCCAATGGAAAATGAAGGTTGACATTGGAAATATGAAGAGTATGCTATCAGTTGTAAACAGCATTGTGGGAACAAAACCTGCTTGTCACCTCAGTGAATCAGAAAGGCACCACATTAGTGTGCTTGTTATCAAGGTTACTACTGTCTTCAGTTATCATTTTAAATAAAGCTCCACTCACTGGATTCAAGAACAAGAGCAACATAAAGATGGCATTCAATTTGAAAGTTTGTCATCTCAGTGAATCAGAGTAGCACCACATTAGTCCACTTATCATCAAGGTTACTACTGTTTTCAGTTACTGTTTTAAGTAAAGCTCCACTCATTTGGTTCACACTGAATGTGGAGATACAGAACAAGAGCAACATAAAGAGGGCATTTAATTTAAATGTTTGTCTAAATAATGCATGCCCCCTAACCCAAGTTAACTCAAATTTGGTGGCCTATGTGAAAGGTTCTTTCTGGTAGCTTTTCATTTTCTAACATCTTTTAACATGTAGATGTAGTTTGAAACAATTCATATCGATAAGAAACCTATAGTTTCCTAAAATTCAATGCCATTGATTTTTCTTCATTTGAACATGTGTACATTGCTTGCTGCCTCAAAATTGCATATTGCAGGCTGTCTTCATGGGAGGTTGTCTCTCTGTACGTTTTCCTCTCCTTTAATGGTGTCTGCCACGCAAACCAGCTGTAAATAGCTTCCTTGTTATGTTTTGGTGGCTTTTACCATAATAAAAAGTGAAGCAGAATGCTACAATACGCTCAAGTTATAAAATGCTCATATGGCAAAAAAGATGAGACACACAATTCTAAGCCGGTGCTTATTGTCCATTCATTGTGGGGAGTTTGAATTGTATTCATGTAATGTTTTTTATGGTTTCTCTCTCAGGCTTTCCTTCATTCACTTCCAAGCAATGCAACTAAGGGGTCTTCTAAAACAATTACAGCACCAGTACCTGTTCAAATAATGACTTGCGAGGGTGATTCTGTGAAAGATTCCAAACTCCTATCGGGTGTACTATTGCAAGCACCTGACATTCCAACCTTTCAACACCAGAGCAGGACACTTGTGAACCATACTTCCAAGGTAGCCCTGTTTAACATATCAATGGCAGGAGACACAGTTGAGTGGTTCAGTGACAACATTAAAATGGAGACAACAGGTCATGATGTCGTTATGGCAAATGCTACTCTGCAGCGGATTTTGAAAGTCGCTGACTGGTTGGTAGCTAATGGAGTTGAAGTGATTGCTTGCCAGAAGTGCATGCATCCGGCACTTAAGCGGTACTTAAAAGACAAGGTTTGTATTAGGGGCCAACCATTTAACTTCTGGGGGAGGGGTTGGGTGATTTGGTATAGGCATGAATTTTTGTTTTAACCCCTTAATTCCCCATGAATTTTTTTTCTTGGGGTATGTGCTTGCAAGATATTTTTTTCTCCCTCCAACGTTCTGCATGAAATTTTTTTGGTGTGTGGATGGGGTTAGTAGGGCTTCATTATAAAACAAATTATAAAAGGTTAAGGATCTGGATCTGATTTTTATAATACAGTACATTAATTTTAACACCGAATGCAAAACATTGAGGTGACCCCTTCCCACTGATGAAAAGAGTCAGACCTGTTCCTGGACTTTAGTCATTTTGCAAAGCGAATGTGCCTACAGTACAGTACATAGTGCATGCATAGAGCTACAGAACAGTACAGTGCATAGCGCGAATGCGCCCTCAGTACATATTTTACAGGAAGTCAATGAACCACATCCTTTCCTTGTTAAATCAAACTGATAACCACAAGTACAACATTAACTTGCTTTAGAGAGCTATCTAGAAAGGGTTTAATCCAACTCACAGCTGAAGTACACATTACAAAGCCCCAAAATAATCTACACAGAGCTCTTAAGTTGCATTGTTGGCAAAGAGTGAGATCTTTGACAGCGTCATCTTTGTAGGGGGGTCTGGGGGCATGCTCCCCCAGAAAATTTTGAAAAATTGAAGTAGCTAAGACGTGTTTTCCTTTATTCTGAGCGGAAATGTGACCCTTCGAAAGTAACTATTTAGATCCCAGATTTTTCTTTTAATTGGACTAATATCAGCTCTTTCTTAATATTCTGACTTATCCAGAAGTCAAATTAACATGCCATAACGCTGAAAAACAGCGTTGAAATGATGCTCTTTGTTGTAGTTTCAAGTAGCTTTCTTTGCAGTGGCCAACAAATCCGCAGGTGGTTCAAAAGATGACTCTTTGTTGGCCATTTTGATAGTAAGCAAAAAGGCCAACGTACCGTCCACCTGGAGAGATGCTGCCGAAATGCTGTTTTGTTTTCCTTATAAGAGACACAACTCTCTCTTCACCAGCATTTGAATGTGGTAGAATAAGAACTGTTTTGGCCACGTCATTTATCCAGACAGATATCCCCAGATCACATCCATCCGAAAACTGGATGATGATTTCTCATCATTTTCCTCACATTCAAACTTTATTCGGGCTTCATACCAGACTTTCTTGGGAAAAAACGAGGGACAAATTCAATTAGACAACATGCACGAACATGGAAAACTACTGAGGCCTCTTGCAGTACCCATGGATGAAGATACATCCCGCAAAGTACAATTGATTACAGTACTTCACAATGAACACCACATTAACGAAATGACTGAAAAATGGCTTTGCCAAACACCAAACTCGCCTCGAATTCCAGTATTTTATACCCTTACGAAAATCCACAAACCGACTTAATTGGGAGACCTCGGGAGTTTCGGGTCCAACAGAGAAGTTATCAGCATTTGTTGCCATACTACTCCAGCCTTTAGCACAACAACAGAAGTCGTATCTCAAAGACTGATACAGTCAACTGACTCCATTAATTCCATTGACAGGACTAAAGTTCCAGAGAGCGCAATACTTGAATCTCTGGACGTAACGAGCTTGTATACTAATATTCCACAAGAGAGGGAATACATACAGTATGCAAGGCATACGACACTTTCTATATTAAAAGACACACCTCCTATCCCTACACGTTTACTTGACAAGCGTTCAGGCTAATGTTACAGGAGAACTCATTCCACTTTTGTGTCAAATAGATAGTTAATATAACTTCATGTTCCAACAGCTATTCTGGCATTCTTGATGTAGAGTGCATTGAAAACATTGTTCTTCAAATCACAACACCAGCCGTGATCTTGAAGTTCAGAAAACATGTATCAAGATTGGTAACCTCAGGTGCTATAAATGTAACGAAAAGGCAATCTGAGGGGGACAGATTATTGTGCTATGAATCCCTCTCACCCAAGTCCAGATGCTAAAATCTTTTAACAGTCTGCCGATAAAGTTCAATGTGTCAACCTAGGAAACATCTTGCCAGAATTTTTTTTCCAGCCGACTGTACGTGCTTGAATTTTTTTTTGGACAATAGTCTTGTGCAGGAAATTTTTTCTTACCCATATGCACTTGCAGGATATTTTTTTTCAAAATCACCCAACCCCCCCCCCCCCCTCAGAAGTTAAATGGTTGGCCCCTTAACTCAGGTAGCACTTAGGATAGGCGACTCCAGTGAAGCTGGCGAAGTGTTGTTTAAAACGTTTTAAATGAACTCTTTACTGTTGCGCCTTTCAGCAATTTGCAAACTCTAAAACTTTAGACTGCCATTGATCATCGCAGGCAAAGTCTTTAAATAACAAACAAGTTTAGTTCAGTGGTTTCAAGAGGTCACGTTCGTGTTTTCTGTTTGGCGTCCAGATTTCAAAATGGAGGACTGCACCATTGGAAATGGAGTGCAGTTTATTAAATTTGACAAACTTGCCATTCTGGTGAGGCTTAGCGTTTTCCAACTATTAGTTTTTTAGGTGCACGGTCTATGTGAGTGCAATTAATCACTGAATGTAACTCATCTGGTTGTTTATCAATTCAGGGTGCATTTGTGGTGGACCGATTGTCCATTCTTCACATCTCTGCCGTTCAGCGCCTGACAGGGGCTGTCACTCTTAGCACATTAAGCATGGACATCCCTGAATCAAGCTTTGGGGAGGTGGAGAAGATTGAACACGTGGTGTTCAACGAGAAGAGGTTAGCATTATTAAGATTGTATCAACAAAAGGCCATTTTCACGATGGCATTATTTTACTACAACTACACAAATTCATGTTGCTTCTCCCTTTCTCATTTAAGCTTGGTAATTTCAACGTGGTTAAACAATAGCCCTAGTTGGCATGGCAACATAACCAGAAAGATATTCTGGAAGTTGTACTGAAACAATATCCTCGTGATTGCGGCCTACTGTCATCATGCAAAACTCACTTTCTGCATCTGGTCTTGACAGAAACATAGTATTTAATCGAAGACAGCACAACTACTCAAAAAGCGAAATTACAAATGCAGAGATATACGTAGAGAAGATCAGTTTGAGGTTATCAACTATCATTCATTGCACCCAACAAACTTCACACATCTGCATGTTGCTTTTGTATTTAAAAAAACACTCCAATATTGTAGACTATATGGTAACTGGAGAGAACAGTTAAATTGCAAATACAGAAGTGAAGATAGAATAATTCACAACTACAAACTCGAGAAGTGCAGTAAACAAAAATTTTCTGAGATAAACTTTAAGACGAATCGTGGCAACAGTAAGCCCCTCGGATTAACGTTTCAACTTCTATCCTAAGTAACAGAGCAAGATGTCATGTGGTATGCGAATAATTCACATGATAGCACAACGTTGTTCCAAGTCAAATTTTCAGCGCCAATCAAGATCCTTAGTATTTTGGCTCTGGAATCGAAAAATGCAAGGTAACCGTAGTCAACAGTAGATGTAAAAATACGTGTTCCTACAAACCCTGTAAAGGTAATTTTGGTTTGCTCTTATTTCCCCTTAAACAGCTACCTTCAACTGCAGTCTTCATCATCAGCTGTGTGCACGCTTCTGCTGTGCTCATCGGACGAAACTTCCCTTGAAGAGCTAAAAACAGTCTGTCAAGCAGCTGTGATTGCCTTGCACGAGACACTGGCATGCCCCTATTTGGTGCCAGGAGCTGGGTGTCTAGACACACACCTAGCATCATTCTTGAGAGAGTATGGACAAAGTAGTGGCTCAAAGATTGCTGAAGAGCTTGGCTGTACAAAAGGTTAATGACAACTGCCGGCTAATTCGCATAAACCCGTGCAATCGAATAGCCAATCAGAGTAGCCCTTTTCACAAGTAGCTTTTTTCATTTGCATTACAATATAATCAAACGTGGCCTTTGGTCAGTTTACGGAAAATTAGCAGTCTCTGCCCGAAATTGCCTCTCATTCACGCTCAAATACATTATAGTGCAAGTGAGAAACGTTAATTGTGAAAAGAGCTTTTTGATGAAAAGCAATTCAAGATCACTTCGGTTTGTGGACTGTCGATCTTACCAAAGTATGTTAATTACGGTAATTAAAAGTGGTCACACGTTTGAGCGTAGTGCTGTAGTAAGAGCAGTAGAATGTTGCCGTCTTGAACACTCGAAGGAAATAAAACATTGTAGAACGGGAGGCAAAGCTCAGATGATGCATAATACTTGGTGAACAAAGTAAAAGAACTTCGAAAAACTCTATAGTGTCAAATAGTTTGTAATCACAAACATTTCGGGCTAAGCCCTTCATCAGTGTGATAGGATGTAATATATCAGTGTTTGATATATTACAGCGTCTGTAGTTGATAATTTCATGATGAACGTCTGCATTATGAGCTGAAAACAAGTGTCATCTACATTGTATTTTACATTATGTTCGAATCTTAGCATATAGAAGGTGCCTGATTTCGAAATCCACTCAGCAATCACGTTCCTATAGCTAGTTAAGTCCTAGATCTGCTATACAAGCTAGTGATTCGAAGAGAAGAGAGGTATTTGGCAGTCTTGCTAGTCATGTAATCAAATTAAATTTGTTTGTTAGGTCAGTTTGTTGCCACCATCAACAGTATAGCCCATTGTCTAGAATCCTTGGCTAGGAGCCTGGAGCACGATGGGGGTGGTCACATGACTGATGCAGCCAATCAGCATCATTGGAGTCTTCCTCCTGCAGCAATTAAACTAAACCCCGCCATGCCTCGCTGCATGTGTGGATTGGTGTCATGTGATCAGTCGATGGAGTGGAACATGTTGGGAGATACTGAGAGTTTTGATTCACAGGACATGTATTGCAGAAGGAACTGTTGTATTAGCACAAATGCCATGGAAAGAGTGTTCGAGAACTCGGTCGTGGATATGTTTTCAATGAAGATGAACTCCTACAGAACTGCTTTTGAAACTGCTAGTGCTATTTTGAGGGTTCACTGTGTGGTTTGCAGCAGTACTGCAGATGGTTAAAAAAAAATTCATATTACCCAGATGTTTGGTTACTGGTGTTACTGCTTCTGCTGATACTGCTACAATTTGGAGATCCACTGTATCTCACGGTTTTTTTTTGTGGGGGGAGGGGGGGGGGGGTGTCTGAGCACAGCTCAGTCCATTGCTATAACTTGCATTGTCAGTTTATTTATTCAATACCGTTATTAACCTCTCCCCATTTGGGCTAAAATACAAACAAAACTAGTGACTACACATCTCAAGTCAATAAATAGATCACCAAGTACTAATCTAAGTTGCTTATTATTTCCTGATTCTTGGCTGTTGTGTCCGTGAGGGATAAAGCACTAGAAAAAGAAAAGAAACACGAGAAAGGAAAAGAGAAGAAAAGACAATAAACCCTAGCTTCTGAATCACGTCGAACACGTTACTGAAAACTTTGTCTTCCGGGTGTGGAACGCAAAAAATATGCACAATCTCTAAAACCTTCACTAGTGCTTATAAAGTTACTGTTGTTGTTGTTGTTTTTTGTTATGAAATCCTATAGTGACTAAGGGATGATATTCCCCATAAGCTGCAGGCATCTTCCCTGTTAAACCGATAATGACCGCAAACTGATTCAAATTGTGTGGGTTATCAAGTATCGCTTTAGTCTACCATCGAGGATATTTTTTATTAAGAATCTCATTTTTATACGAACGTAACATGCGCAACAGACTGATTGACTAATTACAGTTGCTTAATTATGACGTCACTAGGCATCACTATAACGACTGGAAGATATCAGTCTGCTCGCTTTGCGCCCAACTCAGATTTTTTGATGAAGAACGAGTACACCACCAAGGAGACGACTACCTACTATCGTCTTTTTTAAGAAACGGACGCATGTGCTCTTTTATTTTTTTCGATTCTTGGTGTTATCAAGATGTAATCTCTTACAACACCAAGTTGTGAATCAACCTCGTTCCCAGAGTCCTCTCGGAATTTAACCCAATTTCTACAACAGAAAGCATGCAAAAATTAGGACTATCAAAGCCCTCGAAGTGACAAGCATCTAATTTTACCTTAGAATATCACCACTGGATCAAACATATAGGACAGCTTACGAGAATAAAGAAAATAATCAACAGACATAATAAAAGTGGTTCAATGTTTACACAAATTCCCTTAACAAGCATCTGAAAAAGGTATGTAGAGTATACATATACAGGCCCGTAACCAGAAGGGGTGCACGGGGTACGTTTGCACCTCCCCCCCCCCCCCCCCACAGACCCCAAAGGTCCACATTTCGATACTCAATGTCCAAACTAAGGGGTACAGTCGGTTAAAGTGAAGAGATACTAGTAAATCTTTAAAACTTAACAGTGATAGTTCAACAGAACCAAACAGTGGGAATAGCAGTAAAGTATTCACTGGCAAAATAAAACCAGCTGCAATCTAGTAGCCTGAGCCACTCAGAATATTTCAATGAACGCAAAGATGTCCGAGCTTATCTAAATGGTTAATGAAATTTTAATGTGCTGCCACTTCACAAGGGAGTTTACACGAGCGAGCCAATGACAAGGGAGCGAACTTTAGCCTGAGAAAACAGCCGACGTTTCGCGAGGTCGCCACTTGAGCCCTCGCAAAACGACGTCTTTTCTTTCAACCAATCAGAAGCACTACCAAGATCTGGGTAGTGCACGTCATCAGTATGGAATTTCTGCGCTCGTTACTCAGACGTCGTTTTGCGAGGGCTCAAGTGGCGACCTCGCAAAACGTCGTCTGTTTTCTCAGGCTAAGCGATCTCACGATTTTTGTCAGGCACGTCTGCTAACGCGTCCGGTAGTATTCTCTAATTGTACGAGCGCATGAAAGCCCGAAGATGCAAAATCAGTTTTTTGTGTAATACCAGGAGCCATAATCGGGGACGGAGACCGTAAGCGCGGGGTCCACGCGGCCCCATCGAAAAAGACAAATGTGCTATTTTTAGAAAAAATTGCGCCACCCTCAACGTCATAAACGCGCGTGGCTACACGCAAATTTGCGTACAACGAGGGCGTGCTGGATATGACCAAGATGGTTATAATTATTTGATATCCGGTATGCCCGAGTACACAATTGTTTTTATTATTAAAAGCGCAATCAGTAATTGCTATGAAATCAAGAAAGAGAAAAAAAGAGAGAGAAACTCCGAGATAAAAGGGAACAAGAATCGATCGCGATCACATGACTGACCGAAAAAGGCGCCAAAACCTTGCGAAGTGTTGCAGCGTTTCTTTGCGGAGCTGAATGAATCAATGAAACTGCTCCGAAGTGAACGTACAAGCACAAGGTCTGGGAAAAAGCTCCCAATTATGGGCTCTGAAATGTGGTACGTGTTTGATTTTTCCTGAAAATTGTTGTAATCGTCGTTCAAAGCGGATTGAAGCTGTACAACCTCACCGTTATGGCTGCGGGAGTTCAAATGAACGAGTTTGAAATCGCTCCGTTCGCACAACGCTGACAACGGAGCCATCATGTGTTTGTTTCATCGAACTGAAGACAGGATTAATAATTAAACTTGAACAATAATTACTATGCAGCTCACGGAAACAAGACTACGGAGGTGAGGAACATTAGAATTCACCATCTTACTTTTTAAACGCAAACCACAAAACGCAGTTTTTCTTAGTTTAGAGCCCGCCGACGGAATGGTAAAAATAACACTCAAACAACTGTGAAAGCGATTCAACGTATTTTACATGGCATCCGAGTTGTGTCTAAATGTCTGGAGCTGCTCAAGGGAACACGGATAGAGCCACAACGAGTACAGGTAAACCAGTGTCAATTTTGTGTGGTATCGCCAAAAAGTGTCGCCTTTTCTGGTACTGGATTTGTTCAATGCTTGTCGTTCAGACTGTTGCATGATTTTTGTACTGACTCGCCATAAAAAGTGTGTCAATTTTTATTAAATGCTTCTTTCCAGTTTTACTGTGCTTTATTTTGTCTTGTCTCGATATTTCGGAGTCAAAGCCTTCCGTATGAAACCTGCTGTTTGTGAAATTTTAAGAACAAGTGATTGACTGGACGATGAAAGAAATTGTAAACAAAGCGCTAAATGCTTAAAATTCTATTTCTACAGTTTCTTTTCGTCCTAAGAAATCAAGCACTCTGAAACAACTTAGATTTGTGTCTCAGTGACGTTCAGTCGTAATTTCTTCTTAATTTTGCTTCCATACAAAGTGATTTTTCTCGCCGGGTTGCTGGCAGAGAAAAATAATTAAGCTCACTCTGTCGTTGAAACCCTTGCCACATCCACTGCGCTATGTATCCCTTCTAGGTTCGTAAATTGTTCAGAAAGTAATAGTAAGTACTAGGGCAGCATGGAGTTTCACTTCATCTTTCTCCTTCTCATCGACGGAAGCTGAGTTTTTTTCTCTTGGTGTTTTTCCAGTTCTCTATTTTGTCGACGATTGATAACGCACCACGAGAGCATTTGATTGAAAACAAGGCGCGCTTTTCACTATTCTTGGTCTTCATTATAAACATTTCGGCCATTTCGGTAAAGGCGGGCATTATTTCAGAAAACATACGCTGAGAAATCTCGACAGACATTTTCTTTGCTGACTCGGTATTTGAATATATGTTACTATTTTTCTTGCAGTGAAAAAAGTGACAACGATTTATCAGTGCGTTACTTTTCTTCAGTACGTGCTTGGAAAATCATTTTACAGTCTTTGCGGCTGCCCTTCAATCTCTGTACGTCCTCAGAGGAAATATATATTCGAGATGTATTTTCTCTTTTTCTGCCTGATTCGTCTTCAACCGATTTTTTCGTAGTTCGACGCCATTTTTGCCCGTAAAACGTTTCTTCCGTCTAACGGGGAAATCCTCGTCCGACATGTCCGACACATCTTCGCCACAGAATTTTTCTAAAATATTCTCACTGCCATCATCGGAATCACTTGTATAATCCTCATATCCAGAGTCACTATCCAGAAAGTTCTCCCCAAGGGCTTGCCTCAAATTAGGAAGTGACACTGATGACAGAAATTGAATTTATTCATCTGCAACAAGGGTAATTTCCGACGCCATTTTGTTTGTTTTTCTCTGCGCGGAGTCCTCGCAACACACACGCGCGTGTGTCACTCGCGATGGCGCAATTTTTTCTAAAAATAGCACATTTGTCTTTTTCGATGGGGCCAACGCCAATACTGAAAATGGCAGTTAGTTACGGTCTCCATCCCCGATTATGGCTCCTGGTAATACCTTATGGGTAGGAGAGAGCAAGAAAATAAAAAGAGGAAGGCTACAGCTAAATATTGCCAGTCTCTCGATACATGGGTCAGTAAAGTGCCCCGTCAAGAGCAATTAGACACTGATAATGACAGAAGTCTACGACGACAGCCAGCTGAGACCACGACTTCAGATCTATCTCAGTTAACTACAGTGTTACAGCGAGATATAGAAGGTAAATCACGCTTATTTTCGCGATGTCCACCAGTCTTGATCCCAGTATTATGCTCTGAGATTAACTTGCTATTCCTCATTATGCCAAAATTACGGCGCTTAATTAAGAGCCAGTAAGGGAACACAGAGTAACAATTCGGAGAGGGACTGGGGGGAGGGTCAATCTGAAGCAACACCTTCTGGAAATTCACAGGCATCCCAAACCATCAAAATAGAAGTTTTCGAGTCACAAAGAGGGAAAATACATTTTATGTTTCTACTGGTCTCTTATCCTCATTTCTTGATGTCAATGTTCTATGAGAAGCCGCTATGTTCTTCTTAACAACTGCGCACTGTTAATAAAATTTTAGAGACTGCACAAGCTCCCGTACCTGAGAATACTGATGGTAATCTAACGCGGCATCGCTTAGAACTAGTGATGCAACAAGAAATAAATGACATCGGGAAGATTTCGACGACCTCTGAGGAATATGGCTCTTCAGCAAATAAGCTGCCAGTTGGTCAGAAATATCACTTGATTAAAAGTCATTTTGTGCCATCGGTTAACTACAAGTTTCCAGCGCGACTTCTTGATCATTGCCAAAGATTAAAACGGTTACCTATGGTGACAGATCCTTCTCAGTCATTGCACCAAACCTCTGGAATGACTTGTCCATTATAATCAAACAGTGTTCCACAGTTGACTCTTTTAAATTGAGATTAAAACCTTTCCTTTTTAACAGTGTCTATAGTTAGATTAGGTAAATAACTTATTGTAAAAAGCATTGAGACTTCCATTCGTTGTAAAATGCGTTTTTATTATTATTATTATTATTATTATTATTATTATTATTATTATTATTATTATTATTATTATTATTATTATTATTATTATTATTATTATTATTGCCGAAGAGGGCTTCAGCCACGATACCTCTAGCCTCAGTAGCAGGCGTTTCGTAAGGTTTTCCCCCCGTTCGAGGAATTTCTCGTTTTTTAGCCGCGCGAAAATTGGGGCGAGCGCAAAAAAGTGCGTGACGGGGGAGGGGAAGGGACTCGTCACGCACTTTTTTGTGCTCGCCCCAATTTTCGCGCGGCTAAAAAACGAAAAATGCCTCGAACGGGCGGAAAACCTTACGGAAACGCTTGCTACGCAAGCTACGATACCTCACAGTGACCTCAGTGAGTACCCATGGATGGTCTACAGCCCTTCAGTAGACACTGTAAATGTTGTTTGCAATTGGACCTTGACCTTTTTAATCCAATTACAGAAAAATCGATCACAATGAAGGTCTCACACTCTGATCACTGTATCAGCACGTGTACAAAAAGCGTAAACAGCTCTGACAGACTCTTCGTTGCTCACGCAATTTTGGCACATCTTTACATTTCGTGGATTTAAAAAATTCGGCAATTCAAAGGTTTTGTGTTGTAATTCCATAATGCTTCCTTAAATATTAAGCTTCTTGTTGCGAGATAATCGGAGAAGAAAACTATGTCGTCGACCACCGCAGTCGACTTTTCCAGGGGTAGAGGCCGCCAAAACTGTAAAAGATACTTCAGGAAACTCAGGAGCAATCTAGAAAGAAAGCGGGCGATAGACGACGAAGCTATACAGAAGCTAGCCCGGATCGAAATAAAAAATTGAAAATCTCTGAAACAGCTGTAGTATCTTTTTTCTTTTTCAAAAAATTTGCCATATGTATTCCCAGAATTAACAAAATTTGTCCGTGAAATCATGCCACTTTGCGCGCAATGGATTGATCAAATGACGAATCGAACGACATGGTCTGACCGGAAATGAAGGCATACGTTGGTCAGCGGAAAATCACAACTTCCCGTTGAGCTTTTCTTTGTGGAAACGACAGCTGCTGACGGCTGACGGTCGGCAGTTGTCTGTTGATCAAATATTTGTGCGTTCTTTACTATATCACGGTTGCGCTGAATGGATAAAGAAGTAGAGGAAAGGCGAGGAATTTTGTTATTGTGTTCAACTTAACTTATTTTTGGAGGGTGAACTTATGACGAAGCGATGCAGCAGTCAAACGAACTATCACATGGACAACGTGGACCTCTCTCGTCCGCGAAATTTTCTGAAGTTGGCCGCTGTAATCGGGTTTATGATAGCCGTTGCTCTCATTGCTTTGTACTACAGGAACTTTTTGATAATTTTGATTATCATAGCCGTGTGGATATCCTGAACAAAAGTGAAAAAATGAACGAAAATGGCTCACACTTGGAGATGATCGTGCGATATTTCGAAAGGAACTGTGGCTGGCTTTTCGAGTCGTTTCTTTCTTGTTTCGCTGTCCAAGTTTCCATCACGTTGTTACAGCTTACATATTCATGGTCTCAGCAAGTTCTTTTGGTCTTGAATGACCTATTTGCTGGCGAGATGTCCGTGGAACGGTTAAAAAGAACAGAATATACAGGGGGTAATCTCGAAGTCGTATGAATTAAAATTCGTTGAAAAAGATTTCATTTGGACAGTCGCTATGGAGTTCATACGACCTCAGTGGAATGAACAATTTCAACAAACACAAGAGATCAAGATTTTATGAATTCATTATTGCTTTTAACTTTAGAAAAAAGATTTCAAAGATCTATGGCTATTTTCATGCTAATCTATTTAATTCTTTTATGATGTTGGAGTTTCTGATATTTATGTCCTGTATAATTATGCGTTTATAAGGCCGTTCATCAAGTGCTGTAAAAACTTAAGCGTAACATCTTGGACTCCCATGCATGAGTCTAGAAAATAGATAGCAAATAAAAGTAACTTTCATATAAAAATTCCTTGTTTCTGGTATTTCCTCGTGATGAGTGAAAAATGATCTAGCACTGTCTAGACAGAGGAGTTACTAGTCTTGTATTGTCACTGTTATTTATTTATGAGTTTATTTTTTACAGTTTTTACTTTCATAATTTTTAACTTTTGTATTTAGAGGCAGTAACAAAAGTCTACTATGCGGAAAAACAGATCTTAACAAGGGTTATTGGAATTGATGAAAAATGGGGGGTGACCCTGTCTAGCAACCATAATATATTTCTATACAGTTTTAAAATGCAAAACAATGTAAGGTATTTTCTTTATGACAGAAAAATGCATTGTTACCTCCTATTTTGTTATTGGAACCCAACAGCCCTTGCTGTCAACCCAGTCACAAGACAGGTTATCAGTAGCTGGATCTACAGTTGAATCCACTAATAATTAGTACATCTGAGGGGAAAAACACTGTTTGAATTGAGTGTAATTTAAGATTGACCAGCATGGCCAAATGCTTCTGGAAGTGTGAGCTTATGGTCTTTTTTACTTCCTTGGCCCGATCAAAATAGAGAAATTAAATGAGCTTTAACTTCAATTTTTGTGAGTTTCCTATCAAGTCCCCAAAACAAATGAATGGCCCGGTCACTATTACAAGCGGTAGTGTACCATTTCCCATTGGAGGTCACAACTGTCTTATTTAATGATTAGAAACTTTTATAACAGGTCTCACAGCACAAAATTAACATACATTTTCTTTATTTAAATATTAACAACTTAGATGTACCAAATTCTGAATGATAAAAAGAAAATGCCTGCAGGTGGCTGGTAAAAAATAGTAAGGTTCATTGTGTTAAGAGATCCACAAATGTTTCTCTACTATCACAGTCATGATGGACTGAGCCATTAACAGATCTTTGAAAACGACTGTCTCCCTGACACACTTCTTCATTAAATATGTTGGTACAGCTCTCAAAGAAGAGAAGGCAGTGTTAATAGGTGTAGTAGCTAACAAAAGCCACATTCCCCTTGCCAGCTGGTGGGATACCGGAAATGTAATTAACTGAAGGACTCAAACTGCTGAAATTCCAGTCTGAAGTACATGGCAAATAAACAACTATGGGTAGCAAAATAATCGGCTGAGGGCTGTCATTAGCTGTCCAGTGCTTACATACAAGCTTGTTCCAGTGCCTTGATAGAAAGAGCAGATTAAACCTGTTTTAGCTGTTAGACTTCAGCTTCAGGACAATTAATTTCCTTTCCTTCCTGCCCAGACTGTAGAACTGAGATGTAAGCATATCATAGCCACTAGTGGAACATTTTATTGCTGTGGTGCCTTCAATGCTGGTCTGCCATTTAATATGTAGACATCATGAAGTGGCCTGAAATTTGTAACATTCAAGAGTTAACGATTTTTTAGTCAAAGCTGGTAATTGAATATGTCTTACATTATTTCATGATTATGATCTCAAACTCGTTTTCTAAGTCAGAGTGATAGATTTGTCTTTGATAGCATTACCCACAGTTCAGCACAGCAAGAAAAGGTCAAATAAAACCTGAAACTTGTCTATCAATAATAAAGGGTTCAATCTTTGGTGCCAATGAAAAACCTAAAATCATAATTATAATAATTTACTGCACATTCAAAACTGTTTGTTTTTTTAATTTTGATGTAGCAGTCAGGATTGAATAAGACATCAATATATTTCAATGTGATTTTGTTATGAGATATTTTGAGCTAAAATTTACTTTCTGTGAGTCAATTCATCATGCAATCATTTAACTTCAAAAGCCAGAATCCATCCTACAATTTGCTTTTTTTATGCAAATTAGAGCTATTGTTAATTAGAGGTAAAGGGATAAATTGAGGCTGTTGCAATAAAACCACACCATGGCACTAATAATGGCCTATTTCAAGCATGTTTTTTATTGCTTTTTTTTTAATGCCCGCTTCAAGGCTCTTCAAGAGAATGCTCATGTGGTGGTGAGACACTTTGACCTACATGTATGTACCCATGAAAAGGAACTGAAGCCAGTTTTTGATGTCTCAGTATTCTATTTTTATATACTATTATATTCTCATGAATTCATTTATTATTTCACAGGGCCCACACTGATAGCAGTTGCATAACTGAAGTAGTTACCCTGTATAAATAGTTTTAATTATTATAAATTATTATTATTATTACTATTATTACCTATCAACAGGGTCTGTTTCTACCAGTCCTATTCTTTTGATAACTCCGATTCCCTTGCTGATGCGACCAAATATTGTATGTTTGCCTGCAAGATATGACAAAAAAGACCATCAAAACAAAATGTCACTTTGTTTAAAAACTAGTTTACCAGAGAATCAAACTATCCAGTTGAAAGTTATCATAACAAAATTCAGATTGAATCGCTTACCATCAAGCCACTGGGTCGGAGCCAAAGTGATGAAAAATTGACTTCCATTGGTGTTTGGACCACTGAATAATTGAATGGAAATATTAACAAATTTTTACAAAATTCAAACAATTTACAATAAAATTACCATAACAACTAGGGAACAGTTATCGTACCATTAGAAAGTCTGGAAAGACTAATTTTAAGTCAGGGTTTCATTTTTATTAATGATTCAACCTAACTTTGTTTGGTATATTATCAGCTGATGTTGAGAAGCAATACTATTTACATTACAATACTTAACAACTGTTAATATAAAATAATATTGATTTCTGAAGTATACATAATTATAATATGCACAGGGCTGCCAATAAGCAAGGGCTATGGATGAGGATTTCCCTGGCTATTAGTTCCAGCTTCCTTGACAGACCATCAAGGCATTATTACTAAATTAAAAACAGAGCTGTGTTTTCACCCACTACTTTTCGCATTTCACCAGCTACTCAGAAAATTAGTGACAGGCCAGCAATACATAATGAATTCAACCACATGAAATTACAATTAATATTAAACCGAATACATGTAAAGTTGAAAAAAGGCATTTCTCTTTCTGAAAAGAATTACACAAATTAAAGTTTCACTTCAAGTTTGCCTGACCTTTAAGACAAACATTACAACTAGCTGATCAATTTTATCCACATACACAACTACATATGCACATTTACTGTTAAACAGCAATTATAAAAAGAATTAAATTAGCTACCTATTGGCCATTGAAAGAATGCCAGCTCCCGTGTGTTTCAAATCTCTTGTGATTTCATCTTCAAATGCAGGCCTGTGTAAAACCTGAAATCAGTAGCTGAACTGTGTAGCCAGTTTATCAGTCTCCTTTCACAGTTTCAGTGGCATGGAATGGCATTTGGGTATGTGCAATAATAATTATGATAAGAATGTTTTCCAGTACAGTGCTATTATGATAAAATGAAGACATTGCCTGAGTAAGGAAATACCTCTGATGGTACATCTATTTGGTCACTCAGGGCTGTCATTAAGGGTTGTATCCCATAACACCTGTTCTGGCTGAGTATGCTTGGTTGAGCCTTGATGTTATGGGTCAACATGGCCTCTTGATGGTATGATTTACTCACAAAGCAACAAGGTTCAGTTGTAAAAAATCAAGGCAACAAGTAACTTGAAACTTAATGGCAGCTCTGGTCACTGTGTATGTCCTTTTTAAGCCACTCTCAGGTGACATAACCTATCAATGGATGTCTAAGGCAGTGGTTCCTTGGCTTTCAAGTCAAGGTCTTTTTTGGCTTTCAATTTTTTTTCCAAGTTTTCACCACATCTCTTTCAACTATTGCATGAGGGTCGAGCGATTTGGAGCTAATTTTCTTGCTAACTTTGTGATATTAATCTTCACTTACCCATAAATAGATGCACCACCTCTTCCAGTTCCTGTGGGATCTCCTGTCTGAATCATAAAATCCTACAAAGAAAATGCACCAGCCAGTTTTAGTGGATTTTTTAAAAGCACAATGACTCCCGTTAATTTTGAAAACATGTTGCAGAAATGTTCTTCTGCTGTCAGTTACAGGGACTTACAATAATTAAGGATAAATTTATAATTACATCAACAGTTGCAATGTATGACGTAAGAAAGACAGAATACCGGTATTCAGTTTGTCACAATCACGGGACAAAGAAAAGGTCTAAGTCCCCAATGAAAATTGAACCCTTGATCTCCTCTACACCAGTCAGGCGCTCTACCACTGAGCTACCAGGAGACTCGTGGGAAGCAAGGTCATATTAACTAGGTTTGTTGTGACACGCGTCCTGCACACTGCTAGGATCAGCAATGTCAAAAGCACTGTGTATGATAATAAAGAAAGAAAGATGGTAAATTTTATAGTCAAAATACTCAGCGAGTTCCACTTATTATTTGGGAATGACTTTCATTAATCGGGAACGGATTGCATTATTGGAATCAAAATTCCACTTTCAAATTGAATATTGAAATGTTACAACGGTAGCCTTGTTCTAAATAAGGAATGCTGCTGGGTTTATTATTGACATAAGCCGAATGTTCACGTGCAAGTAGCAGACTGTTGGCAGCTTGACCTATCTGACTTGATTTGTGTTCGCTCAACAAAAATATTAATCGCAAATACTTTTAAAAGTGAAGAAGCAGTCTCTTGGTATAAAAACGTGAAGAATAATTTCTTAAAAACAAGTCGGCTGAAAATACACAAGAGATGTTCCTGAAAATTGAGAAAAATTCCCTGTAATGTCAAACCAATTGAAACCAACAGCCGCCAACGGTTTCGTATTCTGGGCGTGAACTTTTGGTTTATGTAATAAGTAACAACCCAATCAACATTCATAATTTCGAATGAGTCTACAGTTGGAAGGATTTCAATCTTTAATTTGAAAATGGAATTTTGATTCCAATAATGCAATCTGTTGCCGAATAATGAAAATCATTCCTAAATAATGAGCGGAACACGCTGAGTATTTTGACTATAAGCTCAGGAAGAAACAAGAAAGATAGAATATTCAGTTGTCATGATGAATACTGCATAATGCAGTAATTAAATAAGCCTGATAGTGGCTGACTGATTGTATTGAATGCTAATTCTCTTGCAGTGGATAGAAATCAGTATTCAGGCCCATAGCAAGGCTGAAATAACTGGGAGGGCCGAGCAAATTGGCCTAGTCAAAGCCCCCCCCCACCCCAGTCAAAATACCGACGTCAACAAAGATTCATGTCGGATAGGTACTAACACTGTTCATAACGCCACAGTTTGTGTCGATTTCGTCAAAAAGGACACCTTTATGGGACATCTTTCGTTGAAAAATTTGCCAAAAAGCTACTTCCTGTTTGCTCTTTCGCCAACAAGAGTGTTGGCAACATTCACCAGATTTAAAGCATTTTTAAAAAAGTATCCTTAGAGTTACAAGGTTTGTTAAAATTCAAACATTTCGACAGCTAAGTTACGAATTTGGACTTGTTTTACCTAACTCTCATAAACGTTTGAAGAATGATAGCAGATCAAGTGCTCAAACAAACTAATGGTGAGTATTCTGTATAGAGTCATTGATTATGCCTTATCTTGCATACCATACCTTTATAACCCTATGGAATTTGCAGTTATTATAATATCCTCTCTGTACCTGCAACAAGGAGAGAAATTGAATTAATAATTTTAATTATTAAAGAAAACAAGATGGGCATAAATTATATGATATATATTTTTTATTGTATCCAAGTAAGCTGTTTGAAGGCAGCAAGATAAAAATAAGAGTAGATTATATTTTCTATTAAACATGACACGTCTCTGTTCATCAAACATGAAATTCAGTGTTCCTACATGTAACAGTATGCTCTACATGTACAGTTGCACTGGTCTAAACCAAATGAAATGGGAAAGTTCTCATAGTCAGCCACAGTGAATTTTACCGAGACTGCCAGAATTATATAAGTATAGTATTTCAGTGTCCCCAGTTAGTGAATTAATTGTGATTTGCTAGAAGTTTTGATGCTTTAAATTAAAACTGTAAATGGTTTGAACCCAGGAGCCATACCATAATTCGGTAAATTGTGATCGTCCGGGTGAGTGTAGTCCAGAGACGATTCACAGTTCACTTGACTCTGATGATGACTCAGGTTGTCGAAACGTCAGTCAATGTCACCTCAAACAGTCCTTCTCAGGACTACAGTCACCCGGACGATCACAATTTACCGAATCATGACTTTAAATTAAAGGGGTCATGTCACGAGGATTTTGCTATTTTGGGTCAATTCTGTGCTAAAATCATAACCTAGTGCCTTTACTCATACACAAAATGCTCCTGCGAAACTATGAGGAAGATATCAAATGAATTTTATCAGGGAGAGCCAACCATAATACGTTTTTTGGAGATTTTTGAGAACACAGCATCAAAACTTGAAAAAATTGGCCCAATTTTTTCAAGTTTTAATCCATTTCCATCCTTGCCATCGGTAGCAACAGACGACAAGAAACGGTTTCAGTGATGTCAGATACTCTTTAATAACAAAACTAGACCATTATTTTTGGAATTCAATTGATGCCAAGACACTTTTTAGCTTTTTAAGAAGATACTAAAATAGCGTGACATAGCCCCTTTAAGTTGATAATGATGATGAGTTGATGATGATGCTGCTAGCTAGGCACTTACCAGCTCTTGAAAATTTCTGCAAGTCCTCGGAGCATGCCTCCAGTATAATTCACATTCAATTACACCCTTGGAGAGCAAAAAGAACGTACATTATGCTGCAAGCACATGATAAGTTAAATACTGTCGAGGATGAAACTATGGCATGCTATGACCCGTGTCGGTCTCTTGTACTCAGAAAAGTCAATGACTATAAGCGGAATAACTAATCCGTTATTTCTTAAACTGGTAAACAAAATTATGGCCTACAAAACAAGCGTATGTAATCAAACATACCATAGAAGTCTCCAACGAAATCTTGGCAGGTTCGCCCGCCATTTTGAAAGAAACAATGAACGAATTGATTTCTGGGTAAGAAGAATGCACCTATCCAAAAGCCAACTCTGAGCCTCCGGAGAAGATGGTCCTTACCAGCCAATCAGCAAACAGAACTAATAGCACCTTTTCCGTAATTACTTCCAGGTCCTTCTAATAAATGACCTGCACCAGCCAATCAGAAGCAACAACAAGATGCTGTTTCCCGATGCTCGAGATTCCCTAACAACGACACCTAGAGACACGCGAGCCAAGTTATGGTGGGCGACCCGGGAAGATGACATTGTAACTTCCAACTTTTGCGGTCGTTCTCATGAAATCTCCACGTTGTAGAGAGTTTTCGCTCACGCGAAGGACTTTATCATCCCTGTATCGATTCGAATAGAAACACAGAAAGAAGGTTGCGCGGCCCTGTGCTGCAAAGCGGCGAAGAAGAACAATGCCGATCGCGCAAGATCGCTTGGAACAACTACAAGTCCTGAAGTTACTTCAGTCCGTTCGTAACGAGGATGTGGAACAAATCGAGAAGTTGACGACACACGGAGTTCCTTATTTAATTAACTACTCCGGTAAGTTAGGAAACATTTCATATTTTTGACATATGGTTGTGTTTAGTTGTTTGTGAAGTGTTTAAGGGGGTCGCCATAGATTTTCGCGCGGTGGTCAATTGTATTTGTTGTCTTTTCCAAGGCGCGAAATTCAATAAGTTGAAATAAAGGCCAATTTTCTGGAGTCATCTTTTATATTTGTATTTATTAAGGGGTTGTAGGGGACAGCATTCTGCTTACCACTTAAAGAAAACAGTTTGCTTTAGGTTCCCTTTTGTATTAAAAACGAAAGCATCGCGATCGTGTATTTGGCAAGTTTTCAAGACTTTCAAGGACCTTTAGACATACCAGTCCTATTTTAATAAGCCACACTGTTGCTTTTACTTTCAATGTAAAACAACACAGAACTGCATATAAACTCCATAACTTAAGAAACTTCTTTCATTACGGACAAAGATTTGTAATGAGCTTAGTGGATTACGGGATCAAAAGGTCAAGTTTGGAATTTCCTTTGTGTACAAATACAAGCGCTTGAAGGCGAATATTGACCTCTACGATATAAACAGAACCAAAATTCAGCACTTAAATGATAATTGCATTGTATAATTCCCGTATTCTTATTATTGCTTAGCTGGCTTTTTAATTGTCAGTCAGACAACAAAAAAGTCTATTAATCACAAAACAGTTTTAAACAACTAAGAATTTTTGGAAACGCCTACTGTTATGGAATATTATTTAATGACTATGCTATTTGCAGCTAAATCAGGCTGAACGTTATTAATAGGTCACCTCCGATTTTTTTTGTAAATTTTCATTTCTCCTGGGAGAGAAAAGCTATCAATATCAGTGGAAGGAACGGCTTCTTATTAAACTCAACAAAACCGACTAATTAATCTAAATTATTCAATTGACAATCTTGCCTAGGTGCAAAACAATAAGTTAACCGGCAACAAGCATGTGACCTTCAAGCTACTTCAAGCATTGGTGGTCAGTGATTGTTAAGTTGCTGTCAGGCTAAGTATGTGTACTTTTACTGCAAAATTATGGCGCACCATGAACTGCTCGTATCGTCAATTTATTTTTGTGGTGTCCTGCATGTTTCTTTTACCCCATCCCCCCATTCCTTTCTTTGCCTAATTTTTTAAAATTTTTATTTTAGTCTCCACCGACAAAGTCAGTTTGATGGGTGTTGAGGCACGTGGGGCTCATGGCTGGGTTGTGGGAAATTGCCGGCAATGGAGTAGTCCATCTGGGGGTTCTAGCCACAGTGGACAGGGTTGGTACAGGTCCTGAAAATCCTGGAAAGTCCTCAATTTTTATCCCTGGAATTTTCCAGGATTGGAAAGTCCTGTAAAATTAATGCAGGTCCCAGAAAGTCCTGGAAACCTATTAACTCTTGAAAGAAAGTTTTCTTTGAAAACAATATTGTCTGCAGTATTATTTTGGATTTC
Organism: Siderastrea siderea; assembly: GCA_964030785.1. Lineage (NCBI taxonomy): Eukaryota > Metazoa > Cnidaria > Anthozoa > Scleractinia > Rhizangiidae > Siderastrea > Siderastrea siderea. The sequence continues at coordinate 24,507,215 of OZ034966.1, forward strand.
CATTTCGTAAGGAGTTATTGCTTCAGTTATTGGAAAAGTCCTGGAAAGCTGTTTCTGAAAAAGGGTATGAACCCAGAATTTAGTACCCAATGGCCATTATGTCATGTAAGGCAGTTGGTTAATGGACATTTTGCAGCCATTTCTTGCTTACTGCAACAATGCAGGATTGGCATACCACTGTAGTACCTTACAAATGTGTAGGAAAAAACTCCAAATTTACTGGCCAACATCTTTGCACCTAGACGTGACTTATTAAATCATTCTCTAATTCTCAAATTTTGCTGTTTTAAGGGTTTTTTCCTTGGTTTTTTTTTGGTATCATCATTTGACTTTGTTGCCTTGGAATACCCAAGTAGAATAATTTATTTGAAACAGTTTTGGTGAATTTTCTTAGACTGACATTCACAAATGTGTCGCGAAATCGGATGTACTTGAAACCGTAGCATTAAACGTAGCGGGGGTACGCTGCTACTATTTCCTTGTATATACATACTTATGGCCGAGCCACAAATAATTTCTAAATCTTAGTCAGTTACCATGGTAACATAGTCATTAATCAGAGTACTTTTTGAATCAAAAAGACTTTTTTTCAGACATTCATCAGAACTCGTCTAGTTGGCTGCCCTAATTAATGGTGTAACATGTAGGGAGCATGACTGTGATTGATGAGTGCTTTAACCCTTTAATCCCTAATATGTTCTCCATGCATTTGGAATGGAACTTGTAAGGAGAATTTGTTTCAATATCAAGACATCTTATCCTTGGTGATTGTTTCCTCTATTCTCATCACTTGAATGTTTGAAAAAGCAGTAATTACCAGTATGCAAAGAGAAAATAATTTCATTTTTGTCACTGTAAGGCTCAAAGGGTTAATATGACCAGTATTTAGAACAAACATGCTGCAACTATAAAATGCAGCAATAAAATATTGCAATAAGGAAGTCAACAAAGAAAAATTTTAAGAGATACCATCTGTGCTAATCATTTGGTATTGCACTGTATGAAGTACTGTTTGCTTTTCAACAGGACAGCAGCTATTGCACAATTAAACCTTTTTTCAAGATCAGATGTAACCCTCTGACTAGGAGTCTGGTGCACTAACCATCAAGCCTCCACAGCGGTAAAATGTTTTTAAACCATGATACTTTTGCTTTGAATGCAGAACCTGAAAATGGTGAGACAGGACTTCATCTGGCTGCATGTAAGAATAATGAGAAGATGATAACCTTCCTCCTTGATCTTGGTGCTAGTCCAAACATGGTGGACTTGAAAGGGCGGACTCCTGCCATGCGTGCTGCAGAGTTTGGTCATGTGCAGGCTTTGACGCTGTTGACAGAGGCAGATACAGACTTGTCAAGTAAGGGAGTTATGTGGAAACGTTTCTTATTATGTGAACATAAAGTTTCTCTTGTGGATAGCAGTGGTGATTTTGGACAATTGGAATATAGTAATTCAGTCAATAGCAAAATCCTTAGTTTCAAGAATTACTAGGGAACAGAATTATTGTTTGATAAACACAAAATATTCTTTGAGATTCGTAGGGGCAAGATTTGGGTTTAATGGGTTCATATTTCAGCATGCTTATTGATCCATTATTCTGAATGTCTTTTAAGAGACCTTTGTCCTAAATAAAACAGAACAAGATTTTATGAAATGAGGAACACACAGATTAAAGTTCAAAAAAGTTCTGCTAAAAGAAAGAGATCTACTGGTGATTGAAGCAGTGGAAGAATACACAACAGACTGCTAGCAATTGCCTTGTCTTCAATTAGTCTTCTCTCCATTTAAAATGACAATTAGAGTACACCCTGGTACATAACAGCGTTTTTGTTTGTTTGTTTGTTTGCTTTTTCTTGGGAGGACTTTTTCATTTATTTCATTTCATACAAGTCGCCATTCCACGAATAATAAGGCCTGGGTCGCGCAGATAACTATACATTTTCAGATAAATACATACCTGACATAACAGGTTACATGTCTCAAAAAAATGGAGATTTTTTAGTTATAAAGTTACTGTAACCAGTGGCAGAAGGTTCATTATTGGCTATTGACTATAGCTGTAGTTTGAGACCACATCACCTGGTTTGTGTGGGGATCATCTCTCACTGCCAGTTTGAATAGAGGGTAGACCCTAGGAACTGGGTTGAGCATTCCCTTTCTAGACAGTCAAGTTGGCAAGAATATCAGGTAAGCGAGTAAAGGAGCAAAACAACCTTGACAATGTCTACTGGAACAGGCAAAAGGGCTGAGTGGGATTTCGGAGAGAGGCAGAAAAAATGGTCCTCTCCCTTCCCTCCCCCAGTTCCCCACTTTACTTATTGTTTAATTCAAGAAAATATCCATTTTTCCCCAACAGAAAGTTTTTTAGTTTTGCCTCCCACCCCTCCCCTCAAGAAATTCCAGTTTAGTGTCATACTTTGCTTCTAAAATTTTGGCTTTTAAGTCCCCCCTCTCCCTAGGAATTTCCAACAAACTTCTGTGGGGTGGGTATGGATTTTTTTCTGGAACTACACATTACCACCCATGCATGTCACTCTCCCCTGCTTGCATGGTTAAACACCTGTTCAACTCTTGAGACAGGAACTGCCAGCCATTCAGTAAATAATAAACAACATGGAAAAATACAACTGTTACATTTGAAACTTATTGTTAATATTATGAGCCCAACATGTCTAGTGTGTAACTGTCAATTCTCAAGTTGACTTTAGTTGCTCCTTTTTGTTTACAATTTGTAGTAAGAGACGTTGAAGGAAAGGGAATTCTATTCTACTGTATTCAGCCAACAAAACGTCATCTGGAATGTCTTCAGGTTGCCCTGAAGCATGGTGCAACTGTTAATTACGTGGTATGTTTGATTGACCGTGTTGATTACTTTATGAAGAAAAATGTAGAATAATTTTGGCCTCTCTGAATTTACATACCTTTATTGTGTATATTTCTGTAATTTCCCTGTATTATTTGATACTAGCAACTTACCCTGTACATGTACCTGATAAAAAAATACAAACAAACAAACTAGAAAGTCACACTTTGGGTAGGGTGCGCTTTAGGATCGGCACTTACATGTACAGTGTAACTTCTGACTGGTTTCTGTAACATAAAGCTAATCTTTCTTTTCGCAACTGCATAAGTTGCGTTAATAACTGCGAGGATCTTCTTTACATTTATTTCTTCATTCCGTAGTTCAAATATATGGATTTCATATATTCATAATTCAGTGTTCTCCCTAGTCTTCAGGGTAACAGGTAAGTCAGTTTTTTAGACCGGTAAAGCAGCTCTCTTGAAAATCCTTCTCTACCCTGGGGCCCATTTCTGGAAAGTCCCGGTAACTCCTCGGGCCCGGAGCTATATTTTAAAATCAAAATCTATAGAATGGTGGTGTAGCTTTTAGCGCACAAACAGCTTGACTTTTTTTCGTCAGCTTATAATTTTACTGCTTAGCTTTAAAAACCCACAAAATTTGAATCTTTGAGGTAACCCTTGCGCTCATAAAATAGCTCTCCGGGTCTGCAACCGCGATGTTATCAGGACTTTCGAAAAACGGGCCCCTGGAGTGGCAGTGTCGTCGTGAGACGCGGAATGTTGCCGGCATGACACTTGGCTCACTCACGTCTCGAAAACCCTTCCAAACGCTTGACGTTTGCGATTCCTGTCACAAGGAACGTACTAACGTAAAGATAAACGTCGAGAAGATAAAGCTCATAGCAACCTAAGGAGAAACGCCTAGAAGGTAAGACAAACTGCTTACATTAAGGCACCAACGAAGAACTTCGAGGAGACTACTACTAACAACACCGTACAAACAAACCTGAACAAACAAACGTACGGATAAACATTGAGAAGATAACACTAATATCTTACGACAATACTAACGTACGGAGAAATGTCAAGGAGATACAACTAACAACATATTAATTACGAATATACTAACACTCGGACAAACGTCGAGAAGATAAAAGTAATAGTTTTCAAACGTTCTAACGCAGGGATAAATGTCGACAGTCGAGAAGATAAGACCAACATAGACGAACATACTAACGCACGGAAAAAAAATGTCGAGAAGACTAACACCGTAGGAATGTACTAGCATACGGAGAAACGTTAAAAAGATAAGACTAACATCTTATGAAGGTAGAAACGTGCGGAGAAATGTTGAGAAGATGAGACTATTATCTAACGAACTTACAAACATCGAGATGTTAAGACTGTCAAAAATTGTACGAACGCATGGACAATGAGAAAAGTTACTACGGCAAGACTTCCGTTGTACATGTACGTAGTACGACTGACATAAATCTTTTTATTAGTCAATCCGATAATAAATCTTTTCGCAATCCAAAACTGTTGGATGTTTCTTATCCAGGCCTTAGTATATGGTTGTAGCCGGTAAAAGGCGGTGCTACAACCGGTAAATTTTACCGGTTACCGCCTGATAAGGAGATCCCTGCATAATTTCATCTTCATCTTTCCTGGGTATATTACGAACCAATTTAATGACCAGCTCCTAGTTGGCTTGGTAGCTCAATTGGTTAGAGTGCTGCACCGGTATCACAGAGGTCAGGGTTCGAATCCCAGCAAGCCTGATTTTTTCAGGCTTTCTTTTCGCAACTGCATAAGTTGCGTTAATAACTGCGAGGATCTTCTTTACATTTATTTCTTCATTCCGCAGTTCAAATATATGAATTTCATATATTCATAATTTCAATTGCTAATCTATTACACAAGGGTTATCAATACAATTTTTGCCATCCCATCTAAGTAAACTATACACCTAGAGAGAGAGAGACAAGTGGAGTAAAGTTGCTTGTTTAATAAAACAAGATAGCAATGCAGAAACCAATGATTAGCCTAGAACCATTGGACCTCCACACCATGCGCACCATACATCCACAAGCAGTTAACTGACTTTTTTCTGTTGTTGTCTGAACTCAAATACTTACTGTATCTTTGTCATGGTTGAATCAACAGCAGGTGACTCCCCACTGTGTTAATAATAATAATAATAATAATAATTAATAATAATAATAATAATAATAATGATAATGAGATCTCACATCTTGTTTATAAAACAATTCCACATTTCCTTCACCAGAACAAAGATGGCCAACCATTATTGTTAGTGGCTGCAGAAGCTGGACTGGACAATATTGTGGCTGCACTTCTTGTCGCAGGAGCAGACCCCAATGCTGTTCACACGGTATGTTTACTTAATAGGTATTTAGTTTGTTCTGTGGGAATCTTATTTTGTTCTTGTCAATATTATTAAGAGTATTCCTTCATAATGAATTATTTATCTACATATTAAGTAGACCATCAGTTGTAACAAAGAACATTTTAGTGCTCTGATAGGACTGAAACAAGTTAATAGCAGAACAAAAAAAAAAGAATGGACGTAGCTCTCCATTGGCAGACAGGTAAATACAAAATAATGCAAACATTTCAACATTCCAATCAAAATTCTGTACTTATCGGATGGAGTATTATTTTGAGTTTTTAGCTTTCCATTTGAAGAGCGTATATATTTATATAGAAAGGAATATTATAAAGGAAATCAGTATTTCAATAATCAAATTATTCCCACTTGTTTGTCAGAACACCGGTCAGACATCACTTCATGCTGCTAGTGCTACTGGAAGTGTGGGTTGTGTCAGGGAACTCTTAGAGGCTGGCGCTGATTGTGATGCACTGGACAGTGAAAATAACCATGCAGCACACAGGTTAGAGTGAACAAGATAAACAGGATATCTGCCAATTTCATGCTAACAGTAATTCTGAATAAGTCCAATTGCCTAAAATAGTGTAAACATTTGGTTAATTCAGAGCAAAATCAGTTAAAACCTTGAGAAATCTAATTGTGTTAAAACCTAGTTGCAATGAAATACTGTAAAAATAAGGCATCCCGTCCAAAAATAAATTGTCAATGAAGTTTGTAATGTCCAGTCACCTTGGTCTACTGGGCTTAATGTACATTTAATCCTTTTATGCCCAATATTAACATCCATATTCTCCTCACTATTCTCCTTTTATTTCTTGTGTTACTTTAGAACTAAAAATTAAGACCTTTGATAGTTGGTGATCATTTCCTTTATTCTCTTGACCTGTATGTTTGATACAGTAGTAATACTGTAAGGAGAAATTACTAGATGCTTGTCACCACAGGGAATTAATGGGTTAAACAGTAACCTTGACTCTAGATATAAATACCCATACCAAATAAAAATGAGAGCTAACAAGAGTTGAAACTTTTTGAAAGTGGATGTGCGTCAGTAGAAGTTCTTCAGAGTAAAAGGGCCTAACGAGAGTGAGAATTGAACTTCTCTCAGTTCTACTAAAAATTAACTTTAAAATATTCAAGAGCACATGAGAGTCACCAGTAGAGCAAGAGAGTTTCAGGCCACACAAACCTCATTCTCTTTTTGCCTGGGCTTAACTTGAGCAAAAAATAATGTATTTATTCTGTATTGGAGAAAAAATCGCTTTTCAGCTAGTGCATAAAACACTGTCCAGTGAACAATTTTTTTTTTTAACTTTTTCTACAGCGCTGCACTACGTGGTCATTTTGAAGTGATCCGGGTTCTGGCAGCTTATGGTGCTGATCTTGGTAAAGTTGCATCAGATGGTAACACTCCTCTTCATCACGCTGCACAGCAGGGATTTGGACCAATATGCAAATTCCTGGCACAGAGAGGTGAATCATTCTAAATGTTAACAATTATGTGGTTTAATACTACTAAACAATAATTTTATTCAGCAATTATCTACAAGGACTGTAAGTAAATTTTACATTTTCATTCCCATGATCATCTAGTAAGATTCTAACTTTTGAGTTCTGTTGATGGAGTTGTAAAATGTGAGCGTTTTAAGTGAAAGCTACTTAGCAGTATTTTCCCTCAATTATGCTATATGTGCAACGTGGTTGAATGTAAAAGAAGTCCTAAAGAGTAAATGCATTCAAATGAAAGCTACTGAGCAGTGATTTCCTGTGATGCTTCTTATTATGTTGTACAAGGTGGTTCTAACTGGTGAGTCTGTGGATGGATTCCTTAACCCTTTCACTCCCAGAGGCGAGACATTTGAGGTGGTTCTCACTTTAGTCTGTCGGTGGATGAAATCCTGTTGTGTGAGCATTTAAATGAAACCTCTTCAGTTACAAAATGAAATTTGGGATTTGTTTTGAATGTTGATTTTAGATACTCTTGGGAGTGAAAGGGTTAAGTTATGTTTACATGTAAAATAATGAAAGCTCATTGAAAGCTTATTGAGCATGTTCTTTCCCTCTGTTCATTGTGAATCTAGCTGTTAAGTCAGCAATTGAAATACTTACATCAGGGTCTGGAAGGGTATTCTCGGGATCCGGGATTTGACCAAAATACGGTGCGGGATTCGGGAAAACGAAAAATATCTTCACGGGATTCAGGATTTGACTGCTACCAAGGAAGCGGGATTCACCAAAATTTGGGTACGGGATGCGGGATTTTGTTGCCTGTCTGTCGGGAATTCAGGAAATCGTCACCACCCAAAAAAACCGTTATAGCGGCAAAAGCAAATCAACCAGGCGAGCGCAAAATATCAATCGAAAGGGCCAATCTACATCTTAAATTTATTAGCTTTTGCAGAAATGAGTCTTTTTAATGTATTTTTGGGAAAGAAGAAACGAAATTCGGGATAGCGATGAAAAAGTGCGGGATGCAGGATTCTCGTGAAAAAGGAGCGGGAATGCGGGATCAGGACCCCCCTTCCAGACCCTGTTACATGTGACCATGGATTCAGACAAATTAAAACTATCAAGCAGTACTTTCTTGAACATTTTTTTACCACCTTTTCACAATATATTCTGAAAGCCTCACTTTGTTGATGCACATTTACAGACATATAAAATTTGTTTTTATGGTACATTTTCTGTGTGCAACATTATAGTCAATCCTAGTGTTATTACACCTTGTTAATAGGTTGTCCATCAACATTAAAGAGCAAAGAAGGGAAAACACCCAGATTATTAGCAAAGGATAATGAACATAAGGATGCTCTTAAAGAATGTCGCAAGGCTGAAAAACAGTCAGCTAAGCTGGCTAAAGGAGGCAGCAGAACAGGAGAGCCATATGCCATTAGAGTAAGTCTAGAGCACAGGGCCAGTTTGTCTGCTGGGTTCTGCATATTTGCTTTGATGATTTATTGCAAAATTATTAAGGCTAGACTGTAGAATACCCTTTGAATAATGTTCAATGGTGCCTATTGTTCTTCACACCATTTTACAAACAGTTCTGGTAGGTCATAGGGGAGTTGCTAGGTATTCTGCAATCACTGATGCAAATTAAAATAATTTTGATATTTGTGCAAAAATATCACTAATTAAAGGTTACACAAAAGAAGGCCTCACACTGTGCAACTGACTTAGGGCTTAAAATTGCTTCAATTTATTGTGACTTGCAGTTTTTTTGCTTGTGTTGCACAGCTTTATGACTGGGTCCAGGAACATGAAGAGAAAGTGCTGAGCATTTTTCATCAGTTTGATCCAGAGGAAGAAGATGGGAGCAGAAAAGGAAAAATAACCAAGGACAATTTTGTCATGTGTTTACAGACAATAAGTAAGTCTCAGAAATTTGCACTGGTTTAAGAAATAATTTACAGTTATGTACTTCTTAACACAAATCTTGGTTGTTCACTAAAAGAAAAAACTGCATGGTTGTATGTTAGCATTTTTATTGCTTTTAAGCTGCAATAAATTACATGTAGAAAACCACTGAAGGCATGAGTTTATACAAATAAAATTGAAAAGTTATGATTACTTTTGGAACTGACATTATTGGAAATTTGTGCTCAGAATCAAGGAAATTCCGTTTCTGGGGACTTAAAATGTAAAAATTTCCTGGGGGGCATGCCCCCAGACCCCCCCTAGAAGGGATTGCCTTTGGCACTCGATGATCACTATCCGGCCTAATTAGAAATTTTGTGCCAGCTACTTGAAAACTTGTGGGCAATCCTGTCTTAGACCTTCATCCAAGAATGTTGAACAGTTTACAATGCTCACTTACTGCTGAGGAAAATTGATGCATGTACTTTTTCTTTTCTTTTTCTATCAGTGTTTATTTATTGATTTTTTTTCTTGTCTCTACAGATTGTCCTGTAGAAGTAGAAGATTTAAATAAACTGGCACAGATGCATGACCCTAGTAAAGAAGACACTGTAGATTATGCATTGTTTATTGCTTGTAAAAAGTTCATTAGTAAGGTATACACAAACTGCTGTTTTAGGATTATATATTAGTGTACACCAGAAGAGATTCATCTGTGGCTTGTGTACAGCTGTCTGTTGAAAAAAAATCTTTTAAGGGTCTATAGCTAATTTACCCAAATTGCCTGACACGCTTCAACACATTCCTGCATTCTTTACTTTATTCCTTACGTCCTCCATTCATTCATTTGTTCATTCATTTGTTCATTCATTTGTTCAGGTTCTATTAACTAGTTGGAAGTAATTTAACTGCTATATTGGTACATGTAAATTACGTTATAATGTTGATGAACCCCAAAAGTCATTTACGAGTTTGAGTACACAGGACTGCTCCAATGAAAAAATATAATATAAGGTAACTTACTTTGTTTCTCTTTCTTTTGCAGCAATTTATGGTTGTACTTGGGAAGGTAATAAATTGATATTAATACTGTCATTAGCCCATTAGCCTATATTTGTTACTCTATTTGTGGTGTACATAAGTAAGTCGTGTGTGGCAGTGTGACTTTTTGCTTCAGCGTTCTGAAAATGAGAGTTCTTTACATAATTTGCACTTTTAGGCCAGTCACAGTTAAAAATTAGTTTTTCCACTTTACAGAAAAAGAAGAAAAAAGGTGGTGGAAAGAAGGGAAAGAAAAAGAAGGTAAATAAATGTTACCGATATTTTGTATAAAATGTATTTAATGCTGCCTTCCCATTGAACAGTATACATCATGTTTGGTTGTTTGACGTGCGTTAGAATTAACACCATGTGATTGTCCTAACTGTAGCTTAGAATTAAAGGCAGCTTATTTTTTGCAGGGAAAGACAAAAATACCAATTCCTATTTGTACAGCCCCAGATGGCCCTCGCACAAGACATGGAGGCCCACCGGCAGATTTTGTGGAGAGATATGTGGTATGTAGGGTACTCTTATACCCAGTGATCGCGTTTACACACAAATCGTGCATATATACACATGAAAATTTGGTGATACATCGAAACATGGGCCTGTTGCATCCTTGTTATGTAAGGAATTAAGTTGATGCTCAGAAAGCTCGGTTTTTCAGCCATTGCAAACAGTTCATTTAGTTTCTTATTGACAACCAAAATGAAAGATTTCCTGAAGATGCTCTAAGTGTTATGACCTCTCCTTATGTCATATGAAATCCACAACTGCTGCCCAGACCTGTGGCTGATATTGTTTTTCATGGCCAGGACTCCCTTAACAATGTTATTAAGCATTACAGTACGCAAAACAAGTAGCAGACAGGGAAGTGGCACCTCGCATTGATGCAATGGATACAAGGCGAGATTTCATGCAACTCAAGTTCTTACACTTCAAATTTTGTTTTACAAGCAACTTAATACTAAGAACTATTTAAGTAGGAGTTAAGTAAAAGCCTCGGTAGCTTCCCCTTCCACCTTCACTGTGTTAGTGGTCTCTGAAACTACCAAGATTTGAATGAAATATTAAGCAACCAGGCATATTGCCGAGAACTACATGTATGCAGAAGCCCTATGGTGTAGAAGTGCATCATTGAATTACATGTAATACATTTGGAGCACACGAAGAAAGACAACATGCCACTGTTTGAAAGCTGTGTGACCAAACGCATACGTTTCACTGTTTTTAAATCAATTGGCCGTCTATTCCCAGGTAATTAGTTTATTTTGTCATTGGTTGTTTCTTTCTCAGCACTTTACAGACAACACAAGATTTGATCGTGATCATCCTCCATCACATCCAATACAAGATGATTCCTCATGGTATCTTAATTTTCCAGGTTAGTTTTCACTTAACATACATGATGTTTAATTCACATTGCTGTTGGGAAGAATATACACTGTGAGCACTGAAGCCCTGGCTTGGTAGGCTAAAAGCATTTGAATTCAACATAGTTAGATTGTGTTTCTGAGTTAGTTCGTGTCAAACTGACAAATTTCTGCTAAGTGAAAAGTCATTGGTTATTTTTCTTGCGGTTCATAAGTTCCTATTTGTTGGGCAAAATTTTTGACGTGAAGAAAGGGTTGTTCATGGGAATGTTATTGAAATACCTTCTGGGAAACTCCCCGCCTACCCCTCCCCTAACCCAACATTTTTTAACTTATTATAACTTAGAGCAAAATGTTGGGTTAGGGGAGGGTAGGTGGGGAAACGTGTAATGATCCATTCCGCATGTGGTAGAATGAATACGAATGAATAACATCTTTTATAGATATCACTTACATGAACATTAGTGATGCTGCTAAAGTAGGAGATGTAGAGACGTTAAAGTCGGCATTTGCCCGAGGCACGCCTGTAGATCAACGAGACAAATATTACAAGACACCACTCATGGCTGCTTGTGCACATGGCAACATCGATGTGGCTGCGTATCTATTACAGATTGGGTAAGTTAATTTGAAATGTTTCTTGGAGCTGGAAATATTTATCTTGTCATCGAGGACCGAGATCTTAATACTGATCAGAACATTCACAGTGGAAATGACGGTGGGATGTTGCTTATCTTGGGATTTTTACCCCAACCTCTTTCAGTCTTTCCCAGTTGAAGAGCGCAGACCCTGGGAACGAGGTTGTTACCTTAGGTACAACCCACTGACGTAAATGATGAGCTGCGTTATATAGTTTGCGTGTCGTTAGAGGTCAGGATGAGTTCAAATCACTCCTGTACCCAAGAAGCGGCCATTAAATTCGAAAGAGACTAGAGAGGACTTTTTTACTGTAAAACAAAAGATGGAGTAATTTGACTTGTTAATTTCAGTATTTTAACAGCAAAATGTAATGTAATTGGTTGGAAGTATACGTCATTTTAAACCCTTTTTTGCCATCACACTCGAAGCGTGGCTAAATATTCAAGTTATTTTTCTCTCTAATTCTGTTTTCAGCGCCGACATCAATGCTCGGGATAATTTCAAGTGGACTGCATTGCACCATGCTTGTCACTCAGGACAAGTTGATCTTGTCCAGTTACTGCTTGAAAACGGAGCAGAAATTGATGCGCAGACAATCAGTGGAGGCACTCCGCTGATGAGAGCAGTTGAGAGCTCAAGGGAGGCTGTGGTGGAATTGCTTATATCTAAAGGGTTCGTTTGATATTGAAACCTTGTAACTTGAGTCTATCTTTTCTGTTTGCTGTTTACATGTAAATCGTGTGTTGCCTAGGAGGCGTAAAAAGATGAATTCAGTTCATAAAATTCAAAACGGACAAAACAAAGCTAAAACTGAATCCAACCTCAGATTCAGCCTTCTTCTCGCCCTCTAGTGCGAGAAGAAGAGAGATCATGGGAGAAGGACTGCAGTACCATACTCTTTGCGCTGTAGGTAGCTTTTCGCGGCGGTGAAGATGAAAATGAACATTTTGCATGGTCTATGCATAAAAACAAAACGTTTTTTAACCTCACTCACTAGTTTTTCACTCCCATAGCGATGTGAACCTCGACTTGCGTGTTACGGGGTTTTCAAGATGTCGCACGTGGATAAAACTCGTAACGTGTGACAGTTCAAATGTAGAAAGTTCTCCAGCAGTATTGTCTGGTTGTGCTGGTTGGTTGGTTGGTTTTCAGCGCTACACAAATGAAATTTGAAATCTTATTTTATACTTGACTTCCGACACTCTTGGGCGCAATGATTAAGGTCACCGAGGACAGCAGCTGATTTGGAGAAAAAGGCCCTCTAATTCGAAGAAAATATTAATGCACGCTGACTGTCACCTGACCAAATTAAATTGTCATCCAACTCACTGTCCTCTATAATGAATCTCAACTAGTCTGGTATCATAGCAGAGTGAAGAAAGGTCTATAACGTTCTACATGTCCCAAAATTAGCAAAACTTTACCCTTCGCCAACATAAGAGGAATTAGGACTGCATTTGAATTTCGTTCAAATCCTACTTTTTTTCAGTGCGAAAGTTCAGCTGGAGAACAAGAAAGGGCATACTGCATTAGATGTGGCCAAAGCGTACGCTGATCCTCGAGTGGTAGCCATTGTACAAAAAAGATGGGACGAAATACCACCGCCAGTGGATAAAAAGAAACGTAAGTAGTTATGAGACTTCAACCCTACAAATTAACTATTTGTCGGTTGTTGTATCCGTCCTGTCATCTCTTCTTTTCGGAGACTTTTGAGTTTATCAGATGCATTCCTTGCTGCAGCTTACAACTTAAAGTCTTTGTCAAATCGCGCGGGAAAAACATATTGTAGCAAGAAGTAACGGTCTTTACAACAACACAACAACAATCCTTCATCAGCAAAATTGCAGTGAGAAGAATGCTTGCCCTTTGCTGGTAGCATATGTGCTATTCGAAGCGGGGACAAGACAACTAACTAAAGTAATGTTAAAGATACTGCATATAGCAAATAAATAAATTACCTACAATGCAAAAGATAATTGATTAATATTCTTCGAAGCGATCTTTAAAAGGGCAGAAAGAAAATACCAAATGTACCCCCTTTTCATGTCAAAAACGACGTTGTCTATGAAAATATTTACGTTTCTCCAAACTTTATTGAAATTACTGCACTAGTTTTAGTAGTTTTCAAGGATAATAAACTTGTGTAGAGTACTGAATCAAGCTCTGCTTTTATTACTTGGTAAACGAGGCCTGGATGATTTGGTCCGTTCTCAGGTTATCATGGAGTCCTGACGGGCATAGCCTGAGAAAACAGCCGACGTTTCGCGAGGTCGCCACTTGAGCCCTCGCAAAACGACGTCTGAGTAACGAGCGCAGAAATTCCATATTGATGACGTGCACTACCCAGATCTTGGTAGTGCTTCTGATTGGTTGTGCTGCGAGGGAATTTTCTTTCAACCAATCAGAAGCACTACCAAGATCTGTGTACTGCACGTCATCAGCATGGAATTTCTACGCTCGTTACTCAGACGTCGTTTTGCGAGGGCTCAAGTGGCGACCTCGCGAAACGTCGGCTGTTTTCTCAGGCTATGACGGACACTGCAAGTACTGGTTCTATTCTTTCAATAATATCTTTTTCTCTCCTAGTTTTCATATCTCACGCCTTCCACTATCCTGTCCCTCTAACATAACTGCATGTCGTTCCAGCGGAAAATATTCGTAATCATTCTTTGATGTCCTGACAGTATGCCTATATTCAGTTTGGACCCGAACTTCTCATTTCTATTAGAACTAAGTTTCTATGTATTTTGTTTCTGTTCACATCTATTCATTTCATCTAACGTATCTCTGTCTTGTTCTTTCTGTCTTTCAAGGCTCTTCCTTCTCGTTTCTGCCTTCCTCAAACCTCACTAAGCACATGCGAGGGACTATATCGAGGAGTAGCTCGGATGAGGAATTCTGCCGTGCACCGAGTCCTGCCTCCTCTGACTCTAGGTACCTTTTCTATCGGGGTCTTTCTTCAACTCCTAAGAAAATGTCCTGGTTTGACTATCTTTACGGCAGAGAAAGTGCCGAAAGTGGCAAAAATAAGGCGGTAATGCTTAAGGGGAAGGATCCTGCTTTTGATAATAGAAGCGATTCTGCGTATCATAGAACAAACACCCTGGGTTTTAGCGACAGCGAATCTGATTGTGTTGGTTAAAGGAGCGTCACGAAATTTAGCTAAATTCAGCCTCTAGGATCTGGCCTCCAGATTAAACGAAACATAAAAATAACCGCTTAAAACATTGACGAAAGGTTTAAATAACATAGCAAATACAAAAGAAGGCACGGATGGGCCAAATTGAAGAAGATTACCACGGATTGCCATTGCGGTTTTTGATAAACATTTTTAAAAGTTCATCTTAAACATAACTCTCGGGATAGAAGCTGTGATTTTGTCATTTACAAGTAATTTCTTCGCTAACGCTAAGTTCCATAACAAGTAAAGGCGAGTAATTGGAAAAACTAAACAAATCGGACTGGACTGCAGTGACATAACCTCTTTAAGTTCATACTCTGTGGTGCAATCTTATATAAAGTTCATAACTGAATACACTGAGGACAATCTTATGTGAACTTATTACTGAAGTAATAGAGTCAAATATGAAGCGACATCAAATATGTATCCAGTGTGGCCAGAGGACGATGGGATCGTCAACATTCACGTTCCATCATCTTGCATTCTTCCAGGAAAAAACTCTGATAATATGAATTCGTTATCTTCTATTAGGGTGCAAAGTTCATGGGACAGAGCTGAACTTAACTCGCCAAACTGAGTTTCGTAACTCTTAAGTCTTGGGCTCAAACTATTAATTACTCTTACTGATTGCTGTATTTTTCTCCTGTTTTCGTGTTGACAATTTTCCAATGCATCAGGACATCCTCCAGCTGATTATTTTCCTCAGGTTTTTACAATCTGTCGTCTTGACAAGGTACTAAGGTTCAGAGGTGAACTTAATACATATTCATCACTTATACGTCAGTCGCTTATGTACTTCCATTCTTTTCATTTGCATCGTTCAATACGATAAATATGAAATCAAGGACGAGCTGTGATTAAAGGATTACTTGTGATCTCGTTTTCTTTTTCAGTGTCGTGTATCTGTGCCGTTTTGTCTCATTTGCTTTTGTGTGAAATCTAGAGCCCTCATAGTCTGAACACCAGACTTGTTTGTAGCTCTTCAACTCACTCCATGACATTGATTTCCCTTGCATCTCAGTGATCTCCCAATCTAGATGAACAAGTATAACGTCTGCTGAATTTTACACCCGAATATCTCATCAAAAGCGCGGCTATTATGTAATTAATGTGACTCGCTCCGACATAAGACGAACGCTTAAAACCTCACCTTTAGAAATCCTAATTCAAGTAATTTACCTTGTTAATTCCAAGACGATAAAAAAGAAATGTTCCTTCACAAGGAATGCCGAATGCGCTTTGTATGAGACGTCAACTAAATTAGGGCGAGTCTCCTTGACGATGAATTGCAAGAGCCGTTGAAGTTCAGTTCTTGCTCTACCCCCTCCAGGCAATGTAACAGGTTCTTTTGATTATTTTGATTTGCTCTGACGAAGGGTAACTGTGTAAACGTCAGCTGTACAAGGTCACTTAGTTAATCAAACCTAACTTTACTCAAACAACAACAAAAGCAAGACCGACCAAGGCAACAACTGTGCGAAGTAGTTTCCTTACAAACTGACCGCTTGCCTTTCCATTTTATTGGGTTTGGTGCGGAATACTCGACTAACGTGAATTGTTTAATTATAGCTAGTCGGTATAAAAGGTTAATGCTTCATAGGTGGTAATGAAATCGTATCAATTAGATGGTAAATAAGTAGAGGCAGTGTATGAGAATAATGTTAGTAGTCTGCGTGCTTTAGGCGTAGTCAGTTGACTCTGTGGCGTACATTTTTGTAGTCTGTTGCATTAACTCTACACGTCCGAGTCTAAGTACCAATGTCGAGCGTCAACTCAGCCTTGAATTTTACGTCAGTTGCACCAATTTGGACGTAAGTGGATATTATGCCAGACGTAAAATCTTCGTGTAATAAGGAGTAGGCTTAAAATTGTCGTAGCCGTCCAACTGCCTGGCTGGTTTTGTTGCTCCAAGTATTGTATTCCCGTTCAGTCGTGGTCGAAACTGTTTCATCGGAGCAGTTTCGATTTTCTTATGAAAGTCAGCAATGTATTAAAATTTTAGCTCCACTTTGCCTTTGTAGCCACCATATATTCAAAATCAGCTTGCAAAAAGTCCAAAGCAGGCAAAATTGGTGTTCGTGCGTTTGTTTGTCTAAATTTGTGGGGGAAAGTCGGACTTAATTAAGACTCAACTAATGTCCAGTTGGTGCAACAGATTCTAAAGTCAGGCGTACGTCCAACATAAGTCGGTGCTCGTTACGTCTTACGTACGATGAACGTTAGATGTAACGGTTTGTTGTAAACCTCTTCAGGCTCTCAGGTGGGGGTGGGGGGGGGGGGGGGGGGGCGAAAACAGAAAAAAGGCGAAAATAAAAAACACTTGGGAAAGAGAGTCGACCATTTCTGGCCCTTCTCCGGGGAAGGGCCAAGTCTCCGTTAGTGTTTTATTTTGCACTCGGTTACTTCTTTTTGTTTCTTCCCATTATCTAAGAGCCTGAACCGAGGTACCTAAGAAGCCTTGGAACTAACCTTTTACAGATACTAACAGCCCTAACAGAGGGCTGAGATACTGCAGGGTCGTACTACCTTTGTCCTGTTTGGAAAGGTGTTTGTCAGTGAGGGGTGAATGTTTGTAGTTGTTTTGTCTTTTGTACTGCTGTCATCCGCTTTGCTTTGTCGTCAAGTACTTTGTTTTGTTTTTCGCTCGTAATATGCTCAGCCCTTACCTTGGCCATCCAGGTCTCGCTTTATACGTGAGACACAAAACAAACCAACGTGGTGGCTTAGCACACGTCACAATCAATTTACCGAGGTAAACCTATCCGCGACAGCCAAGTTAATTCGGAAGACGACAAGACAATGTGGATGAAGCGCGCAAGTGAGACCTCCCCAGACCCCAGACGTGCCAGTGACGCTTATGCCTCTTGCTTCATTAGGAAAGTTTGCACCCCGACCCAAGTCTAAAGCACAGTCCAGTGACGCAGAAGGGCTTGGGAACGACGGAGAGGTTGAGAACGAAGGTCCTGGGGACGATGATGACGATGGTGGTGATGACGAGTAGGACTGGGGACGAGAGAAGATTTCAAGGGAATGAAGTGACGAATGTAGATAGATGTTGACAACTAATCGGCAGTTTTGTAATAAACCCAAGCAGCCCGTGCCAAGAGCGGAAACACGCTCGTATAGCGATTGGTTTTGTTTTGCTCCTGATTGTTTGAGTGTTAGCGCACGTTATGAATCTAATTACCTTCGAGATATCAATCCATCGAAAAATGCCTTTCAAGTCCCTTTTCTCAAGTTCTAGTGAGAAATAATATGGAAAGCAGGATGCCTTCCAAGAATGCTACAAACATTGCTTCCGAGGGAGCCATGTGGCTAAGTAATTTTGACCACATAAAAATTTTAAACAAGTTGTGTCTTGTGACAATGAACTTTGTTGAAATTTAATTCCACTATTGAAATAAAGTTGCACTGAGTTAAAAGATTTCTATATTTTTGTAACCATTTGATGTTGTATCTAAAAGCCATACATACTGCAGTTGTTGTTTGACTAAATGTCGTAAATGATTTACTGGATTCCAATAGTCCAGTTTGGAGTTCACCTTGGCCGCTGGACAAAAAGACAAAAGACGCATTTTTACAGGGCAAGCCTCAATCTGAAGTAAAATATTCACAAATACCTGCGAGAAGATGAACTATTCACAACTCTGTCTATTTCATTTTATGATTCAGCACCTTCCTACTGGTATTTGTGCACATTTTACTTCAGGTTGAGACTAACCCTGTAAAAATGTGTCCTCAGTGTTTTCATTCAGCGGAAAAAAAGGACTATCGTGATAGAGTAACGAAGGAGCAGCATTCCACCCGGGGAGGGGGGGGGGGGGGGGAGAGAAGTGATGCCTCTAGTCGCTTCATACTATAGAAACCGGAAGTAAGTCCTTTGGATCGGACACGAGTGTCACGTTTTTACCTAAATGACGTTTTTAGCAGTTGCCCTTCGTCGGAGCTTTATATGAACACTTAGTTCCGTCAGCATCTGTCTACAAACAATCCTTCCGTTGGCACCACCTCTCAGTGTTCAGTGATCACCCAAACATCAGAGGTGTAACCTCCTTTGAGCGATCACCTTGCATTGTCTCCTCTTGTAAAGCTTGTTGTTCTCTTAAAATATTATAGCTTATTTAAAAAACAATCGTTGTGGTTAAGACTAAATTATGAAAGATTTACAATAATAAGGAATAGCGAGAAAATGCAATAGTGCCATAATAGTGTGCCTAGCGAATATCATGATGACTTCACCCCGCACAAGTTATCTAACTGGATGCCATGTCTTCTGTTGACGCGTTTAAAAGCTTTCGCCGCGAAGGAAACGTTTTGTGCCTTATGAAGTTTGTTAAATTTAGAGTTCGAAGGACGACGATTAGTTAGCCTGCATAGCAAGCGTTTCCGTGAGCTTCTCCGCCTGTTCGAGGCATTTTTCGCTTTTTGGCCGCGCGAATATTGGAGCGAGCGCAAAAAATGGAAGGAGCGGGGAGGCGCTCCCCACCCCCTCCCCGGGCGAAATTTCTTTTTATGCTCACTTTAAGATGGCGGACATTTGCTTTTTTCCTTCTCTTGAACAACCCATTACGTTTTCAAGTTGACAAAGCGTCAAAGTTCTCTTTGGCTTCAGCAATTAAAGTTCGCCATTTATGTCTTAACGAATATTTGGTTGATTCTGATTTGAAAACGACCAGCTGGTTCGCATAATGCAAAGTGACAGGACATGCACGTTACAAAAAGGCCAGTTCGGAAATCGGAAAAACTAACATTTCGGTAGTGGAAGATTAGAGAAGCAGCAGACAATTGGTTTGAATCTAACCAATTTTCGAATTGTTTAAACAGTTGTTTTCTTCTAAGAACGTTTATCGGCTGCTTAAAAAAATCACTTTCTTGGCTCTATCCTCTTTCAACCTATCTCCCTCTCCTTGGACTCCTTTTTGACCCCCCCCCCCCCCCCACCCAACCCTCTGCCCCGTTTCCTAGTCCCAGATTGCGCTTTATAACATACGAAGGATTATTCAGCGCTCTCTCGT
This sequence comes from Siderastrea siderea, assembly GCA_964030785.1. NCBI lineage: Eukaryota > Metazoa > Cnidaria > Anthozoa > Scleractinia > Rhizangiidae > Siderastrea > Siderastrea siderea. The sequence goes on from OZ034966.1 coordinate 24,527,036, forward strand.
CTAAAATACGCCTCCACTACAGGCTACGAAACCGTCAGCTAATCCCCGGACCGGGATTGTAACCATGTATGATATTAGCATGAGAGAAGGCTCGAAGGCCCTTGTAGCCAGGATTCAGGAATGGCCTTAACGCCATGATCTGGTACAAGTGTACCAGCAAAAAGCAGGCTGTTCCTGAAGGGTTCTTGCAATGTAAACACCTTGCTGGCACAACCATGCAAATTGTTTCATGATTCCATATTTGTTCTATGGAGACGGTACACGGCTTGTGCGGGTGTCGTGTAACCAGTCTTTTACCCTCTAAGACCCAGCATGATCATACAAAGTCTCCTTACATGTCTCCATACATGTTGATGAGTAACAGTTGGGGGAGCTTGTATAAACATCATGACAATTCGTCTTTGATCATCATTTCCTTAATTCTCGTTACCTGTATGTTCTATAATGCACTGATATGATTTGTAGAAATTTGGTGCTGGTCACTATTGGGGTTAAGTCCATCTCAAGCCGCTTTATTGCAGGACAAAATCCTCTCAAACGGACAAGTCGACTTAGTGCAAAGACAGAACGCACATGAATTTAAGACGGGCAAAACAATTAGACGATTTTTACGTTCAAAATTGTGTCCGTCCCTTGTTTTCACTCCAAGATGACTTTGTTCGCCCAAAAATCGTCACCACTTTGTTGTCTCGTGACGTGAGAACGATCTTTGTCAAGAGAGATTATGCCCCAAGGTAGAGCGGGCTTCTTGCAAAACGGAAACGTAAATGTTTGTAAATCTTCACACGGTACACTACTTTCATTTATGAACTAGGTGGCGGAAGCCCGCGAAAGAAAACCCCGAAGTCAGCGAGTCCATCTAAGACGCACATGCCCAGTGTTAAGACAGCTTCTGATAAAAAGCAGGAAGAGGTGAGGTTATTAGAGTCCAATTGGGTTTTTAACCGGCCGTCGCCATATGGCGATCGCCGGTTTATAAAATGGACAGGTTTTGTGTGTTTTTTTTGTTTTGTTTTTTCTTCTTTTTGCATCAGTTGGTTTAACATACGAACAAAGATCTGTAAAGCTTGTGGTATGGGTACTCAAGAGCGGTACTTTCTTATATAAGACGCATGCGCATATTAGTCTGCTGAATGTTACCTTCGTGCGTTCTTGTCTTTTAATTTATAGTATTTAAGATATATTACGGCGAAGGGTTGTTAAGGTTGGGGTTTCTGTATTTGTCTTGTGTAACGCATGCGCAACTGAGTAAAGCAGCTAATAGGATTGAATGCGAAATTGGCTGTTGTCTGATCTAGTTAGTGGCTATGATGAAAATTTTTTAGTGCAGGAGTTTTGTTATGGGGATTGACATTTTGAGGTATGTAAAAATGTGGGAGTGGAAGGATTTGTGAATGTGAGGAACATGTCACGCTTCTGTGAATGTGATTTGCTTTGAAAGTTGCGTTTTGTGTAGCAGCGGTGTAATATTGTGCTGCGTGAGAGGCAGTTTCCCTTGGTGTTTTATGGAGGGACGGTTTCCGAAGTGGATTGTAAGTTTTCTCATTGGGCAACCCGTATTTCGCAGAGGAGAGAAAAGACAGCTGTGTTTACAGCTTATTAGCGCGGTAAGGAACGGTGGCTTAGGAAGAGAAGGGATTGGCACTAGTATGATGATGCAATTAGTGGATTGCACCATCGATACATCATAGTTCTTGAGAAGGGAGAGAGATGCATGTTTATTTGACGGGAGAAGTTGATTTTATTTGCATTAAGACGAAGGAATCAGTCATTAATAAGGTAGCTGTTACGAGTCTTTGAGTTAGTTCGTGTGGTTTGCGTGTGGTGTTGGTTGGATTTGAGGTAATTTTGTAAGTGCATTATATGGTTCGTAGCCGTTCCGAGTCAACGTGTTTACTTTTTATGGGGATTCCCGGGTTAGAAAACCAGATTTAAATATCACGTCATGAGATATGCCTTAACGTGCCTCAGACTCTGACGATCTGCTCGAGCTCGTGTTTACCAAGCGTTATATTTTTATTCTACTGCTATGTTCACTGTTTGTATTCACGGTCTAGGCACAACAGTAAATATTTCGTCATCCCTTTGTAAGCATCCTCAGTTGTGGGCAAATTTATACCGACATTCAACGTTTGAGCGAATTTGCGTTTTTCAGCAGAAATAAAAGCGATAAGAAAGATAAGCTGAGTCATCAGAGTTTAAACATTACGTCATCCAGTAACGCTATAGTCAAAATATTGTGTCACAAAATCACACTTTTCATCACGCCGGTTCGTATAAATACAGGATCGCGCTAACATTTGTGAAACCTAGGAGTGGGGAGGGTCAGAACAGCCGGTTAAAATGCCCATTGAGCTTTCTTGTTGTCTATTAGCTGGAAAACAGCAACATTTTCCAGCAATTTCTTGTTTTTGATGCTGTGGTTGTCAGTTATGTTGTTGTTTACATGTAAAAAAAAGCCATTGGAAGGACATATCGTCCTTAATAATGGCCTCTGATTACGCACAACAAATTGCTTGAGATTGCGTGACATAGACCATAGACTCTTCATTTGTGTTCGTCCTTTTTTGCCCACAGCCTCCATCGTCAGCTCCATTACCCGGCGTGACAACTGTGCGGAAGTCGTCTGTGTTGCGTGCAGCCTCGGCACTGGGAATCATCAATGAGAAACCTCAGCCGATCATTTACACTCCAAGGAGAGCCTGGATATCACAGTCGACCACTGTAAGTTGGAACATCTTAGTAAACCAAGAACTCGAGTGGGCTGTCCTTTTTTCACTTACAATAATAGTTTACAAAAATTGGTATTTCATTTACAACTGTTTGACTTTTAATCCGATCGCTTATTTTTGTACCCCTGTACTGCTCAATAGCTTTCATATGAATGGTCAAATGGCCTTTTTCTACATTGTCAACGGTAGATCTACTTTGTACAGCGTAATAAACAGCAGCACAGAAAAGTACTGCTCAATATATAGCTTTCACTCGAATGGACACACTTAAGGATTTCATCCATAGACTCAAAAGGTAGAACCGGCTTGTACTGCTCTTTTACCTTTTTTGAATGGTCGCTCTTCATTCACAGTCTCGAAAGTCTCTTAACTATTTTTTTCTCTGTTCTGGTTACAGGAAGACCTTTTACGGGGAAGAGAAATTCGTAGACTGCGGTTTGGAACTGACATCGACTTTGCAGATTACAAACCACCATTTCAAAAACACATCACGCTAAGAGCTGAGGCTTTGGAAGCGGAAGACAACTAGAGATTACCACGACACAAGTCACTGTCGCTCGATTGACAAAACAGTCGCCTGGCAGATGAGACTCTGCTGGGACGAGTTGCATTGATCTTTGACAGAGCCAGACGAGTACCAGAGTCTCCGAGAGTTCAACCTCTTGGACTCGTTTTGATCTGATACTCTCATACGCTTTCGGACTCTTTTGTACCTGGAAAACTTCAAATCTCCTCAAATTGTTATTACGAGCAATGGAAGTTCACAATCTCGCTCTGGTTTGACTCGTTTGGCCTGTAACTCCCCTGCACTCTCAGAGTTGACTCTTGCCGGCTCTCGTCAGTTCTCCTTCTCGTTTCATTTGCCCGGACTTAACGCCGAAGGCAACCGCTGACCTGAGTGATTTTGACAGGACTGGATGTGTGAGAGTGAGCAGTTAAGTTTTACGCAACTCGTCCCAGTGTTTTTGAGCTCATTCTTGTCTAGCCTGGATCAAATGTCCCCGGGCGTTAGAATTTTTCGTAAGATTTTTGTCAAATTCCCACTGTGTGGGAGAATTACTCGTCGCACCCTACCCCCACCCCAAATGCTCCACTGGATGGGGCCTTGCAGAGTGTCACATTCCCCATTTTGTAGACGAAATGGTAAGCAAGTTACAAGTTGTGAACTTTTTGGAATTCACTTATACGTAATACCTACTGGTTTAGTTCTTAGTGATTGTCGGAAACTAGTGTCAAGCGCCGGAAGACGCGTGCGAAGAAGTTACAATACAGTGGAATTCCGATTTTTCGAACCTCCAAGGGAGATGGAAATTGGTTCGAAAAATCGGGAGTTCGAAAAATCGAAGGGGACATCAAATCACACCTGTTTTACCGTGGTATTGTTTTATATGATCCAACAAGGCAGACAACAGCGGTATATCACTCTTGTTAATGTGTGAACCATCTTTATTTACCAACAAAATGTGCATTTAAAACAAACCGGAAATTTTAGGATTTAAGCCAATTTCGATTCAGATTGAATTTGGATAGACATTTAAGGATAAAAATTAGCGAGAAAAGTTTAACACAACATTTCGATGTCTCCACGACATCATTTTCAAGTGAGAAAATAAAATATAGATGAGTTAATATATATACAAGGTGAGGTGTTAAAAAAGTAAACAGTAAGTAACATATTTGGCGTGTAATATGGTAAGTATGTCTAAATAAAGAACGACCACGGCATTAAAACCATCGGCGACCTTAACAGCAACTTTTCCGTCCTCAAGAAATACGGTGGAAAACTGGACTGTTTAATTTACGAAATGTTGTTTATAAAGAAGAAGAAACCAAAACTGAACACGCAATCGGACTCTATCCGCGCAAAACTATTTATTTAGACGTACTTACCATATTACACGCCAAATAGGTTACTTATTGTTTATTTTTTTAACACCTCACCTTGTGTACATTAACTCATCTATACTTTATTTTCTCACTTGAAAATGATGTCATGGAGACATCGAAACGTTATGTTAAACTTTTCTCGCTAATTTTTATCCTTAAATGTTAAGCCAATTTCGGCAGAACAAAAACCAATACTGTAGTGTTTCATGTGTCTGTAATTTTGCGCGGTCTCTTGGCTACATTTACTTCCCCTTACTCTATCAAAAAAAGTACCCTGTTCTCCACGGTTTAAAGGAACAGCAAAATTTATTAATGTGCTACGGCAAGAGCTTTAAAAATGCAACTAAACGAAGGAACTTTGATTCTGTACAGTAATTCAAGACCCTCGATTGTGTAACAACGGCGTTGTAGTTTCTTATGACTTCAATGACTTCAATACGTGGCTAAAACCGGTTTTTGTTGGTTCCTGAGTTTTCAAAGTTCGAGAAATCGAATGTAAACTTTTGAAAGGAAGAAAGAATTAGTTCGAAATATCGGGAGTTTCGAAAAATCGAGCACTCGAAAAATCGGGGGTAAAATTACATTGTTTGACTGAAGCAAATCCAAGGGAAACGACTTTTGGTTCCAAGAATCGGGAGTTTCGAGTAATTTTATATTCAAAAAATCGGGATTCCACTGTATTGGTTTTGAGTTTTACTTCTGATTGGTTGATATGATAAAGTTACACATGCTTTTTTAGCCAATCAGAGAGCACCTTAAAACAAAACCAGAGTAAATACGAATTGCTTTCAGTTCGTACCCTGGTCCCAGAGGTTTCTCACGCCAAATTGAGCTGCAAAGCGACGACAACGAGCTTCAAACTTCGCAGCCCCTCGGCGCTTTGCGGCTTAATTTTTTTTGAGAAGAAAAAAGAAAAATCTGTTGGACCATGGTATTCAGCTCGACAATCAATTGAAAACCGCCATTTACAGGAGTTAACAGTTTCTGTCGTTGAAATGATTTTTGAAGGATTGTCTTCAACTTTCAACCAACCTTTAAACTTACAGCCTATAGGTTGGCTTTAGTATTAGTTTGGAACAGAATTAGAGTTCGATAACATTTTATTGTTGCTGGCCGACCTGAGTTATCGTTAAGATTTGAGTAGAAACTGTTTGATGTTTTAAGCGTTAGTTCGTTAGTTAAGTGATCGATATTCCGCCGAGCATATATGAAAAATGGTATTTTGTTAGCAAAAAGAATAATCGTTGGCATTTGAAGGCGGTCGCAGTTGACAGATAAACATATATTTTAAATGCAACTTCATGGTTTTCTTTGGAATGTACAGACGTAACTGTGGCTTGCATGCAAATTAAAGTGCTTGTAAATTTACAAATGATTATGTTAAATGTTTTATATCGTATATAAAAAATTATTGTTAAGCTTAGCGAAGTCAAAGACAACAAAATTTCGACCTTATTCTTCTTTTTAAATTTCAAATTTAATAATAGCGGCTTTGTTGCCAGACTTTACTAGAAGTCATCTCGGCAGACCGAGCCAGCCTGGCTCATGTTATCGGCCCCTTTAACATCATGCCTATATGTTCATTACTAAATAACATTTTTAAACGTTCGTTTTGTACCTTTTTAATTATTTTATTCTTCTATTCATTTAGCCAAATATGTTTAAAAATGTTCTAATAAAGTTTTCTTTATTTGTTGAACTATTTTGCATCGTCAATTGTTGCCCACGCCAGTAAGGTCATGAGAACATTCAATCTAGTTTCCACTGTTTTGAATGGACCAATAGGGGTGCTCTTTGAAGGGCCACTTAAAGGCCTGGATCGCACTTGCGGACAACTTTTGAATTGTCCGCAATTTGAACAGAAACTGACGTCCGAAGTTGTCCGAGACAACTTGTGAATTTCTGCGCTAATATTTGCAGGACAATGGTTAGAGTTGCATTGTTCAATTGTTAGAATTCACTGAACCGAAAAACTGCATAAGAAAGCGCAATAGTATAGTACCCCTGCCTTCAACGAAATCAGAAGGAAGTAAAACTTAAGGTTAGCATTTCCGCCACTGAGTTCATGGTCATTGGCTTGTAGAGTGCAGAAAACACTCATCTCATTACTCCAGATCACTCCAAAATCTGGTGAATTCCCTCCTCGATTGAAATGCCCACGTGGGAACTTTCCAGTCAAGATTCCGAACAATATTGAAATAGCGCCACCAGATTAGAGCTCGCGTTACTCTTATTAGTATTCATTTTTCAGAACAGTGCTTGCTTGATCAAATGTTTAAAATTTGTATATCGTAGTTTTGAAGGCGCACCATCGTCAGATGGTAAAGTTTGGAAATATGAATAAAATACTCCGTCACGCGAGTCACACCACGCGCTTGGGCTTGGGCTTTCATACAAAATTCCCGGAAAATGGGTTAAAATTCTTTCCGGAATTTCTCCAAAAAAAGCTCTAATCAAAAATTCTCGAAAATTATTCTTAAAACAGGTTATCTACATTTTCATAGTATAACAAAAATATAATGAAGATATAGCAAAAAAGAGTGACTAAAAAAACACGAAAAACAACTAAAAACACAGTTTATTGCCAAAGCTGCCGAGATACTCACAGTAATCCTTATTTGCATAATGGTTCCGTAGACACTACTGTGAGGGTGAGCCCTCTAGTTGGTCAGCGGTAAGACAAAATAAATGCTTACATAGCACTGGCCGAACAGGGAGGTTCACAGCAATAAAAGAACACTAAAAAATGGAAAACGTTTTTTTTAGAACTTTGTCGGGGTTGAATCAGGAAAATTAAAGAAATATGAATAGTCAACCTGTCAAAATATGGTGGGCTATGGCAGCATCAGCTTTGATGAATAACGACATGTCATACCAAATTGTTGCCAGATTAATTTTAAGGGAACGTCACAAAGTTTGGTGGCTTGCCATTGTGTATCAAAAAAGTCAAAAACCTTCAAAAGTCAGCACAAACACTGTGTGCCCCGCCGTCCACCCCTTCCCCCCCCCCCCCCCCAAGGCTAAGTAGCGTTAAGGGTCAGGTCTGATCAGCTACTGATAAGTAAATAGTGACCAACTTGCAAGTTCTTGTAAGCCCTTTTTCAAAGTGAACAGTAATGACCTCCCACTCTCGTGATGGCAAAGTATAGCCCCACTTGCTGAACCTCACTGTCTTGGCACCATGTTCGTTCCGCAGCCCAGTCAACATTGTACACCAAATTTCGATTCAGCATTTTTGGATCCATCTGTTCGGGGCCTTACCCCGGGGGGGGGGGGGGGGGCAATGAACCATGTTTGTGTGCAGGGTTGCCGCTGAGGATCTGAAACCCTGACCCTGTTTTGGACAAAAAATGCCCGAAAATACGAATCCTGTTTAGGACAACGTCTTCTTCAATTTTAGGTCCCTGAGGAGGACAAACGACAAAATACGCAACCATACCCTGTTTCAGGACAAGCTCAGTCCCTGTTGGGGACAGACTAGCGCAAAATTATAAACCCTGTTCAGGACAGAGGGGCTAAACAAACCCTATCCAGCGGGACGCTCGCATATAGGCCATGTAAGGGAGAACCCCATCCCCCGGGGGGGGGGGGAGCTTCCCATATATTTTTTATGCCTGATGGGAGCGGACGCTGTCACGAGGCAGCTTCAGGCGGCTAATGGACAGGAGACGCTTCGTTTTCCTTCGACTAAGCTCTAATCTGCACAATGCGCTTGGTGGTAAGAACTGAGGTTCAAGCTCGCCAGAAAAAAAGATCCCCGCAACTCGTTGTGATCGGCTAAAATTCCTCTTCTTTTCAAGTGCTGGTAAATTTAAAGAAGCTACGGTTTCCTTTCAAGGATACGATAAGGCCGTGTCTCTATTTCCACTTAGGGCAATCCCGTCAATTATAAACGTCAGGGTTGATCGAAAAGTAGTTAAAATAGACAAAACTGGAAATATTTCAGACACTCATCACGACGGTTACTGGACGCGCAGTCCTTTACAAATGTGACCCGTTTATTCTAACAAATTACAAAGAACACGAGACACTCAAAAGGTCCCGTCAAACAAGGTAATTAAACAAATTAATTAAAGTGTTCCAATGTCCATCAACAAAGTGACACCAAACGGTCTCACAGTTCTTACTGGCAAGTTGGCTACAATAATTAGGTTAATTAGGTTAACTTTACCTGGAATTCTTAACATACAAACTCTAGCGAACCAAAGCAGGCAACCGGATAGTTCGCAAAGCCCGCGGAACGTTCACACCAATACTACGCTAAATTAGTGAAATCCGACTCGTTAGAACAATAGCTGTTTACGACTTCAGAGGAAATGTAATTAAAGTTAACTGCGACTCACGACGTGCAGAAATGATGGAAAGGTCTTAGTAATCGAAAGTTTCTCTTGAGAACTTGTCCATCCAACGTATGCACATCTACTGAACAATAACAAAACGTACCATTGAGCGATTGTACTTTCGGCACGCGTGCATTGCCCGATGACTACGCGGTGAACTCTTTCGTGAATGTACACCAAAGTGTGGGTCACGCTGTTACTACCAAATATGTGTCACGACATTAAATAAACTCAAAACTAGTCATAATTTTCTGCAAAAAGAAAATAAGCTACGTCGCTTCCGGCCTCTTAGAGCCTTAAAGTTTGAATCACTTTAAACGTTTACGAGCGCGAAGTTCGTATTAAAAACGATGCATGCATTTATTTTATTCACACACAATTCACAAAAATACATAAATTATTAAATACAAAAATTATAAGGTACTAAGAATAACATGTCTCGGCAAACCGAATTTCACGCCGGTGAAATTTGTGCATGACACTTACTTTATTTTAACATATGCTTATCGTAAAAAACTTTAGTTTTCAAAAGTAGTGTTACGTGTTGCGGTTAAGGTGAAACTTCGACATTTGTCTGTATTCAGTCCTTTGTAAAGTTATGACGGGAACTGTGCATGCGTCGTGCGTTTGACCAATGTGAAGCATTTGCTTGGCCATTTCACCAGGTGCTCACGTTCCTTTTATATTGTTTTGGAAATTGCTAACTATGTAATTTTGGAATGTCTTTGCTGTAGTTGAATAACACACACATTCTTGATTACTGGAATTTCTTATGCGGGTAATCATCTGCAGTCAACTGTCCCCACGAAAGGAGTAGGAATTGATTTGAAATTGAATTAAAGTTCAACAGTAGCTACCGGCTCACACCCTATGTCACCCTTCCTCCCGTCAGCGAACACATTTCTTTAGCGGACACTTCGAGGTGGTCTGTGAGTGTCCGCGCTATGCATGCGTGTTAACGTTGCTGCTAACGGGGGAGGAGTCACATTACTTGTTTATGACTACATAACTAACATGCACCTGGTAAATATGTGTAAGTAACTGTAAATGCGCTATAAAGAAAATTGTTTATGGAAATACAAGTGCTCCGATGTTGAGTTACCAAGCCGTATGTCAAATGACTCGTTTTTATACTAATTACTTTCTGCTCATATTGACATCCAATGCCATCGCATTTTGTCAATAAAAAAATCCTATTCTTGAGGCACATAAGAGTTCATCGGTCGTTCATACGATGGAGATAACTAACTAGAGATGACATTTGATTTGATTCGATATTACGAGTCATCTTTTGAGAGAATAGATATCAAGATGTAATACTGTACATAGCTTCTTTGTAATAGCTTTTGATAGACAAAAGTTAATCTACGGCCTACCTCTCCACAAGACTTGCAGTTGTCTCCTATAGAGAGCCTACCTACGACTGTACCACCCTGCGACCTATTTTCTACAAGAATTGCTGCCTTTTACTGCAAGGAACCTACGCAACACTGTCACATATTACTAAATTACGACCTTAAGCTACAGTAGGTCTCCACAACACTCCTGCATTGTTTACAAAGAAAAGGAAAGTCCTAGTTTATAACATTCTCCTCACTGAGGAAAGTGAAGCTAGTGTGTCACTTTTACAGCATTCGCTACTTTATGTCATCTTTTTGGTCATCAATACTTTTGTTTTCTAAAAAAAATATTGCTTTTGATAGCGTCGACAGAAGTGAGTTAATAATCACATGGAACTTAATGTCCCTGCTATACTACGGGGTATAACAAAATTAAAATTCTTTGAAATACCGTTCACTTTTCTAACCAAGTATAAACGTTTGGGGATTTTGCACTAAAATTGCAACAAGAAAAAAAGTTACGTTAATCCCGGTCCTGGCTTGATGCCTAATCATCTGTAAATAAGAAATTAAAATGCAATAAGTAAACAAAGCACAGTTATAATGAGATCGGCATTCATAGTACTCTTTGGTTGATGTAAGGTTTCCATTCGAGACTGAGCTTATTTACCATTTGCTCAAAAATCTGGAAATTTCAGATGGCATTTAAATTGTAAGGCCATACGTTTTGGTGTGTGGTGGTGGTTGGTGGGTGGTGGTTTACTTTAGTTAACATTAAGGACGGTTTCATTAAATTGTTTATGCGTATCCTTACTGTGCGCACGCAATTCACGTCGCAGTGTCACGCCATGTCAAGCATCGAGGTACCTGCTGCGGACGAAACGTAGACGAATATAGCGCTGGTGGGCATTCTAAAATCTATGCGTGGATTTAATTTTCTCAAGTTCTCGGTGACCCCATTTGTTTTTCCACAAATCACTTTTTTCCATTTTCTGCCTACGAGCCATCACATTCCGCTATTGTTACACGGTGTGTGCAATTGTCCACTGTAAACCTGTAAAGGATGCGTTTTACTTAATAGGGCCCCACCTAAATAATATTTGCGTTAGAAAGAAAGTCTCCATAAAATAATTTAAGATATTTTCAACTAACAATCATGGCGGCCATCTAGTGCCGAGAGGGCCGACTGTCTGGGAGGATAAATGCGTACGTAGCAAATAAAGAAGCTTTCTTTCAACCAAGGACAAAATAAGAAATGGATAAACCTCACCCTCAACCAACATTGTTCTTTTCTGGCTGTAAGCTCTCCTTTTTCAAGTAAAATGTGATGCTATTTCATTGTTTGAATTCAAAAGAACATTTTACTTACCATAATCAGCAGCTTCATTTCCAAATTCAAGTCTGACGTCATCACCGATCAACACAAATGGAGCCCAGTACTTCGCGGCACAGAATTTCTTTGAATCTCTAAGGGTTTTCATAGCCTGTTGGAGAGCCACACTGGCGGTTTGTCCTTCTGTCAGATGTCGATAAAAACTCTTCATGAACTCCATGGTTGCCTCGTCAGAAATTGCCCAGAGTGACACCAGAACAGAACGAGTACCGGCAGCCAAAAAAGCCCGAGCTATACCGACAACACCCTCCGATTTCACCTCTCCGCGACCACTGTGACAACAACTGAGCACAACAAGCCTTGATCTGAGACAAACTGCTAGCACATCTGACATTTTCAGAAGGTAGTCTTCCTCTTTAGGGCTCTTGATCTTTGATCTTGATCCTTGATCTAGATTATGTTCCCACCCTGGATTTGGAGACAAAGCAATTTCTCCAGTTTCTTTTCGCCCATGTGTTGCAATGTGAACCAAGGCAACTGACGTGATTCGCTGCAATACCTTCGATTTGGTTGCTTCTGTTCCCGTAAGTGGTGGGATCTTTAGGATGTTTCCTATCATCTCTACTTCCTTTTTAGCACATTAAAATCCCGTAACGTTTCTAGAAAAAGTTATCACAAATTAAGGCCTATACTTTATTTTATGTAGGAAAAATGAAAATATCTTTAAAATTTTCCGGGCTGCTAAAGCCGGGTAACACTAGTAGTCAAATCCTAAATCATGTGATATTATGTGGCTACAATCCTGACAAATACCCTGAAGTGTAACCATTCAAATGAAAGCTGCTGAGCAGTACTTTTAGCCTGTGGTACTGTTTATTACACTTTAGTATAAATCTAGTAGCGTTCTATCATAAATGCTGCAATCTGATTGGCTATCCTACTCGCTATCTATTCCGTGATAGATAGTGAGTAGCGAAAAGGTGAGTGGCAGGCGCAGTCTTATACTTCAAAATAACAATGCAATTAAGCAAAACTTTTCACTTTCGTGGTATATTAATCGAGATTTATACTAAAACAATTAGATTATTCGCTCTCGATTTCTATGCGTGATAGTTGATGAGGCCGAAGGCCGAATCAACTATCACGCGATAGAAATCTCGAGCTCATAATCTAATTGTTAAGTAGAGAGTGGCTCTAATTTTGAAGTCTGTGGATAAAATTCCAAAGTGTGACCACTCATATAAAGGCTACTGAGCAGTACTTTGCTTAGGCTCAGTCTCCAGCCGTGAGTGTCTCGATGCGCCCGCGATTCTCTCCACTTTCACGGCTGGGCGCACGGGTTTGGTTGCATGTCCGTGACGTCATCACAATTTTAATAATTATGCAGACAATCCACGCGTCGATTGCATAAATTTTATCGGTTCTCTTTTTTGTCTTGTCTTGAGAAAAAGCGAAATGCGAAAAGTATTTCCTGAAACGCCTCCTAAAAGTGTGAAATTGCAAAAGAAAGACAAAATCCCGCTGTTATGCCGCGCATTCTGCCCCGCAAATTTTAGGGGGCTTGTCTCTGATTGGTCAGTCTAAACAATAACCAAACCCGTGCGCCCAGCCGTGAAGGTGGCAAGAATCGCGGGCGCATCGAGACACTCACGGCTGGAGACTGAGCCTATACTTTGCTGTGGTGCTGTTTATATTTGCTGTATAAGGTGATCCTAACGTTAAAGTTTGTGGATGAAACTTAAGCATGACCGAGCTCAAATTAAAGCTTCGGACTTCTCTCTGTTATAGGGGTTGAGCACAAACAATGCATGTGCAACACTCTGATGCGTGTCCTATGTAGACGTGACGTTAGAGCAAATCAGTGTGACATTGGAGTTAGGAGGGGGAGGGGTGGGGTTCACGGACACTCCTCCTGCCAGGTCAGCCCACTCAGGAAAGTTATTCAGGTCAAACATGAGCACACCATACGTGTTGATACAAATGACTAGCACTGTTACGGCTAAGATGTTCATCCCCAAGCCAGCTTTTGCCTGAAAATTTAGAAAAAGAAAAACGAAAGAAACACTGATGTGTTAAGTCTGCGGTTTATGTGTCAATTAAATTATGCCCATGCATTGTATTGGGGCAATTAAGAAGTCAACAAGGAGGAAATGCAAAAGCCCGAGCATGAGGCGAGTGTAGCTTTTACGTTTTTCAAGTGTTCTGAAACCAGGAGGAAATGTAATTAAAGTTAACTGCGACTCACGACGTGCAGAAATGATGGAAAGGTCTTAGTAATCGAAAGTTTCTCTTGAGAACTTGTCCATCCAACGTATGCACATCTACTGAACAATAACAAAACGTACCATTGAGCGATTGTACTTTCGGCACGCGTGCATTGCCCGATGACTACGCGGTGAACTCTTTCGTGAATGTACACCAAAGTGTGGGTCACGCTGTTACTACCAAATATGTGTCACGACATTAAATAAACTCAAAACTAGTCATAATTTTCTGCAAAAAGAAAATAAGCTACGTCGCTTCCGGCCTCTTAGAGCCTTAAAGTTTGAATCACTTTAAACGTTTACGAGCGCGAAGTTCGTATTAAAAACGATGCATGCATTTATTTTATTCACACACAATTCACAAAAATACATAAATTATTAAATACAAAAATTATAAGGTACTAAGAATAACATGTCTCGGCAAACCGAATTTCACGCCGGTGAAATTTGTGCATGACACTTACTTTATTTTAACATATGCTTATCGTAAAAAACTTTAGTTTTCAAAAGTAGTGTTACGTGTTGCGGTTAAGGTGAAACTTCGACATTTGTCTGTATTCAGTCCTTTGTAAAGTTATGACGGGAACTGTGCATGCGTCGTGCGTTTGACCAATGTGAAGCATTTGCTTGGCCATTTCACCAGGTGCTCACGTTCCTTTTATATTGTTTTGGAAATTGCTAACTATGTAATTTTGGAATGTCTTTGCTGTAGTTGAATAACACACACATTCTTGATTACTGGAATTTCTTATGCGGGTAATCATCTGCAGTCAACTGTCCCCACGAAAGGAGTAGGAATTGATTTGAAATTGAATTAAAGTTCAACAGTAGCTACCGGCTCACACCCTATGTCACCCTTCCTCCCGTCAGCGAACACATTTCTTTAGCGGACACTTCGAGGTGGTCTGTGAGTGTCCGCGCTATGCATGCGTGTTAACGTTGCTGCTAACGGGGGAGGAGTCACATTACTTGTTTATGACTACATAACTAACATGCACCTGGTAAATATGTGTAAGTAACTGTAAATGCGCTATAAAGAAAATTGTTTATGGAAATACAAGTGCTCCGATGTTGAGTTACCAAGCCGTATGTCAAATGACTCGTTTTTATACTAATTACTTTCTGCTCATATTGACATCCAATGCCATCGCATTTTGTCAATAAAAAAATCCTATTCTTGAGGCACATAAGAGTTCATCGGTCGTTCATACGATGGAGATAACTAACTAGAGATGACATTTGATTTGATTCGATATTACGAGTCATCTTTTGAGAGAATAGATATCAAGATGTAATACTGTACATAGCTTCTTTGTAATAGCTTTTGATAGACAAAAGTTAATCTACGGCCTACCTCTCCACAAGACTTGCAGTTGTCTCCTATAGAGAGCCTACCTACGACTGTACCACCCTGCGACCTATTTTCTACAAGAATTGCTGCCTTTTACTGCAAGGAACCTACGCAACACTGTCACATATTACTAAATTACGACCTTAAGCTACAGTAGGTCTCCACAACACTCCTGCATTGTTTACAAAGAAAAGGAAAGTCCTAGTTTATAACATTCTCCTCACTGAGGAAAGTGAAGCTAGTGTGTCACTTTTACAGCATTCGCTACTTTATGTCATCTTTTTGGTCATCAATACTTTTGTTTTCTAAAAAAAATATTGCTTTTGATAGCGTCGACAGAAGTGAGTTAATAATCACATGGAACTTAATGTCCCTGCTATACTACGGGGTATAACAAAATTAAAATTCTTTGAAATACCGTTCACTTTTCTAACCAAGTATAAACGTTTGGGGATTTTGCACTAAAATTGCAACAAGAAAAAAAGTTACGTTAATCCCGGTCCTGGCTTGATGCCTAATCATCTGTAAATAAGAAATTAAAATGCAATAAGTAAACAAAGCACAGTTATAATGAGATCGGCATTCATAGTACTCTTTGGTTGATGTAAGGTTTCCATTCGAGACTGAGCTTATTTACCATTTGCTCAAAAATCTGGAAATTTCAGATGGCATTTAAATTGTAAGGCCATACGTTTTGGTGTGTGGTGGTGGTTGGTGGGTGGTGGTTTACTTTAGTTAACATTAAGGACGGTTTCATTAAATTGTTTATGCGTATCCTTACTGTGCGCACGCAATTCACGTCGCAGTGTCACGCCATGTCAAGCATCGAGGTACCTGCTGCGGACGAAACGTAGACGAATATAGCGCTGGTGGGCATTCTAAAATCTATGCGTGGATTTAATTTTCTCAAGTTCTCGGTGACCCCATTTGTTTTTCCACAAATCACTTTTTTCCATTTTCTGCCTACGAGCCATCACATTCCGCTATTGTTACACGGTGTGTGCAATTGTCCACTGTAAACCTGTAAAGGATGCGTTTTACTTAATAGGGCCCCACCTAAATAATATTTGCGTTAGAAAGAAAGTCTCCATAAAATAATTTAAGATATTTTCAACTAACAATCATGGCGGCCATCTAGTGCCGAGAGGGCCGACTGTCTGGGAGGATAAATGCGTACGTAGCAAATAAAGAAGCTTTCTTTCAACCAAGGACAAAATAAGAAATGGATAAACCTCACCCTCAACCAACATTGTTCTTTTCTGGCTGTAAGCTCTCCTTTTTCAAGTAAAATGTGATGCTATTTCATTGTTTGAATTCAAAAGAACATTTTACTTACCATAATCAGCAGCTTCATTTCCAAATTCAAGTCTGACGTCATCACCGATCAACACAAATGGAGCCCAGTACTTCGCGGCACAGAATTTCTTTGAATCTCTAAGGGTTTTCATAGCCTGTTGGAGAGCCACACTGGCGGTTTGTCCTTCTGTCAGATGTCGATAAAAACTCTTCATGAACTCCATGGTTGCCTCGTCAGAAATTGCCCAGAGTGACACCAGAACAGAACGAGTACCGGCAGCCAAAAAAGCCCGAGCTATACCGACAACACCCTCCGATTTCACCTCTCCGCGACCACTGTGACAACAACTGAGCACAACAAGCCTTGATCTGAGACAAACTGCTAGCACATCTGACATTTTCAGAAGGTAGTCTTCCTCTTTAGGGCTCTTGATCTTTGATCTTGATCCTTGATCTAGATTATGTTCCCACCCTGGATTTGGAGACAAAGCAATTTCTCCAGTTTCTTTTCGCCCATGTGTTGCAATGTGAACCAAGGCAACTGACGTGATTCGCTGCAATACCTTCGATTTGGTTGCTTCTGTTCCCGTAAGTGGTGGGATCTTTAGGATGTTTCCTATCATCTCTACTTCCTTTTTAGCACATGGTAGCTGTGGCATGCGCCTGGGCTTTTTGACTTCCTTCAGACACGGATCTCCGACAAGCAGCGCCCCACTTTTTCTGTGGTAGTCTTCAGAGGAATCTGTGATCAGCTTTAAGCTGGTTAGCGATGGTACAGTGCGGATTCTTAAAAATTTGCTCAAAGCAGAAAATGGAGCTAAGCACAACGGACCTTCTGGAACAATGATCAAATCGTCACCTTGGCACAAGTCTGCAATGGGGCCAATAATTGCATCATGTAATGGCTGTAACGACCCGGTAGTGCACTCTGAAATCTGTGATGGTTCCTCATCAACTTCTTTATTGCATGGAGAATCATCAGTTGGATCATCGAGTGAACGATTCTCGCATTTAACACTCACACCAGCTCCGATTTTCTCCAAAGTAGTATTCAACAAAACAGTAATGGCATCTTCGTCTGCACGTCTCCCATCTATTTCCCTTTGTCGATGCTCAAACTTGTTTTCCTTGTTCATAACCCAGAAGTTGATTACGTTGTTTTCAAGCCCTAAAAATACTAATTGTGTGGAAACCTCGTTTAATATGTAAGAAATTGTTTCTTTGGGTTCAAGTGTCATTACTGGAAGTGCTGTTAAGCCATACTGTATTTTCAAGAAGTCGACCAAAGCCTGCGCTCTCCCTCGCTCAGCAGCATACAAGGCCTCATCGGTAAGGTTGAGTTTCAGCAGAATCCTCCACAAACAATTGTACGCACCACAATAAAGGTCCCGAAAACTTACTTTCCAGGCGTCTTCAGACTTCAGACTAACTCTAACAATATCGAAAGCCTCTACACTGGATTGGTAACATTCCTTGGCTTCTTGGAATTTTCGAAGGCTGCAATAAATGGTACCGAGATTGTTATAAGCTCTTCCTTGGCCAGCCCTATCGCCCACTTCTTCGGCTATCGCTAGGTGTTGATTTTGGTACTCTATGGCCTCTAGGAATTTTCCGAGGTTGTAATAAGCGTTGCTGAGATTGCCATAGGCCCTTCCTTCTCCAGCCCTATCGCCCACTTCTTTAGCAATTGATAGATGTTGATTTTGGTACTCTATGGCTTCTTGGAATTTTCCTAGACTTTCATAAGCGTTACCGAGATTCCCATAGCCTGTTCCTTCTCCTGCCCTATCGCCCACTTCTTTGGCTATTGATAGATGGTGATTGTGGTACTCTATGGCTTCTTCGAATTTTCCCAGGTTTCTAAAAGCGTTGCCGAGATTACAATAGGCCGTTCCTTCTCCAGCTCTATCGCGCAATTCTTTGGCTATTGATAGGTCTTGATTGTGGCACTTTATGGCTTCCTGGAATTTTCCTAGGCTGTGATAAGCGTTGCCGAGATTGCAGTAAGCCCTTCCTTCTCCAGCCCTATCGCCTACTTCTTTGGCTATTGATAGGTCTTGGTTGTGGTACTTTATGGCTTCTTGGAATTTTCCAAGGTTGTAACAAGCGATTCCGAGATTGCCACAGGTCCGTCCTTCTCCAGCCCTATCGCCCACTTCTATGGCTATTGATAGGTGTTGATTGTGGTACTCTATGGCTTTTTGGAATTTTCCTAGGCTGCAATAAGAGTTGCCGAGATTGCCATAGGCCATTCCTTCTCCAATCCTATCGCCAACTTCTTTGGCTATTGATAGGTGCTGACTGTGGTAATTTATGGCTTCTTGGAATTTTCCTAAGCTGTAATAAGCGTTACCGAGATTCCCATACCCCGTTCCTTCTCCAGCCCTATCGCCCACTTCTTTGGTTATTGATAGATGTTGATTGTGGTACTCTATGGCTTCTTCGAATTTTCCTAAGCTTCTAAAAGCGTTGCCGAGATTGTTATAGGCCCGTCCTTCTCCAGCCCTATCGCCCACTTCTTCGGCTATTGACAGGTCTTGACTGTGGTACTGTATGGCTTTTCGGAATTTTCCTAGGCTGTAATAAGCGTTGCCGAGATTGCAATAGGCCCCTCCTTCTCCGGCCCTATCACCAACTTCTTTGGCTATTGATAGGCGTTGATTGTAGTATTCTATGGCTTCTTGGAATTTTCCTAGGCTGTAGTAAGCATTGCCGAGATTGCGATATCCAGTTCCTTCTCCAACCCTATCGCCCACTTCTTTGGCTACTGATAGGTACTGACTGTGGTACTCTATGGATTCTTGGAATTTCCCTAGTCTGTAATAAGCGTTGCCGAGGTTGCCACAGGCATTTCCTTCTCCAGCTCTATCTCCCACTTGTTTGGCTATTGATAGGTGTTGATTTTGGCACTCTATGGCTTCTTGGAATCTTCCTAGGCTGTAATAAGTGTTGCCGAGATTGCCATAGGCCCTTCCTTCTCCAGCCCTATCGCCTACTTCTTTAGCCACTGATAGACGTTTCTTGAGGTCCTCCATTACTTGTAACTTGTTTTCTGCCATTTTATGTGGCCCTGTGAAAACACCAAAGAAGGAAATCGTTGGGCGCATTAGCCCAAAACGGGATATGCGTACAGCCATTCTAAAGGTCAGTTGCTGATGAAAAATTCTTGTTGGAAAAATTCAGGAAAAACCTTACGGAGGATGGGTACGACATGCATTACTGCATTTCCAGTGCAGTAAAAATAAAAAATCTTCATTTCGTTCTATAAACCTTCTTAGTATCTGAGCATTAACTATTAAAAAAGCGCCAATCTTTTATTTTACCAACTTTATGGGATTCATTTGTTCAATCCTTAACTTCTAGGTACACACAAGATGAGTAGTGACGAGGACGGATTTGTTTACAATAACACCCAGAGGTTCAGAAAAAATTGGAACCCCAAAGTCTCAGTCATAGTGTCAGTTGCGTTCGTATTACCCCTGAGATGGGCCTATACTTGTTGAGCGACATAAAAGCATTTTTAGGCTATTCGCGATCTTATTTAATGAGTAGTCTAGATATGGCATAAAACGTTTACATCCAATATCAGGGTGATGGGCTTCTGCCAACATTTGATGCTTTTACAAAAAAATGATAAAAAGAGGGATACTCAAAGTGTTTTGCAATTCAGTTATTGTTTAGGGACGTCAATTATTGCTAGGTGATAGCCTCACTGTCGTGGGATAATGTAAGACTGAAACTTTTTGTGGATGATGTCGTCTTCTTGCTGATGGCTGTCTCACGTCTGTGAAGCCCGGGGGTATTCTGTGAGTTTTTTAGTGGGATGTGCCGTGGAAACTCTGACACCTTACCTTGTGACACACGAAAGTGCGAGTACCTCCCCCGGGCCGTGAGAGTGTTTGCATTCAATCTCGAGCACCTATTACTATTATCAAATTATTACTATTTGATGAAACACTCCTCTCCTACTCTAACAAGAAAATAATAGTTCCAATATAAAGAAGGTCTATGTGTACATAGGAAAACGTAAATGGTGGCGTGCTCACGTATCACGCAAATCACAAAACCCTATCGAAAGTATACCATCTATGAACTCTGAAAAATTATTGGAGATTTACTGGTAGAAGTAAGAAAATAAAAGGGTCAACTGCAGCTTAAATTTTGTTTTCTGAAGTAACAGTGTCAACTTTGCACTGATCTCTAGCTTAATTATGTATGCAATATTTTTCGAAAGCAGTTTGTTTTGTTTAAAAGCTTCCCAAGTTTAAGTTCTTGGCTTCGGAATACTTGTTTCACTTTTGTTTTACTCCTTTGAAGAAAAGGTATATTCGGAAAAGAAGAACTTCATTTCCTTCGCTAGTAATTTCATATTTTTGGCGCAATTTTAATCTCGTGTTGTAAATTGTCATGTAGTCACGCTGCTCTGCTCGTTGCCCGGTTTCACGTTAGTTATGTTAGTGTACCTTACGTGGGGGCAAAGAGAAGGTTGGATTGGGACTAAACGGTAGTTGTAAAACCCGTGGGGTCTCATGTTAAATTCTTATTTTTTTGACAAGCAACACTGCACAGTGTATCACCAAGAGCATTATATTAAACAAGATTGTGCAACATAAACAAACGTCATCAGCTCTGCGTGTGCGCATTGCGTGCCTCTGTTTTGTCGATAAGTTTCTTTCAGTCAACGAAGTGGTAAGTTTTCTCACTTTTTTTAACGAACTAAACATGTCCAAGTCCTGCCGGATCTTGCAAACATATATGTATTTCTGGTATCTAAAAATTTTTTTACACGGGACTGGTGTGATGTCCAGAATAATCAAGCTCTTCTATGGCGATGACACTTACTGTCACGTCCCTTATGATTGTAATTGTTTCAAAACCCACACGACATATAGAATTAACATCTAAGCCGCCCTCTAGCCCCCGGCTACACTCTCTCTCCAGCCCCGGAAACAAAGAAGATAAGGTGGATTATGAAAAAAATGGAGGATCCACAGAATTGATTTTTTTTATCAACATATGTAGGCATCTGAAGGCATCTGAAGGTTTACCTCCCAAAACGTTACAGGCTGAAAAAGAAATACTGTTTTGTGAAAGTTGACATCTTAGAATTCATTTCCTATTCCACCTAGAAAATCAAACTTACCGGTAGTTTTAAAACAAGGCTTTGGTGATAAATTGAATAGAGTGACGGGAACAGAAAAGACTTGAAAATAATATCAAAATAGAAGACGTCGACAGTTTTTCCCTTTCGTAGTGCGGAATTCTTAGAGGGAAGCGCTAATGTAATCACTCGAATTAGGAGGTACTTCAAGTAGGACAATGGTTTGTGTCGCGAGCGAAGCAGTGCAGTTGTTAGGGGTGGCAGATGCCGGGCAGATAGAATCCGTGGGCGTTTATGAGGGGGCTAGAGTAAAATAATGTGTCTTGTTCTTTAACAATTCTCTGCGAGTGATGGAAATAGATTGTGTTCTACATGCACAGCGATACGTCAAGAAAGTTTAGACGATACTTCTACGGCAGTGCTTATTTTTAAACGACTTTGGTTATGGGAATATTGATATTTGACAGGGAAGGCGTCGCCTTGAACTAGAAAGAAGACACTTGACAAGAGGGGGTATGAGTTGACTCGTAAGCATCCGTCCTCTTGGATTTTGGAGAAGTGGAGTTAGTGTTTACGAAATCACACGGTCAATAAGCTTACAAATCAGGTTTTTTATCCTCCCTTAAATTTCTCTCATGCCCCTCACTCTAGCTGATTTCATCAACTTTTAGAGTCTTCAACAAATGTAAGTTGATATGCTTGTTTTTTTTCTTAATTTTGGGGAAGGTGAGGGGGAAGGATAGAAGGGACACTTGTGCCTGTACCAGGCATAACAGCTGAAAATCAAAGTTTCTTTGTAATGCACCATAAATATGGTAGTCTAATCAGTCTTTTTTGCTCTGAATTATATTGAAGACTGAAGCTTATGAATTAACTGTGACACATCGCCTTTAATCTGTAAAGTAACCTTATAATGTTTTATATTGTACCTGTCACCTAGAAGTACACCCGATGTTGCTCTTTATGGCATCACTAAACTCAAGAATGTTACAACCACGTCTCAAGAAATACAACCAGTGTTTCGAAAACTAAAACTGGATAGCAGTTTTCGGTTACAGAAATCACAGAAGGCACCGTGGAATGAAATGAAGTGACACTTTAATACGTCGATAACTTTTACGCTTTGTTATTGATGGCAGGCTTTGAGAAGCTCTCTGTAGAAACTATGGAGGACACATTTAAAGTTCCAATTACAGCCGATGGTTTTTATTAAGCTAAGGAAAAGGCTTCGGTAGGCTTAGATAGCTTAAACGTAACAGTGACACGATCAAAGAATTTGTTTTCTATCAAACATTGCGCTTAGGTTTTATTCGGAAAACCGCGAAGAAATGTTCGGTTGATAGAATTCAAAGCAAACTGATGAATCTGGAATAAGTTACAGAGGCTTCAGTTCTGGAACTAGCATTTACTCCAATAGAAAAATTACTGGAAATAATTATTGCTCCAAGTTATGAACGGGCTCTCCGTGTGCAAACACTTCCGTTATGACGCATTCCGCGACAACTCCCTGGATTTGACCGTCGAAGTACTTTTGAGTCACTATCTTTTCTGCTTTCAAATGATAACCTTTTTTCTTTCTTTTGGCTTTCTTCATGACTGCAAAAGCGTTTCAATATTTCCCAGCATCGTAACCAGTGTTTGTGCTTTTTGCGTTGGCTCTTTGGCAGCGAGTCGTGTGACCGTTAAAAATGTCATGTGTCAGTCGTGGCTCCTCCACGCTCTCAACTGTAGCAGAAACGGCGCCAAAATTAGAAAGAGGAAGCGAGAATAAGAGGAGAGGGATCTCGGGAAAACCGGGTGGTCTTTGCTCTCTCCAGCCTTCATGCATTTTGGGCGCTCGTTTACGCTTTTCCTTCTATCTCCACGATCTAGGAGCAAGGAAGAGGCTATTTCATCTGCTTTAATTGGTTTTGCAGCCTAATCTGATAGAAGTGATGAGAAAACAACACTCGATCACAGAATTAAAAAATAAATTCCTCTGTCTTTTACAAGTGGTTTCAAACTCATATTTCATAAAAGCAATAGATCGTATTTTCTATGGGTGGGTTTACTGGCGTAAAAGACCCACTTGTGGTGCTGGGGTAACAATAAAAATCCTTGTAAATAACGAGCTGTACCAAGCATTTCTCGTTGTTTTACTACGCCGACAGAAAATGCAGACATTAAACCCGGCCTTTTGTGCCACCTGGCATGAAGTGGATAGATGATGGTGAGACCGGCCGGCCGTCGTACTCCACCCTATCCCACAGAGCCGGCAACACGGTGCAATGCGGGATTTACGCACATTTCAGCTCACCAACTAAGCATAAAGATGAACTTTATATTTGCTTAGTGAGTTTTTGTGTACTGCTGGTGGCAAATTAATCACATTTCTGGGCAAACTTAAACTGTAACTGAGTAACGCGTCCTGGCGCTAATCATAGCATGTTTAGAATCTGCTCATCCATCTTCAACTAAATTTTGTGTTTCTTTAACTTCCTTTCTCAAAAAAGATTTAGGATTTAGTGGTATTATACTTACATTTAGAGGTTGCAAATTTCTATAAAGTTTTAATTTTAATTGACTAAAATTATACCCTCAAAATAAATTACTCACCGAGGGTAGCTGTCAAAAACTTCTTCTTCAGTGAAGCTAATGGCAAACAAACCTGCAAACCGAGAAACGTTTACAATGAGATTTACACTAGTATAAGGGGTTGTTTTGCGTGATCATGAGGTGATATTGAAGAAAGAGACTAGAGAAATTAAGAAGTTGAAGGCTTCCCCTCAATGCAATGCGGCATTGAGGGGAAGGGCGATGAAGGATTGATGACAGGATCTGTACCAAGACTGAGTTACAGTGCAAGTGTGCTGATTTCACGTCCAATTTATGATCAACAGGAATTACAAGACAGCAATGTTAATGACATCTATCACTGTCATGTCTCAAACTTTGAGTGTACGTTACCATACAAGAGTTTGCCATTTTATGGAACCAAAAAACGTGATTATAATTCCTGGAGTTTTCTCAAGTGTTTTCAAGTTGAACAAGGCGCTTCTATTAGTTTTAAGTTGGTAAATAAACTAAATGCTTAAATGTGACGATTCAAATAAAACCTCTTGAACAGTGATTGCAAGTAACTGTTTGTTGTGCAGACTACATATAGCCCAAAAGCGAATTTTAGGGAGGCGGCGTGGCCGAGTGGTTGAGGCACTGGACTAGTAGTCCGGAGGTCCCACATTCAAGTCCAGCTCTGATCACTTGGATTTGTTTCACGTTAGTCCCCGGTTCATATCCTCAGCCACGCTTGTAAATAGTCAACTGGTAAGCCTCCCACCAGCTGGGGTTTTTTAAATGTTTATGTTCCATTTACCATATCACTTTCTCTTATTTGCGTGCAGTGTCCCCAGTTAGCACTGTCTTGATAAATACCTCGACATTTAATTAAAGTTACTAGTTATTTATTTCAAGTTATTTGTTTATTTTTTCCCAGCTTTTAGCTTTCATAAAATGCTTTAAAAGCGCTGAACTGGACGTATAAGGCTTACTCAAAAGAAAAAAAAAAAGAACAAATAACAAGTAACCAGAAGTTATTCCGCAATCTCATGGAACTTCAAATTATCAACATTAATGGTATTCTCTCAAGCGCGGTTTCACTCTTTCAGACACAAAACGTGTGCCGTGTAAAGCAATTCTTATAAGTCTGTGATGAAATCCTAAAGTGTTACCACTCAAATAGTCTACTTTATTTATTTTCTTCAGGAGGTGAGAGGTAGAGTTCTCTCAAGCTAAAATGCCACCATTATTTTACTTCTTTACTGCATCATAGTCCTTCTAAGGTTTTTTTTACGCTTCTAGGTTTCTACATGAAATTCTCAAATGTGTCCATTCAAAGAATACCCTGGGTACCGAGGTTCTTTCCTCGCTAACGTCGGGAGAAATCGGCCGTAGGCCGAGCCGCGTCGGCCGAAGGCCGACGCAACGAGCGTCTTGCCGGTCACAATAGAGAACATAAGCTGCAACCCGGAAACCGCGCATGAAAAGCCTCTGGCACCCAGGGTATTCAAAGAAAAGTGAGGTGCATAAATTACACGAAGTAAGTATTAAGCATAATAGTCGTTTTTTTTTCTAATGCAAATTTTACAACAGGACGAGGCATCGAAAATACTAAGTCGATCGCAAACGTAAATGATAGACACAAATGCGCCTTTGTAGAATTCTAATGATTATGGGGCTTCAACTTTACATATCCGTTTACTTACCGCTCACTGAAATGCTCACTTCTAACAAAAGTGTTTGTAACAAGCCTAGAGAACAATCGATGTCAGGATCTGCACTGAAATGGGTGAAGCGTAATTTAATGTCGAATTGGCAATGAGACTACCGGAAGAGCACAATAGGAAGGAAGCATACGTCAATAATTGTCATTGTTTGAGTGTAAATCAATATACAGGATTTCGCAATCTCGCGGAAACGCAAATTATCGTAATTCCTAGGGTTCTGCTCTCGATCTCGAGTGCGTTTTAATTTTTTTCCTTTCACTCTCAGAGACAAAACGTGGTTCGTGTAAGGCCAAGGCCTTAGTATGTGGATGAAACCCAAAATTGCTACCATTTTTCTAGCAGTCCGCTCTTCTTATTCTTGAGGAAAGCGGGTGGCTGTACACGGGCCACCAATCAAGTGAAACCTTCACCATCCTGTAACACAGGTCTTCGACGTTTTCACTGTAGTACATGAAATTTTTAAATGTTTCCATTCAAATAAAAGCTCTTGAACAGTCATAATAAATGTTACCGTTTGCTGTGCAAAGAACGTGATAAAAAACAGCGAATTTTGAAACTTTTTCTGTTTTAGCTTATTGATGAACATTAGAACGACTCTATCAATTATTAGTTTAATTTTGTAGATTTATCATTTACGTTTGTGATCGACGTAATATTTTGGAAGGTATACACGTACCTCAGTGAGTTAGCAGAAAGGAAACCTGCAACCGAGAAAATTTCATGATGATGTTCATGCAATTTAACCTGTCATCTATTGTCCATATGAATGTGTTGTTCTTAAAGCAAGGAACGCGTGGTCATGGAGTACAGTTGAGGTGTTCTATCAGAACTGAGCATCAAAGAAACCAAATAATAACCAGAAAGAAAATCGAGAAAAATGAAGGCAAGCTTTGCGAGAAAGTCTTCAAAATCATAAACAGAAATGTGTACATTGCAGAATTCTGATCGATTATATGAATCCCAGCTTGTGCGGAAGTCTTCAACATCACAGACACAAAATGTGCCTCTGTAGAATTCTAATCGATTATGTCACTTCAACTTTACATATCCTTTCACTTACCACTCACTCAAATGCTCACTTGTGACCCAAATTATTTGTAAAAAGCCGAGAAAACAGTCGATGTGAGGATCTGCACTGAGATTGCGTGAAGCGTAATTTAATGCTGGATTGGAGATGAGACGACAGGAATTCAAAAACACTAAGAGTACAATTACAAGGAAACTTGTCATTTTTTAAGTGTAAATCGATATAGAGGATTTCGCAATCACACGGAAACCCAGATTATGGTAATTCACTCTCAGAGAAAAAACGTGGTCCGTGTAAGGCTTGAGTAGGCAAGAATCTTTACACCAGTGTCTCTCTCCAACGCTATCCTCACATGCTTTATAAAGACTGCACTGTTGTGCCCCACGGATGGCAGCATGCCCGGATGCTGCTTACAGAGAAACTGATGGTGTTACACTCACATAAAACAATTTATTCCTTCTTCGGAATAAATCTCCTAAATACTAGTAACTGACAACGCGTGTGCTGACAAAGGAATGACCACACTCATTCTAAAAAATGGTAACACGTTTGGGTTTCATCCACAGACTAAGACCTTGGCCTTACAATACCCTACACGAAACAAGTTTTGTCTCGGAAAAAATCGCACTTAAGAGAAGATCCCCAGGAATTACAGTGTGTTGCCCAGTTCTCGTACACTTTAGTTTGTAATCGCTATATCTTTTCGTCTGTGAGATGAAAATTTCTGAAATTTCTTTGAAAGGTAGCCCATTTACTTACCTTCAATATATAAAACGATTGGCCGCTTGATCGACGTATGTTCAAAATTATGCCATTTTTCCCAAAACTCCTAAGTTGCCCAGTCTTCGTACACCTGGCCCAGTTTTCGTACATCGACAAAACAACATTTCTCCACGAAAATGCTCGACGCAAACTGATGTGTCAGCCACCCTGCCGAGTGCTTATCGTGTTTTCTCTTCGATTTGTGAATAAATATCGGCTTAGCGACCAATGTTTGGTGTACAAAGCAAATGGTTATTCAGGAAGTGGATGTTTAATCGATCCTGCGGTGTTGATTTCTTGGTCCCTCACTTTTGGGCGGCTTTTCTTACGCTCAATCCACTGTCTCGTACGTCATTTACTGCCTTGGTAAACGTAAATGACAGGTTACTATTATGCGTATTACAACTGTTAAGAAAAGGCCTTTATAAGATTCGACGTTTTCCTTCCGTTTCCGCTTACGCCTATAGAATAGCAAACGCTTTACTTCCGTTTCCGCTTACGCTTGCTTCTCTTAGCTACTTTAGTAAATGTTTATTAGAATCGCAACGGAGTGGGAAAAAATCGGTAAAACCGGTAAACTAACGATGTCAACATTCTATGCATAGAAACCTACCTAAGTTAATTATTTGACGATTTAGATTGTTTGCGTGGGACTAAGTTTATTAAATATTCGTGACCTTTGCATGACCTGGATGTAAAGCGTCGCTGTTACACCACAACAAATACATGTAGTGTATCATACTTTGCAAGTATTGTTGTATAATCTTTACTGCACTTGCGACTTATTAGTTTTCGAACAGTAAAGTTTAAAATTCAGTTCTTTAACTTATTTAAAAATAGGTTTTGAGAAAGGCGCAGCTAAGTGTACGAAAACTGGCACAGTAGGTCGAAATGTATGCGAAGATTCGCACCGCTAAAATTCAGGAGCAGTTAAATCTAAGCTGGCGTTGAAAGTTCTTCCATTCACTTTCATCTTTTATCTATCATCTGTCCAAAAATCATGAGGTTCCTTGCAAAATTACCTACAAAACGGGCTATTTGTTCATCTACAATACCTTTACTGTGCAGTGAAAAGTGCAAATATTAGCCGCTAAACTTTTACTCACCTCAAAAGAAATTGTCCGCACTGACCTGCATCTTCGTCAAAAAGCCCGGCGAAACCGGCAATTTATAGCTGAAATGTTCCTTTTATTTTTGGACTTCTTCGGTTGACGAAGATTTAAATGATCGACGAAAATAATCAAATAAAGTTCTTTCTGTACGAAAACTGGGCCCGTACGAAAACTGGGCAACGTACTGTACCGTAATTTGCGCTTCCGTGAGATTGCAAAACATTTTAAACACAGATTTGTACTTTGCACAGAATTCTGATCGATTATATGACTTCAACGTTTCGTATCGTTTTACTTACCACTCACTTAAGAGCGACTTTCAGTAAACATCGAGCATTCGGCGGCAGAAGTTGAAAAATCGATTTCTTTCATATTTTGCACATAAATGGGTATTGGTAAAACTAGAAACCTGGTGTGGTTCGTTTTCCCCAGAAGCGCTTTATTTTCGAAAAAAACGAGGAAATCGATTCTTGGGTTCGGGAGGTCAAAAAAAAAAACCAGGAAATTAATCTTGAAAATCAGTACTATAAACTTGCATCGCGCTGGTAAACTAAAGCGCGGAAAAAAGATAAACATTTCTTATTAACAGAACAAGTCTTGAGTCTTGATGTCGATGAGGTAATTTCCCGCTTTCCAAGACACGTGATTGCGTGATTTGGTGGGCGTGCGTCCCCGTTTTAGGGCTTTTAACAGAGTGCACGGGTATTTTTACGGCATTTTCGCCATCTTGCTATGCCGTACTGATGAGCTCTAAGAAGAGCGAAACAGCTGTCTACGGCTGCAACCCTGCTCTGTTAAAGTTCTATTAGTGTCGTGTTGATGTCTTGCAGAGTCAAATCTTTCTACGTAGTCAGATCAGCCTTGCTGCTATGTTTGTCATTTGACTATTTTTCTAAGGCGACAAAAATCAGTTTCTGGTCACATTTCTCAAAAATACGTAATACAAATGTACGAACATGTCATAATAATTTAATAGTATTAATTTATAAATTTGTATAGCGCATTTTCCATGTCCCAATGATCAAATGCACTTTACAATCAAAAATTTAAAAAAATAGAATTTAAAAAAATGACAGAAATAAAATGAATAAAAACATCATGAATTAATTAGGAAAGGCTAACTTACACAAGTAAGCAGCGCGAACGCAAGAGTTATCGTTCATATCATTTCAGGACACACTTTGACACTGGTTTTGACACTTTGCTAGATCCTTTAATTAGTCACGCAACTTGACACAAGACGGCATTTAGACGTGAAGAAATTAACAAGTCACACAACACCAAGCACAACAACCACACAATCAGTTGCATCCATGATAATGTCACTAGGGGTAATCATAGATTAGGGAGTACGTTCGACATCATTAATAGGAGTTGTTAGTAAGAAATAAATGGGCGACGAAGGAAGTAAAGCAACTGTAAAACTGCGAGTGGGAGGGGACTGTGAATTGATAAAGGCTGCAAAAACCCAAAATTTGCACAGAGGTTAAGTCGCCGTCTGCAGTAAAATATTCATAAATACTAGACAAAGGACGAAGTAGTCATAACTTTGAGTGGTCTGCAATTAGTATTTAGCTATATTGTATTACTTCAGATTGAGACTGTGTGTAAAAGGATATCCCTAGTACGGTGTATTTAGTATTTAGTGTTGTCTTCGTGAAGTGGAAATTTGAGGTTGAGGAGTAGTGTTAGGAAGGAAAATTTATAGTGTTGAATTAAAAAAACTATGTCGGCAATAGTTACTTAACAATATCATTGTACATGTTAAGTTTACAATATAGTAAAAATAGCATAAAAAATAGTATAATATACAATATAGTAAAAAACTGAACCTTCAATAGGAAGTGATTACAAGACTGGTGTTTGATTTTACGAATAATTAATTATGTAACAGTCTGATGAAACTAATTGTTGATTCCCCAGTAGTGTTGACACCCATGTTACCCCTTTCATATACGGACTAAAATTCAATCTCAGAGTATCATTCATCAAAGCCTGAACAGGATTTTGTGTGTGATGTTTAATACTCGGTTGCCTTTCGTCTTGATGAAAACTAATGACAACATGGTACAATAACTGCCGAGCTAAACAACTCGGAAATTTTGCTTTTTGACCACAAATCCTGGTCATGTTAATAACATTTCCTCGCTGAGCGGCACAACTCGGTGGGGTATATAATTTTTGACCACATATCAGACTTGTAGCTCCAGAACTTGGAATCGCTTCGAGTTTGTTTTGAATCAGCCTAAAAATGTATGGCAAATCGTCGTTGAGACGCTGAACGTCGGGATAGATTTTACAGCAGGAGTCAAACACATTTCCTTCAAACTTCCATAAACACAACCTATAAGGCCTTTAAACAACATTACCTGTGATTTTAAAGGACTATTTATGTAAAATTGCTTCAAAAAAGCCCACAGCGCTACAAAAATCCTTTCAAAATCCTCGCGAAAAAATTCCACAGCTCGACACAGCGCCACAACCCACCACAACAAAGGAAAACGTCACAACGCAGAAAAGCACAAGGCGCATCCACGAAAACGAGGCATTCATACACGAAGCCGAGGCTGTAAAGGGCAAGACTGCGCAATTAACTCAAGCCCCTGCAAAAATATGCGGTAGCGCCATTTTGGTGTCCTTACAGGAATGTCTGAAGCGTCAAAACGTCCTGGCTCTTTAAGCCACGAGACACCCAAAAAGCAGCACAGGCCACCCAACACAAGAGTAGAGGTTGCGTTTGACGAAGGAGAACGCAATCATATCTTATTTAAAGCCACATAAGTTAACGCTCATTCAAAAGCAAATAGTCCGCTCTTCTTATTCTTAAGGAAAGCAGGCGGCTGTACACAGGCCACCAATTAAGTAAGACCTTTTGAGTAGGACTTTGCAGTGGTGCTAGTTGACCATGCTGCAACACATTTCTTCTGAGTTTTTAAGACTGTAAACTTTCAAATAAAGGAAATGACCATTTTCGTCAAGCCAGCTGAAAGTGTTTATCCAACAAAATGTATCACATAATAGGAAATTTACTCTACTATCAAAACAGTGTGACCATTCTGCTCCTCAGTACTACTCCCTGAGGGTCGTTAGACTGTTGAAGCCTTAGCTGCTGGGTCTGCCAGGGTGACAACACTACACCCTTTCCCTTCCCTTTCAGCGCCTTCCACGCAGGCTAACTTCCGGTTAGTTACAGTTTAAAATGAGTATGCCTCCCGAAAACGTTGGGACTAAAGAATCAAACCTAAACAATCCTCTTTAAACTAGCTGTTCAGGCGTCACCAGTTTTACAAGCCTGTGGGGGAATACTGGGGAACAGACTAAGCGTAACCATGTCACGCAGGTCATCTGCTAACCAGGCTAACACCGAGTTTCTCGTGTAAGCGCTTTTGGTCTTTTAATGTATGCATTGGTCGACCAAGGTAGCTCGGGTAGGTAGGAAATAATTAAAAGACTCCAAGAAGGTTGGAGAAGCACTACAATTCCCTCGAATGCCAGCGGCGCTTCGCGTACAATCCAAAATGGTGATGAGCACATGGACAGCGATCTCCACCAGCAATTCAGCCAGCTGAAACATCAGATCCAGTCACTGCTGGATCGGGAATCATCCGACGAAAGACTCTTGCCTACCTCTCAGGTTACCGAAAAAAACTTTAAATCCTTGCAGCCACCAAACGATGAGCCTCTTACCTTAACTTTAGATAATTCTGTTATAAGAGTAACTGAGGCAAAAGCCACATGTATCATCGATATAGGGGAATGGACCTCTGCCTTTACAGCCTACATGAGTGTCATTATAAACAATACCCATCTCGTGCGGTCGAGTTACTCGAATATCTGTCTTTAATCCGTTACGCAGCCAAGTATCATAGGGGGTTGGGGTTGTGTATGACATTAACACATTGACCCCGAAACCGCCCGTAACCGCGCTTGTTTAACCAAGTCCCTTGTACCACTTGTGACGTCATCATTTTGAACGATCCTAGACAACTTTGACAACTCTACTTGTCCAGGGAGATGAGATCTTTCTAGCCATACCCAAATTAGCGCGATTCAGTCAAACAGACCGGAGAAAGACGCCAAAAACCGTGTAACTTTGACCAGAGAATTCCAATGAAAATTTTGTCCCACTACCCACTCGTACTTCCTTCAAAAACATTCACGATCCTCTAACTTTTTGCAAAACCTTTTCCTACCGAAAGGAAGCCTAGTAAATGCCCAACAAAAGAAAAAACGGGGAAAGAAAAGCAAAAGCAGGGAGGAGAGAAAGCAAAAGGTAAAAGACGAGGGCGCAAGGAAACTTGCTCGAAAGAAATCTGCTTTCTGCGCATGCCCGAACTTCGAAAACTGTAATTTGACATAAAAAACGAAAGCTAGTCTAGTGCTCGACTTGTAAACAACGTTTTAGGCAGTTTCGATTCTTTTTGGCTAGACAGCGACCTAAACACGGCTTGACCCGCTTCAAAAGGCAATGGATTAAGTTCCACCAAAAGGTTGCTGCAAATAAGTCCCTTAAGTGATCAGTTATTGACAGCCAATTATGGCTCAAAACTTCCAGCGTTCCACCTTCTCTTGTGAAGGAAGAAATTACAATTTTTCAATCGGGACCCTCAACGTCAAGTACAATCAGAGTGAACGACAACGGTACTTGCTACAGCTACAACAAAAGTGTTCCCTGTGCCAGAACATGTGCTCCTATGCACATACGTGCAATAGGCCAGGATGTGGAAAAGATCACACCGGGGTCAAGTACCCCCTTCTTTCCGAATTTGGACGTGACCCACTCCCATGAACTGGAAAATTTCATACGCAATCGTCTGGTACCCGCCACCACGGAAAGTAGTTTTGGGGGCATAGTCACTCCTGTAAATATTCCTCGTCTACATCAGGCTCTCTCTCTCTCTGCCATCATTCTAACTAAACATTTGCGGGAAAAGTGTGCTCAGAACTGAGGGACGGAGCTCGTATTGGTAATTCAGGCCCTAGGTATCCCCGCTTTTTAAAAAAAACTTACCTACGGCTTACCTTAAAACCTGAGGCGGTTATTGGTGGTTACTGCTAAAGGGTGTACTGCTGACCCATCTCCCTCCCCCGTTTTGAAAACCTACATGTCTCCCCCAGTTGGCCTTGTTTCCAAAAAAAACTCTGACAAATTTCGAACAATCTTTCACCTGTCCTTCCCCACATCTGAAACCTTCAGGAAGACTTTTCACTCCAATACATTACAATTCACGATGGAATTGCAGTCATTATCAAGTTTGGACGCTACTGCCTTGTGGCCAAAACCGACATTGATTCCTCATTTAGGCTTTTTGCAGTCCACCCAGATGCCTGGTACTTTTGGATATCTCCTGGAATGGATTTTACTATTTTGACAAAGTTCTCCCCTTTGGACTTCACTCGGCGCATTCATTTTCAACCAATTTTCGGATGGATCCGGAAGGCATCGAGTGGATTTTACTCAACAATTGTTTGATTTCATTTGTATGCCACATTCTGGATGACTTCCTTGTCACTGAAATCTCTTCTTTGTTGGCACCATACCCCTACCCTTTTCAGGAGAGTCTATCCAAAATGATCTTGACATTCAGGTACCTTAATGTCTCGCTTTCAGTGGCAAAGCTGAGGGCCCTTCCAGGGCTATTCAGTTCATGGGAATCATTTTAGAGAGACGCACGGCTGCCAGAGGACAAAGTTGAAAGAATAAAGACTGCCTCACAAACGTATAATTCACCTCGCCTGAGGCGTCAAAAGACCCTAACACCACATTAGGCTAAATGTCGGTTTTTACAAAGATATCGAAATGTGGAGTATTTTCATTGAAAAGTGGAATGGTGTATGGCTGTTTCTATCTTCCTAGTGGGACACCTCCGATACCCCATCTTTGTATACGGATGCCTCTGGCTCAGTGGTTTATGGGGCGTTTTCCAAAATCGGTGGTTTCAGGGAATGTGGCTACCTGACCAACAGTTAGGTCAGCCTGATATAAGTATTCTCTGGGAAGAGTAGTTTGCCATCAACATTGCCTGCCATTTCTGGGGCTCCTATTGGACATCAAAGCGCAATACGTCTCACGGTGACAATCAGGATGTAATTGAAGTCATTAATTCTGGAAAATCCAAAATTCCCTGGGTTATGGACTTGATCAGGCACCTATCACTTTGTACCTTAAAACATAATTTCTACTTTATTGCAGTTCATGTCTCCGGGACAAATAACCAGACGTAGCGTTTTCGAGAGCTTGCCCCCGGTTCAGTATAATGGCGGACTTCATCCCAGCCTATTTGCACAGTCTCTAAGTAGAGAACCTCAGTATTACCTCTGAATGGCCCTTTCCCAGAACATAAAGAAAACATATTCTGGTGTGCGACAATTTTTTATCTTTCGTTCCCATACGAGAATTACACCCAAACTTCCTATTGATGAGGATGCCTTGGTAAACTTCTCAGTCTCCATGGCTCGTTCTTTGCAACCTAGTACCATGAAGAGCTACTTATCGGTTATTAAGCAACACTATTTCCAATCATGGTTATGAGCTGAACTTCAATCATGGACAAAAATAGTTGAGACAAACGTAGTTAGTGCGTGAATTTTTTATTTCCTTGTATGGAAACACCGACAAGATCGCAGAAATGCTTTACCTCCCTCCCCTCACTCCATGTTGTTTTGAAGGACTGAGGATTCATCAGGGTTTTTTTTGGTGGCAAAGCACCATTAATAAGGGGATGAGGGGGGACAAGTTGTCCCGTCAAAGTTCTCATTCATTCCGATCTGTCTCAACAGTTTTGTCCGAGATTACTGTCTGAGTTTTTTCGCCTGCAGCTCATCATTAGGGGAATAAAACATTCTCAGGGAGTGCATTCACAGCCTGCAGACCAATCACCTGGCAAATATTAAATTTATTTCACCACCTTCTCAATGTAAAATACAGCGTAAAGGGGAAGGGGAAAGAAAACGAGAACGCGGGAGAAAATAGGAGTCTGGGGGCAAGGGACGAGGAAGCGCCTGCTATAAAGACCCCCACTTTTTCATTTCTGCGGCCACCAGCGGCCACAAAATTCTGATTGGTTAATTTTAGACAGGAAGTCACATGGGAACCTATGTAGTTTGACGAGGACGTGCTGTTGGAAGATTGAACTTGGTTGCAGTAGGGGCAGGTTGCGAACCAGAGCAGGAAACGGCGGTTAGAGCTGTTCTAAAGGGAAGAGATCTTTCAGAGGTTTTGCCAACGGGATACGGTCCGAGAAAGAAGAGATTTTGTCATTGTCAGAGAAGGTTTCAAAAAGCATTGCGCCGTTTTGGGGGTGAATTTCAAGGGGGTGTTAAAGATCTCGTGAGCGGAATGAAAACTCACCTTTTGAGAACTAAAAATCAGCAGAAGAAGCCTTAAAGAAGACTCGACAGCTTAAACAGTGGAATTCAGAGAACTAAAAGCGAAGAAATTATTCTTGGAGGACAGACGGTTGTTGAAAGGACGTTCGCGCCCAAAATCTTGCCACGATAAGATTTCTTCCAATCTTTTGCTGCAGTCTGATAATGACCAACTCATATCAGAAAAGCAAAAAAATCGGGGGGTCACCGTGCTCGTTTCGGAGAAAAGCGTATTGGAAACTTAAGTGTTTTGAGAAGCTTTGGTTATCAAGGCGAAATCGGCTTTCTTACTACAAGGAATAAAATAAGTTACGTAGAGGACTGTAGATAATGCATAGGCAGAGAGGGGTTTATCTTATAAATCTCTTACATTCGAAAATAAGCGCAATTGAATGTTACTCAATATAAGTTGTTCTTTGGTTCGAAAAAATTCTCATCCTGACTTTATTTTTACGCTTAATTGACAAACACAGCTGAGTTGTCTAGTAAATTCCTGCGTGCACGTGCCTGTTTCTGATTGGTGGTTGCATTGACAGTTGACTTAATTGGATTACCTGAGAATCGGTGGGCAGAGATGAGAAAATGGGGGCTTTGTAGCAGGCGTTCCCTCGCCCCGACCCCGCAGCCCCAATTGTCTCCCGCGTTCTCGCTCCCCTTCCCCGTTTACGCCTGCTACGCAGGCTACGACAACAAGAACTCTCTTATGGTCTGGGCAGCCTTGACCCTTGCTTTTTATCGGCTTTCTCTGTATATTGTAACTAACATGGGATTTCGACCCAAATGTCATCTGACAACAACGGACAGACGCTTATGCCATAGTATTCCCCAAAGTACATGTCAATCCGACTAAAAGTTTCCAGAACTGACCCCTTTAGAAAGGGACAAACCATAGTGATTGGGAGGGCAGCCTCACACCTATGCCCAATAACAGCCATTTCAGCATGTCTGAACTCAAGGACCCCCTTTCCCACCACCGAGCCCATTTTTTTCCTATGATTCTGGTTCCCCTCTTACTCTTGACAAACCTCACAATCGAAACAAGACTTCTATTGTCCAAGGGATAGCAGAACTAAAGCGAATTCGCTGGTCATAGTTTCCGAATAGGTGCAACTACAACAGCTGCTTCAGCCATTTTTGCCTCCCTAGCTTATTAAGGTTTTGGGTAAATGGTCTTCAGATTGTTTTGAAAGGCTGAGACTTTCACAAGACTCTTGTAGTTCTTTCATTTTCTTATTGTTATTTCTATTTCGTGGCTCGTCAATGGGGGGATGCTTTGCATTTTGTGGGATTAAAGTGCTCCTGTTGCCACATTTTTGTCCCTACAGACGCGACATTTTGGAGGCCCGACTTCCTCTATACTGTACTCCTTGGAATGAGCTTAGTAGAGGCCCACTCCTTCCAATCAGAGAGGAGACCCAACTCTCTTCTCTCCACTCAGAAATGTTCACAGCCGTCAGGGTATATGGGGCCCACTCCCTCCTACCCATCCAGTATGTTCACCCCCCCCCTGGACTGTAGGTTTCGGTAGCTTGACACTCCAGGAGTATATGGGGCTAATGTTTTAATTGGGGCATCTTGTCACCCACTTCCCCATTTTCAGCCACACAATAGTTTCGAAATGAACATTAATATATGAAATTCATATATTTGAATTGCGTATAAAGATAGAATTGTATGTAGATCATCGCAGTGAAGGTGTTTCAACCTAAGCGGTTGAAAAGAAGAAACCTGAAAAAATTCTGGCTTGAACGGGAATCGAACCCATGACCTCTGCGATACCGGTGCAGGCGCTCTTACCAACTGAGCTATCAAGCCAACTGACTCTGGTTTGACTCTCGGTGCTTTTAATTAAAATTAATCTATTTATTCATTTTTATTTTTCCCCTGATCCCACCCAGGCCCCACAAGGAAAGCAAACCATAATCATTGTCTGACACTTGATATATAAGAGGAACTAAAAACATTAGCCAGGACTTTTCAATATACAACCCATTTTCATTCTACGCAATGGCAGCCAAACATACATGTACTCGATCAAAGTATTAGAAAACTGTTAGAGTTAATTTAAACAATTAAACTGAAGCATTATATCGGGGCTCTTCGATTGTAGTATCCTCAGTACAATGTATTCAAATACCTACCTATCCCAGCAGATCAATCAATTGATAAAATCATATGCATGCAATAACCATGAAACAAAAAAATTAACAACTAATTTTAACTTGTCTTTACAGAGAAAGAAAAAAGAAAAGGAAAAGAAGAAAGAAGAAGAAGCAGGAGGTCTCAGAAGAAGCATGTGTAGAACAGAATGGGGAGGAAAAGCAAGACATGGAAAAAGAGGACAAGAAATCTTGATAACATTAGAATTTTTGCTCTGGGTCATGGGACCCCTATCAAAGTCTTGGTGGTTTAGGGTCTCAGAAGTTTTTTAGGATCCCCATATGATATCCCCTCCCCCCTCCCAATAAATAAATAAATAAATAAATAAATAAATAAATAAAGGTTAGTGTAGTTGCAGGCCAGGAAATATCATTTTTGAACTCGACTTGCCCAGTGGGCCAGTACCCACATAAGTATTACCTGTACAATGGTAACCCAACATAAGTTGTCAACTACGGTAGTTCATGTCTGTAACAAAATGAGCTTTCTGGTAATTAACTAGCTGACAGAACACAGGGCCGTAGCCAGAATGAGACAAACCGAGGCACTTGCCTCAGTCATTTTTTTTTTTTTTGTTTTCTTAGTCATTTGTTTCCGTTTGATACCCTAAATACCTAGGGAGACAATTTAACCATGGAAATTCCCCCATTCATAATTTCTTCCTGGCTACGGCCCTGCAGGAACTGGATAGTGACACAAATGACGTGCCAGAGACAAAGCAACTACTAGTATTACCTGTCCAGTAGGTAGTAGGTGTCTGTGTCACTGTCTAGAAGCATGGAGGCTTCATCTCGTTCTGTATCATTGTTAATCAAGGTTCCAATGTAACTTATTTCTTGTGTGTATTACCAGAGGGAAACAATAAGCCAAACAACTTTCTAGCACATTACCCCTTTTTTTTTTTACTAATAGGGACCTTGAAATGTAGCTGATGCTATTAGTTTTAAATATATTTAGAAAAACACAGTTTGCTTATGCGTGCCAAGGTTAAACCTTCACATGAAATTGAAAGATAGCACCCTTGGAATTGAACATTCTCTATTTTCAATTGTAAAGAATATGACCAATATATAGCACTCTAATCAATAGTATCTGGTAGAAAAATGGGTTGTAAGAATGCAGCAGATCAGACATTTTGTCTTGATATTTATCTGTCCAACAATGATATTACGAGTACAACAACAGTATGTACAAGTTTATTTGCACTGTGAGCAAAATACCCCATAAGACATATGAACCTGACAAACATCTCGAACTGGTAATTCAACTACTTGTCATCCAATTTCTATTCTTTTTTGTTAGCAAAAGTTTGTGTTCATTACTACAGCTGTACATTCCTCCACTCTACAAAAAGAGGAAATCCCTTCTAACACACCCAATACAATTTTTAGATTTTAGATTGTAATTGTCTTGCATTATTTTTAAAAATAAAAATAAACATGATATTGGAAAAGCATAGAAGTGAATGTGTTGTTTTGACTTAAGGAGTCTTGTGCTTAAACGGGGCTACGTCATGACTATCTGTGCAAAAATCATGCAAACCGAACCAAACACAGCCATTTTTTCTCGGTTATTCATCGAAGTTAATTCTACCAGAAATTTTTTTAAGCTGCCAACTACTTCCTGGAGGAAATAAACAGGAATAATAGTTAAAGTGCACAAACATAGAATTAGAAATATAACCACTGAGACATTTTTTTCTTAGCTTGCACTTTAATTTGGCTATCTTTTCAGAGCAATAGTAAAACTATTATCAAATCCCTACAGTTAAAATATCTAATACAAATTATCCCTTCACAGACCAGCAAGAAGAAAACAAAATGACCGTTCATTTATGTCGGCAAGGAAATAGAATAAAAATTTCTTACCTCTTTTTATTTTCCTTCAAAGTGTATACTGCATGCAAGTTGATCTGCGAAGACGATAATGAGCCCGCGTGTCGATTATTCGTGACGTCAAAAAAGCGAGACTCGTTCGTGTGTACGAGTTTCTCTCGAAGCCTCGTTATAGTACACGAGTCTCGAGGGAATCGTGTACACGAGTCTCTTTGGAAAAATGGAAAAATCGAGTGTCTGTGTCTATAAAACGAGTCTCACTTTTAAAATCGAGGAAATCGAGACTTGTGTACACGAGTCTCGTTAAAATCGAGTGTCTTTTCGTTGACGAGTGTTCCTTCGTTTTCGACACGTAGTTGCTAACGAATCGTGTACCGAGTGCCTCCCAAATCGAGTCGATTTTTATCGTGTTCTCTTTGCCTGGTTTCCCAGAAACGGTGAGTGATTCTAAAACGATCCCCTATTAATATCATGGGTGACAAATTACGCTCACAATCGTCAGGGTTTTGACTTGTTTATGGCGTCGAGAACTCCAAGCATTGAAAAGTTTAAAGCACACAGATTGGCTAAAGTTCACATTTTTCTGAGTGTCTGAAATAATGAAAAAATCTTGTGGGACGTTTTTACCACGCTTTGACGATTTCGTGTATTTGTGCCCGACAGCAAAATACACCAGACTCTGAATTTTTACTTGGAAAGTACCAAAGAAAATCGCTTGGCAAAGGTTATCCGCGTTTTATCCGGCAAATTCACTGAATCGAGCACCGCGCTGCTCCATCGAGCAAGGCTTCACAAATGCATTCAAAACACGCACAGAAAACTTGTTTTGACGAAAGTAAACTTCGGAAGCAAACTTGTATTTAAAACTGACCTTTATTTCATTCGAAGAAGTGCCCAAATCCACTGTATTACTTCTCTGAGTTCGCGGTCAATCACTCGATCAGCAACTGGCTCGCCGTTCAAAAATTTTCGCTGTCACACTATCACAAATAATCTCTTCTTTTTGACTCGCAGTTGATTTCTGAGAAGTTCAGTCAATTAAAAGTCAAAATTTACAGATTACCGATTGAGTCCTCAATGAATATTTCCAGAATAGCTTTAGTTCTGCACAAAACATCTTCATCATTAACCTCGACGCCATCGTGGCGCTGAGCTATAGACCCGTTGCCATAGCAATTTTGAAATTTCACATGTGAAATTATAAATTAACGCTGAAATTTCGCGCCAAAATTAAGGAGTAATTTGTCACCCATGATATTATAATCTGTAATTACACCCATCTTAATTTTTGTGATTTACGAATCGTTATTGTCCTTTACGCGGTCTTTACGCGTTCTGTGAATTTACGCCCCTTTACGTACCGCGAAACCTATGCGTAAAGAAAAAAATTAATATTTACGTATCTTTACGCATGATCTAAACATTCGCAAATACATGATTTCACGCTGTGACTGAAGACCCAAGCAAGCTTCCTCGGACTCCTAATTAAATAACACGCATCTGAGTAGACGTTTCCTTCCGAATCCTTCCTGTGTGGTCTTTGCAAATCAAAATCTCAGTATTTTCAAGGATCCCAACCATTCATGAATTCTTCATCGACAGAGATTGGCTTAGAGCACTTCAAACGTTGCCTATTACACTTCGAACGATTCTACTTTCAATGCCCTCGTCATCGTTGCTTGTTGCGTAAAAGTTTATGTTAACACTTCTGTTTACGGCAGGCCAGTACTCACCCTTAATAGCTCTCAGGTGCTTGGGCTAGGACTGAGCTAATTTGCTCGTCTGATTTTTTATTTTATTTTCTGTCGTTGTTTTTTTCATTAAAGCTGTGATAACGAAACTTCGAGGGAACATAGCATGGCAAAAACTGTAAACATTACCTATTTTTGTATTAATATATTATATTGTAAAGTTTAACTTTTTTTCCTTTTCTATCTGGTAATAAAGCTTGTTGTTGTTGTTGTTGTTGTTGTTGTTGACCTGATAGCCTCACATGTGGTGGAAATTATATCATGGTTTTTAAACGGTGGCGATATTGGATCTGCCATCATAACCCTTTCCCGTCAGTCTTTTTTTCTTTAAAAAACCGCATTTTTCACCGTTAAAGCCGTTTTTTTTAAGTGCTATGTTGCCAAATGCCACTGAACTTTGCTACAAAAGCGTTTTCTTGCAATTTAGCTAGATTTTGAGTCATCTTCTGTTGTAAATTGTACAATATTTTGCTTTCACACATGCGCATAAGCCAAAATTTGATTCATTTCCGATATTTTTCGCTTCTTTTGCTTTCCTTTTTTCTCCCTTTTTGTTTTCTTTATCTTCTACTCTTTATCCCCTTTCTATCCACTGGAAACGTTTTGGCCTCAGCCCTTCAAAAAAACCTGGAAATGAAACATTGATCGATTAGGTGGCTTGGCATATTCCACCACAAATTTTGCACCAAGATTGGACACGTTTTTTCTGGTATAGCTCTGCCAGAATTTGGTCGATATTCAAAGTGCAAGAGTGGTTCAATGTCTGCCCCCTCAAACGACCCGAAAATACGACTCTTTAAGGGAAAGAGTTAATTGTTCGAAAAGGTAGAGGGCAAATTGAGAAGCTAGTCCAACAAAGTTTGGAAACAAGAATTAAAAAATATGACTAGTCGGCCTGTCAAAATATGGTTGCTATGGCAGCATCAAATTTGATGAAAAACAACATGTCGTCCCAAGGGAAGGTACGTTTTTTCTTGGGGGGGGGGGGAGGGCTGGGGAATTTTGGTATTTTTTTCCCAAAAAAGTGTTGGCCCTCCCTTGCGTTTTAATA
Source organism: Siderastrea siderea (assembly GCA_964030785.1). Taxonomy (NCBI): domain Eukaryota; kingdom Metazoa; phylum Cnidaria; class Anthozoa; order Scleractinia; family Rhizangiidae; genus Siderastrea; species Siderastrea siderea. The sequence continues at coordinate 24,570,008 of OZ034966.1, forward strand.
AAAAAACTCCTGACCCCCCACCTTTAGGTGACTGACAAAAGCGCGACCCTCCCCTCACTACAACATGGTATGTTCCATGGTGTAGAAACCTCAGAACGTTTCGCTTGTGAACGTAAAGTGTTTGAATATGAATATATCTCGATATTGAATGCGTGCGTGCTGAAACAAGGAAAATGCGAACAATCAGTGTGGGATATTTACGTTTTATAGCTGAAGTTTGAATATGGAAGCATTTGAGTATTATAAAAGCTTTGAACATAAAATATCTATGGGAAAATACACGCGCTTCTTTCTCCGACCAGCCGGCATTGCTGTTGGTTATTTTAACAGAAAGGTTTAGTTGTTTAGTATGCGAAATCTGCCTCTCAAAAACAAATATTTCCGACATTTCCGACAGGGTAGAGCGCATTGTTGGATCTACTAGTAACTCTTCAGAACTAAACGACTCAGGAGATCAGGCAGCGGATAGCCAACAGCAAGAAGCTGAAGAAACGATACCTGAGTCAAGTACTTCTCGACAGGGACGGAAAAGGACACGCGTCCTCCGAGAAAAACTATGTGCCATGGCATAATATACCTGTAAAAATGTAACCTAGTACCTATAATAAAACACCAAATTAAATCAAAGTAGGTGAAAAGAAAAACTTAATCTGTAAGAAAAATGGAAAGCAACATCACAAAAATTCTCATTAAAAAATTCTGGAAAAGATGTGTCACCCTCCCTTGAATAGCTCACATGAGGTATGGCCCTTCCCTTTTGGTGCTCACTTTCACTGATGACCCTCCCCTCTGAGGCCTCAGCCCTCCCCCCCCAAGAAAAAACGTACCTTCCCCAAACTGTTGCCAGATTAATTTTAAGGGAGGGTCGAAAACTTTGGCGCACAACAAAGTTCGATTCCATAATGTTGGATGTTGCTGAATCCCCTTGTCCGCGGCCTTCTCCCCAACCTCCACCCCCGGACCTTACCAGCGATATATTTTTAGATGTATGATAAGGGCGAACGCTGTCACGAGGCAGATTAAGGCCTCAAGTTTTTAAGTTTTCGTTTGTCTTAGCTTTAATCTTCACTTCTGTACAATGCGATTGGTGGTAACAACTAAAATTCAAGCGCACCACAAAGATCCCCGCAACGCGTTGTGATCGGCTTAAATTCCTGGTCTTTTCTAGTGTAGGCAAATTTAAGAAGATACGGTTTCCTTTCAAGGATACGATAAGGCCGTGACTCTAGTTCCTCAGAGAGTAATCCCAAACAATTTTGAAAATGAGGGTTCATCGAAAGTTAGTTAAAATAGACAAAACTGGAAATATTCCAGACACCGATCACGACGGTTACTGGATGCGCAGTGCATTACAAGCGTGACCCGTTTTATCTAACAAATCATAAAGAACACGAGACACTCAAAAGGTCCAGGTATTAAACAAATGCATTAAACAAACTAATTAAAAGTGTTCCATTGTCCATCAACAAAGTGACACCAAACGGTCTCACAGTTCTTACTAGCAAGTTGGTTACAATAAATAGGTTAATTAGGTTAACTTTACCAGCAATTCTTAACATGCAAACTCTAGCAAACCAAAACAGGCAACCAGATAGTCACTTTCGCAAAGCACACGGAACGTTTACACCAATACTACGCTAATCAGTGAAATCCAAACTCGTTAGTTCAATAGCTGTTTACGACTTCAGAGGAAATGTAATTAAGTTAACTGCGACTCACGCAGTGCAGAAATGATGGAAAGGTTCTAGTAATCGACAGTTTCTCGTGAAAACTTGTCCATGTGACATGTGCACATCTACTGAACAATACAAAAGGTGCCATTGAGCAATTGTACTTTCGGGACAAGTGCGTTGCTAGGTGACTATGCGGTGAACTCTTTGCTGAATGTGCACTAAAGTACGGGTCACCCTGTTACTACCAAATATGTGTCATGACATAATAAACTCAAACCTCTTCAAACGCAAAAGGCACTTGAAAGTGTGAAAATTTCCTGCAAATACAACATAAGCTACGTCGCTTCCAGTCTCTTGAATCAGTTCAAACGTTTTCGAGCGCGAGGTGCACCTGGTAAATATGTGTAAATAATTGTAAATGCGGTATAAAGGAAATTGCTTATGGAAATACAAGTGCTCTATGTTGAGTTACCAAGCCTTATGTCAAATGAGTCGTTGTTATACTAATTACTTTCTGCTCATATTGACATCCAATGCCATCGCATTTTGTCAATAAAAATCCTATTATTGGGGCACATAAGAATTCATCGATCGTTCATTCGATGGAGATAACTAACTAGAGATGACATTTCATTTGATTCGACATTACGAGTCATCTTTTGAGAGAATAGATATCAAGCTGTCATACTGTACATAGCTTCTTTGTAATAGCTTTTGATAGACAAAAGTTAATCTACGGCCTACCTCTCCACAAGACTTGCAGTTGTCAACTATAGAGAACCTACCTAGGACTGTACCACCCTGCGACCTAATTTCTACAAGAATTGCTTCCTTTTACTGCAAGGAACCTACGCAACACTGTCACATATTACTTAATTACGACCTTAAGCTACAATAGGTCTCCACAACACTCCTGTACTGTTTATAAAGAAAAGGAAAGTCCTAGTTTATAACACTCTCCTCACTGAGGAAAGTGAAGCTGGTGTGCCACGTTTACAACATTCGCTACTTTATGTCATCGTTTTGGTCATTCATGCTTTTGTTTTCTTAAAAAAATATCGTTTTTGATAACGTCGACAGAAATGAGTTAATAATCACATGGAAGTGTCCCGCTATACTATGAGGTATAACAAAATTAAAAATTATTTGAAATACTATTCATTTTTCTAACCAAGTATAAACTTTTGGGGCTTTTGCACTAAAAATGCAACAGGGAAAAAAATTAGGTTAATTCTGGTCCTGGCGTGATGCCTGATCATCTGTAAACAAGAAATTAAAAGGCAATAAGTAAACAAAGCATTGATATAATAAGATCGGCATTCATAGTACACTTTGGTTGGTGTACGGTTACCATCGAGACGGAGCTTGTTTACCATTTGCACAAAAAATCCGGAAATTATGGATGAAATTTAAATTGTAAGGCTATACGTTTTGGTGTGTGGTGGTTGTTGATGGGCGGTGGTTTACTTCAGTTAGCATTAAGGACAGTTGCATTCAATTGTTTTTGCGTATCCTTACTGCGCGCACGCAATTCAGATCCCAGTATCATGCCATGTCAAGCATCGAGGTACCTGCTGCGGACGAAACGTAGACGAATATAGCGCTGGTGCGCATTCTAAAATCTATAAATTGATTTAATTTTCTTTAGTGCTTGGTGACCCCAAACCTGAAAATATCAGCAATGTGAAAGTTAAATGTTTTTCCATTTTTTGCCTACGAGCCATCAAATTCCGCTATTATGTTTGTTTCACGGCGTGTGCAATTGCCCACCGTAAAGGACGCGTTTTACTCAATAGGGGCCATCTAAATAATGCTTGAGTTAGATATAAAGTCTCCGTAAACTAATTGAAAATATTTTCAACTAACTATCATGGCGACCATCTAGTGCTGAGATAGCCGACTGTCTGGGAGGATAAATGCGTACATAGCAAACAAGAAAGAAGTTTTCTTTCCACCAACGACAAAATACGAAATGGATAAACGTCACCCTAAAGCAACACTGTTCTTTTGTGGCTGTAAGCTCTCCTTTTTCAAGTGAAATGTGATGCTATTTCATTGTTTGAATTCAAAAGAACATTTTACTCACCATAATCAGTAGCTTCATTTCCAAATTCAAGCCTGACGTCATCACCAATCAACACAAATGGAGCCCAGTACTTCGCGGCACAGAACTTTTTTGAAATTCTAAGGGTTTTCATAGCCTGTTGGAGAGCCACACTGGCGCTTTGTCCTTCTGTCAGGTGTTCATAAAAACTCTTCATAAACTCCATGGTTGCCTCGTCAGAAATTGCCCAGAGTGACACCAGAACAGAACGAGCTCCGGCAGCCAAAAAAGCCCGAGCTATACTGACCAAATCCTCCGATGTCGCCTCTCCGCGACCACTGTGATAACAACTGAGCACAACGAGCCTTGCTCTCAGACGAATGTCTAACAAATCTGACATTTTTAGAAGGTAGTCCTCCCCTTTAGGGCTCTTGATCTTTGATCTTGATTCTTGATGTTGATTATGCTGCCACCCTGGATTTGGAGCCAAAGCAATTTCTCCAGTTTCTTTTCGCCCATGTGCTGCAATGTGAACCAAGGCAACTGACGTGATTCGCTCCAGTACCTTCGATTTGGTTGCTTCCGTTCCCGTAAGTGGTGGGATCTTTAGGATGTTTCCTATCATCTCTACTTCCTTTTTGGCGTATGGTAGCTGCGGCAGATTCCTGGGGTTTATGACCTCTTCCAGACACGGATCTCCGACAAGCAATGCACCACTCTTTCTGTGGTAGTCTTCAGGGGAATCTGTGATCAATTTTAAGCTGGTTAGCGAGGGTACAGTGCGGATTCGTAAAGATTCGCTCAAGGCAGAGAATGGAGCTAAGCACAACCGACCATCTGGGACAATGATCAATTCGTCACCTTGCAACAAGTCTGCAATGGGGCCAATAATTGCATCATATAATGGCTGTAACGACTCAGTGGTGCACTGTAACGTCTGTGCTGGTTCCTCTTCAGCTCCTTTGTCGCAAGGAAAATCATCAATTAGCTCATCTAGTGAACGATTCTCGCATTTAGCACTCACACGAGCTCCAATTTGCATCAAAGTGGTATTCAACAAAATGGCAATGGCATCTTCGTCTCCACTTCTCCCATCTACTTCCCTTTGTCGATGCTCAATCTTCCTTTCCTTGTTCATAACCCAGAAGGTGATTGAGTTGTTTTGAATCCCTAAAACAACTACTTGTGTGGAAACCTTGTTTGATATGTAAGATATAGTTTCTTTAGGATCAGGTGACGCTAGTGGAAATGCTTTTAACCCGTACTGTATTTTCAAGCCATCGCCCAAAGCCTGGGCTCTTCCTCGCTCAGCAGCATATAAGGCCTCATCGGTAAGGTTGAGTTTCAGCAGAATCCTCCACAAACAATTGTATGCATTACGATAAAGGTTCCAAAAAGTTATTTTCCAGGCATCTTCAGATTTTAGACTAACCCTAACGGTATCAAAGGCCTCTGCACTGGATTGGTAATATTCCTTGGCTTCTTGGAGCTTTCGAAGGCTTTCATAAGCGCTGCCGAGATTGCAACAGGCTTTTCCTTCTCCAACTCTATCGCCAACTTCTTTGGCTATTGATAAGTGTTGATTGTGGTACTCTATGGCTTTTTGGAAATTTCCTAAGCTTTTATAAGTGTTACCGAGATAACCATGGTCTGTTCCTTCTCCAACCCTATCGCCAACTTCTTTGGCTACTGATAGGTGGTGATTGTAGTACTCTATGGCTTCTTGGAATTTTCCTAGGCTCGTAAAAGCGTTTCCGAGATTGCCATAGGCCCTTCCTTCTCCAGACCTATCGCCCACTTCCTTGGCTATAGATAGGTGTTGACTGTGGTACTCTATGGCTTCTTGGAAATTTCCTAGACTGTAATAATCGATGCCTAGATTGCCACACGCGCCTCCTTCTCCAGCCGTAAATCTCACTTCTTTGGCTACTGACAGTTGCTGAAAGTGATACCCTATGGCTTCTTGGAATTTTCCTATGCTGTAATAAGCGTTGCCGAGATTATCGTAGGCCCTTCCTTCTCCAGACCTATCGCCCATTTCTTTGGCTATTGATAAGTGTTGATTGTAGTACTCTATGGCTTCCTGAAATTTTCCTAGGCTATCAAACGCGTTACCGAGATTCTCATAGGCTGTCCTTTCTCCAGTCCTATCACCTTCTTCTTTTGCTATTGATAAGTGTTGATTGTAGTACTCTATGGCTTCTTGGAATTTTTCTAGGCTGTAATAAGCGTTGCCGAGATTGTCGTAGGCCCGTCCTTCTCCAAACCTATCGCCCATTTCTTTGGCTATTGATAAGTGTTGATTGTAGTACTCTACGGCTTCTTGAAATTTTCCTAGGCTCGTAAGAGCGTTGCCGAGATTGTCATAGGCTGTCTCTTCTTCCGTTTTATCGCCCACTTCTTTTGCTATTGATAGGTGTTGATTGTGGTACTCAATGGCTTCTTGGAATTTTCCTAGGCTGTCATAAGCGTTGCCGAGATTTCCATAGGCCCTTCCTTCCCCAGCCCTATCGCCCATTTCTTTGGCTATTGATAGGTCTTGATTGTGGTACTCTATAGCTTCTTCAAATTTTCCTAGACTGTGATAGCTGATGCCTAGATTGCCATAGGCGCCTCCTTCACCAGCCCTAAATCCCACTTCTTTGGCTATTGACAGTTGCTGAAAGTGATACCCTATGGCTTCTTGGAATTTTTCTAGGCTGTAATAAGCGTTGCCGAGATTGTCGTAGGCCCTTCCTTCTCCACACCTATCGCCCATTTCTTTGGCTATTGATAAGTGTTGATTGTAGTACTCTATGGCTTCTTGGAATTTTCCTAGGCTCGTAAAAGCGTTGCCGAGATTGTCATAGGCTGTCTCTTCTTCCGTTTTATCGCCCACTTCTTTTGCTATTGATAAGTGTTGATTGTGGTACTCAATGGCTTCTTGGAATTTTCCTAGGCTGTCATAAGCGTTGCCGAGATTTCCATAGGCCCTTCCTTCCCCAGCCCTATCGCCCACTTCTTTTGCTATTGATAGGTGTTGATTGTAGTACTCAATGGCTTCTTGGAATTTTCCTAGGCTGACATACGCGTGGCCAAGTTTGTCATAGGCTGTTCCTTCTCCATTCCTGTCGCCCACTTCTTTAGCTATTGATAAGTGTTTATTGTAGTATCTTATGGCTTCGTTAAATTTTCCTAGGCTGTAATAAACATTGCCGAGATTGCAACAGTCTTTTCCTTGTCCGTCCCTATCGCCCACTTCTTTATCTATTGAAAGCGATAAATTGTGGTACTTTATGGATTCTTGGTAGTTCCCTAAGCTGTGATGAGCGTTGCCGAGGTTCCCATAGGCCCTTCCTTCTCCATCCCTATCGCCCACTTCTTTAGCTATTGAAAGCTGTAGATCGTGATACCTTATGGCTTCTTGGTCGTTTCCTAGGCTGTGATAAGCGTTGCCAAGGTTGCCATAGGCCGCTGCTTCGTCAGCTCTATTGATAGGCATTGACTGTGACACTGTATGGCTTTTTGGAATTTTCCTTGACTGTAATAACTGATGCCTAGATTGCCATAGGCGCCTCTTTCTCCAGCCCTAAATCCTACTTCTTTGGCTATTGACAGTTGCTGAAAGTGATACTCTATGGCTTCTTGGAATTTTCCTACGCTATAAGAAGCTTCGCCAAGATTCTCATAGGCCCGTCCTTCTCCAAATCTATCACCCATTTCTTTGGCTATTGATAGGTGTTTATTGTAGTACTCTATGGCTTCTTGAAAGTTTCCAAGGCGGTCATAAGCGTTGCCGAGATTGTCATAGGCTGTCATTTCTCCAGTCCTATTGCCCACTTCTTTAGCTATTGACAGGTGTTGATTGTAGTATTTTATGGCTTCATTGAATTTTCCTATGCTGTAATAAACGTTGCCGAGATTGCCACAGGCTGTTCCTTCTCCATCCCTATCGCTCACCTCTTTGGCTATTGATAGGTGTTGATTGTGGTACTCTATTGCTTCTTGCAATTTTTCTAGCCTCTTAAAAGCGTTGCCGAGATTGCCATAGGCCCTTCCTTCTCCAGCCCTGTCGCCCACTTCTTTAGCTATTGAAAGCTGTAGATTGTGGTACTCTATGGCTTCTTGGTAGTTTCCTATGCTGTGATAAGCTATGCCTAGATTGCCGTAGGCACTTCCTTCTTTAGTCCTATCGCCCAAGTCTTTGGCTATTGATAGCTCTTGATTGTAGTACTCTCTGGCGTCTTGGAGTTTTCCTAGGCTCCTAAAAGCGTTGCCTAGATTGCCATAGGCCGTTCCTTCTCCAGCCTTATCGCCCACTTCTTTAGCTATTGCTAGGTGCTGATTATGGTATTTTATGGCTTCTTGTAATTTTCCTAGGCTGTCATAAGCGTTGCCGAGATTGTTACAGGCTGTTCCTTCTCCAGCCCTGTAGCCTACTTCTTTAGCTATCGATAGTTGTTTAGTGTAGTACTCTATGGCTTCTTGGAATTTTCCGATGCTCCTATAAGCGTTGCCGAGATTACCATACGCCCTTCCTTCTCCAGCCCTATCGCCTACTTCTTTGGCTATCGATAGGTGTTGATTGTGGTAGTCTATAGCTTCTTGGAGTTTTCCGATGCTCCTATAAGCGTTGCCGAGATTACCATACGCCCCTCCTTCTTCAGCCCTGTAGCCCGCTTCTTTGGCTATCGATAGGTGTTGATTGTAGTACTCTATGGCTTCTTCGAATTTTCCTAGGTTGTGAGAAGCGTTGCCGAGATTGCCATACGCCCTTCCTTCTCCAGCCCTATCGCCTACTTCTTTAGCTATCGATAGGTGTTGATGCTGGTAGTCTATAGCTTCTTGGAGTTTTCCTAGTCTTTCATAAGCGATGCCCAGATTGCCATAAGCCGATCCTTCTCCAGCCTTATCACCCACTTCTGTAGCGATTGCTAGGTGCTGATTGTGGTACTGTATGGCTTCGTGGAATTTCCCTAGGCTGTGAGAAGCGTTGCCGAGATTGCCATAGGCCCTTCCTTCTCCAGCCCTATCGCCCACTTCTTTAGCTATTGAAAGCTGTAGATTGTGGTACTCTATGGCTTCTTGATAGCTACGTAGGCTGTGATAAGCTAGCCCTAGATTGCCGTAGGCACCTCCTTCTTTAGCCCTATCGCCCAAGTCTTTGGCTATTGATAGCTCTTGATTGTAGTACTCTATGGCGTCTTGGAGTTTTCCTAGCCTCCTAAAAGCGTTTCCAAGATTGCCGTAGGCCTTTCCCTCTCCAGCCGTATCTCCCACTTCTTTAGCTATTGCTAGGTGCTGATTGTGGTATTTTATGGCTTCTTGGAATTTTCCCAGCCTGTAATAAGCGTTGCCGAGATTGATATAGGACCTTCCTTCTCCAGCCCTATCGCCTACTTCTTTAGCTATCAATAGGTGTTGATTGTGGTAGTCTATAGCTTCTTGGAGTCTTCCCATGTTCCTATAAGCGTTGCCGAGATTGCCATAGGCCGTTCCTTCTCCGGCCTTATCGCCCACTTCTTTTGCTATTGATAGGTGTTGATTGTGGTACTCTATGGCTTCTTGATATTTTCCTAGGATGTGATAGGCATTGCCGAGATTGCCATACGCTGTTCCTTCTCCAGCCTTATCGCCCTCTTCTTTGGCCGTTAATAGACGTTTCTTGAGGTGCTCTATTAGTTGTGACTGGTTCTCTGCCATTGTTATATAGTCCTATGAAATATATCCAAAGAATTAATTAGATGCCTACAGGGGAATCCCTATGTTATGGTTAGCCTATAATGTGTCGAAGGGATATGCGCACAGCCATTGAAAACGTCAGATGCTGTTAATTGCCTAGGAAAAATTGAGGAAGAACAACCTTACGGGGAATGGTACCTTCTCCTTTCATATATGCCTGAGGGTTAAACTGTGAAAGACAATTTTGAAAAAAAAAAAGTAAAGTTATGACGGTCCCACGACGAGATCTTCACCTTTTGCACAGGGCACCCAGATTCACAAGCAGACCACTTTAGTATCAGAATATAAGGATGTGTATGAAACTTGGTCGCTAGTTTAGTCAGGAAACTGAAAATGACGATAAGTAGCCAATCAAGTGTACATATCGGATGGTCAATTGTCCTATTAATTCTTATCCGTCTCAAAGACTTTCAACCACGTTTCAGCTAGTCCTCAGGTTTCCGAAACTTTTTAAGTGTACATGACAGATTTTTTTATTTCCCCGGTCAAATCGAAATGGCATCCTGATAGAGATATCAAAAATTCTTTTCATTGTTGCTATCCAGTGGTCTCTTTTGATTGCGTTTGAGACGGCGTTATTTTGTGATAATGCCTCTCAAAATGCTGGCTTGTGATTGGTTTAAAACCTGTCATGACAACGCGGCCAAGGTCAAACTTCAAAGCTTTTCTTCACAAAACTGCCGACAAAATTTTAGTTTTTGCTGGGTAATATAGTCGAAAAACCTTTATTACAATGTGATTCATCCCTGCAAGCAACTTAACTTGACAGCCTATCCAAAATGTGAGTGCTAAAACTTTAAAACTGTGTGTTTTTCTTTAAAACAATTTGTTTTTCGGTTTTTATTTCGCGATGCACGGATGTAATGCGTTATCATTTGTGTTCCACTTTTAGCCTGGAAAAGAAATCGATTTTCACTTTATTCTATTATTTTGTCGATCCTCATCGTTTGAAAAAAATTCTGTCGATGCACTAAAAGAGTTTATTTTGTTTCATTAGGTAATTTTTGGTTGAAAAAGCGGCGAACTCAAACATTTTGCTGCAAAGGCAAAATTGTTTTCGTGAAAATGTATCGCGCGTGAAAATCTTCACGGCGAGAAAGAATTTCGATTTTGATCAAGAAAAACTATTCTTCCGGCTTATCGTTTTTTTCGCAAAAAAAGAGACATGCATCGCTCAGGTATATTAAGGACTGGGTCTGCAAGTATCTGATCCAGAAAGTAATGGGGGTGGTCTATCTTCGAAAGGAAACATGTTATAAGTATGAGACTTGGCCATGGCCTTTATCCTGTTCATATGGTATTTTTGACGTTGACGTTTCCATGGCAACGCATTGCGTGACCAATTAAGGTCTTACTTCCGGTTTTGTTCTTTAGGGCTTCCGCACACTAGGAAAAAATACGTTTACCTGGCATTTCCAGTGATTGCGTTTCTACCTTTATGAGGTACTTTCCAAATGTAACTGGAAAGGTGGTCTCCCTACCCTGGATGAGGGTCTTATGGCTATTGAGTGACAGCAAAATCATGACATTGCAATGACCACGTGACCTGGACACGCCTTCCAGTTAATTTCGTGTAGAACTTAATTCAAGGAAAACTATTAAGACGTCATTTTGTAAGTTAGGTTTGCATAAGTTCTCCTGCATCTCGCCTAAAGAATAATATCGAAATTCAATACCTTAATTAGTCACGTGATCCCTATTGTGACAGCTGTTTATCAAAATGAGCCTTCGTAACAAGTTTTATCTTTTCGCTTAATTTCGTGTCAATAGGTTGCATACTTACTGAGATAGACCACCCCCCTTCATTTTTGATGTACCGCAAATGTACCTCAAATGACCCAGTCCTTAATATACCTGAGCGCGATAAAAAACTAAATTAGATTTTTAACGACATTGCGGCTTTATAATGACGGCGTTGGGAGAAAATATATTCTGTACTGGGCCTCGTCGCTTCGCGACTCCGTAATGTCGTAATGTCGTCTCAAAATCGAATTTAGTTAATAATATCGATTCTCGCGCTTTTGACGTTTAAAAGCGTGAAATTTTACTTGCAGTCACGTTAAAAATCGCCCAAAGGGAGACCTGATGATAGTCAGGTTGTGAAGTCATTTCAGGAACGGAGTCGGTGCCAAAACATACGCTACATGGGCTGCATTGCGGAGTTCTAATACATTTCATTCTTTTTTACTCCGCAAGCGCCAAATTAAGCATGAAAATTGGAAACAGAAACTGCTGATGTTCCAAGTTATCGATATCTGGGCAGTGATTTGGAGCTTTCAGAGTGCATTGAGTAGGAGTCGCTAACTTTTGAAGTTGAAAACGAAGCAGAACTCGGGATTCAGAAAGAAGGCTTTTCAGAACCAAACGGTCCATACATAGACGAGCCGTTTGCCGATGAAAATTGACTTAGGAAATGCTATATATCAAGAGGTAGAGGAGGCCGAACGAAGAAATCCGACGCTAGAAAACCGATTTGATGGTACCGAAGCACTCGAGATGTGGTAAGAAACGCCACGATTTCCGGTACTTTGACAAATTCAAATTTAACAGTTATTTCAGTCTTCAGATGCCAATTAAATTTCTCAACCAGGACACTCCCTATATTAATTAGAAAAAAGAAATATTTCGCAGTTATTGAAGTGTCATTAACGGCGAAGTGTTCCCTCAAGATAATAGAATAAGGAAAGTATTTCGCAGTTATCAAGTTTCATTAACGGCAAAGTTTCTTTCGGGTTTGAAAAATGCAAGGTTAGCAGTTATTCCAGTGTATGGACACTAGTTAAATTTCGCAACTAAGGCACTCCGTATATTCATAGATCGATTTTTATAGTTTCATTATCTTTACAGATTTAGATGTGGTAACTGTGCCTTAAGGTATCATCTGCCGTTTTTTAATGAAATTTTAAGAGCGACTTCCCATAAATATCGACCAATGTCGACTTTTGGTGGCACAAGTGGAAAAAACGATTTCGCTCATATTTTGCTCATAGATAGGCCCTAGTGAGAAACTAGACGGGTTGTAGTTAGTTTTTCCAAATACGGCTTCCTTTCGTGAAAATTCGAGAAAAACCGTTTTGCCCGAGTTGCGCTCAAAATCCACTTCCGGCGAGACGCAATTTTCCCAAAATTTGATCGGTTCGCATATCAAACTAGAGCTAGATACGAAACTTCAAATAGCATGTGTGGTTTTCCTAAGTGTTCTTGTACTAATTAACAAAGAAATTTGTAAAATCTAAGTTACTTTTGTGCCCGAAACAGATTTACAAAAACACGCTATAATTGCGAGTTTTTTGCAACCAAATTTTAGCTCTAAAATATGGCAAATTTGACTATGGGCGATAACTTAGAATTTCATAAAATGACTTTCTGTGGCTTATTTATGTATTGCTTTATTAGAATATGAAAAGAAATCCTTGGGCAAATCGTTTTAAGTGACCCGCAGGGCCTCGAGTTCAACCCCTATTTTGTCGAAAATAATTATGACTTTCGCATTGTAAACAATTGCGTGACACCGCAAGTCACCGAGACTTACGAGAGCTTAAAGGAACCCCAGAAAAATAATTGCGAGACAGGAATGTGAAAATGTTTGGGTAGAATTTCGCTGGAGAGGCATTTCTTATCTTTTGGCTTTTTTCCTCTTGCTTCTCCTTCTCAGATTTCCGATGCTTGTAAGTATATGTTTGTTTGGCGACGGCGAGTTTGAGAAATTATATTTGGGATCGTCGTTGACCTGTGCTAAAGGAACTGCATGCCTCTGTCAATCAAAAGCGAACTTTCGGAAATCAATACAATTTACCACTAGTAAATCTGTTTGTTTTAAATAATTTGTTTGCTAGACGAACGCAGACACTATAAATAAGAGTTGCGTGACCTATAGTATTGTGAGCCGGTCACCGGAAGTGTCACTGGAGAACGTCTGAAACACCCTTCTTGATAGACAGGGAAAATTGCAGCTAAAGACAACTGATCAGGGGTAGAATAAACATGACCATAGTACTTGACGAACTAGATTTGAAAACGTTTTTTATGCTTTCAGCCTTCGCTTTTTACCTCCTAAGGAATGCTTTACTCAGTCTGAATAATGCTTCATGCCTGGGAGTTGACTTCCGTATGAAAGTGACGGTGATGCTCGTCGTCTCGCTTAGGGGTGTAAATTGCAGGTTTTGGTCTCACGTAAGGTGTTCAGGACAGAAAGCCAATATTTTTACTCATACAGGTATCGCTTAGGGTAGACTATGAGCGAAAACTGAAGATTTATGACAATCGAATGACAATGCTTCTAAAATCGAATAATAGAATACAGCATTCGATGAAAACATCTTTAGCGCAATTTAAATCACTATTAATAGCTCTTATTTTGGTTGTCTGTTTTAGTACGGTCTCCTTTAGGGCTCAAATAAAGCCTGAGCCACGCCCGGATTGGTATCCTTTAGGGTTTTAATTCCAATCTCCCGATGAGCATCCCCGTCCCTTTCATAAGGGAGCCCCCCCCCGGGGGCTTCATGTTAATTTGAACTGATGTCAAGGTCGCTGACACCTGACCAAAAAAAAAAAAGCTGGTCACTCCTCAGTTTCTTAGCAATAACAGTCAAGAAGAAGTAATTCTGGCACATTTAATTTTCTTTTGCATTTCAAAAGCTTGTGTAATACAAAGTTGACACATTTGTTCAGAGTGGGACTGGCGCTAGTAATGCTTGCACTAAATGGCAATTTGGTCTGCCGTGCGTTTACCCATATATGGGCGACCATAAGAGGGTTCATTATAGGACCCTCTTACTTCTCAGCTAGTATCCTCAAACCATCGCCATTATTGCGGCTTAAAAGAAGTATGGTTTGCAACCCAGACCCATCTCTTCAGCTCCTTAGGCTGAGCTCACCTCATTGGTAGGCTCGAAATGGATCGCTTGGGCAGGCTCCTCTCTGGCCTATCAAATAATCAGTGAGCAAAGCAATATCGCGTACCCGAGTAACTTGCATTGCATCTGGGGCGAAGTAACTTGTATTGGCTAGAAAAAGGTTTATTTTCTAAATATGTGTACAGTACTTTTGCAAAGAAATGTGCTTTCGTTTGCTCATTGTTATCATTCGACAAATTGTAGTGAGTTTCAAATGGCTTTATTAAAGTGGTGCTGGAATCTCGAACCCTCACTGGAAGCGGAACTTGACGATAGCTAGATTTAACTCTTTGCTAAAATGAGGGAAGCAAGCGAAAATGACTTTTTTCAAAGTCCGTTGTTGGTTAAACATTGAGTTTTGTTCCCAAAGGTGACTAGAGCTATTGTTTGGCCTATTGGAGAAGAAGCACTCTCGGACACTTCTATTTCTTTCTATCTCATAGTTTGATTTTGCAAACCTTCCAACTGTAGCTTCCATGGTGTTGTCCAAAACCAATACAGCCTCTGGTTTTAAGATTGTACACGACGGGGTGGTGCTTCTGGGAACCACACCCCTCAAATATAGTCGTCACCTAGCACTGAAATTTTTCAAAGTGGTTTGGCTAAAAAACGCAAGATTCTTTCAAAAGTGCACTTTCGTTTTGCATATTCAGTCAATTCCTAAAGGAGGTGCTTGCGCAAAAGCCGGGATTGGTCAGCGGCTTGCACTCTTAGTTTGCCCAGCGATAATAGTGATGGTTTTTTATCGCTTTATTTTACTTTTAAATCACTTCATCAACAAGGGCCTGTTTATCTGAGAGAACTTTTAAAAGTAAAGGACTGTGGTAGTTACAACTTAAGATCAAATAACTCTCTGCTCCTAACACTCCAACCTGCGAAGTCATACACAACCCTTGGAGACAGAGCATTTATGTATGCTGCCCCTTAATTATGGAACGCATTGCCTGAACAAATACGCAATAGCACTAGCGTTGGAATTTTAAGACTCAAGTGTCGCCCCATGTAAGGTAATCCGGAATCCGGAATCCGGGCAATTTTAGCCTGTGGAATCCGGAATCCAGCTCATGGAATCCGGAGTCCAACCACTGGAATCCAGAATCCAGCTTGTTAGAATCTAGCCACACGTGTTTCAGTCACCCGCAGGAACACCCCTGAGTCGTGCAGAGATATCGTTCGATATCGGGTATCGATTTTAAACCATGGTGTAATGCAATGACGTGACAGAATCATCTCCTGATCCTGCGGTGCGTCAGTTGGTGCGTGAAACAAAGGCACTACAGGCGACTCTCGCAGCCTAGTCTTTGCACGGACCCCGTTGCGCCTTCAGAGCCTTTCCCTGTCCGTGCGCAATTGAAACCAAGTTTCGGATTTTCGTAACTATAATAATTCAAAGAATTATAATAATGGCATAAAAATATTCATATTCTTGGCCGTAGTATCTCGAAGTATTAGTAGTCGCGATGTTTTGTTGTTTGGTCCACTAACTGGCTTCCGGGCACATGTCATAAGTGTCACTCAAAGAATCACAGGTAGTGCGTGGTTCGGCATGGTGTCTTTTTCATTCAGTCCAGATTCAGTTGAGATCTCGAGAGGCCAATTCGATCCTACTTCGATAATGTCTCGACATATCAGTCTTTCGAAGTATTTGTAAGAATACCAATAGCTACCAACCAAATATGGGAAAGCACAAGAAAAAGCGCGAGCAGGAAAGGTTACGTAGTGTACGAACTTTGTGTTTGTGACTTTGTGATGGAAAATTTTTTGGCGGCGTGGTTTTTGAATACATCTGAACGTGTGTAACACAAATACAAAACTTTGAGCGGGGTACCGCTGTACGAGTTCAAACCATTTACAAGAAAAATGACATAGTTGCCGTAAAACACAACCGCAGGAAGAAGAGCTCACCTTTCTGGCTAACCGTTGTTTTGGAAGATGCTAGATGTTCAAACTGAAGTGAATGATGGAAATTTCGTACGGCAGAAAGTGACTCTAAAGTGGCTAAGTCAGACAAATGATCAACGTACATACAAGTATGGTGATGTCTGTAATGGGAACTCCCCAAGTGTATTTTAAACCGAGTTCTCGACTTTTCTTGTGAAGAACCAGACAGCATCACCTTATCATCTGAGGAGGATAATAGGCTCTGAAGGATCGCAAATGGGAACTATGGGGACGATGATATCGAGAATGAGAATGAGAATGGTATTGCAGGATCACCTCAAGAGGATGAAGGCGAAGAATCACTCCCGGTAAGCCTGCCGGAGGTAAGTTTATCAGGACGAAGAGCGACACGGTTCGTTCAAAGATAAACGCTTCCTGGTCATTTAACTTTTCTCGTTGGACTACGGTATCTGTTACTTAAGTGCGCCAATATTTAACTGCAATGAATGAGTTTTTAAAATATACAAATGCTATAAATGTTGCAAAGTTATTAGTATAGTCTGTTCCAGGCGTTCAGGTGGTGGGAAAAGCTGAAGTGACATTATGTAGGGGAACAGAAATGGTGCCAATAAAAATCAGCTCCCTACCCTCTCTCTAGCCTCCCTGCATTTTTTTCACTTTTACTCTTCGCGCTTCTTCGCACTATCTGAGCGCCTGGAACAGGTTACTTTCGGTATGGTGTAATTTAACAGTTTAAGAGTCGGTCAGATAGTTGGCGCATTGACTTCCATTCAAACATTCATCCCCAGAGTGGTAGAATTTGCAGTTAGAAATAATCTCTTGGCAACGAGAACCAGCGATTTAAAGATAGCGACATTTTATTTCATCAGGTATGTTACTGTATCATGATCAGTCTTCCTGTTCTTGTTTTAAATATTTCGAAATATTACGGACCTATGATTAATTTGGAAAGAGATAAATATCCTATTTTCCCGTTATTTATTGTGAATTTGTAACTGAATTTTTACATTTCCGTGCGGTAATTTAACAATTGTTTGAACCTTAAAAGCACTGATATTAGGAATTTGCAGTTCTTTTAATATTGTTGACGCTATTAGAATAAGAGTAGTGCAACCTCGTCAGTATTTGTTCAAAGATGTGGAATCAGTGGATTTCAGAGAACACTCGTATTCACAGTCTTCACAGGTAAGGCAAAGAAGTGTATTTTTTCACTCTTGATGCTGTATAGATTATACTTATAATATTTCATAGACACCAAGCTACTTTTCTGGTAAAAAAAGAAAAGTGATCTTTCATTTTTACCTTTCAATAACAAGCCTGTTATTAAAGTCATTTCGTTTGGAAAACGAAGTACAATGAAAACGTTGGAAACCAGAATCTGGAATCCAGCCACTTTTGGGCCGTGGAATCCGGAATCCATGGACATGGAATCCGGAATCCACAGCGTGGAATCCAGAATCCAATGCTCTCTTGGATTACCTTACATGGGCCGACAAGTGAAAACATATTTATTTAAGACAGCTTTTAAATTATAAATTATATTGATTTTAATGGATAGAAGGAGGGCACGGTGTGGGGAGTTGGAAGGGGGGGGGGCGCTTCTCTTAGCTGTTTTATTCAAATTTGTCTTACATATATTTACCTGATTTTTACATGATATGTTAATATGTAATTTTACCCAGTTTTGTTTTATTTCAAATGTATTGTAATGCGTATTCGAAAATGCCAGATTGATGTTTGCGCGATATAAAACTCAGTAAAGTTAAGTTTAAAGTTATTGATACATGTCATCAATCAGCAAACACCATGTAGTTTACATCGAACATGCAAGCTTTGGTTTAATGCACAACCATTTTCGCATTTCGCAGTTATTTTTGATCGAACAAGAACCTCAGTTGTCTAATTCTCCGTCTGTGATCGCTTTCAGTCATCTCGGAAGCTCCCTTTATGTGAATACATGCCACCAGGAAAAACGAAGGAGGAAACTCAAGTCGTCACCCTTCGTTGTACTTCGTTCCATCAAAGAAACTGTGATCAAAATCAAGGAAATCGGCACCGATTCCGTTTTTTTCTTCACCGCAAAATGAACGTGCAAGTACATTTTCAAATAAGGCCCCGTCTACACGTATCGGTTTTCTTTGCGGATTGGCCTTCCGTCCACACGTAAAAGCAATTTTCGAAAACGCTCTCCATAGGGGAAATTTCTAAAAACTCAGTGTTTTCGTGTGGACAGTGAAAACGAAACTTTTCGAAAACGATGACGTCACAGTATTGGATCCAGCCTACCCCGCGAGAAAGCCACGTGAAAAATAAACCTAAGTGCAAAATGGCGAGGGATACTGTGCTACAAAAATATCCAGAATATCGGAGTACTTTCATTTGTCTGGCATGATTCCCAATTGACATTTTGCGAGGTCTTAAGTCTTCATATTTGATTGTAACCTTAAGAAGCAGCTCCACTTCGTCATCGGTCCAAACAAACGAGTCAGCCTTGCTCTTGCCCTTAGATCTACCCGGTTTCAGTTTTCGTGACTACGACATCTTTATACTATTTCCTTGCACATTTACGAGTTCCTAAAGAAGACAGACACGCAAAACGACGAAAATGGCGCTATGCGCATGCTCTGTCAGCGCTATTTGCGTTTTGGAATCGTTTTAGCGTTTTCGTGTGGACAGGTGAAAATGATTCGAAAACGCTACGCGTGGATACAAATGTTTTTGCAAACGGAGAGAAAAAATTCTTCTTCAAACGAAAACACATACGTGTGGACGGGGCGTAAGATTAACACAAACAAAAACGCAAAGCGAAACAAATATGAACCCGCAGCTCCCATTTCAGCGAGAAGTAATTATAGCCGGGGAAAGTTCTGTTGTTTCGCCGGAATGGGTAGGACGGCGCCTTCGATTTCTTTCACGTTTTTACTGCCCCCGCATTTTGTTCTCTGCTCGCCGGAAGCACTCATTACTCTTTGACAAAGAGGAGAACTTGAAGATTAATCTGATCAAATAAACTTAAAAGCACGTGCTGTTCCAACTTGCAAAAGCGTGTGGCAACCTTGAGCGGGCTGGGTTTCACCGCTTCCTGGACTTGATTAAGAAATGGGAAAAGCCGTCATTCTTTTTGACAGATTTGTATAATTATCTGGAGTTCATTGTCCAGAATTGAATCTTTACGTATACCGTAGTTATGAATTAACACTGGTCAATATATAGGAGTAACTGCAGACACTTGGAGTGTTTGCCTTGACGTAAGGCAATAAAAATGTTTCAGAACGCAGAGAACAGCTCACCTCTCATCCGACCAAACCCGAGGATACTTTCTTCCACCTATCGTATCTGATCACAGCGACCCTCTGTTTAGGCAGACTGCACTGAATCCCGGGTGCACTGTTACACATCGTGTTATCGCGTCAAGTTCTCGGCTTCGCGCAAAACATCGGAGCTTTCGAGAGATTCGACACATTTCTGGATTTCTTTGCAGCAAAGGCACTCTTTGGCGTTTTGCAAATGCTTTCAGAAACAGTTACTACATCTACATGTGTAGAAGAGTGAAGGTATAGCCCTGCCAAACAGGCGTTTATCTAGCCGAGTGCGAACGTTAAGTTTAATTATTTTAGCCCAGCACGAGCCACAAAAAGGACTTGATTATTATATTTACACTGGGAGATAGCAACTACGTTCGATTGACTTTTCCTAATGCAAAATATGAATATTTTACCGCGTGCAGATAAAGACGGACTTGTCATTTTGTGCCCCGCGTATTTCAATTCTTTCAATGAATATTTCGCCGCTTTATAACAGCGCAATCGCTATATTACAGGGAAGAGAAATGAACTCCACTAATTTCGCCAATTCTCGCACATATTGAGTTTGCTTCGTACTACCATTTTTCGTTTCCTAACCTATTGTTCGGTTTTAGAAAAGATCGTTTCCATTTTCAATTTGACAAAATCGTTACGAATTGCGAGTCAACTTGTTTACGTCTGCAAGGGGATTCCCGGGTTAGCGAACCGGATTTAAACTTCTTGTCATGAGATATGCCATAACGTGTTTGAGCGTGGACGGGCAATGTTGCTTTCCCCACACTCTGATGTTCTGGTCATCTTTGTCAAACACTTTATGTTTTGATGTTACTGTTCTGCTTCTTGTTTGCCGGTTTAAGCGCAATAGTAATAATTTCGTCGTCTCTGTGAAAACACTTTCATTCGTGGGCGAATTTGTTTCGACCTTCCACGATTCAGTTGAATTTGCTTTTTTCCAGCTAAATAAGCAAAAAGTGGTGAGACAGATAAACTGCGTCATCAGAGCTTAAAAATTACGTCATTCGGTAACGCTATAGTCAAATATTGTGTCACACAATCACACTTTTCGTCAGGCCAGCTCGTATATTGAGCGAATTAAGATGTTGAGTCTCGCTAACATTTGTTAACATGGGGGTACGTGGGTCAAAGCGGCCGGTTAAAATGCCCATTGGGCTTTCGTGTTATTACAACTACTTACATCCGCACCTAAAAGTAACGAAAGTGTCTTCGACATAGCCCGATGATACAAAAGGAAGAGATTATTGTAACAAACCAGTCATGTTTTAAAGGACTGTAAATATAAGTACGAGTCTGCGTTTCAGTGCAGTGAAAATGAAAAAAAAAACATTTCGTCCTATGAACCGCCTGAGCATCTGAGCATTAATCGTTAAATAGTGCGCCAATCGTTTATTTCACCCACTTTAGGGTATTTGGGTGTGCTGCCATGTTGGATTAATCAGCTGTGTGGTTGCATCCTTAACTTCTAGGTGTTCACAAGATGAGAAGTGATGACGACTAATTTGTATGCAATACATCTTGAAATAACTGTAAGTGGCAATTGTGTTGAGTTCTGTGCAATAACACTCATAGATTTAGAATATTTAAAACGCCAAATTCTTACCCATAGGGCCGACTGGGTTTGTCAACCTCGTTCCCGCCCCTCCCAGTTTTAAAAAATTAAAAACCCTGGGAACGAGGTTGTGTGGTTACTTGCAGTATCCAACGTATGTTCTTCGTAAATTGTTTTTAGCCGATGAAGTCATTGTTATCAGATAACGTAAGACTAAAACGATCGTGGATGATGTCGTGGTATTGCTGTTGGCTGTCGACGTCTGTGAAGCTTCGGGGATCCTCTGTGAGCTTTTGGGTGGGGATGTGCCGCAGGGATTCTGAAACCTCACCATGCACCATTATATCACAGCGGCACATACCTCGATAGCGTAACTTAATGTTGAATTTGTGATCAACAGTAACTCGAAAACGTGAAGTGTACAATTATAGAAAGCTCTTAAACTTACGTCAACAAGTCACTTTACAGGGTTCCGTAATCTCATGGAACCTCAAATTCGCATAATAACTGGAGTTCTCTTTTCCCTTTCAGTGTCAGACACAAAGCTCGGACCGTTTAAGGCGATTCTTCCCAGACTGTAATGAAAACCTTAAGTGTTGCTTACCACTCAAATAGTCCGCTTTCTTTGTTCTTCAAGAGTCGAAGGGTGGAGTTTTCTCAAGCTAAAATGCCAGCATTCAAATAAAACTATTGAGTACTTTGCTTTGGTGCTAGTTTACTTTGTTGTATCCTAGTCCTTCTAAGATTCTTATAGGCTTCTAGGTTTCTACATGAAATTTACTAATGTGTTCATTCAAATAAAAGCTCCTGAACGGTCACTGCAATAGTCACTGTTACTCTATCGATGAAAATTAGAACAGCAATCCGAGTTGTCCAACTCTACAGTTTATTGGTTTAATTTTACAGCTAAACAATGATTTATCATACACCAGATCCACGTTTGTGATCGAGTTAGCATTTTAGATGTCTCGTCCTGCTGTAAAATTCTCATTAGAATTGAAATTAACAGTTTTACTTACTAAGGCCTTAAAAGGCTAAATGATGATAAGCTCCGGCTTCTTCGTGTACCTCAGTGGGTTAGCAGAAACCAAACCTGTAACCAAGAAAAAAGTTTCACAATGATACTTGATTTGTTCTCTTATCTACCGTATATAAAATGGGTTGTGCTAAAAGCAAGGGATGCATTGCCTGACTAGTAAAGTTGACGTGTTATATTGGAACTGAACAAAAGAAAGAAACCGAGTGATAACCAGATAGAAAATGGAGAAAACGGAAGGCAAGCCTTTCGAGGAAGTCTTTTGAATGATAAACAGAAATGTCTCCCTTG
Source organism: Siderastrea siderea (assembly GCA_964030785.1). Lineage (NCBI taxonomy): Eukaryota > Metazoa > Cnidaria > Anthozoa > Scleractinia > Rhizangiidae > Siderastrea > Siderastrea siderea. The sequence continues at coordinate 24,592,442 of OZ034966.1, forward strand.
CAGAATTCTGATCAATTATATAACTTCAACTTTACATATCTTTTTACTTACCGCTTACTCAAATGTTCACTTTTAACAGAAATGATTATTTGTAAAAATCCAAGAGCACAGTCGATGTCAGAATCTGTATCAAGATTGGGTGAAGCACAATTTAATGTTGAATTTGTGATCAACAGGAACTGGAAAACGCCAAGGATCCAATAAAAAGCTCTGAAGCTTACGTCAATAATTCACTTTATAGGATTCCGCAATCTTATGGAACCTCAAATTATGAACAATTATTGGATGAGGTTTTTGTGATATCCGGACTGAATAAACAAGGTCAAGGTAAGTGTTAGTCGACTTCGGCTAATAACACTTACTTCGACCTTGATTATTCCGGATATCACAAAAACAGAACCTAATAATTGTTTTATTCAACGTTGTCTTCCGGTTTCTGAAATGTTTATGTTTTTTTTGCTACTTTGGAGGATTTTTTTGTATTTTTGAAGTCTTTATCTATATCTATTCGTAGTCTTTCGATTTCTTCCTCAGTTGAAGTAGCAAATCGACTTGCCATGTTTTCCTTTGCTGTGTGCAAAGCTGCCACTCGCCACCTGTGAACTTGACATTGCTCTTGAAAATCATGCATTGCACGCGCAACCTGCAGACTGATTATTACTCGGGCCGGAGACCACGAGTCAAGATCTGCCGAACAGTTCTTTTTGTTCGTGTCGCAATTGTAAGGCCGCGCGGGATCTGGGAACGAAAACACGTAATCGTTTGGCCATTTGATTATCATCTAGACTGCGAGCAGTCTCTTTCTTCTCCTAATTTTAGCGAGGTGAGGTTGGCGAGTTGGCGAGTGAGGCACGAGCCGCGAGCCGCGAGAAGCGCGGGCGCGCCTATTTCCTCCCTCTCCCCATTCCCCTCTCGTTTTTACCCCTATTTTGCATAATTTATTCATTTCCACTCGCGCGTAGGATCTGAGGAAAATAGGACGGCTGCTCGCAGTCTAATTATCATCTGAACACGCTTTTGTGAACCTTTTGCGAGGTTGTGAGTGTCTTGGAGTTTAACGTCCTGGGGGGGGGGGGGGAGGGCACTCAGCAGATGCTCGGGTAGGGAGGTGCGGTCCGGGTGTTTAAACCCTGACCCTGTTTAAGACACAAATCTCTGATTTTGCCACCCTATTTAAGACAGAATCTCAAACTTTTCGTACCCTGTTTAAAACATTTAACCCAACATCATACCCACTTTCTCGCTAGAATGGACTAGTCAGAGACTGTTTCTTATTTCAATACACTGCGCATTGGCAAACTGGTAAAACTTCGGCTTGTGGTGAGGTTTCTGTAAGTTAAAGAATACATAAGGTCGTGTAGCAACACCCTACTTAAGGCAAAAATTGATGAATTCGATACCCCGTTCAAGACAAAACCCTCTGAAAACCATACCCTATCGGGCTGCACGTCCCCGTTAAGGCCATATAAGGGAGTAACCCCCGGGTCCAACGTTTTGTGCTTTTTGATGCAAATTTGTTCTTGCTTCGGGTTTCTCGTGCTTTCAAGCTGTTTACGGCCCGAGTGAAGGCTACAAATAGCCTCTTGTTCTCTATAATCTGCTAGTAGATTAATGAATAATATGTAGGGTGCGCTGATTTCCAGAATTATCATTCTGAATTAATTAAAATTTCATTGTGATATCTGATTTATTCTGTTATCTATCGTCCATATGTAAAATATGTTGTGCTAAAAGCAAGGGATGCATTGCTGCTTAGTACAGTTGATGTGTTGTATTGGAACTGAACACAATAGAAGGAAACCGAATGATAACCAGAAAGAAAATGGGGAAAACTGAAGGCAAGCCTTTCGAGGACGTCTTTAAAATCATAAACAAAATCGTGTACCTTGCAGAATTCTGATCAATTACATGACTTCAATATGTCGTATCTTTTTACTTACCACTCACTCAAATGCTCACTTTTAACAGAATTTATTTGTAAAAAGCCAGTCGATGTCAGGATCTGTATCAAGATTGTGTGAAGCGTAATTTAATGTTGAATTTGTGATCAACTGGAACTAAAAAATTCCGCGATCTCATGGAAGCTCGAATTATCATAAGAGTACTCGGGAGCACGGTTTGAATCACTTCCGTGATGTTAACATGATGATTTCTCGGGATAAGGTAACAACAAGTGTTTGGAAAGCGTGCAGTTTGGCTGGCTTAGCAAACTTGGGAAGCGTGAATGAACTCACATTTACTCGCGTGCTGCGTGCCAGCTAAACGAACTGAATGCGGGATGTCTTTACGTTTAACTGCATGTAGTGATATGTTCGGATTTCCTTTTCTTTTCATTCTGAACTAAGAAGACGACCTGTAAGCAGGTCATTTAAAATTGAGGCGTCTTCCTCTCTCTTAGCGATTTCAATTACAGCTGCCATTACATCACTACCTAGTCCTGAACGTTTTCGTTATTATTAGTGGGGCAAACAATTTTAGGCGCGTTCTCGCAAGCATAACGGATTTAAATTGAACTTTGGGGCTTTTAACAAGTCAACTAGTCCGCTTTAATTATTCTACAGGTTCAGAAAGTGAAAGGTGTTCTCTAAAGATTAAATGCCACCATTCAAATAAAAACTATTGAGCACTTTGCTGTGGTGCTACTTTACTTTCCTGTATTACAGTACTTCTCTGTTTTTAGGTTTCTATATGAAATTCTCAAATATTTTCATTCAAAAATAAAGTCCTGAACGCTCAGGTCATTGCGATGCTGTAACGGTTTGCTGTGCAAAGTACATGTTACCAAAAAAAATTCTAAGCTTTTCTTGGCCGTTAACGTCAACGTTGGCATGTACTGAACGGAAATTTAAAATCGCTATTGATAAAGGCACTAGAACAGCAATCCTTCTTCGGCTCTACAGTTTATTGGTTTAATTTTAAAGCTTAGCGCAGTGATTTATCATGCACCAGATTCACGTTTGTGATCAATCGAGTTAGTATTTCAGGTGTCTCGCACGTCCTGTTGACTAGTGGAAATTACCAGTTCTACTTACTAAGGCCTAAATGCTGAAAAGCTCCGGCTTCTTCGTGTACCTCAGTGGGTTAACAGAAACCAAGCCTGTAACCGAGAAAAAAATTCACAATGATATTTGATTTATTCTCTTATCTATCGTCCACATGTATAAAATTGTTGTGCTTAAAGCAAGGGATGCATTGTCACTTAGTACAGTTAAGGCTGAACAAAACAAAGAAAACGAATGATATCCAGACAGAAAACTGATGGAGAAAACTAAAGGTAAGCCTTTCGAGGAAGTAGATTAAATCATAAACAAAAGTGTGTACCTTGCAGAATTCTGATCAATGATATAACTTCAACGTTTTATATCTTTTTACCGTTACCACTCACTCAAATGCTCACTTTTAACAGAAATTATTTGTAAAAAGCCAAGAGAACAGTCGATGTCAGGATCTGTTTCAAGATTGGGTGAAGTGTAATTTAATGTTGAATTTATGATCAACAGGAACTCGAAAACACGAAGAGTACAATTAAAAGCTCTGAAACTTGCGTCAATAAGTCACTCAAATACAGGATTCCGCAATCTCATGGGACCTCAAAGTATCGTGTGTGCTAGTGAGCACGGCTTAAATCACTTCCGTCATGTTAGCATGATTATTTCTCGGGAAATGGTCGAGATTATGATAACTGCGAATATAACGAGTGTTTGCCAAACACTCATAGAAAGCGTGCACTTTGGCTGGTCAAGCAAACTTGCGTAAGACGAAGCGTGAATGTAGCGTGCTGCTTAACTGCATGTAGCAGGATACGTTCGGACTTCCTTGACGACAACTAAACAGCTCATTTTCTGTAAAACTGAGGCGTCTTCCTCTCTCTTAGCGATCTCAATTGCAGCTGCCACCACAGCAGAATCACTAACTAGCCAAACGTTTTCGTTATTATTAGTGGGACAGACAATTCTCGCATGTTTCTTGCAAACTCAAAGGATTCAAACTGAATTTGCGGCATTCCTATTTTCAAGATTTTTTTTACCACAGACAAATATTTTTGAGTTCACGAAATCGTTTGAACTCTGGTAGGAAGCGTGGATTGTATGGTATTATTCTATTAAAATTAATTCGGTAATGTTTGAAACACCCTATCGAGAGTCTCGTCTTGCGTCTTAGTACATGCACTCTCTTCTGTATACTTTTTCTACTTCTTCAAGGATTATATGACTTCAACTTTCCATATCTGTTTATTTGGCTCACTCAAATGCTCACTTTTAACAGAAATTATTAGTAAAAACCCAAGAGGACAGTCGATGTCAGAATCTGCACTGAAACTGGATGAAGCGTAATTTAACGTTGAATTTTTGATCAACAGGAACTCGAAAACACAAATACTCTAAAAGTGTGCGTCAATAATTGTCATTTCTTACATTTTTGAGTGTAAGTGCAAATTATCATAATTCACGCGCGGTTTTCTCTCTTTCACTTTCAGAGACTTTGTAACTGATGTTTTGGATAAAATCCAAAAGTGGAACGATTCAAATAGTCCGCTCTCTTTGTTCTTGAGGTAATAAGACGGTGGCTGCAAAAAGGTAACCATTCAAGTTAAACCTTTGTTGTGGCGTCAGTTGATCGTGCTGTAACACAGTGCTTGAAATCGCTTCTCCCCATTCCCGTCGCGGCTTCGCCGCTCTTGTTACGGTTCCACCTCTCAAACTTCGCGCGAACAATCCCACTAGGAAAAAAGCCATAGAAAACATTTTCCGAATTTCTCATTACTACACCACATAAAGGTTTGGTCGACTAAGGTGGCCCGGGTAGGTCAGGGAGGTATCGAGGTCAACGTACAGTTTGTGAGAGGAAAGAACTGAAATCTTTCTAATGGGACAAGTCTCACTTTAATTCTTGGGGTAAATTTTGATGTGCCCCATAGCTGACTACTTCGATAGGGCAACAGGCGAATTTGATTTACCAACATAAACTGACTTTTATCCCCGTATACCTAACGTCTTATATCTTTTTACTTACCACTCACTCAAATGCTCACTTTGAAGAGAAATTATTATTTGTAAGAATCCAAAAGAACATTCATTGTCAAAATCTTTCAAGATTTTGTGAGAACTCTAAAACGCGAAGGGTGCAAATAAAGCTCTGAATCTAACGTCAATAAGTCACTTTACAAGATTCCGCAATCTCATGGAACCTCAAACTAAAAAAAAATATTGGATGAGGTTTTTGTGATATCCGGAATAATCAAGGTCAAAGCTAAGTGTTTTGTCGGCCTCGGCTGATATCACTCACCTCGACCTTGCTTATTCCGGATGTCACAAAAACCGGATCTAATAATTGTTTTATTAAACATTGTCTTTCGGTTTTCTGACATGTCTTTTGGCTAAGGTACCCGTGAAAGAGTTCCTTTGCTCCTTTGGTGGATCTTTTTGTATTTTCGGCGTCTTTATCTACTAGTTAAACTTTCTATTTCTTCCCCAGTTGAAGTAGCAAATCGACTTGCTATGTTTTCCTTGGCTGTGTGTAAAGCTGCCACTCGCCACCCGTCTTGAACTTGACGTTGCTCTTGGAAATCATGCATTTCACGCGCAACCTACAGATTATTCTCTATAATCTGCAATCTATAATCTGCTAACAGATTAATGAATAATCTGTAGGGTACGCTGATTTCAAAAATTATCATTCATGTCATTTTATTCGGCGTTTTAATTGGCCAAGAAAACATTACGTCACTGCAAATAACTACCTACGGGTAATTTTCCGTTCATGCGCATTACGATGCGAAGTTGTTTTGCTGCGAATAATTCTGCTCGTGCGCAGTTGAGTCACCTGTTCAGTCCACGTTTGAAACTCCACCATGGCGGCGAGATTTCCAGAGTTGACAAGGAGCGATCTTAATTATCTAATTGAACAAACGGTAACACCAAGAAAGGAACTACAGTTTCGTTAAACATATTTCGACGATATTTAGAAGAGAGAAAAGTCGACGAAAAGGAGATAAAACAATGAGTGAAGTCGACTTCGCAAACTGTCGTGATTTGTCAGTGTCTCGTAGATCAATCATTTGCCTCTGTTCGCCACTGATAAATCACAATGTTTTGGTCAACCTCGTCCAGTAATTGTTTAAGAGGCTCTGATTGTAAATATAGAGAATCGGCGGACAAGCTCAGAAAATCGAAAATCCTGATAACTTGCCAGAAGAACACTTTTGGGGAGCTATCTTCGAAAATATTACTTAAACCTTCTGGAATTCTATTGTTTTCGGGAAATTCGGAAAAACGGTTTTGCTTAATTTATTACGCAATAATCAGGCTTAAAATTAAACAAATTGAAAACGCTTGCTTTAAAACCGTTTGCAACGCCAGAAAACAATTTTAATTTTAAATGATAGCAATATCCTTATACTTTCTATCAATGGGAATTGCATGGAGTTTTGCTTTATTTATGTGGTTTGGTGGTTCTTTGAAACAAAGGCATTTTGCGCACTTCCGAAAAAGGCAAAATTAGTAAACTACAGAGGCTTAAAATGGGTCTTGGTATGTCTAATATCGAATTGAAATAAACACTGTGATGAAGTTTGGCCCTACTTCTATTATGATATGAAATAAAAAATCTGGGCAATTCAGGCTCGCGCTGACAAAAACAAAAATTCGCGAACCAGTGTTGCCAAAATTTGCATAATGAAATGAATGAAATGAAAAGTAGTAGTTTGGGTGAGCTTAATTTAGAGAGTTTTATTCACTGAAGACACACAAAGAATGGACTAAAACATTTCTTCAATCTATTCTTGCATTGTTTTGGGCTTGTACTATTTCTACGTAAAACTAAAGAGAAGGAGAAGAAGTTTTAAAAGTTCTACACAAGTTGTTGCGTGACCCATGTCACGTGAATATTTTTGTCAATTTGTCAACCTACTTATCGCAGTTTTTGAATGCGGTCTCCTACATTGGCCGCTGTTTTATGCATGGCTAGTTCTCCAGCGAATACCTTACGCATCCCTGTGTTTGGGGCATACTGTCATGTGCAGTTGATATTCTACTGGGACAAAAATTCCGACAGGCAAGTCTAGCATTAGTTTCGTATACATATGACACCTTTCTCTTCGAGAGAAGAAAACTGCGACATAGTATGTTGTTGTGTACGTGACTCGATCGCTCTTTTCAAACGGCTACTAAGATTTTGGGCGACATTTTGAAATGACACTATTTTGGCCAGGAAGCAAAAGTGCATCATTATTATTATGATTTACACGTATTTGTCAAAACATGTGCTGTTTCTATCAATATTATTACACTTGTATAAATATGTTTAAAATTAAACGTAAACCACGGACGGGATCGGTATTTATGAGTTCTTAATGCGGCTGTATATCTAAGAGATGTCAATACACAGTTTGTTTGGTTTTACTTTGCAAGATTACTGAGAACTCTTTCACAGTTTTGGAGGAAAAGATTTTCATTGAAGAATATTTTCACGTTTGCATGAACGGGCCGTGTCGTTTGCGTGACTTGATTATTTTGAGTGGTACTTTGTGTTCCTTACCTTGCACAGCCATTTTAGCTTTCAATTTATACGCGTACATCAACTTTAATGATTAATAAAAGAAACCGTTTGGATTTTTGAGAACATTAGTATTTTCCCAAAGAAACTGCAAATAACAAAGAAAGGCCACTGGTGCTGCAGAGTAAAGACATCTGACAAAATATGGTAACCCACTGCACTCTTAAGTTTCACCAACAATTTTCCAAATTCGTTCGTAATTCTTCAGAAAGATAAATAAAGATACCAGCGAATGCAGCATCTAGTAGAAAGACCATCTGAAAATAGTTACGGTAAACGATTTGTCATATTTCAAGTCATCCTTCCATTACAGTTCGTTTTCCTATTATCCAAATTATGCAAATTCTGGCAACACTGGTTCGCGAATTTTTGTTTTTGTCAGCGCGAGCCTGAATTGCCCAGATTTTTTATTTCATATCCTAGAAGAAGTAGGGCCAAACTTTATCACCGTGTTTATTTCAATTCGATATTAGACATACCAAGACCTATCTTAAGCCTCTGAAGTTTACTAATTTTTGCCTTTTTCGGAAGTGCGCAAAATGCCTTTCTTTCAAAGAACCACCAAACCATATAAATAAAGCAAAACTCCATGCAATTCCCATTAATAGAAAGTAGAAGAGTATTGCTATCATTTAAAATTAAAATTGTTTTCTGGCGTTGCAAGTTTTTTACAAACAAGCGCATTCAATTTGTTTAATTTTGAACCTGATTTTTGCATAATTAATTAAGCAAAACCGTTTTTCCGAATTTCTCGAAAACAATAGAATCCCAGAAGGTTTAAGTAATATTTTCGGAGATAGCTCCCCAAAGGTGTTCTTCTGGCAAGTTATCAGGATTTTAGATTTTTTGAACTTGTCCAACGATTCCAGGAGCCATAATCGGGGACGGAGACCGTAAGCGCGGGGTCCACGCGGCCCCATCGAAAAAGACAAATGTGCTATTTTTAGAAAAAATTGCGCCACCCTCAACGTCATAAACGCGCGTGGCTACACGCAAATTTGCGTAAAACGAGAGCGTGCTGGATATGACCAAGATGGTTATAATTATTTGATATCTGGTATGCCCGAGTACACAATTGTTTTTATTATTAAAAACGCAATCACTAATTGCTATAAAATCAAGAAAGAGAAAAAAGAGAGAGAAACTCCGAGATAAAAGGGAACAAGAATCGATCGCGATCACATGACTGACCGAAAAAGGCGCCAAAACCTTGCAAAGTGTTGCAGCGTTTCTTTGCAGAGCTGAATGAATCAATGAAACTGCTCCGAAGTGAACGTACAAGCACAAGGTCTGGGAAAAATCTCCCAATTATGGGCTCTGAAATGTGGTACGTGTTTGATTTTTCCTGAAAATTGTTGTTATTGTCGTTCAAAGCGGATTGAAGCTGTACGATCTCACCGTTATGGCTGCAGGAGTTCAAATGAACGAGTTTGAAATCGCTCCGTTCGCACAACGCTGACAACGGAGCCATCATGTGTTTGTTTGATCGAACTGAAGACAGGATTAATAATTAAACTTGAACGATAATTACTATGCAGCTCACGGAAGCAAGACTACGGAGGTGAGGAACATTAGAATTCACCATCTTACTTTTTAAACGCAAACCACAAAACGCAGTTTTTCTTAGTTTAGAGCCCGCGGACGGAATGGTAAAAATAACACTCAAACAACTGTGGAAGCGATTCAACGTATTTTACATGGCATCCGACTTGTGTCGAAATGTCTGGAGCTGCTCAAGGGAACACAGATAGAGCCACAACGAGTACAGGTAAACCAGTGTCAATTTTGTGTGGTATAGCCAAAAAATGTCGCCTTTTCTGGTACTGGATTTGTTCAATGCTTGTCGTTCAGACTGTTGCATGATTTTTGTACTGACTCGTCATAAAAAGTGTGACAATTTTTATTAAATGCTTCTTTCCAATTTTACTGTGCTTTATTTTGTCTTGTCTCGATATTTCGGAGTCAAAGCCTTCCGTATGAAACCTGCTGTTTGTGAAATTTTAAGAACAAGTGATTGACTGGACGATGAAAGAAATTGTAAACAAAGCGCTAAATGCTTAAAATTCTATTTCTACAGTTTCTTTTCGTCCTAAGAAATCAAGCACTCTGAAACAACTTAGATTTGTGTCTCAGTGACGTTCAGTCGTAATTTCTTCTTAATTTTGCTTCGATACAAAGTGATTTTTCTCGCCGGGTTGCTGGCAAAGAAAAATAATTAAGCTCACTCTGTCCTTGAAACGCTTGCCACATCCACTGCGCTATGTATCCCTTCTAGGTTCGTAAATTGCCCAGAAAGTAATATTAAGTACTAGGGCAGCATGGACTTTCACTTTATCTTTCTCCTTCTCATCGACGGAAGTAGTTTTTTTTCTCTTGGTGTTTTTCCAGTTCTCTATTTTGTCGACGATTGATAACGCACCACGAGAGCATTTGATTGAAAACAAGGCGCGCTTTTCACTATTCTTGGTCTTCATTATAAACATTTCGGCCATTTCGGTAAAGGCGGGCATTATTTCAGAAAACATACGCTGAGAAATCGCGACAGACATTTTCTTTGCTGACTTGGTATTTGAATATATGTTACTATTTTTCTTGCAGTGAAAAAAGTGACAACGATTTATCAGTGCGTTACTTTTCTTGAGTACGTGCTTGGAAAATCATTTTACAGTCTTTGCGGCTGCCCTTCAATCTCTGCACGTCCTCAGAGGAAATATATATTCGAGATGTATTTTCCCTTTTTCTGCCTGATTCGCCTTCAAATGATTTTTTCGTAGTTCGACGCCATTTTTGCCGTAAAACGTTTCTTCCGTCTAACGGGGAAATCCTCGTCCGACATGTCCGACACATCTTCGCCACAGGATTTTTCTAAAATATTCTCACTGCCAGCATCGGAATCACTCGTATAATCCTCATATCCAGAGTCACTATCCAGAAAGTTCTCCCCAAGGGCTTGCCTCAAATTAGGAAGTGACACTGATGACAGAAATTGAATTTATTCATCTCCAACAAAGGTAATTTCCGACGCCATTTTGTTTGTTTTTCTCTGCGCGGAGTCCTCGCAACACTCACGCGCGTGTGTCACGAGCGATGGCGCAATTTTTTCTAAAAATAGCACATTTGTCTTTTTCGATGGGGCCAACGCCAATACTGAAAATGGCAGTTAGTTACGGTCTCCATCCCCGATTATGGCTCCTGACGATTCTCGATATTTACAGTCAGAGCCTCTTAATTAACTGTAGGCTCTTAGCCAATGAGAAGGCAGATAGTGACCACAATGTACATTAGTCATAATTATTGGATTTCTCTCAAGCACGATTTTTTCACTTTCACTGTCAGAGACAAAACGTAGGCCGTGTAAGGCAATTTCAGTCTCCTCTAAGTCTGTGATGAAGTGTTACCACTCAAACATTCCGCTTTACTTACGCTTCAGGAGGTGAAAGGTGGAGTTCTCTCAAGCTAAAAATATGCCACCATTTAAATAAAAACTATTGAGTCAGTACTCTTCTGTTGTGCTAAGTTAACTTTGCTGCATCACAGTGCTTTTAAGTTCTTAAGTTTCTACATGGAATTCTCAAACGGTGTTCATTCAAATAAAAGCTCTTGAACGTTCGTTGCGATAGTCACGGTTTGCCAAAAAAAAAAAACAAAGAAAATTAAGTTACAAAAAAGCGAATTTTAAAACTTTTCTCAGCTTTTAGCTTAAAATGCTTGAGCGCTAAACTGAGAGTACAAGGTAACCAAAAAAAGAACAAAAAGCAAAACATAGATCAAATTATTACTATCAACTGATAAAAATTATTTAACTTCACACGTTAGCTTACAATTTACTGAATGGAAATTTTTAAAAAATCTCTGTTGATGAAGGCATTGGAACAGCAATCCTTCTTCAACTCTACAATTTATCAGTTTAATTTTAGAGCTATTAAAGCGCAATGATTTATCATGCACAAGATTCACGTTTATAATCGATCGAGTTGCTATTTAAGAGTGTTTCGTCCGTCCTAGTTACTATACTGAAGGCCTAAAAAGTTTTTGTGCTGAAAAGCTCCGGCTTTCTCGAGAACCTCAGTGGGTTAACAGAAACCAAGCCCGTACGCCGAGAAAAACAAATTTTACATCAAACTGGAAGTAATTTATAAATTCAGGAATATTAATTTGTACGTGGTCTGGAACAGAGCGAGGTCTGGAACAGAGAAACCACGACTTTAACACTCCGGAAATGCTCGTAGCTTCCGACTGGCTGCTCAGCCTTCCGGAACCTTCTTCATTCCAGGTCGTATTTAAAATGGCGGCATCCCTTACTTCTAATTTTCTTGGTTTTATCTATTCGACAAAAAAAAAAAACGAAAATGTACAGGTACTGTGACTTGCATGGCTCGCACTGTACAACTCGCATGGCTCGCATTGTGACTCGCTTGACTCGCATGGTTCGTGTGTTAGTAACACTCTTATCGACTCTTAATTTCAGCGACAGCATAAATTCCCGCTCACCGCCTATTTTCAGGTCTGAATCCCCAACAGACATCTTCATCCTTTCGCTCTAAGGTTGCAATGGCTTCTTCAGTTTCACCGCATATATTTTAGATGATTTCCTTGTTGAGGAATACTAGATTTGTGGTAAAATTCTCACCACATCGAGAATGCTTGACAAAACGTTTGCTGATTGCATCAGCTTTACGCGTTCAGTATTCATCTGTACTCTTGTTAACAATAATATTGAGCCAATCAGCGCGCGAGGATTAGCTCAGTTATTGTAAAAACTGTAAAAACAAGATGTGGAAAAACTTTTTTTCGAATTTCTCATTACTACACTATGAGGATTCAATCACGCAAATGCATGAAACGTTTGGTCGACCAAGATGCGTCGGGTAGGTTGGAGGTATCGAGGTTAACATATAGTTATTTGTGAGAGGAAAGAACTGAAATCCTCCTAAAAAGTCTCACTTAATTCTAGTGGTAAAATTAATTGAGCTGCCCAATAGCGACAATAGCTGGTCATGGCTACTTTGATGCGACAACAAGCGTGTTTGATTTAGCATCATGAACTGATTTTTATCTTTGGAATTCCCAACAGGGAGACTTCGCTTTATAATCTGGCTATGTCGCAGATATTTTGCCTTGGTTGTCTTAAGGATCTGACGGCTATCAGATAACTAGGGTAACTGTGGGTTCCTGATGGTTGGAGTAAAAATTGAGGTCGTCTCACTCTGTTAGATTTCATGCTCAGTAATGTGTAATCAGTGACTAATCAGTGCCCTGGCCAAATAATTGTGGCATCCTGAGTATGTCAAAATCCCTACCCAGGGGACAGCTCATTTATATTAAAAAAACAAACAAACAAACAAACCAAAAAACTGTCCATAATAGTAAAGCGGGTGCCTGCAAAGCGGAGTTTCACCAGTTATTTCTTACAAGCAGTTGAGCAGTTCCTGTCATACAGTATTTTGTTACCGGGAAGCTAACGGCGATCTTTTTTGTTTGTTTGTTTGTTTGTTTGTTTGTTTGTTTGTTTATCTTTTAACACTCTAACCCCATAAAGCCAATTTTCCATAAGCATGTTTGGTTAGCAAAATTGGAGGATTTTATTGGAAATTTCACTTCCTAACTATTGCTTTTAAATAATAACACAATAATGAAAACGCTTATCGTGAAGGCACAGTAGGTGATCTTTTCATTTTGAAACGAGAAGAACATTTCTGCCATTTAAGAGAAAATAACCCTGGGATTTTCCTGCCTCGTAAATTATTTTCTTGTGATATTTGAAAAGGATTTAAACTTGGTCTTCCTTTAATGGTCATTGCGTAGTGTTGTTTATTTATCTTCGGCGACACAAGTCTGACACAAGGTTATCTGGATTCATTCGACTGTTGTTGTTGCCGCCATGTGTTTCGACTTGGAACCGTGACCTTGCTGGAAAGATGTCTGTTATTGGGTAAGTTTATACGTTAGATTGTTGCAATTTATAGATATATCGTCACAAACATTAACAAAGGTCAACTCAGTGTGGCTCTGCAGAAGTCAGTGAAGTGTTGGGAAACCATACAGTTACGATAAGATTTCTGGAATTCGAGTATCACTGGAAATTTAAAACCGTTTATTCGGAATTTCAGTTTTCGTTATTCGCTATTGCAATTCATAGTACCTGTTGAAGTATCTAATATTGCTCTCCCATTCTTCTCTGCAATTTGCTTTCGCCCTTCAGTATCCTAGAATTACGTTTTCCTGTTTTATTTTTGCTTCATACACACATTCTTTCGCCACATACATTGTCAAATTATTTATTCAGATTGGAAGTATTCTTATAATATATCAACTGACTTGCAAAGGCAACAAAGGCATGTGCAGACGTTACAAATCATACAACTCTTTTACACTGGTTAGTACCCACAGAATGTCACACCAGAGTGCTACTTTTAAAAAAGCTTTACAGGCCCCCGACGTTATGCAGGACAAGGAAAGCCCTAAAATACCTATTCCTGTGTAGGACAACATCCTCCATTTTACATTCATGTTTACGACAAATTACAAAATACACATCCCCACACATCCTTTTTAGGAGAGACACATGGAATTTTGTACCCTTCAGTTTAGGACAAAGAGGTCAACAAACCAGCAGCACGTTCCTGTATACATGTACCCCCCCCCCCCGCTTTACAGCAGACCCCTCCAGGCCTACTCCTGTGTGGCTGCCGGTATTGTATGCACGCAAAGGAAAATTGAGTTTTGGCAGTGTAAGCCGCGACAACGACCCTCAGTCATAACTCAGAGGTCAACAGTCGCCTTTCAAGAAGTCAACGGTTGCCGATCACTGATATACGGTATCTCTCATTGCCCGTTTCATGACGTTTCTCGGTAGGGTTGATTACCGGAGGTCTCTGCTATATGTTTTAAAGTACAGGCGGACCTCTGTCTAAGGGTACACCCCACACAACAGATGAGCCACAGACATGATCAAATTCCATCTTTCATAGGTGATCTCTCTCCGTGAATTATTCAAGGAAGGGTTCAGTACAAAGACGTTTATCGCTACATACAGTTCTTGCTCCTTGTTTCACTTGATTGGCCGTATAAACCGGTATTATCAATAGTATACCCACTTCTAAACCGGTGTCAACTCTTTATTCTCTACCCTGAGCATACAAATTTTCTGTGAATCGGACAACAAAGTTACTTCAAGGTTACGTTCATTTGGTGAACACAGGTCGTATTCACCTCTTATATTTTGCTATGACCTTGTTTCAGCTTAGATGACTATAACACGGAGGGTTCGGATGCATCTTCGATTCCAGATTTCTCATGTGACATTCTAGCCCCGAGGGACTCTCCCACACCTTTCCTTTGTATCACGGATGACAACGACGCAGGGGCACCCAACGAGAAACTTTTAGCAAAATACTTGAGATATCATTTTCTGCTTTCTTAGGTTGTTTCAGAGCTTTTTAAATGCATATTTGTGTAAGCTAATACAGATTGATCTGTTCGGCGTTCTTAGCTGAAAATTTAGGCCACAGAAAATTTTAGGAATCAGAATCCTATCCGCCGAATTTCCGAGCTGCTGACAGCTCTCCGAAAATGCTAGCTGACCTTTTTAGCACTCTAAACGACATATTTGTCCCTATGAAAAAAACAGGAACTAATGAGTCCTCTTGTTACGAAAGCCCGAGGTGATGTTTCGCCAAAGAAAATTCTCTAGCTTTCACCGCAACTGAATCCGAAAATTTCAGGCGATTTTAGTCCTTCCGAACAGATATTCCCCGAAACGAACCGTTGGGTGCCCCTGACGACGTCACACATACACCGGATTCGCCCGGCACGCCGATCCATTTCATAGTAAGATCGTAGACTACATGTAACCAATCGCAGTCCTCTGTTTTTCTGTGCGACTGTCGAGTTTGGTCGATCTTACTACAAGGAATAGTGTGATAGTGAGGGAATTTCGTTTTCAGATCGAGGCTACGTTTCCTCTGCCTAGCAGTAAGGAAGAGCACTTGGTCTCCGCTGACCCAATTATGATTTTTGGCTGAAGCGCTGGACTCTGTTGAGAGAGTTGTGGTAGCACCTTCCCCCGACCGCTGTTGAGGCGGGGGAGCGGGGAGGGAGCAATTTCTAAAGCTGACAGGTCCAGAGAAAAATAGAGGACTGACAAATAGACGAAAGAATGAAAAACGTGCCTTAAGGACGGTGCCTTAAGGACGGTGCCTCCTAATACAGACGTATTTTTGCAAAGGTTACGACTTTGGGGAAAACGCAGATCTTAGCAAGAGTTATTGGAATCCAAAAAGAAAAATGTGGGTAACCGCGCATTATTCAGAGATAATTAAGTAACTATAATTTTAAAAAAGAGTCAAAATACAAAGGATGTATGGCAATTTCTTTCCAAATTTAAGCTCAATTATCTCTGACAAATGCGTGGTTATACCCCCAATTTTCTTTTTGGATTCTGATAGCCCCTGCTAAGATCTGCTTTTTCCACATAGTCATAAACCACGCAAAAATACTGTTGTATAAGTAGACAAATTCCTTAAGAAACCCGAATATCCCGAGATGTGCAGAACGTATGCGCAGTAACAAAAGCTGAGGCACCGTCCTTAAACAGTACTTCCTTTCAGTAAGGGACGGGTCAATAAGTATCGGGGATGGGCCGAAGCATTTGGAAAAGTGGTGGTCCAAAAATTCATAACCCACCCCCTTACGTGGGCATAAATTCTGCTGACCCACCCCAAAGTATTGGCTGAAAATAACATGACCCACCCCTCACCCCCAATTAGTAAATTATTCAAGTGGATTTCACAACGCAATAATTTACAATTATAGCTGTGTTGGTTGCTATATCAAAATGACCACTTAGATACCAGGCATAGTGCCGAGAAAAGAGTTCATTTTTAACACAAAATATTGTATCGATATACATGTACAGGGTTTTCGGTAATACTTTAAAGTACCGGAGTCATAGGTAAAACAAATGGATGTGAGCAACGAAGGCGCGAACATGAGTGCCAAAGGCAAGAACTTCTGGGGGGCGTGTCAGCGGGAAGGCTACGCGGAAAATTTTTTGAAATTGGACTCTCTGAAACACCATTTTCTACATTCGCTGGACTGGACCCGGATTTCGTTACAGGAATGATCATTTGTTTCCAGTTGTATGAGTTACATAAGTAAGCAATTCAGCTTGTAGAGTTCTGTTTGCTCAAATGGACTTTTCCTACAAGTTTTATGTAGATTTTGCAAGGAACTTCATGCCCTTAGAGTTACAGAAAGCCTTGGAAGTTTGCAGTATTTCAATATACGGGGCTTAAAATATGATGACCCACCCCTTCCTGAGGCTGAAAATAGCATGACCCACCCTATTGGAATGGCTGAAAACATAGTGACCCACCCCCTCTGTGCCCCGGCCCACCCTCTCCTATACTTATTGACCGGTCCCTAATTACTTTGGTTTTGGTTTTACTACCGCATAATATAAAACCCCTTTACCTTCCTTAACTCGAGTCACAGGGGGTAATTAGCAAATCTTTCTTTTCAGTGGTAAATGGCCACCACCTTTGAACTTTTTACTGATGCGAAAAGATGTCTGCTCAAGATGTCGTTACGTTCAGTTTAGAAAATATTATTTTTGATTAATAGTGTTTTCAAGTGCCTTAATCCTCAGAACAAGGGAATGTTAACAATGCATTATTTTGGCGACTGTGATATGCATATTTATATGTGTAGGTTAAAGAGAAGCCATGATAAGCTACCGGATGAGTCAATACACAGTATAAATCCGATTACTCTTGCTCTCCAGAGTGCGGTAATTATAACTAATTAATGAAGCCATTAACAAAGTCAAAACAAAGTTAAAACCGACCGAAACACGCGATAAAGACTATAATCGGTGGAAATGTATCTGCACAAATGCTATTATACCTTGAAAACGTTCTTTTGTCGGTAAGTGACAACACAAGAGGGTCATTTTGTTTACTAATGTCCAAACGTAGCATGAAAGTGACACTTTAATTTTCATTTAAGCTAATCTTTATTCAGTCTTTTGGCTCTAAATGTAAATAGTTCATAGTGTGGAATTCTCGTTAATTAACTGCAACGACGCCAAACGACCGGCCGCCATAGTTTTTCTTTCAAGCACTGTAGTTGATAGCATGAATTCTTTTACATTTGCAGGTACGTCTCCCATGTGTGATTTTATTCATAACACTGTTTCCTCCGTAAGGTCCTTGTTTGCATTCCGAGATCACTGCGCGCGGCGAAGTGATTTCAAGGTTTTTTAGTTGGTGCAGAAAAAGTGCTTGAGTCTAGTGTAGTCAGTATTTTCTAGGGGGATAACTTTAGGTCAGCTCTTTATGCTTTAGATTAGCAGCTTTAGCTGACTGTAGCTGCAGAGGACAGAGAAGCGGAAAATCGATATACGCCGCGATATATCCTGATTTTGTTTGTAAGAAAACTTTCAATTTCTTCCTGTACTTAGTGAAAATGTTGTGATAAAGGAGATTTAATTGCTCAAATAAAGTCATATACCTTTCAACCAGGTTTTTCATAAGTTCGGTCAGGTTTGGCCTTTAATTTTGGCGTAAATTGTGGTCGTTTATTGTCTTTCTATTAGTTTTTTTTCGACTGTAAAAATTCTTAATGATCTTACCATTCATTCATTCATTCTTACTTCAGAAGTATGTCAGAAAAGTTGGTTACCTACACACTTCGAACGTTAAAAAAGTTCGCAACTCTTAATAATCGATCGACAGACCTGCTGCCAACAGTCCAGTCCCGTCCAGTCCAGTCCAGTCCAGAACGTAATAATGTAGCGCGATTGTTAACATCGTTGAATCGAAGGAAAATGAAAAGTCACACAACTGTTTGTCACGCGTTCATCTCTCCTCCGCAAAGGCTTTCTCGCAGAAACGGAGAGAAAACTAGGAAATGGCAAGAAAAATTGTCCATCTCTCCAGTCTCTGCTTCCCTCGATGAAAAAAGCCACTGCGGAGGAAAGAGCACGCGTTTTGTAAAACGTCTTTCTAACACTTGCAAATGGGAGTTCAGTCAAAGCCTTGAAAGTAGAACTCCACAGCCTAGAAGTTAGTTTTCCTGCGTAGTCAGTCCTGTCGCCCCAAAACTCGACGGACAGCGTATAATCCCTAAGACAAAAAGCGGAAATGCTCGGAGCCTAGTTTTAGATAGGTGTCTTATTGTGTGACTTTTGAGTGCTTGTTTACATTTGTGCTTTAAAATTTCATTTTTGTTGCAGTCAGATTTCGAAATGGAAGTTGAAATTAACGATGACGCAGAAGCCCGTCGCAGATTCGAGTCCAGCCTCCCGGATAACTGGGTCTTATGCCCCTCGAAGACACACAATGGCCGGCTTTACTACTTTAACTCGGTGACCGGGGAAAGCCGCTGGGAACACCCGCTGTTACCTGACATGGACTCCCCGGTGAGTTATAATGACTAGGGTTCCGATTAGTAGAAAGCCGTGGATCTATTTCACCGATTTACGAGTCCGAGTTTAATGTTAGTGAATAGACAACAAAGAGCAGCCAAAACTATCGCTTACATGCAGAAAACTCTAAGATGCAGGGTCCCAAAGGGGTTTAGGCCTCCAGGCGGGTTCCGGGCTAAAAATTCAGGGCTCCTGGGCTCCGACACAGGAAAATTGGGGCTCTAGGGCTCCATGGCTTTATTCTATAGGGCTCCATTTAGCAAGAATCATCATTTTTGTCCGGGCTCCAAGTAGTAAAAGGCTTTGGGCTCCGGGTTTCACTGCAAAAATTTCTGCCCCCCCCCCCCCCTCTTTTGAGCCCCTGAAGCTTCACTTGTTTGGGAATTCCTGCGAGAATCCTGGCGCGAGCTGGTCAATAAAGAGAGCCAACGAGAGGAATGGGGCGAGAAACCTATCTCGCTCGTCGGCTTGCAAACTTTGCAAACTTCGCAAACTAGCAAACCTTAAACTCGTCCCCAGATCCGTCTTGCATCCTTGGTACTGACCGAAAGGAATGTACTGTGGTTTCTGGGAACGAGATTGGCTTACAAATTGTCCAAGGACAGCGCGTGCATACTAGTTCACCACTGAATTTTCTTCGTTTTTGATTGGCTTAAACTGAACAAGTGACGCAATAGTGCTCCTCCGCGGAGAACTAAAAATGTTGGGAAATGGTGCCATCCAGCGAAAAACCCGGATGGCCAGTACCCCTGAATAAACTTTGTTTTGGCATTAAGTAGGGTTTCTTATATTTTTTCTTTTTTTTGTCTAATATTCTCTCTACTCCTTTTTGTTATTCGTTTCTGTTTAAGTTGTTGTTTTTTGCGGCTTTTCATCTAAAAACTCAAACTTGGTGCACTGAAGATTTGGGGGAAAGAAAATTTAATGGTGAACAATACAAACAATAGAGTGTTTTCTGTCTTGGGAAGCATCGCCTGATATTTTACCCTTGGGAATTTAACTTTCTTGAAACTAGCTTCTCAAGAGCCCTCGAAAAATGCCCTCTTGGGCTAATATTTGTTTTAAGACCATCAATTTCCAAGGGGCAACTATCGGTCAATAGTCAGTCACTCGACAGAGACACTCTGTTGTATATATAGACAATGGCGATCCAACCAATCAGATCGATTGACGTACTTACTTGCACTATTAGACTGCGGTGAACGTTTTATACTAGAACTGCATTGAAACGCGACACATCACGGCTCACTTATTTGTGAAGGGTTTTGTTTTCATGTTCAACCAAAATTCTCTCGTGTTTATCCCTATGTGTAGCAGTTAAACTATGTGCTCGCGGCTGATAGCATAACCTAGTGAATTATCTATTTCACATGTACAAAGAATTTCGGAAATAGTGGTTTATTTCTAGAGTTTGTGATTTTGGTAATTTCCGTCGGCGGCACGCGCGCTCTCCAATGCTGTGACGTCAATTGAACATTACTATAGAAGGCCCTTGCGTAGTCAGTCCTAAAATTGACAGTTTACGTGATAGTCATTTTCAAGGCTTTGCACTTGCTAAAACTCTATTAAACGGCAACAGCAACTACGTGAAGGAAACTGCAGCTAAGGGCCGCCATAAACCAGCTCAGAAATCATTTAACGCGAGGAAAATGTTCTGCCGGAGGGTGGAGAAAAATTAACAAGGTCGTGTCTCAAAGCGTTTTAACGATGGCTTGTTCATGTCTATTCCCGTTTTTCAACACGCTAGCGTTCGAAAGAAAATGTTCAGTGGCGTGCATGTCACTCAAGAATGTATCAGCATACAAAATCAAGGATAAAAGCTATACAAATACTTTCACAACCACAGAAGAGCAATAAAAATACTACAAAAATGCCAGAGGAAGTGACAGTTTTCCGGTTCAAACAAATTACCGGCCGTGCCGCCTTTCCCTTTACGGGAATCCTGAAACCTCGAGTTGGACATCGAGTTCGAGTTCGAGTTAGACTTCGAGTTGGACTTCGAGTTGCACTTCGAGTTGATCTTTGGATTGCACTTACTTTTCTTTCTTTCATCTTTGTTTCATTTTTTTCGTAGATCGTCACGTGCACGCAATTTTCATAAAAAATGTTCTGCACACGGAGGAAAAAAAAAAAACAATTCGAACACTCCAAAACCCACGAGAAGTACTTGCTGACTAAGAAGGCGAAAGGAGCTCATTCTCCAATGTCTTCCCTTGCAGAATCAAAATGGACCCCTTAAGGTATCTAGACACATCTATAACCTGGAATCTTGAATGCTGAAGATGGTTCCAAGCGCAACATTTGTTATTTATATGGCTATAGATCACACTCCGTGATGCGAAACACAACATCCTGCAACAATTAAGCCGGGCCCGGCTGTAGATAATATTTCAGAGCCTTTATTGTCACAAATATAAGATGAGAGGCTGAAAAACCCTATCAAGTTCCTAAACGAGCCAAATTCAACGAACCTAATATGCCACCACAAGCGGCAAAAAAACCACATTAAGTCGTACAAACGATCAGAGGTCAAATTTAACTGAGAATAACAAACAGTCCGTAGCTTCCGTAAACCTTCAACAGCCTGAACAAACTGTAGAACTAACTCCTCAAGGAAATAAACGAATTCAAGTTTGACTTGTTGTAAAACTGCAATGCAGTACTGACTTATTAGCTTTCTGTGGCTAATTGAAAATGGCAAACTCACGTGGCTTACGGTGCCCTGAGCTAAGTGTATACTTTACTTAGTTACTTTAAAAATTTTTTTTCAACTCGAAGTCCAACTCGAAGTCTAACTCGAAGTCTAACTCGAAGTCCAACTCGAACATGTACGACTCTCCCTTTTTACCACAAAAAATTTAAAAATAAAAAAGTAGGAGATTTGGCAATTCTACAGGTTAGTCGGGATAGGGTGGGAGAGTTTTATCCAACTTTCACAATCATTGGAGAGAATCACTGCGGTGAGACTAGTACTACAGTGAGCGTTGCTCGAGGAAACAACGAGGCCCTTAATTGTATTGCCGTTAAATATTCTGTTGAATTATTTTCGAAATAACTGAGTCCTTGTGGTTTCCTGGTGAAATATCCGATGCGTATTTTAAGAATAAAGGAAATAACTTTAAAGATAACAAAAAAGTAAACCGTGGAAATGCGAGAATTTTCAAAGGCGTGGCCCTTAAGTTTCCTAATGAATGAGTTTTTATTCTTATCTTAGAGGTGATTTTCAGTTTAACGCCTCCAGCTGTGTGCCACTAAAATTTGCTAAGTAAAACCACGTGTTTCTATATTTACTTACAAGAGTTCTCTGCATTTTAATTTTGATAACTTGTCAGGTCTTGTTTTTCTTTTCCTTTGGTTGAAATCGCCTTTAACCGGATGTTATATACCATATTATTCGGAACCAAACTGCAATATTCAGTGAATATTTCCGATGAGTCATTATGGTCAGTCGTTTTGATCTAATATGGACAAACCTACATGTAAATAAGAGACCAAAATAAACTTAAAGCTGTAAAGGCTTTGGCTGGATCCATTTTCTTCCTGTTTTTGGTTATTTCACTATCGACCGATTCCACTAAAGTAAAACGATTCGTAAAACTGTCAAATAACCGAAATCTAAAGTATATGCGCCGCGGTCAGGTAACATACCGTCCAGCGGCTAAACATCTGAAATTAGCGATTCCCTCCAAAAAATAACATTCAAAGCGAAGAAGAGATGATTCGGTAAAAATGCGTTAAGAATCCTTTGATTTTTAAATCCTTGGTTTTATTTTACAATGCCTGGAAAGGTAAGAAACTTAACTTCGCTAAGAGTGTCATATACTTTACATTAGTGAACGCTTTCTTGCATTTCTTTGTGTGTTTGTGGAGGACTTCTTCCATCATGTCGTCATGGTTGGATTAAATCGCTGTTCCGACTTTTTAAGAAGGCAATTGTAATCGTTTTTCTGGTAGCGTGATATCCTACCTTTGCCATAACCTCGGGGTTGCTATTAAGTGTCACAGCTGGGTAAAATAATCTCACGTAGAAGTCTATATTTTGAAATTTGTAGGTGATAAGTACTAGTACTAGCTGTAATCACCAGCACTTTTTTGTGCGAAGTTATGTCAACAATATTCTCTTGTAGCACTTGACGAATCGACCAAGTTTTGACCGCAGAAATTATATAATCTCAAAGCTTGTTTCAAAGTAAACAAGTTCTTATGCAATCGGACTTTTTTCGATAAGTTTTTAAAAGAAATCTAAGCCAGAAATTCTTTTCTAGCCTGTTTTGTTTTCTTCGATTCAATGTAAACAAACTTGCTGGAGGCGAAAAGTTTGACGATCTTGTTTTGAAATTTTCAGGAAAGGACGTCCAGTCCCTCTTCAGGATTCGTGGTGACCGATTTTATAATGCCGGCTCGTGAAAAGCCTGTTTCTCATCCACCATCCGATCCACCTTTGTGCGAAAACGTAAGTTGGTTTTGTGCTAATTAAAAAATTACTTTAGACTAATAACCGAAGCAAACAGTTGTTGAATTCTAACATGTCCTTCTCAAGACCTTTGTTCTTTTGGTGAGGTTTATTCATTAATAATTTACGAATAAGACAGTTCCACAACAGAAGTCTTCTTTATGTCCCAATTAAGCTCAATAAACCTAAAACTGCAATTTAATTGTTGCTGCATCTTTGGCAAATAATTTGGCAACAGATATGGCTATTACAAAAGTTATTAAAATGCATTATTATTATGACTGTCTACATATTTTTACTTCTATCTAGGTTTAGGGAAATTGTTCACCCCAGTGTCAGTGGAAAGTGGTAGATATTTCCCTCGCTGCTTTGTGGCTTGGCAAATATCCACCACTATTAACTTCCACTTTGTGAATAATTGTTAGTTATTAGTCCATTCTAGAATACAAGTTATCTAAATTCTTCTATTAATTCCTTACAAGGAAATATTGTTAAGATGTTTTGTTGACCAGGAATTAGTGATGTTGAGGTCTTGTTTTTCTTTCAGTGTAGAAAATTAGAACTGACCTTTTTTGATCCAAACTGCCCTGGATGCCAAGATATTCTTCTTGAGTAAGTGTTAAAAATAATGAGTGATAGAAGGAGACTGCCCCCCCCCCCCATCCCCTCACCCCCCAAAAGTTAGGGAAAATTAAAATTAATGTAGCCAAGTGTATTGTTCAGATGTATTATAAGGACATGGGAATTTTAGAGAATGTGAGGTACTGTAAAGTAGTGGCAGTAACTCCCCGAGAGTAGTGAACCCTTTTTCTCCCCATACATGTACATAGATTCACTCTCTCCTAGTGGTAAAACATAATTTAGGCATGCTGTATATCAAGATGTTTCAGTTATAAATCCAAAAGAAGAAGTGCCCCCCTGCCACCAAGTAACATTATTAAAAGCATAGTAAATACAATGTACAGGGGTAGATCAGCCTGAGGTACAACAATTGTTTCACATTTCTAAAGTACACTAAAAAATTTCCAGGAATATTACCGGTAGTAACCCAATAGGGTACTTACAAATGTAATACAAGTTTTTAACCATGGCTTTCAAAACCTTACCTAGCAACCCAATGTTCTGTGTGTAGGCTGAATCAGCCAGGTTGAAAAATTCTGAGGACTTACTAAATATTATGATATGAAGAATCAATTACTTTTTTCTTCATAGTCCAAAGACAACTGTCTCAGAGATTTTTGCCATCATGCGTCAGTGGGTTCCACAAGTTCAACAAAACATCGAAATGTTAATAAAAGAGGTGAGATTGGAGTTATCATCTTTTCGCAAACTCTTCACAAGAGAGTAACCTATTTGAAACAACATTGTTTTGGGGGGGAGAGGGGGGCTTGGATCACTTGAGTCCACATCCAGGCAAAACTATTGAATGACCAAGCGACAAGATTTATTAGCTATGCAAAGGACTTCCAACTGCATGGTGAAAATTTTAGCTCAAAGATGGTAATGTCATCAGCCTACTTGTTGGCAAATCAAGAAAAAAGCAGGTAAAATTGACCAGCTGAAGAGAAAAGGTTACAAGCGTTGCCCAGGCTACTGGACAGTATTTTCCTTGCAGTCTAAGAGTGGTTTCTAATTGAGTAGGAGACTTTAATGTTGCAAATAAAATAAACCGATAACTCGAACCATCCCCGATAACTCGATAACTCGTCTAAGTTGTTGAGGGTACACTAAAGAAAATTTCTGGAAGGGAAAAACCATTCACTTCAAGTTGGCGGGAGGTTCGAGTTACCAAGGACTCGAATTAGCGTGGGTTAACTGTATTATTATACATGTAACTTTTTATGTCATGTTTTTCCTTTTTGTTCCATTCATCACTTTTCTATCTGTTACTTGTGATATAAATGAATAGCAATTACAGACTAAGCTAGATAGATTACAATAACTACAAGTTACTTTCTGTAACTAACTACGTGAGGTCAATTGTTTATTAATAACAGGTGTTAAGACGAGGTGCTCATGTAGACGATCGAGATGGACTGACAGACATGACCTTACTTCACTATGCTTGCAAGGCAGGAGCAGGTATGCCAGCCAGCTTACAGCTAACATCTTAGGCTATGTTCACACTTGGTGCCTGAGCACTACATGTAGTATCTGGACACTGGGTACCCAAGATATCATCATATACTAGTGCCTTCTTTACTGTCCGAGGACAAGGTTTTGACCTTGTCTGTACCCGATTTAGTCTGTAATAGATAAAATTGAAAACAAGGCGAGAAATTTGAGTGCTTAGTAGCGTGTAGCTGTACATTATGCCAATTCTTTAAGCTGGAATGAGTGAAATGATAGCAAGATAGTGGTTCATGAGTTAATTTTGAAATTAACTTTCAGACAATTTTAATGAGAATCAGTAAAGGTTCAATTTCAATTAAACAGCAGACCTAAAATAAACACGGTACCTCAAATAAATGGCGTGCCAGGGGCATTTATTTAAAATTGGACATTGTTGATGTGGTGTTTATTTGAACCAGGCATTTATTTGAGGCCCGGCATTTAATTGAGAAAATACACATACAGTAATTTTCAAATGAATGACAATTTAATTTTCTTTTTAATTTATAGTTGGAGTTGGTGATGCATCTGCTGCAAGCAATGTCGTCAGTGCACTCATCTCAAAGGGTACTGATGTAAGTCAGAAATGCCGTTGGACCGACATGCTGCCATTACATTATGCTTCTTTCTTTGATGCTGCACCAATCCTGAGAGTTCTACTAAAGGCATCCAATGCAAGAGGTATGGCTGTAAGATTAAGGACAGTGCCTCCTTTTGTTACCGGACTTACGTTCTACACATCTTCCATGATTTCAGTTGATGTTATAAATTTTTGACGCTACACCATATTGAAAGTAAAAAATTCTAAGCTTTCGACTCTGCTAGAGTCTTGTTCACAGTAACTTGGTCACATGATATTCAGGTTTCTTATGAATTTACCCACTAAAAAATACAACTGTACCTTTGTGTGGTTTATGACTATGTGGAAAAAGCAGATCTTAGCATTTAGGGCTATCAGAATCCAAAAAGAGATCTCGCATTTTTCAGAGATAATTGAACTGAAATTTGGAATAAAAATGCCATAGTTACAAGCTTTTCGAGAGTTATGGTTGCTTAATTATCTCTGAAAAATGCATGGTTACCCACATTTTTCTTAAGATTCTAATAGGTCTTGCTAAGATCTGCTTTTGCCCCATAATCATAACTTTTTCAAAAATACCTCTGTATTAGGATGTACCATAAGAAAAGTCAGATTTCTACACCACAAAGGAAACTCCTGCAACTCAGTCTTAACCCTCTTTAAGTCCCATAGAGACAAATATATATAAGCATCTAATTTCTCTTTACTACATTCACTACTTGATCAAACATAAAGGTCATGAGATTAAAACAAATACAGATAAAATGTCTTCAGTTGATGTTTAACGAAATTCTCCCAAGTTATAAGATACTGGTATATAGGGAGAACAACGAGGAGAACATGCATGTTGATCAATATTGGGGTTTAAAGGGTTAATGAGTGATTTACTTAACTAATGTTCATCATTCAATTTCAGATGTTGATGCCCGTTGTAAGGAATTTGATAATGGCACTTCTCTCCACATTGCAGCAGGCAATCTGTGCCTTGAAGGAGCCAAATGCCTAGTAAGTTTATAGCTGCAAAAAATCTCATTAATCAAAGCTGTTTCTATTTTGACAGTATTGGATCAAGCTGGCAAAATAAAGATAAAGATGTTGATGCAGAAAAAGGTTGCCAGAGGGTCATTTAACTTTACATGCTGATTGTTATGATTCATTGCAGTTGCAACATGGTGCAGATGCTTCACTGAAAGACAAGCTCAACAGAGTAGCTTTGCATTGTATTCCCGATGGTAAGTCTATAAAACAATGTTGCCAAAATGATATAATTGTGAATACCAGGTCAAAAGAGAAGTCAAATGCTCTTGTTGCTCTATTCTGGGCAGCATACTCTTTCAATAGTTATTTACATGTACCTTTATGCCTACTCTCAGGGCTTAATTCATAATCTGAATCTATTAAAATTGCTGTGGTGTCCAGCTGAAATATCCAGTAAATTTCTCACCTTTGTAGTTCGTAAACTCAGTCATCACATACAATCATTGACCTTGGGTTAAAATTGTGTTTGCCTCGCCGACAGAGTTAAAACTTTCCTCAATTCCTGTCAATTCCTGATCTTTTGTCCAACTTAACACAAGAAAAGTTATGCAGTAAATGCTTTCATTGGTAGAACACATTAACTTCTTGTTTGCAGCAATCACAAATCATTTGATTGCCAATTCAAGTCCATTTTGTTTTCCTTTCCTTTTGAACTTTTCATATTCTCTGTGGGGTTTAGCCTTTATTTCATTGTTGATCTGACGTTTTTCCGTTCCTTTAGTTGCAACCTATGAGCAAGACTCTGAGCCAGCAATTATTGCTGACAAAATGACAAGGCTTCTTTCTGAAGCAGAGCCGCCCATGAAGACAACCCAAGATCAAGAGGTAGACAACCTACTATTTGCTTTCCTGTTGTAAATGTAATTTTGGCAAATAAATAGTAAATAAATGGGAATTAGTAGTGGCACATCCACAAGGTCAGTGGCTCTTCGTCAACTGTGTCCAGATTGAATTGGAAGTTAGAAAATGTTGGTTTTTGAGGAGAGGGGAAAACCAGACTACCCGGAGAAAAACCTCCCGGAGCAAGGACAAGAACCGACAACAAACTCACCCACATCTGACGCCGAGTCCAGGAATTGAATCCAGGCCACATTGGTGGGAGGTGAGTGCTCTCACCACTGCGCCATCCCTGCTCCCCTTATGAGGAATATGAGGAATATTCAGCAAAAGCCCCAGGAAACCTGCACAATTTCACTTGTGTTACTCGGTTGATTTCCTGAAATCTCCTCTCAAATTCTGATTGCATGAAAGTAACTATGCCAATAAATTAGTGACACTTTTTTGTGTCACACTCAGTGCAGAGCAGTGTGCCTTCAGTGTCCATATTGAGGAGCTTTGACTGCGGTTTGAGGTGTAGTAAGTTACAGTTGTTTTGCCATTTTAAGTTACCTGAAGAAAACATTTAGGAGAATGCTAATGTAATTTGTCTGCTTTTAGAATGAGGTTCCCATGACTTTGGCTTCTATGGGGATAAAAATTGGGGATCAAGTTTGTATAGGAGGAAATAAGGTACAAATGTCATGTTAACTATTTTGAAAAGGAAAATACATTTAACTTTAATGGGAAAGGCTTTGAGGGTGCAGTGAGGTTTAATCGTAGGTTTGGTGGTGATCCTTCCTTCTGAATTTCATCTTAAGGATACAATACTGTTGTTCGAAATTGTCTGATCTGTCTTGGGATGAACCGGAGGAATTATTTCCATCAACACAATTTCCCATTAGATTAGCAATCTGTTTCACTCTAAGTTTGAAGAATTCATCATCAAACTGAAAGGCAAGCTTGAATGTGAGAATGTTGTGTCATCATCATCATCATCATCATCATCATCACCATCATCAAGATCGTTGCTGTCATCATCGTTGCTGTCATCATCACTATTATCATCATCACCATCATCATTGTCATCACCAACATTACACATGTATCATTGTCATCATCTGCCCTCATAAGCATGAATAGACTGTGCACAATGCCTCTCCAACGGGAACTATCTTCTGCTGCCTCTTGGGTGTCACTTAGTGCTGCTTTGTGGTACATGTATATTGTGCCTTGTTGTTTGGTTCAATGGTTTGTTGATTCCACGATTTCACCAGTACAATAATCGACTAAAACATCTTCCAGTCTTACGCTCTAGTCATAAATTTTCCCTAGCGAGGCTCTACAAACGTGAATTAAACTCCTTAGTAATACTAAAAAATTTAAATATTATATTTTTCCTCCAGTTTGGAATCCTTCGATTCTGTGGTCCGACTGACTTCGCCTCAGGGGAGTGGGCAGGGGTCGAACTTGACGCACCAATTGGAAAAAATGACGGTTCAGTTGGAGGAGTCTTCTACTTTCAGTGTCTGCCTAAACATGGTAAGCTGGCACTACAATAACAGGACATTTAGAACAGTGCGAATAAAGACAGATACAGTGGGTATGGCATGAAATACCGCCCAAGAGGGCTAATAGCTACATTTGTTAAACAGGAAAATGAAAAAGATAACAGTTCCAAAACCGTGCTAAGACGGGAAGACGGGGTGTGTAGTGTTTAAATTGCACGATCCGACGAGTAAGCCCCTGAACAGTTTTCTGTAGACTACGTTTTGAATTGAAGCGAATTTGGATTTGGGCATTTGAGAGGGATAATAAAGTGGACTATAAAGCACACCCCTTGTTTATATTATGCACTCGTACCATGTCTTGACTTGCAGTAATGGAATACAAATGACTCAATAAAGGAATTTCAGAGGGACTGCTTGCTATCTATACTGCCTGTGTGATCTTCAAATTTGAATCTATAACATCTCGGATACCAGCACAAATGCCGTCTGAGCTATCAAATGACTCGGCTTGACTAACAGTGAGTTTAATTCACCCCCATGTTTAATTTAATTATTTTACTATTTAATTGCCCATCATCAGGTATCTTCGCACCATTATCCAAGGTCACCAAAGCAGACTCCTCACCAAACTCCCGCCCCAGTTCTCGCCCAACCTCTGCCTCTCGTGTTGCTCGAGCCCAGGTCTCCCAAACCAACTCACAGACTTCGTCAAGGTCCAATTCAAGAGCAGGCTCCCGTTCGAATTCCCCAGTCCCGTCCCCACGGGTTAATGGTATCGATGATTCGCTGGGTTTTCAGGTAACTGGTTTTCAATATTTATAGTCTAAGGGATGAAGTAGCCTTTTCTGTATAGATCTATTTGTTGTTATATAATATGCTGAATTCTACGCGCGTTTTTTGGGTTCTTAGCTATGCTTTATTAGAGAGACAGACACAGATGACGTCATCATTGGCAACGTCTTTTTCTCTTTATTATATAAAACAAATATATTCCATGTTGCCGTGCGTCTGTTCAGTAATAGATCAACGGATGACGTCAAAATGTGGTAAGAACATCAGTGACACACTCGACTAACAGCTCGTGTGCCACTTTTTTGTTCTTACAACATTTTGACGTCATGTGTGATCTATTTAACAATTAGAGTATGAGCTCGAGATTTCTATCGCGTGATAGTTGATGAGACCAAAGGCCGAATCAACTATCACGCATAGAAATCGACAGCGAATAATCTAATTGTTTTAGTATAAATCTACTAGACGTTCAACACTACATGTTTTTATTGAAAACTGATATAAATAGGTCACACCGCGCGCGGAAAACACTCTACTCACTATCTACAACAGAATAGATTCGATAGTGAGTAGCGTAGCCAATCAGAGAACAGCATTAGTGATAGAACACTAGTAGATTTATGCTAATACTGAAGAGACGCACGAGTCGAAACTGTGAACTTACTTTTGCCCGGTACTGTAAATATACTTTAAAAAATATGTTTCAAAACACTCACCCACTATTTTATATATCTTTGTTCATGCTTCGACTGCATCGTGAATATATCTTACGAATTAAAACGAGAAAATTGCCTCAGATGTTTGACCGCGGTGGAGGTACAGTATGTACTGTTACTGACAAGTTACATCGGTTTGCTCGCCGACAATCAATTATTATGTTAACAATCAAACAAGGGGGTTAGTTTCTAAAGAAACTGTGGTGCTGCGTCGGTGGGGACGTGAAACACAAAATTTTGGATTTATCAACTGAGTTGATAAGGTAGACTGGCCACCGTAAAGAGATTGAAAACTGACGTTTCGAACGTTAGCCCTTCGTCAGAGCGAATCAAGGAATTGTGGGTTGCACTTCGTTTATATGGGGAGTAGTGGAGCTACGCTATTGGTAGGAACATGGCAACGTGAAAAACAAGAATAAATTAGTTGAATGAAAAGCGTTCGTTGATACCGTGGGGATTAAGTGTGCCGATTTGAAAAATGAATTTTTGTTCTAGATTTTTACGGCTTTCCGTGTTACCCTGGTGTAGGGAAAGGCCGCAGATCGTCATGTGTTGGCTAGAATGGTTAGGGAGATTAAAATGTCGGGCGACTGGTTTGGATGCGTCCTTGTCATGATTTCTTTCAACGTCTCGTGGGTGTTCGCGGAAACGGTTACCTAGTCTCCTCCCTGTTTCACCAATGTATATCTTTTTGCATGAAGTGCATGTTATGCAATAGATAACATTTGTGGAGGTGCATGTAAAGCGATCGGTGATTTAGATCGATCACGTTATTATGTTAACCTGGCTGAGAGTAGGCGGTAGGTGGAGAGATTACATGATACCTGTATGACTTTATAGTTTATAAAGTTAATACGCCAGTATTTGGTATCGGTAGCTCAGTGAAGAATTGAAATTTCTTATTCCGGCACGAAATCTTTGAGTGGTATCACGTAAATGGGATAGGGCCGTTCGTTTCATACCCTCTTTTGGTTTGATAGAGCGACTCTCAAATAAGTATCGTGAAACCAAATCTGAAGTACCCTATTCTGACCAAACACAACAGGCACAAAAAAAAGGAAAAAAATGGAAAATCGCAAAAACAAAATGTAAAATTTGTAACTGCGGTGAATCCTAGATATGTGTAACCAACCATAAAGTAAGTGAAGGACAACCAAAGCAAACGAGAATTACTTTGACCCTCACTCAGTTAAAACCTGCTGCAATGAAACTCTGACATCGTCTGATTAGCTATGAACACAGTCTGTGTAACGCGATAAAAAGTTTTCATTTGATACCAGAATAAAGGCCTAACCGAAATAGGAACATATGCAAACACGCCCTTAGCACCATAACTGATGGGTTGACTGGTGATTACCAGCCTTTTCATTTGTTGGACATGCAGTTAAAGTGGTTATTAATTTCTGTTTTGCGCAGATAGGGGTTAACGTGATGGTCGCTGGCCAGAAAAATGGAATCGTAAGATTCATCGGAAGAACGCAGTTTGCTCCAGGGTGAGTTTGGATCATGTCGTTTGTAATTCGCTCTGTGTTTTTTGTGTTGATTGCGTGTCTTGCTATTCTCAGGCCCCTGCCAAAAGGATACACCATTTCTACGAAAAGGGGCATTGTCACTGGGATTTTAATTTTTTGGTTGAGAAAAGGTCCTGAAATTCAAATGAAATATCTTTTCTCGTTCACAAAATGCTCCTGGAAAATCAAGAGAAGGAAATTGAATGATTTTCTCAAAGGAAGAACAAACCATAATCGGTTTCTTGCGATTTTTCCAAGAAACAAAAGAGGAACTTGGAAACATCAGCCTGATGCTTTCAAGTTGCTATCCATTTTCATCCTAGCGATCCGCACCCATGGCCCGACACACATAATTAGGGACCGTTCATTTTTTATGGGGTAGGGGGGGCTGGTGGGATTTGATGGGTAGTACCTGTAAAATGTAATGAACCCCCCTCTACATTGGAAAATTTTTTACCTGGCCCCCCCTTGTAGTCCTAAATATTTGAGATGACCCCCCCCCCCCCCAAAAAAAAAAGAAAGAAAAAGGGATCAAGTAAATCTAAAGCTTATCAAGCTGAAAATAAATTTAACAGTCAATTTTAACACTCAAGTCCTGCAGGAGTAAATGTCTTTATTCAGACAAGCACTAAAGGTAATTTTCTGGTAGGGGTTCCAGAGGTATCTTCCCCTGGAAAATGTTGAACATTTAGAGATGCCCTAATGCAATTTGCTGTATTCTGAAGTACATAAATAGACAATTCATACCAGTTTAAAGCATTATTTTGGACATTGTTATCAGTTGTTCAGTTCTTTAAGAATCAGATTAACAGAGGGCAAAAGAGAGCTGACATTTCCCTGGCTGTAATGAAACAGTTCATGGGGTAGAGTAGCTGTTGGGTGTATAACGGAGTAGGGGGGTCCGGGGGCATTCTCCCCCCGGAAAATTTGAATTTTCAGAACCTTAGAAATGCTATTTTTGGCCTTCTGGCATTGATGTTTGTATTATTACAGAAGCTGTCACTACTAAACTTACAGGCAATTTTTTGGGTGACCCCCCCTTTACACACCATATTTTTTGGCTGGCCCCCCCTTTGAAGCCGTATTTTTTTACATGGCCCCCCCTCAAATCCCACCAGCCCCCCCTACCTCATAAAAAATGAATGGTCCCTTATAGTCTCAGAGAACTGGTAGAGTTATTTCAGACGAACTGGACCAGTATTTTTGGGTTTTCCTCTTATTGTAATTTGTCTATTAGCTTCTTAAAGTAATCCAAAAAATAGGTGACAGTTTCCATTTTATATTGTTTCTAAAGGATGGTTAATGATGCTGGACACTGTTGAACAGGGTTTGGTCGCAATCGTACGACGAAGCTGTATTTAACAATATCGAATGATGTTGAATCTGTGTGATCGAGGCCTTACAGTTCCGTGTAGTCCAGAAGTCTCATTTTCCTCTGGTGTCTGGTATAGTGCGTGATTTGATTCTTGATTCTCCCCCTCTGTTCTTTTGTTTAGTATGTGGCTCGGTATTGAGCTTGACCAGGCAGTTGGGAAAAACGACGGATCAGTGTCGGGAATCAGATACTTCGACTGTAAACCGAGCCACGGTGTCTTCGCTCCTCCGGCAAAAGTCACTAGGTAAGACATGCAATTGAGAAGCAGTCGGGGAGAAAAAAACTGAATTAATTAATTAATTAATTAATTTATAACAAGAGCGCTCAGAAAGTTAAGTGATTCAAGTTCACGCTATAAGTGCAGGTCATTTGAAGACTGCCTATCTTTGAGTTATGCTAACATGAAACAGTCCCCAACGCCCTTTCAAGTTTTGAGACCTCTCACAGCCAAGGTTAATTTTGGTAACTTTTTCGTTCTCTTCAATGGTTGTAGTTCTCACAGTTTCTTATTAAATAACACGTCCAAGGTGAGATCTACTCAATGTATTGGCGAATTCGTATTTGCAACCTCAAATTTTTTCAGGGGAGGGAACCAGTCGCAGGGAAGCGATCACAGTGGTTTTGCAGTTCCATCAGCACCGGTTGGGAAAGGAAGATTTGGTTCCCAGAATTCCTTGCAAGCCTCGGGATCACGTGGTTCATCAAGCGACTTATCACAAACCGACTCCAACCCAGACCTCCACAGCAGTGCACGGAAACTATCGTCCCAGTCCAACCCGGATCAGACACCAAGACGAGGCAGCGCAGCTGATAGGTTTGTATGTTGATATTAATAGTCTGTTCTGTAACTATAACTATTATTTTTTATCATTTTTTCTTTGATTTCTTTGACTTGTTGTTTTCCATAGAATTGCGATTTGCGTTATATTAATATATTTACGAAATTAAAAAAAAATGACACTGCTTGATTTACATTTACGGTTCTTTGTTATTAATCCTCGCGCTTCTTTACGCAGAACCTTGACAACATTGCGGCGAGGTAGTTTACCTCAGCAAAAAGGAAAGTCCTCCGCAGAATTCCAACTTACGGAGGTTAGTGTTTGACCTTGTCTTGCATTTGTTTCCACACTCAGGGAAAGGGAAAGCGCTGGGAACGAAATTCTTTGGTCGTACTTGTACTCGATTTCCTTATCGTTCTTCTAACAGGGTCTTAGCGTGCTTGTGAACGGAGAACTTGGTGTTATTCGTTACATTGGGTCAGCGGAATTCGCAGAAGGAATCTGGTTGGGCGTGGAGATGAGGAAACCAGGTACGATGAGAAACTGATCAATTCTGTTCAGTGTGTGTTGCCTTTATAGGCAGTTACTCTGATTCTGTTGTATAATTTTTTTAGTCCTTTTAATCCTCTGGTGGAACTTAAAGCTATCTGTGTTGGAACTGCGGTCTTCGAGAATTTAGTGATCAAGAAAAATCTCACCTTTCGTTTGAATACATTGAAAAACAATTAGCATCAGAGGGAAATACTGCTCAGTAGCTTTCATTTGAATACTAAAACGTAAGGATTCCCTTCACAGATTCAAAGATAGAATTCATTCGGTACCAGAATTTTAAAACCTCTACGAGAGTGAATTGTAATATTAGACCACAGTGAAATGTTATGTATGTTGAATTAAAATCATCTTGGCGCCTGAAATATTCATGATCTTGAATTCAAGTTTCAAGTTTCATGATCCAAATGTTGTGTATTCTTGGTTTGCACGTGATGTCATCGCCGCCATGTTGGTGTATCATATACAAAAGGTGTCACATTAGCTCATTTTGTTAAGCCCCGGCTAAACGATCAAACATTTTCGTCCAACATCGTGTTTGTCACACAAAATGTGCGATGGTTATTCGGTGGCTAAACGGGGAAGCAGTGTTTGACCAACATCGGACAAAGTGAGCACACATAACGCTTTTTGTATATTACCGCTGAAAAATACGTCGACGTCACCGATATTCCGTCTCTGATTGGTCAATTTTTCCCGCTCGCGCAAACCTTGTTGGTAGAGGTGGCTTAGCGGTCAAACATTGTTCATAAGGCAAAGCGTGGGGAGAGAATGTTTGATCTAGATCAAATATGGAAAACCATTTAAATGCAAAGTTTACCAAGGCGGCTATAACGATAAAACATGTTTTTCCAACACTTTGTTGGACCAAAATGTTTGATCACCCGGGGCTTTATGGTACGCCAACATGGTCGCCACTCCATTGTCGACATTGTCTGATCTATCATTTTGAACGAGGAGAAGGCCCCGAGGGCGAGGTTGCATTGTCAGTTGAATCTCTAGGGATTGGTTGCAAATACAGGATTTACTGTCTAATTTTTTCCCTACAGTTGGAAAGAACGACGGGTCAGTTAATGGAAAAAAATACTTCCACTGGTGGGTATTAAACTGTCTTTAGTTATTTTGTTTTTTAAACACTGTATTTATTTAAGAGTGACGTTTTTATCTTTCGCAGTTTTCCATTTTCTTCTTTCCTAATGAAAGATCTTTTAAAATACAGTATTCTGAAAATGTCCGATTCTTTTGCATTCTGTCTTAAAGCCCAGTGTTTGTCACGAATTGGCGAATTCGTCTCTCGATCTACGTGCCTCGCTCGCTCCCGGATTTTTCTTGAGTGGAGCGGGCGGTTGCACACAGGGTACTGCCCTATCCACTTAGAGTACTTGTCGAGAATTGCTTGGTTGTTAGGAAGGTCGCATTACTGAGTCTAGTTTACTCTTCTCTTCAGCAAACCACAGCATGGCCTCATGGTTCGTCCAGGTCGTGTCACTTGCAGAGGAATCAACTGCGCCAAGTTAATAAACGACGTGGAATCGTAAGCAGTTTTGTACAATTGAGAAAGGTACGCGCCCGACTGGGAAATCTCTGGGAAATCTGCGAGGATAACTGACCACTGGTAGTAATGTTGCTAAAGATGAGCATGTGTAGGATAAATCTTTAAGCCTGGGCTCTGGAAGTACGAGGTATTCCAGTAGTACGAGAACGTTCCGAAATCCAAAGATTACCCGACGTCAACTGCGGAAGTGCTCTTTCAGTTCACCTTTCTTAAGAACAGCAGGCATCCCAACTCGACAATGCCCCGAAGATTGCCGACAATAAATAAGAACAACGAAGCGGCGGAGTAGATAACCGAAATCTCGCTATGAACTTGTCGAACGACGAAAAGCCGTCTAAAATTTGATTTACCTGTTCTTCACATTCATTCTTAGGTTTATATCATCTCCATGCAGTATTTTGTTGTGAAGATGAAAAGCTGCGATCTGATTTCGCGTATTTACTCAAATGTCACAAAAAAAGTATTTTTGCAAAATGTTTAGATTGCCCGATACGATCCAAAAACATATATAATCTATAGAGCTCAAAAGTGAAGGGTGTGAATTATGAAAAAATCCGTTGTCTTTTTTATTCAGACAAGCAATCAGATTTTGTCACGTAAAGTAGTTTTTCAATGGAATTCGAAACTTTTAAGAGCAGTAGTTACAATTTGTCAACTCGAGTCGGACTGAAAGATAAGTTCGTAATTGGCACTTATCAGCTCGTAGGAGCTGGCGATAAAGCCGGTCCCGCTGTTAGAGTAGGTGAGGTTTTGCGACTTATCTTATTCCCTTTTCTCGCTTTTCACGTTACCATAAACATCATTTCTCCCCAGCCGACTAGATTGTTTGTGACTTAAGCAATAGAAAACTTTCTCCGTGTTTGCATAGCCTGATACAAACACGAGAGGTGTTGGGAAAATTCCATCCTCGGAGACCCACTATCTGTCCCGGCTGGGTCTCCCAACGAGTGTTTATATCAGGCTATGCAAACAGAGGAAAAGTTTTCTGTTGCTTCTATAAAATAACTTAAGTCCTCAACTGTGTTGTGACGTCACAACTGTGTTTACGAGCTCTCATACAATCACACTTCTCTTAGTTGTATTATAAATAGGCTTCTATTCCATCTCTGGTTAAAAACGTCAGCTGTCGATCTGTAACATTCTTGAACAAATCACGCCGATGTTATTTAATTTTCGACCAATGAGGCTTAATGCAAATTTCCAACACCACCAGTGTGGCAGATCACGTGTTGTAATTTTGACTTCTGGTTGGCTGTAGTGATGGCCTTTGTGACTGCCTTGATGTTCGTTTATTGTAACCCGCCTTATACCAGAATGTTATTTATTCAAAATTTTGCCTTGTAAAGTAGACCCTGCTATCTGGAACACTCGAGGGAAACGTAAAATTGTTCGAGAAAGCGGACGTTCAAGATAGCCAATGATAAGTGACTATGCAACATATCAAGGGAAACCAACATCAGTTTCAGAAAGGCGGGGGGGGGGGGGGGGCGCTTGTGATAGCCGGGGCTCCAAATAATGGGAGTCTGCTGTGTATAACATAATTTTTAAGCTGTTAGGAGAGATGTCAT
The DNA here is from genome assembly GCA_964030785.1 of Siderastrea siderea. Classification (NCBI taxonomy): domain Eukaryota; kingdom Metazoa; phylum Cnidaria; class Anthozoa; order Scleractinia; family Rhizangiidae; genus Siderastrea; species Siderastrea siderea. Next base: position 24,630,779 of record OZ034966.1, read on the forward strand.
ATATGATCAGTTTGACTTTGAGAGAAGAGCTCAACAACATATGTTTGTCGATGTGTGTGCGGTGTTGGTGGAGTTGGGTGGGTGGGTGGCGATTCTTAGAACTTTTGGTGAGGCATGTCGACTAGAGCTAGAAACCCAGAGGAAAGTACACGATTGTAAAGATCATGTTTGTGACCTAACTTTCTTTGTTAAATTTCTATCACGGTTGTTGAATTTCTACCGCCCCAGATCAAAAGGTGAACACTTGAAGGGATAAATCGGAAGGCCCTTGACCGAAAGAGACTGAGATCCAATCTTGTTAGCTCTCATATGGGGGCCTGGGGATAGCTCTTATGCAATGCATATGTAACCTGGTGGTTGTTCTCGCTGCTGTAGAGGTGTAGGGCTAGACTCCTAATTACTGCATTTATCAGTGCTGGGTACGAATCCCGGATCATTATTCATTCTAAGGGCCTTTCGACGGATTCTATTGAGTGCTGACCAAGAAGGGTCCTCTGATCTGTCCCATCAAGTGCCTACCTGGTTTTGATTTCGTTCCAAAACTCAATAACGACTAACGAAGTTGAGAATGAAATAAAAGAATTATTCCACTTGCGCTTGTTGGATACCAGGTGGTAATAACCAGTACGCCCCGAGTTGATTATTTATCACCTCATTCGATACCTCGTAACCAAGGCGCGCTCGTGAGAAAATTGTGAATAATACATCTGTACTTGTTTTCACACCAAAACAGAAAATAACAGCGCATGTATATAAATGCTTTATTTGAAGAAACCCCCTTCAAACCCTGAGGGCAATACGTATTTCCTACGCATTTAGGATAAATATTTTAAAAGTCATTACTAACTTTTTAGGAACTAGAGAGAGATATTTTTATCCTATAAAATAAGCGATTATTGCGTGTTATAAAATATATTTATTATGTACGCAGAATAAACAGATAATTACAAAAACTGATGAGCAAATATCTCATTTTTGGGTCTGTGCAGTGTCTTCGTGAACAACGTTACTTGTCAACGTTGCTCTATGCAATGCGCGTTTGATGATATTAAACCAAGTTGTTGAATGACGCACTTTCTTCCCTAGAGCTCCCGTTTCTTTTTCCTCCGTGATTTTAAGTCCACAGTCGACTGAATACAGCACAATACATTTTTTTTCAGAGCGTAAAAAAGCCGAGATTCTCAGTTGAAAAACTTATGGACACGTAACAATAGACTGCCAGTTGTCTCTAATTTTGGCGATGGTGATTGTGGGGCGGCCGAAATACACACACGTGCGCTCGCGAAATTTCGAGGAGATGCGACGAGAGGGGAGCGCGCGCGCGCGCGTGTGTATTTTGCGCGTCCCACAATCAACATCGCCAAATATTAGAGACAACTCGCAGCGAACAAAGAATAGAAATGACGTTATGTCACTCCACCAGAGCGAAATTAAAACTGACGCCGAAACCACACAAGGGAACCATGCGGGTTTTTTTGTATTTTCGTTTATTTATCTATTTATTTACTTATTTTTTTCTGAAAAACAATTCGATATTTGAAGTCATTTACGTACATATTTCGGCTTTTTCGAACATTTTCTTACCAGGATAAGCTAAGAGTTTTGTAGTTGCATTCAGCGAGTTCCATGCATCACTTCATAGTATAAAGAATTTCAACTTTGATCATTTTGAAGCGATTAAAAAAAGCATACAGCTTCAGTTTCCGTGTTTCCCGTTAGTCATTCCGCTCTCTCGAATGGCTGAGAGAACCCCCGCCTACGACCCTACGCCATCCAAGGAACGGAATGACGAGCTATGGCATTTATCAGTGTTGGGTTGGTAAGGGCTACGGGGTTAAGCGTTAGGGGAAAGGGCTAGGGTTAGGGTTCCCTAACCCTAGGCCGACCGCAGCCCCGCCTTGAGTTGGCGTTTTACTGACAGTCTTCTTATCAAGACAGAAAGAAGCTTGCTTCGATAAACTGAAAAGTCGCTCGACTTTTTATGTCATCAAAGAAGTTCAGAAGAAGTGATGATGAAGATGGTTTTGTGTTTGTCTGCTCAGTATACAAGCACAAAAACTCCAAACAAAAGGTTGTGTAGATAACCCCTACCAAAGTTTGAAGTTTATCGTGCGAAAGAACGAGTTTCGTACGCCTTTTCCACCTCGAGTTACAAACTTAAAAGTGCGTAAATCACTATTTCCCGCGGAGATTAAAATTTTGGTTCGCACAAGCCCTAACCTGCGATCAGGCCGAATTTTAGCATCTCTCTCATGTTCTCTTACATGGATCGCTCGCTAAATTTGTTTTCGTTTCGCCCTTCCCGCCTGAATGTTTCACCGAGCGAAACGAAAATAGAGCCTGATCGCAGGTTACACGAGCCCTCACACCGGCAAAAACTGGCGGCTATCCATCGTTCTTTTTTTTTTCTGAAATGTCCGATTAATAACGCAAGGCATAACGCCAGGCTGGTGATTACGAAAGCGCTCAATTGGTGAGCAAGGCTCCTTTGAATTCCGCATCGCGGGAAATTCCAGCTGAAAATAAATCGGTGTTTGAGGAAGCCGTGACACGAACATATGGCGCGGCAGTTGCGCGCTCCGGGTGTTGGGCTCCTGGCTATATGGATAATAATTCACGGCAGATAGCCCTCGGTGTACCCAACATCCTTTGCATGACGGGAGCCGTTGAAAAGTTAACGGTTTATTCAATGCGATAATTAAGCCGCTCTAAGGTTTGTATGGAAAAAAAGACAAGACAAGAAAAATGGTAAACGTTTCTGTTTCCGTTGGAGTCAAAATTACTTTCTATCTCGTGTTCCCGGAAGAGGGAAAAGCCTGATAATAAAGTGCGAAACGACAAGTCCGTCTTTAAAACGCACCCAAATTAAAGGAAATCCGGGGCTGCGATATTCCTTCTCCGGCTCCGGCGTTCGTTTGTGGCAAAGAAAATAATTATATCTGTTATCTATACATGTGTTATATGCACTAATATTTTTTTCTGTACTACAAAAGATATTCCCAAGACTGCCTTGAATTATGGTTTCTGGTCCACCGAAGTCGAAAATCTTTTAATCAATATTTTAAGGTCATTTGACTAATGAATCGTGAATAATTATTTTTGGCACATATTTTTTTCCATCTCACCGGCTTCAGTTCCTGATAGCAAATCGAATTTTCTTTTGCTGAAAGAAGATTTACTCCTACGGACGTCTTTCTGTCACAAAACACGGAGACAATCGCCCTTGTTTCTTTGTTATCTACAATCTGCCAGCCTTGAATGTCTCGTATACATGGTGCCTAGAACGGCTGGCGATAATCGATCTTTTCACTGCTTTTTTCACCTGTCTTACTTTGCGACAATATATACATTATATATATTGAAATAAATATATTGCTTCTCCGTTTATTGAACGAAGCGGAAACTTCCAAAGTGACCAATCTCACGAAAAAGTGTGTTTAGCCTTGTATCCCCTTTTGTGGTTGTTCAGTTTATAAATAAGATATTACAAGCGAAATAAAGAAAATTGCGTCCAATACTCCTCTGCGTTTTAAATTAAGTCGGAACTGAGTGACAGATGGTTGGTATCCCGGGCAACCTGACGGCAAAAACAACATTGGATATATCCGATTGCACACTAATTTGCATTTGACGATGTGAGTGAAAAGATTTCGTGAAGGTCGGCTAGGTTGAGTCAGCTTCAACAACGGACCATACCCTTGGGGAATTGAAACTCACGACACCACAGTTTGCATCTCACGACAAAGTGAATATGAACGGTGAAGCAGTCGAAGCTATTGCCGTGGTTAGCAAATGGAAAGCGTAGTCCTTCATCCGTGGCTTGTTTACATGACTGGAAGCCGCGAAGGAAAATATGGCGGCTGCGGACATTTCTATTCGATCCAACTGTTCCGATCAAAATGTTGTTTCCATTCCCGGCTGTTCGAATTCTGGAACTGTTGTGGCAGAAATGTTTATGTTGTCGACAATATTTGTGGGTTCTGTGCTCGGCAACGGACTCATATTGCTGGTAATTCACAGGAGTCGGCGAAGCGAATGGACGACGAATTACTTTGTTTTGAGTTTGGGATTAACGAACCTAACGATCCCATTTATGTGTCTTCTGTGGACTATGATTTGGGTGATGCGGGGTTCATGGCTGTTCGGTAACGTAACATGTAAATTGACGTTCTTTTTCCTTTTCTTGAATGCAGGGGTTTCAGCTGGACTACTGGCTTGTATCTCGCTCGATCGTTTCTACATCATAGTGCATCCGTTAAAGTTCAAAATGAGCCGTTCTCAGACCAAGGAACTCATCATTTTTGTGTGGATTTTTATGGTTTGTTCTGCTGCACCAGCATTATACTTCTTCGAATCAAAACACGCTTCAGCGGAGAACGTCGATTTCTGCATTGTCGACTTTCAGAACGTTGGTTGGAAAGTCTATGTTTTGCTGTTTTTCGTCATTGCCTTTTGTGTACCTCTTCTGTTCACCTTTGTTATGTACTTAAGGATCATATACGCTGTTATCACTCGAAATCAAAACGCGAAAAATTACCCGAACAGTTTCAGGAGACAGACATTTCGCGTACCTCGCTCAAAAATCAAAGTCCTTCGAATGCTGTTTCTTCAATGGCTAATATTCCTTTGCTGCTGTTTTCCTTACTTTTTTGGCCTTGTTCTTCAAACGTTTGAAACAATCTCATTGACACCGAACTTATACATGAGCTTGTTGCTACTTTCTTTTTCAAACGCCACATTAAATGTAATAATTTATGCCCTTTTCAGCGCGGATTTTCGGCAAGGATGCAAGCGGGTTTTCTGCAAGCCCGATGCATCGCAAGCTTACCGTCTAACCTCTTTTGGACGAAAACATCGCATTGCACCGTTTGAATTTAGCTCAGATCATGGTGATATGGGCTTATACGAGCTAAGGCTCCCTGAACACAAGCCAGTTGAAAAAACAAACAACGTTAGAAATCACATGCGAGGAAGTGCGAACGGTTATTTCAATACTTTAGAAAAACAAACCCAAGCTTGGGCCCTGCGGAGTAACAGCGAAAGACAGGCTAGCGTTTAGAAAACTCTATTTATAATAATGACGTTAACTTGATTTTAGCCGTTGCTGGAACGTGGATTAACTAATTTTAAATATTATATACTTAGGTGTTCTGGCTGAAAATCGCAACTTGAATTGTTTCATATGATAAACAGTGCACTTACAAAAATAAAGCGTACATATCTATCTCGTAAATTTAATGCCGAAAATGACCAATTGGAATTATATTTCACAGATCCTCGCGGTATATATTTAAATAAAAGTCCAAATTCTAGCGCGATTTTTTTTAAATACCAGATGTCAGGTGAATAAAGATATTTATTGAGTGAACTGGGGAAATGGTAGGAATAGTTAATTCACTTCTGAGTAATGGAGACGGAGTTCCACAATTCAAAAAAGTGAAAACAATTTTTAAAAACGAACATAGCAACAATGTGGGCTTCTACAAAGCCACACAAACATCATTGTAAAAAATCAAAATAACCTACATCACAGGAAATAACTGGTCAGTAGCTAACTTGAATGGTCACATTTTAGGATTTCATCCACAGATTCAAACCTTACCTTCAGTATAATAAACGATATAGAAAAATCAGAAACGACACGGTAGCTTTAATTTTAGAATTTCAGCCATTAAGGCTCAAATTGTCAGAACTGAATTTTAAGACCCGTCTCAATTAAGGTTTGCCGTTGGATTAACGACTTATCTGCATACAAGGTGAAAAAAGAAACTATAGAAACAAACTTCCTGCGTATTCGTATAGATTATATACCACTCATTCAGTAAAAATAAATGAAAAACTATGTTGTTATATTTATTTAGTAACTATGTGAGAGAACGCTTGAAAGCTATAATTACACAGACCGTTAATATTGTGAGGAGTTAACAAGTTAAACAATGCCGAAAACAGTTGGTTTTGATGTGTTTTGATATCACTAATATTAAAAGCAACTACCCTGCTAGCAAAGTGTTTCTTTCTGGCAAGTTTTTTTTTAGCATGTACAAAGTTGTTCGCCAAAAAATACAAAAGAAAAAGCTTCTGATAGCGGGGTAAAATCAGCAGATGAACTTCACACCTTTTCGGCCGATCGCGAATGGCCTCTTATTTGACCCCTGAGGTGATGCACGAACTCAAACATTTCTAAAGGAATCAGCTTTTTCGTCAAGCAATCCTTTTGATAACCAACGTATTCAAAAAGTGTAGATGTTTGGCCTGTTGCAATATCAAAATGTCTCATTTTGGAAATTTCAACTGATTACGCTAGGGTTTCATAAAAAAAAAACCATTAACGTTTTCTTGCCAAATCGATTGCAAATTTGTCTATTCACCCGGTACTCTTTCAATGTAAAACGTTCCACTTTCCTGAAAAGTTAGCCAGACACCGTTGCGCGGTAAAGAGAGGAGATAAAAAGGCTAACAATCTAATAAAATAGAAAGAAAAGAAAGAGGTGAAATATGGATTGATTTCAGTAAGTTTTGCGCATACGACGAAAGTAAAAGTCACTCAAAGCTACCTCGAGTTAGACGAAAAAAAGAACGTTAAGTTAGACGTATAGTTTTTGTATTGGCACTTTTAACCATTTCAGTAAAGGAACCTGTGGACAAATTGTCCGGTTTCTTTCGTTTTTTTTTTGTTTTTTCGAAAAAAAAAACCGTTAAGGGCCTAAGGGTTGATGAACGAAGTGAAGGAGGTGTTTGCACTGACACCTCTGTGACTTTCATACCCATACGAGTTCATCCTTAGCCCCCTGTCTCTGGCTACGGTGTACGAGGTTTAAATGATACCGATTCGAAAAAATCGTACCGGTGCGAGTTTAGCTACTATAGTGAGATTCTCATTTTCGAGCGCACACTTATACCGGTGTGTAATGTAAACGCGTTGTGACTGTTCGTTTCATATTCCTTCAAGTTTTAACCATTTTGTTCCAGAACGAAACCCCTTACCACCACACTAGATACCATAACACATCTCGTACCTCAGTGAAAGCCGCATCGATATTACCGTATTTACTCGAATAAGCGCCCCCCTCGAAAAGCACCGCACGGACAAGTCGAAATATTTAACAAGCGCCGCGGCGTTCTTTCGAGTAAACAAGGTATGCAAAATCTCCATAAGATATGTCACATGAAAGTGGTGGTCTAACTAAATAGATTCTACGTAATTTATGGAATTTTAATTACAGTGCTGCGAAACTCTCAATCACTCAGTGTTGTTGAATTGCTAGCTATCTGATTGGTTCACGTACATTAGGATATAAACAAATAAACCTAGGAAATTGGATGTGAAGTGATACAGCGTTCATAAGTTTTTCGCGATGCAAAAGCTCTTTTCCAAAAATATGTACAGGTTGGAATTTTCTAAAACAATTTTCTGCTCGCACCTGTTGGATACCGAGATGGACTGAGAGGATCTCAATGGGGTCAACCGTTAGCCGTAAAACGGCCAAAAATTTAGTCGTTTTAATAGGCGTAAAAAATTGGAAAATTTTAATCGTTAGTCACAAAAAAAGTTAACCGTAAAAACATTTTTCTAGCTACGATTTGTCATAATGAAAGTGTCAAGATCCCTTGTTAAGACAGTTATGTGGCTTGTCTCGTGCTCAGTAAAGCTACAACGGCTACACGTTCTGCCCTGGTACCGAAAAAAAATTAGTTGGCTCAGGCCCCTTTGGAATGGTACTATGAACTTACTACCCTTGTCGCGCGGCTCCCGGAATATTCCGGACGCGCGTGTATGTCCGCGTGAACGGATCCCGGAATATTCCGGATTTCCGAACACCGAAGTTTCTGGGCCGATAAGCTCGGCTAACCTCGGGGTAGATTAGGAACTAAGTTAAGGGCCATAAACAGGGAACATAAACAAAGTTCCCGACAGAGATCCGCAGACCCGAACGTAAAAATAGATATGATTACCTTAAAAAATATCTCGTGGACCGCGTGGGTTTAAAAACCAAGATGGCGGCTAGAATTGTTTTTGTGGACGAGCAAACTATTGACGAGGTTTATGGCGACCAAATGGTTGCGTATTCGTGTTTTAGAAGACGCACCATGAAATGGTGGAAAAAAGTTTTTTTTTCCACCTGTTCTCGCTATCCGTTCTAAACAGTTATATCTTGTACAAGGAGAGAACAAGGTCACCAGTACTACAGAGGGTATTTAGAAGGGAGCTTGTGAAGGAGCTTGTCAGTAGCTTTGGTCTTTCTACCTCTCTTACTCCAAGAGGGCATCCAAGGAGGTCAGCAGAAGGTTTGGCCCGCCTCCAAGCTGGGAAACATTTCCCAGAGAAAATTCAGGGCACTGGAAGAAGTCCAACATTACTAGATCATGTGTTGTTTGTTTTCCTGCCCAAAAGAAGATTTTAGCAAGAACAGGAGAAAAGAGGAAGAGACCAGGAAGGGAGTCCAGTTTTCAGTGCAGTGTCTGCAAAGTGGCACTTTGCATTCAAGACTGTTTCCAGCTCTACCATAGTGTTCAGGACTATGTTGCTGCCTATGTTCGAAGACACGACGCAAATAATGATGATGATGATTAGTTTATTTTTCAACTGCAATAACAATTTTGTGACATATATTCTGCTTCCTGTTTTTTCTTTTTGAAGAATTTTCTTACAGTAATAGATTACTGTTGTAGTCTACACCTGTATTGAACTTCTTCAAAAATAAACAATGTTTACCTTGTATTCCCCTAATTTAGCTATGCACAACAGTATGCTTGTGTCATTTTATATGCAGCCTTTCTGCCATTAGTAAATTGATCTCAAGTCGCAAAAAGTCCTAAATCTAATCAAAATTATTGTTTTGTTAGACTGGTGGAATTGGAAAACCGTAATCATCATCCCTGGCATGAATATATATTTTTTGGAAAGAAATGCGGTTTAACTTGTAGTTTTGTCGATATGTAATTTTGACTCAGTTTTTTTCAAAAAGACGATATTTTGGAAGATGACTTTTGAGAATATATCCAGAAAGCATTTTTACATTAGCATGGTAAGAAAGGCAATTTTTTAAGCTTTAATTTGATATATAGGTTATCGGGAAATGTTGCATAGTTGGTTCTAAATAGCGAATTTAAGTCGCTCATGTCATGTAGCAATGTTTATTAAGAAAAAAAGTCAGTTTCAGGAATTGTTTCCTGATATCAATTTCAGCATGATAAGGGTGTGTTTATAACAATGGTAATAATATTTAACTTTTTAAAACAGTGGAAATTAATTTTTAAGATTTTCGTTAACCGTAACGGAAAGAAATTAACCGTCAGCCGTAAAAAAGCCAAAATTTAACTAACGGCTACTGAAAACAAACTAAAACAAAAGTGGATGTGCAACAGCTCTCCCCAGATCCTCGCGATATAAAATCTAATCCCAGACGCCACAGTCCACCTCTTATTTTTATCACGAGTCAGAGAGAACCGCAAGTTCAAAAATTCGCAAGGTCTGATTGCTAGGGAGTGACGTCATGGGCTCGCAAGCTAGCCGGCATCGTATTTGACTTGCGGTTTCACTCCCGTAGCGTTTCAATAGGGCCGGCTCTTTTGACATAACTTTCTCAAGAGGTTGGATTTCATGGATATTTTGACAATAGCGGGAAAATTCGATTAACAATCTTTATTTTCCTTCACGTACGTAAATACATGTATATCTGCTAAATATCATAATAGCAGGAGATCTTAGCAAGCTCTGTTGAGCTTTTCTGAGAAGATCCCCTCAGTTCAATAATCTGATTTAAAACAGCAGATGGGTTTTATTACTAAATCTATCATTGACACGGGTTAACTATAACTAGAGTATACACTCTACGTATTACACTTGATTTTGTATATAATCTCTTGTTAATTTCTGAAAAGAATTATATGATTGTGATATTCTTAATTCCTTAGGTAACTCGTTCCAAATTTGTGCTCCCCTAATTTTTAAAGAAAATTTCCCGTAATTTGTCCTCCTATAATTAATATATATGTTTGATGCAGATCGAGTATTATGACCATGCATTTCTTTGTTTAATGTAAAGTAATTAGTGAAATAATTCGGCAGGTTGTTATTAAAATATGAGTACATAAATAGTGCAGTAAAGTACGTATTTAGTTGATATATGTTAAGCAATTTAAGTTGTAGGAATAGTGGTCTAGATTCCTTATTATATTTTGCAAAGGTCATGATTCTAACAATTTTTTTCTGAACCCTGAATAATGGTTTCAGCCTGGTTGGATAAGTACTTGTCCAAATGATATTGCAGTATGTCAAGTATGGATATACCATAGTGTAATAAATTGTCTGTAAAGTTTTGAGAGACAGATAATGTCTGACCTTAGCCATAATTCCTGTCATTTTTTATATTTTACTCACTACTTGGTCAATGTGATGTTTCCACGAAAGCTCCTCATCTATGTATACACCGAGAAATTTTGTGTATTTTACTAGCTCAATTGGTTGTTCATTTATCTTGATTGAAACGGTCTGATTTAATTTCCTTTTTTTGGATTTGAAAATTATGAAATGTGTTTTCTTGATATTTAAGGAAAGTTTATTTGCACAAAGCCAACGTGCAATTTTCTTAAGTTCCTGGTTCACAGTTTTGTTTAATGTATCAATATTTTTGTGGCTGTAAAACAAATTTGTGTCATCAGCAAAAAGAATGACTGATAAAATCTGTGAGCACCTAGATATATCATTCATATAGATAAGAAACAGAAGGGGCCCTAAAACGGACCCCTGTGGTACTCCACATTTAATTGTCAATCTTTCCGATTTCTCAAACTTATATTTCACTATTTGTTTTCTGTTTGTTAAGTAGTTTGTAAACCATTCTAGGACTATTCCCCTAATTCCATAATGCTCAAGTTTTCTTAGTAATATTTCATGGTTAACTGTATCAAATGCCTTCGCAAGGTCTAGGAAAACTCCAACTGTATATTCACCATTTTCTATTGCTTGCAGTATCTTAGTCATTAACTCAATAGTTGCTAAATTGGTTGAATGCTTCTTGCGAAAACCATACTGACTTTGAAATAATATGTTGTTTTTATCAAGGTATTTAATAACTCTTTTACACATGATCTTTTCTAATATCTTACTGAAACAGGAAAGAACAGAAGTTGGTCTATAATTATTAAATTCCTCCTTATCGTTAGCCTTAAAAACTGGAGCAACAAGAGCAATTTTCAGGTCATTGGGTATAACTCCAGTGAGAAAAGACTGATTGTAAATATATGTTAATGGTTTAACTATATGTTTTGAGATATTCTTAACTAATTTTGGCGGTATTTCATCATAACCAGAAGACTTTTTTCCATTCAATTGACTTATTTCAAATTCTACTTCTTTCTCAGTTACTGCTTCCAAGAAAATTGAATTACTAGATCTCTGGCCTAGAAAAGTTGAGAAATGTACATCCCTGGTTGGTATTTTAGCAGCCAGATTTGGCCAAACATTAACAAAGTATTCATTAAAATTATTGCTGATTTCAGTAGGATCAGTTATTAATGATTCATTTCTTTTAAAGCAGTCTGGTAGTTCAGGTTTTAGATTGCTTTTGTTTATGACTTCATTTATTAGTTTCCATGAATATCTCAAGTTACCCTTTACTTCTTTCTATCTGAGATTGGATGCTTTCAATAATGGGCGGGTTCGAACTCTACAAGCAGTTCAGGAGGCGTTTTAACTTAATTAGAAGATGTGCGTTATGTGGCGTTTCAGTGTTGTCTGTTCACTGGCAAGTTTTTTGAAGTACAGCGCGCAGACATGGTGGGCTTTCCGTGGTTTTCTGATCGGAGAGTTAACAGAGTTAACAGAGAAGAGCAAACGTGATATCAGCGAAAATTACCTACAAACAATGCGGTACAGACTACAGATCACTACAGCGAAGCGTCTTCAGGTAATACAGCGAATCGACTGTAACATGTAGCTGGTAGTCTAGCGAAATAACCGTACAACGAGGTAAGTTACTACTCCGATCGTTTTCTTTGGATAAGATAAAAGCTTGCGTCCGTTCGCTAGCGGTCTCTATTCGCAGGGATAATCGAACAAAAACGACACACTGGTAGCGAGCGCGAAAATCGCCTGTCACGTGGAAACGTGACTCGCGCGTGATGAGCTGCCGGTGTGAGCGCGCGACACGTTTATATTTGTTTTAAAAGCCCTTTCACAAAGGTGGTTTTCAAAGAGGTCCTTAACAAATAAGCTAATCATCTATGAACTCTTTTGTAAGAAAATAAACAAGTGAACAAGAAGCCCTGTTATACACTGTACATTGAAAATAATATAATCGAGTTGACACACGCATTTGAATGCCTTTTCTCGTTCACCCTTGTTGGAGTCTTGGCATCGCCATATGCCTGAGCGCTTCTGGGATATTCGACATAATACACATTTTGAGACAAAATTTCAGACAAACGTTGTATATCTTTTTCTGGGTCAGCCAGGTAGGAGTCCTGGCATCACCGTATGCCTGAACGCTTCTGGATATGCAACATAATAAAAATTAACGTTCTGAGGGAAAATTTTAGACAAATGTTGTATTTCTTTTTCTGGTTTAGCCAGGCTGAAGTCCTGGCATCCCCGTGTGCCTGAGTGCTTCTGGGATATGCAACATAATAAACATCTTGAGACAAATTCTAGACAAATGATGTAAATCTTTTTCTGGTTCAGCCAGGTTGGAGTCCTGGCATCACCGTATGCCTGAGTGCTTCTGGGATATGGAACAAAATAAACATTTGGAGACAAATTTTAGACAAATTTTAGACAAACGTTGTATATCTTTTACTGGTTCAGCCAGGCTGAAGTCCTGGCATCACCGTATGCCTGAGCGCTTCTGGGATATGCAACATAATAAACATTTTGAGACTAAATTTTAGACAAATGTATATCTTTTTCCGGTTTACTCAAGTTGGAGTCCTGGCTTCACTGTTTACCTGGTCTCTTTTGGCCGGGATTTGTAACATTCAAAGTCACACTAAAATCGATAACATTTTCCGTACTTTTTCTGAAGGATCACCCTCCAAATTTAGTAAAGAAAAAATGGTTTTTGTCTTGTTATCCATACTCCCTCTCCCCTCCAAAACAATCCTACCTCAAACATAAGCCCCTGAAAAAAAAAACCTTCGCTAGTCAGGAGCCCTGCGCTAGCGTATGTTGTCCGTATTTCGCAAGTTGGGACCAGAATAAAATTGGCGGAGGTGCTTACGCCGGTGCAACTTTGAAACCGGCGTGAGTTTATTTTGGTTCGCTCTTATTTATTTTACGGGATCATGGGCTCCTGGTCACGTGATACCAGAAAGTATACGAGAAGACCTAGCACAAAGGACACACCAGAGACGTGAGCGAGCGCGTAAGTCACCTGCGGCGTGAAAACATGATGTGCGCGTTATGAGCATGTTCACGTTCGACATGTTCGGTTGTCCTTTTTTTTTTTGGCTTGAATATCCTTGAGTGAAAAGAGACTGCTCGTAGTCTAAATACTGGTCCAAAATCCTATGTCATTACAATTAAGTCATTGTTTTACTATTTTATGGCAGAAGGTACGCATCGTCGCAGAAGAGGAGGAATATGTAAACGCGGCATAATTCTCCTACAGGAAACTGAATTAATTCGTCTCGGGAAGAAATCTAAGCGTCTGATAATTTCACGTAGTATTTCAGCGTTGATATCCTCATTTCAGGTTTGGCCGATTGAGTGAAGCCGGATATAATGTTTAATTATTTTGCAGTATAACTAATGCTAGGACAGTGTGCATGAGTTGAGTATAGTTTTTCGATTTGCCGTTGGAGATCCGTCGTGTGATGAACAGCCTATTAAGATCTTTCTTCTTCAAGGTTATACCTTTTTTTAAAGCGATTTCCTGCCAAACCGCAGTTAAAACTTGTTTATGTATCTCTCTAACGCCATTAATAAAAGTAGAATCAATTAAAAACAAAGAATAAATGTATTTCACGCTCAAAGATTATAGCACATTCGCTCGAAAATTAATTCGCTCTGTATTTATTTTGTGCATGATACTGGAAAGTATACGAGAAGACAAAGCAGAAAGGACACGCGAGAGACGCGAGCGGGCGCGAAAATCGCCTGTGGCGTGAACACATGATGCGCGCATTATGACGATTGCTTGACTATCCTTGAGTGAAAAGAGACTGCTCGTAGGCTAGATACTGGTCTAAAATCCTATGTCAGTACAATTAAGTCTTTTTACATATTTTACTATTTCATCGCAGAAGGCTCGCATCGTCTTAAAAATTGAATATGTAAACGTGGTGTAAATCTCCTACCGGAAAAGGATATTATAGCTGGTCTAAAAGAAAACTAAGCGGCTGATAATTTCACGTGGTATTTCAGGGCTGATATCCTCGTTTCAGGTTTGGCCGGTCGAGTGAAGCGGGATGTAATTTTTAATTATTTTTTCAGTATAACCAACGCCAGGACTGTGTGCATGGGTAGAATGTAGTTTTTTTTTTTCAATTTGCAATGGAGATCCGTCGCGTGATTAATAGCCTAAATTTTTCTTCTTCAAAGCTACACGTTTTTAAAAAGCGATTTCCTGCCAAACCGCAGTTAAAACTTGTTTAGATATCTCTCAAGCGCTATGAATAAAAGTAGAATAAATTAAAAATAAGCAATAAATGAATTTCACGCTTGAAGATTATAACACGTTCGCGCGAAAATTAACGCCTAAGTGGAACAGAAACAAGCACCAAAACGGTTCAGTGGAATACGCAGAGTGCGGAGTGTGGAAAACACGGAGTGTGGAAAACGCAGAGTACAATGTTAGTAAGTCACTGGGCCTCACGCAGAGATACCGGACTAAAAGACTGGTATCTCTGCAGGATCCCAAGGTATGTTTTGCTTGCTAAGAACGTCTGGCTCGTTGGGCGAGTTCTTGTGACAAGAACACTGGGCGTATGTAAAGTACTTATTACATGTACCCGTCCAGTGGTTGAACATTCAGTCTCCGAGGAAATTTGTTGCGTTCATTTCAGAAAGGACAGCGGGAAAACTCTTAGGTCAAAGGTAAGTCAGATTGCGATATCTATGTTAGTAGATGGCTTCGTTTGAAATTGGATCGGTCATGTGCTCTGCATCAGTGACTGCATGGTGCGCCCGAGGGAAAGAAAGAGATAGGAAGACATGACGCAAGACGGAGAAGGCATGGAAACGGATCGAAGACAAGCGGGATTGCAAGTCTGGAATGCGGCAAGAAATATTGGCCATGAAGAAAGCAGCTCGGAGGCAAAATTTTACGCCATTGTAAGGGCCTGCTGGTGCAGTGATATGATGACATTTAAGGCTGGTTTTCACTAGCGACGGAGTCAGAGTCGGAGTCGTAAGAGCGCTTGCGATCTAGTGAAAATCAAACAACGGAGTCGTAAATGGAGACGTAAGGGCGACGGAACTGGAGTTGAAAGAATCAGAACGTTTCCATTTTCTTCTGATTGTGCTTATGACTCCGTCGCTTACGATCTAGTGAAAACCAGATTGTCGGAGTCGTAAGCAGAAGCGAAAGAATAAACTGAACCAGAACGTTTTCATTTTCTTCCGCTTCTGCTTACGACTCCGACAATCTAGTTTTCTGTTGATCAGGGTCGTAACGAGGTATATGGGATCAGGGATCAAATCCCCGGGATATGGGATCACAACCCTGGGACCTGGGATCACAAGTCATGTTTTATGGGATATGGGATGAAATCCCCGGGATATGGGATCACAATTCTTCGGGGTTCTTTATGCCTTTAGCGCGTTTATGGACCTTTAAGAAAAAAAAAGAATAAAAAGGCACACTGGGATATAACCGTTTATGACTTTAAATTTTTCTCCGATTCTGTTGAATCCGTCACGGTACCTGTGCTTCGACTCTTTGAGAAATTAGATACCCGCGCGCTGTTGTCGGTTTGACCAGCCAGTGTACTTTCTTAGATGTCGTCTAAAGTTTCACCATTTTAAGGTATCAGCCATGAGAGAGATCGAGCCTAATCTGGTACCGAATGATACAAATACCGTTAAAAAAAGGTGCCTGGTCTGCCTGGTACTGTCTGATGCAAATACCGTGTCTGGCACTGCATGACACCGGAAAGAACAAAAACTAAAATTAAAAGGTGTTGAAATGTTGAATTTGCGTGTTTAAATCAGGTTTCAGACTTTTGATGTAAAATGCTTCTTTAGTTTTAAACTGTAAACGGTTTTAGCAAAATCTAAAATTTTAAAACAATCAGATGTGTACAGGTTTTTACAATTAGGAGAACTGTTTGAGTGTTTTAAAATATGAGAATTGTTATCAGTTAAAGTGTGCTCTTTGATTCTTGTTGAGATCGATTGAGAAATGGCGAGAGGTCTCACTAATATAACGCCCATCCCGCGCAAGAAAATTGATAAACAAGGAAGGACTTAAGATCGGCAGGAACAGGATCCTTAAAACTGAAAAAAATCTTAATTTTATTCGAGGAGAAAACTAATTTAATGTCTAAGACATTGCAAAAACGCCTGGAAAGTTGTTTTATTTTGATCTGGGTAATGTTAGAAAAATAACCGATAAAGTAAGTTTAAAGTAGGGAGTGATACTGTTATTTGCATTTGAAGGACAATCATTATCGCTAACAATAATATTTTCTGCGGCGGCTTCCGAGTGATAAGATTATGACACCTAATGTCCATTCCCTGCTAGCAGAGGCCCCTTTTCCTCTGTTTTCGCTGAGCTGACGGACGGGACGGAAAGGGACCTCTGCCATGGGTCGAAATGAACTGTGTTGAGCATGCGCCACGGTTACCTAGCGACCGAAACGTCACGTGATGCTTTTAGCACGTGATCAGCTGACGACTCCCACCTTTCTCAACTAGCGCGCCAAAAAACACCTGCACAGTTTTGTTGTCGTGAATGGCGAGTTCACCAAAACCCTAAAAAAAGTAGACAGTTCGTCTAGAGATAGTTGTTGTCTACTCTACGGTATTAATTTCAAGTTATCTGGAGAAGGAAGCTTTTTTAACATGACCACAACTCCAGGAATGAAAGAGAATTTAACCCATTGAAGGCTGCGTGTTTTATGATCGCTTCACTAAATTAGCAGTTGGTAATAAACAACCCATGTGCAGTACGAAAGGACAATTTATAGGTTCGAAAAACAACACTCACTTGATCTAGAATAGTTAAAATTTCTTACTTTTAAATAAAATACACCAGTTGTCAATTAAGAATTAGCCAAAAATACAATCTCAAAGTCAAAATTTTGAAAATTTCCGCAAGACATTTCCCATGTTGTCTCGCGCGCGCATGAAATCAAACCACAACAGAGCATTTGTGTCTGTTTAGGTCAGATTACTACTTTTCGAAATTTTATGAATGAAGGTACACAGAAGAAGAGACAGTAAGCTTTTCTAAATAATACATTTATTAAAACACGCCTTTACTTGTTTCTGAAGACCAGTCGCGTTCAATTCTTTCTTCGAGGGAAGCTACGCGCAAGCGATTTCGCTCGATGTGCAAATTATTTTGAAGAGCATTTGGTGATGCGAACTGTGCACGTTTTTCAAAACTTTTACGAAAACTGTAAGGAATATGAAGAATCCCTCAATTAAAAAGCGATTTGGATACAAATTTACAATCAAATGTGTAATTTACTTTACCGTAGACTCGTAGAAGTGCTGGAGCATTTCACAGAAAGTCCGCAGCTCGAAAAATCTTTGGAGGTGGAAGGTTGTCCTTTGCCTTGACAGATGTTTTCTTCGCTCTAAATTCCATTCCTTAACTTGTCGAGTATTTCTTAGAGCTTCTTCTTTCGACTGTTGATCTTTCCGTCGTCCATGTTAACAAAAACGAGAGAAAGTCAACGTTGTAACTCTTCATGAGTTTAGTTCTCTTTCCAGGACGGCATGTTACTATGCGGGCTCACTAAATGACAGCGGAATAACTGTAAAGGAATGCGCGAGATACAGTGGGCTCAAGTCACGGTCAGCAAACAATACAGGGAGCATGCGTTTCGGAAACCGCCGTCCACGACCATGGACGGCGGTTGAATCAAAGGGAGTTTCGACCCATGGCAGAGGTCCCTTTTCGTCCCGCCCGTCAGCTCAGCGAATACAAAGGAAAAGGGGCCTCTGCTAGCAGGGAAAAATGTCCGTTGAGTTCTACAGTGATTTTGATCGATACCAGAGAGGGGTCAGCTTTCTCAAACAAAAGAACTTTGCTTCCAACACACCGCTTTCAGACGTGAGCAAAAATTCGATCGCCTTGCCCTGGAAGAACGATCCCCCTTTTCTGGAGAACAACAGGTCGGTGGCCGAACATAGACTCAAGCTGCCGAAAAGACACCTATTGAGAGATCCAGAGCTTAAGTCAAAGTACATTGACTGCATCGCAGATCTCCTAGATAAGGGATATGCAGCGAAGGCCCCCGCAGCTGAAGCCCACGGCAAGACATGGTATCTCCCTCACCACGCAGTCTGTCATCCAGCAAAACCATGTTGCTTTCGACTGCTCCGGGAGGGGAGGGGTACTCCCCAAAAACAGTGATTTTGTTTCCCCTGCGTCCTGCGTCTCTGACGCATGGAATTCCTAAGAGACGCATGCGTCCTTCAGAACGCACAAACGCAAACATGCCACGATCAACTCAAATGTCCCATTTAGGATCTATAACACAACTAATTTCAAAAGAAAATATCGGTTGGCTCCATTTAAAATATCTCTAGAAGTAATTTCTGAGTGAAAAATACGAGCCTTCACATGCATTATTAATAAATTTGATCTATTTCAACAGCCGCCATGTTTGTTTGTGATCGAGTGGTTACGTATTTTGATGTCGAGAAGACCCTGGGAACGAGGTCGTACCAAGTATGGAATAAAGATTTCGCACTAAGCTCACCGAAGCCTGCCATTTATGATAGATGGGCTTCATTGGTTTTGGTCTGGGACTCATTATTTTACATGGGGTGAGTCCCAGGGACTCACCAATGGCAAATTGGAACAAAATCACTGAAAAATTTGGGTGGGGTTGTGCGGCCCACTCCTTGAAACCCTTACAATATTTCAGACCAAAAAATGTGATTTTCCTTACCCTATTTCAGACCAGACCCAAAATTCGAAACCCTATTTCAGACCTGCCCAGAAACTGCTTGAGAGGGCCTCAAATTTCCGATATTGCTCAAAACACACTTCTCAAGAGAAGATAATAATTAAAATGTGCCTTCTTCTAAGATCCACACCAAATTCCAGACCAGAACGCACAAACCTTACCCTATTTTAGATCAAAATGGTCAAAATCTATACCCTATTTCAGACTAAAACGGCTTAATAACCATACTCTTTAGCGCCGCACATACCCATCTGGCTTATATAAGGGAGCACCCCCGGGAAATATTTCCACGGGAGCATGCCCCTGGATCCCGCAAGAAGCTCACGCCTTCAGCGCTCATGTTTTAGGAAAACGGTCGCGAATCTTCCTGGATCCGCCCCTGTTTAGGTAAGCACCGTTTGACTTTAACTTGCTAATACTAAGTTCATTTCCCTGACGCTAACTTTGATATCAACTGGTGACCTGGGATCAGAAAATTTTAGGGGGATCAGGGATCAGACTCTGCTACGTTTTTGGAATCAGGGATCCGAATTGGGGCCAAAAAATGGGATCAGTGATGGAAAAATATACCTCGACCCTGACTTGATCATAAGCGACGGAATTGTAAGAGCAATCGGAAACTCTGCTCACGACGCTTTATGCTTCTGATGATGAATCTGACTCCGACTCCGTCGCTAGTGAAAACCAGCCTTAGCTGATCTGATATTTCGTGCGTTACGTCATGTACATCGCTGGACCAGAGTATTGACCGTGCACGTGAGCAAATCCAAGAAGCTGCGGTCATTAAATTCAGTTGATCAAAAACTAGTTAGTCTTTCCTGCCAATCGTATTTTTGATGACCAAGAGATCAGCAATTATGTCATTAACTGACATTTCTCTTAAATTTTCCTTGACTAAATGTGTTTTTATATACTGTATTTTCTTTATTAAACGCTGGGCCCCGAATAAACGCCGGGTATCAAAGAGGGAATTTTAAATAAGTTTCTCAAAAAGCTGCCAAGAAAAGCAAATAATATCCCTTTCTTAAAAAATGGCGGGCCCAAATAAATTGCTGATTCAAACAAACGCCAGATCCACCATGCCAAGTTTGAAATACACGCTGGGGCTTTTTATTGAGAAAATACGGTATATTCATTTGTCAAGACATTTCAGGATCATGAACCTATGTACACAAGAGAATCTGCTCCACTGGTTGATATATAGCAATATAGAATATATCGGCGACCATGATTGCAAAAATTCTTTGCAAAACTGCTTTGCCGTTGCGAGGCAAGATGCACGCAACGTTGCCAAGTGTGACACCTCTACGCAACGTCGGAAAAATTCGTTGCAGCATCGAAAGGATCGTTGCGAAAAGTAGAACCGACTTTTACTTCTCGCAATGATTGCGGCACCAAAAAAGTTGCAAGACATGTTCATTTCAGGGTATGATACACTGGCCAATTTTTCGTTCAACTTGTATAGCAACAAAATTGCGAGACAAGTGGCAAAAAAATTGCCTAGTGTAACAGCGCCATTATTACAAAATATTAATTGCATGCGTAACAGTCATTCCATTTATGATAGTCAACTACTATTCAAAATTTGGACATTCCGACAGCTTACTACCAGCACGAGTTCGTTTCCTGAGTTTCAATTTTGGGTAATAATTGGATGTGGTAATTTTTTCCCAGACTCAATGTTTCATGGGAACGATCCCTACCGGGTGCTAACTATCTGATAAATAACTATCTAAAACAATGTCACGATAGCTTCCCCTCAGGCCCGCCCTCAGGTTTATATTTTAAAACTTTAACTTATCGCACGAAATAAAGTTATGACCATTCAATGAAAAGAAAAAACTCTTAAGTATTTCGTTCCTGTATCAGTTTTGTTTTTCAAGAGGAGATTGTCATGACTGTAGTTAGTAATCTTAATAGCAATGAGGGTCACAGGTTTATAGGAGTGCGCACTATAAGCTACCGTTTATTGGCAACCTCATGAATAAAGATTTTTATCCATAACTGAAGAGTTAGTTGGGCTAAAGGTTAAGCATCAGTGAATCCGTATTTGATTGAGTAAAATTTGAAGAAAATGTAAAGAAAATATAGCCTGTCACTTAACCGGTATATTCGGTATCAAGTTGACTTAGACTGATTCTTAAATTTTCGATTAACGGTTGTTCAGTTCAGTTTTAAAAACAATTGCTTTCTTTTCAATCAGTTTGGGAGTGGGAGGTATAGGAAAGCGAGAACCCAGGCGAGAGCTGGGCTGGAACAAGGAGAACAATGGCTTAATGAGGTGACAGAAAAATGAATAAAATGCGCGTCATTATTTAACATTTTGCAAAACAAAGAAAAGGGAATTCGCCAAGAAAGCGAGTACGAGAAGCAGGAAATTTAGACATTCCTGACGCTTCTCACTTCTATGTTTGGTGCCCTTTCGGTAATACCTGTCGTCATACAATCCGAGGTACAATTCGGCGTGGGTGAGGTGGAAAAGCAGCCTCTTTCCCAGTCGTCCTCGGCGGAAAACTAAATGTGACGTCACCCGACGTCACCCGTCAAGCTCAACGAGAAGATTCCCCATTCTTGTCCCAGAGCCGTACCCAGGCGCCGGCGGCTAAGAGGGCCGAGGCGGCTCTGGGGACGAGAATGGAAGATTCCCCTATAATGCTCGGCCCCAAGGCTCACGCTGTCATACAATAAGCGTGTAAAGGCCTGGTTACGGAGCTGGTGGAAACATCCTGAAAACAGAATCCTCCTCGTGTTTTCTTTCTGTAACATTTGTTGATTTGTAGACATATGTTTAGAGCATCCAATTTTCAAAAGGGAGTTGCAAAATCTTCTATCAAAAAGCTCGACTTAGACCGAGTTGGAGAATTACATGTAACTTAAAACTTCAGATCAAAAACTAGAGTCCGTGATATAATATCGCAATGTGACAATACACTTTTTGTCGAGTTTGACTTGTGGGTTCTTATCAAGAATAGTGATAACTGTTATCTCATTGAACGCTTTATTGCAGTTGATCACAATTTATGCATAAAGTCAGATCACGTGGTTACATAGCAGATCACATCACTTGACATTGATAGCATGGCATTAATCATTAACTAAGACACTTGATTCCCCTACACTTAATTTGGATTTGTTATTCGTCAAAACCTAATCGAACTGGAGGTTTGCGCTCGCATCTAGGTTAGCGCAGTTGAACAGGACTAAGCGCTAAGTGCTCTGCTGGAGGTCTAATTGGTTCGGGAATAGCTACACTAAGGGACTGATTTTAGCTTGGGTCTCGGAATTGGGAACATTTGTCATTCGCAGCAGGCGTAATTTCAGGGATTGCGTGACCTGTCCCCATTGGTTCTGGCGTCACTACATTGTCAGATGGCATGACATTTTCTGCCTTCTCGAACTTGAATCTGATCGACATGACGTTTCCAAATCTCACCTTCTTCTAGCGTAACTCTAAATGAAACTGGACCGGTTTGCTCAGTAATGATGGCGTTTGACCATTTTGGCTGTCCTCTAAAATTCTCGACAAGCACTGACTCTTCCACTTCGAATTATCGCTCTTTAGCATGCAAATCGTGTTGTATCTTTTGCTTAGCTTGTTTGCTCGCTGTTGTACAACCTAAATCAGGACTCAATAGGTTTAGTCTGATTCTAAGTCCACGATCGAAGAATAACTCGGCCGGCGTCTGGCCTGTTGTACTGTTTCGCGTAATACGCGATAACTGAAAAGAAATCGGGCTAAATTATGCTTAAGCGAAGCAGATGTATTTCCCTCCGCTTTGAGAAATTGCTTAAAAGTTTGAACAAATCTCTCGGCTTGCCCGTTTGATCTGGGATGGTACAGTGCTACCAATACATGTTTAATTCTGTTTCGTTTTGTATATTCTGCATACTCCCTCGATGAAAATTATGGACCGTTGTCGCTAACCAGACGTTCGGTTCCTACTCTAGAAAAAAGGTCGCGAAGCTTTTCGATCGTTGTCTCACTTGTCACGTTGGGCATTATCGCTACTTCAAGACATTTTGAGTGACTATCTACTACGACCATCAACATCTTATTCATGAATGGACCTTCCAAGTTCTATGCGGGCGAATCCCACGGTTGCAAAGGTGCTTGCCGAGACTTAGCGCGTACCGATCATGCAAACAACTACGAACCGTACTCGCTATGTTTTGGTAAATTCCAGGCCACTACACATGAATCCTAATGCTTTCATGCGCACTATACTCGGATGACCTGCGTGTAACTCTTCGAGAACTAGCGTTCGCCATGGCGGTGGAATGATTACTCGCATTCTCCACAAAAGACTATACTCTTCGACAGTCAATTTGTGACGCTTATTAAAATATGGCTTAATTGACTCATCTCTTTTTTCGGTTAGCCATCCTGTCAAAGGGTACTCCAAAGTGTACTCGGATCGGCACGTGTCGCCTTAAGAACGTGATC
The DNA here is from genome assembly GCA_964030785.1 of Siderastrea siderea. NCBI lineage: Eukaryota > Metazoa > Cnidaria > Anthozoa > Scleractinia > Rhizangiidae > Siderastrea > Siderastrea siderea. The sequence goes on from OZ034966.1 coordinate 24,654,306, forward strand.
GACCAAAACTGGCAAAGATTCAAGCTGTAACCGATTGATCTCATGACTCTCGTCATTTTCATTTCGGACGTATAATTTCGTAATTGGAAAATTTCGATCCGAACTTTGGGTTATAAGGGTTTACAAAGCGATTCCTAAACAAATTGGAAAGTGTAACTTCAACGGCAATTCATCGCTGAAATGTGTCACTGAAAACTTGCGCATCGAACAATTTGGCAATCAAGTTGTCAAAAGCTGTTTGATCTATTTTAACACCCCTTAAAGTACCCAGATCGTCTTTGAATACCTCTTTATGCTGATTAAGCACAGTCTCAAGATCAGTCGTGACCTTTTTGATTGTTCCCCAGTCTATTTTCAGTTTCCTCAACCAGTTCCTTCCAAACAAGGTCAATAACTTGCAAAGGAAGTTTGACGTTCTGCCCATTGTAGCTGACGTCAACAAAGGCTTGTCGTTTTATTTTCAGGTGTTCTCCAATGCAAGTTTTTAGCTTCAACTGAGAGTTTTCAAGTGGCGCCGCGGGAAACTCTTCGTTCCATGTTTCCTCCGAAATCACTGCGACGGTCACTGTGGTGTCTAGCTCCATGGAAATATTAGTTCCTTTAATTGTAACGGGAATAACAATGGTTGGCTCTGGGCTTCCTGTGCCGATTTTAAACAATCCCACAGCCGAGTCATCTTAGAACTATGTACCGAAGCGGTTTCCTTTTCTTGTCATTGGACTTGTCATTCGCCACTCCCCTTTTCAGGCAAACTTGCTTAAGGTGTCCTTTGTGCTTACAAAAGTGACAGTCCATTTCTTTAAACTTGCAAGTTTGCAGTGCGTGGTCACCACCTCAACGAAAACAGGGCTTAGCAGGTTTTCCCTTTTTGCGAAGTTCTCCTTTTGGTGGTTTTTGTCCTTTGGACGTGCTCCACTCAGTGAGTAAACCGGCGTGGGTGAATTCTTGAAATTGCTGGCTTGCTTGTCAGCAGGTTCCATGGCTTGGGCTATGTCCACAGCTATGTCATTAACTAAAACACTACACTTTTGCTTTCATTGTCAGAAATAGACTGAAAAACTGCTGAGATGCTTCAAGCAAAGCGTGTTTGTGTGATCGGTGCAGGCCCCAGTGGCATGTCTGTGTTGTACCATTTTAATCGACTGAAAACACAAGGAAAAGAAATTCCAGAGATTGTTTGCTATGATAAGCAGTCTGACTGGGGAGGACTCTGGATATACTCATGGGAAACTGGTAAGAAATTAACCATTGTATGAGAATCTCCTTTGGAAGACCACAGGCAGCCCAGGCGTAGTGTCTAAGATAAGAGACTGTGCAATAATTATCAGGAGGAGGGCTGTAAAACGAGAGGGGGGCACCATGTAACCTCATGCCCAAGGGAGGACCGTAACATGTAAATTTGTACACGAAAGGCAGGGGGCTAGTATCTAATTTTCTTATGGGCAATCTGACTTTAAGATTCAAATACCACTTATGTCTCCAAAACAATGATACTAATATGAAAAAAACATGATTTATGTGTCATCAAAAATAAGAATATAACAAAAACTAACAGTAATTAGTAACAGAGCCATGACGGCAATTTGCCTATCTGGTCACTTGGCATTTTAGCTCATTGTAATTAACACAACAGTGGCAGAACCAGACACTTAAGAGTCAACTTTGCTTCATATTCATTCAGAACTTGTTTGGTACTGTAGTTGTTTACAAGGACCGTAATAATAAGATTTTTAACGGACCGATCACAGTAGAAAAATAAAAAAATGCAAAATTGAGATTTCTTACTTTTGCTTGTTACTGTCTCTTGTTATGTCTTAACCGGTTGTAAAAGCGGTTCTGTTCATTTTGCCGCTCTAGGTTCTACCCAGATATTTTTATAGTTTACATTTCCAACTTCAGCAAATCTTATAAATTTGCTAACAGTCTTACACACTGTACGCCTCCGCTGCCTGTGGGAAGATTCGCTGACGACTCTGAAAAACTCCAATGGCACTACCAGAAAAAGCCGAGATGTTGCTGTATGGAGTGTGAATGTTCTGATGCGGCCGGTAACACTTAACCGAGGCCGATACAAGCTAAATATAGCAAAACTGAAGTTACGTACAAAATACTCGAAAATCAATTCCCTTTCACAGATCTAAGTTGAAAGCAAGGAATTTGCGAGTTTTCGAGAAGAGTTTGGGAAGGGCACCCAGTGCCTTATACCATGCAATACTGCATGGAGTTATATTGTAGAACAAAACTGCCTAAAATCGATAGATATTCAACCTCAGTAGAACTGGTCGCTTAAAATAATGAGCTTATAGAGGGTAAGGTCGTTTGTTTTGCCCTTCTGGCTCGATTTCGTACACAGAGTCTGCTGGCTACTCGTCCAGCAGATAGTCTCCAAGTGAGACTCTGGGATACTAAAAGAAAACTACGTTGTTTTCTTTCCCTTTTTATCTTAACTTACAATGCGAACAGCCAATCAAAAAATATTTCCCTAGCCAAGGTCTTGCCTGGAGACCATTGAGAACCCATGGATTCAAACTACTAGTTGCCTTGTGTTAGTTCAAGGTTTTGCAAGACGCATGCGTAGCACATTCATATGATGCAACCCTCTCTCCTCCTTTTAGGTACTGATGGGTATGGAGAGCCAGCGCATGGAAGCATGTACCAAGGACTGTGGTCCAATGGTCCCAAAGAATGTTTAGAATTTCCGGACTACACCTTTGATGAGCATTTTGGGAAAGCCATTCCTTCGTACCCTCCCAGGGAGGTTCTTTATGATTATCTGAAGGGTGAGTGTTCGACTGGAAACTAAGGGACGGGCCAATCAGCATCACTATTCGTAAAAGTCTTTGCATTTTACATCCTTTCTGCGCATCATTTTTGCCTGATTAGCGCGCGCATGAGCGCGTGCAGGTTCTGAACTTGACACGTTTTCTATAAAAGCTGAGCTGTTTAGAGAAATAAATGGTCGTTACCTCCTAAGCGAACTCGGTGACCCTACTTTTTTTTCACTTATTTAAGGAAAATACGGCTCTACTTGATATATCCAAACTTGAAGAATTTCTCATTATTCAATTTTCACATATTCCGATTGGTTCACTATTACAATCTGATTTTAGGCGTTTCACTGGAAGCGAGCAGTCGCTCGATTTGCCCATTACTTTATTACTTTTATTGTACGGCAATTTTAAGGCGTTTTACTGTAACATTGTTTTGCTATCACAAAAATAATACTTATATTTCATCTACTTTGGTAGAGTAATAGGTGTCTCTGGTACAAGGAAAAGTTATTTCATGTTGCTGTCGAAAGCTAGCAAAGTACCTTTAGAATGTATATACTACAGCCCTGAAATCGGACACGGCGGCCCCTCTTTTTATTTTACTTTTTTAAGGTACTACGTGTACTTAATAACTGAAAAATGTCAAAAAAATTCCCATTTCAACTTCTTATGCTCCTAAAAGTGGCATATTATGCTGCTAGCACTGCTCCCAATTTCGTCAAATTATGCCAAAAATTATGCCAAAGTTCCCAAATTATGCTACTAGATTCCAAAATTATCCTCACCAAACGACAACGTTTGTGTGTACATAACCTGACTCCCCTAGATCGATGCTGCCTGACGCCATATTGGTTTCGTCTAGCAGTTGTTGACCGTGCGTACGGAAAGAGAGAGGTGTAGTAACGAGGCATTGGGTAAGCAAAATGCTTCCGATAGCTCCCAGACCTACTGAATAAGTAAATTGCCATTATTCTAAAGCACTAAAAAGAAAGAATGAATTGTCTTTAGCTTAAATGCTTTAAAAGTAAGCTCGAGCAGTGCTTTGTTGAAAAATTATGCTCGTTTGCTCAAATTATGCCAAGAATTACGCTAGCACAATGGGCCAAACCCTAAGTGTGAGATGGGAAGGGAAACAGAGGACCCTTGGTAGCTGTCCTTGACATCCGGGACAGTCACGTATGGTAAGGTTGCTTAAGTTACCCACCACAAAACCAGCAATTAAGAAAAGCAATCATCAGTCATCAATCATCATTAACTCAGCAAACTTTAATTCCCTTTCACAGGGCGTTGGACCAAGGACAATCTTCGTCTTTGGATTCGATTCAATCACGTTGTTCGTCACGTGACTTACAATGACTCGACCGACGATTTTTCAGTCGTTGTCAAAAACCTTCCCGAGGACCAAGTCCTTCCAGCCGAGAAGTTTGACTACATCATAGTGGCGACGGGCCACTTCTCTGTTCCGAAGATGCCTTCCTTCCCTGAAATCGAAAAATTCCCTGGCCGCATTATCCACTCACATGATTTCAGGAATGCGTCTCAGTACAAAGGCAAGAGAGTTCTAGTGGTAGGTTCCAGCTATTCGGCAGAAGACATAGCTCTCCAGTGTCTCAAGTATGGCGCTGAACGTATTGTTTGCACTTGGCGAACGAGACCGATGGGTTTCAAGTGGCCCTCTCAGATAACAGAGAAACCATTGATCGCGATGATCGAAGGCAACACTGTCCATTTCAAAGATGGCACCACAGCAGAAGTAGATGACATCATTCTGTGCACAGGGTACCTGTACTCCTTCCCATTTCTGGAAGAGCGCCTGCGCCTGAAGACTCCCAATGTCCTGTATCCTGAGGGACTCTACAAGGCAATCCTGTGGACAAAGGGAGGAAACAACAAGGTCCTGTACGTTGGGATGACAGACCAGTACTACACGTTTACAATGTTCGACGCCCAAGCTCGATGGATTGTGAATTACATCACAGGAGAGCTTAACCTCCCAGATAAACAAACCATGGAAAGCAACAGTAAAAAGTGGATCGCCAGGTAAAACGTTTTCGTAGATGACAGAAATCTCAAAGAAATGTAATTTTAAAATAAAATAAATCCCAGGCCGACGATCGTCTTTTAGATGAACCCTATAGACCGGGAGGCGGTGGTAGTTGTGGTGGGGTGGATTTGGGGAAATTGGCCTGAAAAGAGTTTGATCTTCCACATTATTTTCAATGAAGCGTAACGTTTCCATGGTAATCTGAGATGTGACGTGTTTTCCTCTCTTCATTTTCTCTTCAGAATGGGTGAAATGAATGGCCCAGATGATGAAATCGATTTCCAGACGGCTTACATAGCTGATATTACCAAGGAAGCGAATTATGGCTACAACTTGGATACGTCACAGTGCTTTCACGTTTGGGAAAAGTACAAACAAGATGACATCACTACTTACAGAAACAAAAGCCACACAAGCCAGTTCACCGGAACAAAGTCTCCAGTATTTTACACTCCATTCATGAAAGCGTTTGATGATTCCATGCAGAGCTTTCTTACTTATGAAAAACAATATATTTGACAAGAAAACGCAACAACATGCGTAGAATTTGAAATTAACTTTACTAATTAAGCGCACCTTACCCGCCTTAATCTATAAGCCTAGTAGTTAAAAGGGATAAAGAGTAACGATTTTGTAGCGAAATGACGTGGTAGCGAAACCTCTTTTAATGTATAGCTAATCGGTTATCCATAATTAGTTACTATTTGCTCAGCGAACGCCCTCGGAAATGAACAAGCTAGCGGGGCAGCGTGTACTGTCTTCCTTAGATAGCTGTAAGCCTTCGAAGGTTGTGAAACAAAGTACTGGCGTATCATAGGAACCAACTCTTCAGACGCAGTGTGTCTTCTAGGGAGATGAAGTAAAAGATCAAGACAGAAAAAAAAAGCATTAAAGAATGGTGGGAACAAACTCTATGTGTCCACCTTTTAGAATTTTCCATTTCAGTAGAGAAAGTTGACTGACGGGCCAAAAGATATTGTTGTATAAACTCGGTAGCAGGGCGGTTCAGCTAAAACAATAACTGCATAAGTATCCATCTGGCCAAGAAAAAGAGGTCATGAACAAAGGAGCTAGGCAGGTTAAGTCTGATACGAGCCACAGGAAACCCAAACGACTGGAGCTTGGCCTGTTTTCTATAGCACGAAGCAACTGAGAGTATTGCTACTCCATCTGGATGGGATGATATCCCACCGCAGGGTTACCCCTCCCCCTCCCCCTCCCCCTCCATCTCCCCCTCCCCCTCCCCCTCTCCCTTCCCCCTCCCCCTCCCCCCACACAGACAGCAGTATGTCGCTGGTACCCATTTATACACCTAGGTGGAAAGAGACAACGTTGAACCACCGAACCTCTAAGATCTAAAGTCCAATACGCTAACCCCTACACAACCCTGACTCCACGACAAAGTGTTTTTATTAACAGACTGATCGTAAGCGGGCTTTCACTGTACCGTCTTTGACATCAATGGTACCTTCTAAATGGGAAAATTTTTAAATTTTGGGTGTACCCTTCCTCGATCTAGGTACTGAACAATAATGAGGCTCCATAAAGGGGGGGGGGGGGTGAGTCTGGGTATCCCGCATCACTGTAAGCATTTGCTCTGAGAAATCACGCTTCCTCAAAAACATATCCAGAAATCGCAGACATTTGAGCCCACGGTCAAGAAATCCTGCGGTAAATTGACCATCGAAGGGAACGCAACAACAGCAAAGAAATGTATGGAGATTGAAAAATTTCGCGAAATATCTCTTGACCAATTTTTTAAAGTAAAAATGTGCAATCAGTTCATGGTAAACTGGTGTATCGAGAAAGATATAGTACAAAAAATAAGGTGGATACTTTGAATTTTATGTTTACGTTTTACGGTTTTCTGTGAGCAGTTTAGCGGCCAAAAAATATAAGGCGTGGAGGGGGATTTCATCGAAAAACCGAAAACTCATAGTTTATAAACAGCGATTACGGGTAAACATAATAGGATCGAAAAAAAGTGCAAGTGGATTCACTAAAACTATACATGGAACAAACTAACCTTACGATTTTCAGCTCCATCCGATTGATTTTGATGTTTACTTTTTGCACTTGAAAACCACGAAAAAATAGCATTCGGCCATACATTTAAAAGTCCACGTTAAAGTCCAAAAATACGCTGTCCTTGAACTGCGATATTTCGGCCGAACATGCTTCAAATACGCTACAAAAGCCATCCTTCGAAAGCTAAATTTCAGTACGTTCGAATGTTAAGCGACTTAGTTTGGTTAGTGGTTTTTATATGGGGCAAAACATCGTTTTGTAAGGCGACCTATTGCATCGTGCGCCATCATGAAGTATGGGCCCAAACTATACCGCCTCGATCAGCGGTATGCATCATTTAAAAGAGCTGTCTATGTAGGACGCCCGAAAAGGCGCTGGCTCTAATGTCCGCGATTTCTGGATATGATTGGATTAACGAGCAGCATTCTCCGTCAATGCTGTTCTGCAAATGACCCAGCTACAGCGTCATAATCCATTGGCCTTTCATAGTGTATGTCTATTAGCCCCGAGCCAGCCAGTCTTTTCATAGTCATGGTTTTCCGCATATAGTTTCAAATTATAAAGCCGTGCTGTTTGCCCTCTCGTTGTCAGCTGAACTGACTGGAATAGTGCAAACAGTTCACAAGAAACAGTAAATGTTTGGGAAGATGTCGGGATCGACTGACATCTAAAAACGCACCGTTTTAGACGTTTGTGAGTTTAGTTTAGGGGGTTCGACCGAACCACCCGAACCACCCTTAGATCCCTCCCCAGAAACTAAATTAACTTGAGAAAATTAATGATCCATCTCGATAAAATGAAACTTTCAGTAATGACCAGAAGTTTTGGGAACTTCGCGTTGAACATCCCCATATTACTTTTTCAAATGTCCCGTATCCCTATAACTTTTCTCTTCGGTAACCCGTATCCCTATAATTTTTTCTTCAAACATCCCCTTTCCCCATATCCCCTAATGGGGCCTCAAAATGGTTTGATTTTGATGTCCGCGTCCGCTTAATAGAGGTTTCCGCTAAATACAAGTTCGTTTTTAAGTAAACATGGGAAGAAAAAATCTGGTGTCCGATTAATACAGGTTTTACTGTACTATGTAATTCTAGCGTCCCCGACTGTCATCAAGATGCTAATCACTTATTTGCTGACATATGTGGCCCAGTCCCCGACAGCATTAAAGGTGCTGCATACCTTTTCCAGGTCGCCGTGGTCAGTAAATCGCCTATCGAATACTAATTTGTCTTTCTACCAATCATTCTTTTTAAGGACCATGGCAACACCAATCATTTCATTTACTGACTTTTCTCTCTAATTTTCTTTAAGTAAGTAATGTGCTTTTATTTCATGAAAGGCACTTCAGGATCATGACCCACGTGCACTGTAAAGAGATTGAGCTCGTTAATGCATGCTAATTGGCAAGGACCGAATGTGTCCTCGTATTACACTGCTGTCTTGAAATTCATATGTTCCGCCATTTTTTAAGCCTGAATTTGTTTTTTTTTTCTACGATTGTAAGACAAAACCATGATTGCAAAACTGCTTACCATATAGAATCCACCTTTATGTCAGACTCTTATTGTAATGCAAAAACATAGTAGAGCAGGTTTTAAATGAGTGACGAAAGAAATGCTGTGTTTGCCTTGGTTTTGCTTTACTTTGCTCCCTGATTGGATAAAAAAGTTCGCGCCACTTTCTCAACCAATCAGAAGTTAGGCGAAACCAATCATGAATGCTTGCACGCGTTTTGCCACCCTTGACGTTAATTACTTGTGTTTCCTTCGATTTCTGATTGGTTCATTTTGTTTTTTGTTCCTGCTGTGATTGGTTAGAGTAATTACTTTGGTTTTGGTTTTACGACATTCATTTTAAAAGCGCTCTGTACCTTTTTTGGTAGTGGAACATTCAGTCGCCGCTGACCTCATTTCAGAAAGGTTAGGCGGAAAATTATTTGAAAAGTTCAAATCTCACGCAGGGCAAATTTTCTTTCAAACATTTATTCACTGACAGTTAATATGATTACTTGGGGTGTATAAGGTCAGAGGTTGTTTCATATACCGTGATTTACATATACAAATAGCCTGTATCCCTTGTGGATCCTCCTTCGTAGCTGACTAAGTTGACTTCGTGTCGTGCATCATTAACTTGATCCTTAGATTGGTTGCAAATGGAGTTATAGGCTTCCACTACCTTGTCACCTTGAAAGAAGATTCTCCGGGAGGCCCACATATCAAGCCACATAAATCACCTCTTCGATTGCTGCGTTGCCAGCGTGGTTGTCCTGATGGTGTAGAGGTTATCACACCGGACTAGTATGCAGGGGGACGTGGGTTCAAATCCCACTCAGGGCCAGTTTTCTTTCAAACATTTATTCAGTTAATATCATAAAAGGTCAGTAGTTGTTTCATATGCCGTGATTATTTTTTGGACAACATTCACATCATGCGTAAGCTTTAACCGATTGTGAGCCGGTTAGAAACCAGTAGTTTTAGTTAATTCATTGGCTTTAGAGTTAAAAAATGTGTTTTAAACCTGAAACAGCTTGTTTAAAGTTTATTTCAGCTTCTACTTGAGTTTTTCCTTCCAAAATCCAGCGTACTTTCAATCAACTTCAAACACAGAATCCAACACCAAGTGACTATCACGTAAAAATAGCCCTTACAGTTAATTAGCCAAAAGCGCAGTTTTTGCGGGCCACCAGTTAAGAACAAAATTTAGAATAACTAAAAGAAAGGTTCAGCTTTAATGTGGACTTGGCTTTATGCTTGAAATTTTTTATACCAGTCTGCATTTGACCAAGTCGAAGTTCGCCAATATTTTCCATTTCGTTGAAGTGGTCGGGATAGGCGTGTTGTGTAAAAGCAGACCGTTTGTAAGACGAAACATTTCCAACGAACGTTTATCTGAAAAGAAAGTTGTGTAAAAGGCTCTAAATTCCATCGCTCACGAACGCTTCCTCGGTCTAAAAGTGCTATTTTTCAACTTATCCAAATTTTTAAGAAAAGTAAAGCGAAACAGAACCTTTTAATGTTATTTTCGAAAATAGGTCACTAAATGGGTTCTTTTGGTAAAATAAAAAGAATTTCGAAATTTTGGTCCTGTCACCGGATTCTCAATATTTACAAAGAGCCGCTCTTCAGGACTGAGAACCTCAGAAATCATACCCTATTCCGCGGCACACGCTGGATATCGAATGGTAGATAACCGACGACGCCGAAACGCCGAGTTAGGTACAATCGTTCGATATCCAGCAAGCCCGAGTAGAATAATTGTTTTATTAAAAACTCAACCACTATTTAAAAAAAAATAAAAAAAAGAGATAAAGGAGATAAAAAAGGGAACAAGAATAGATGACATGACTGAACGAAAAAGCGCCAAAACCTTGCGAAGTGACTTGCAGCGTTTCATTGCAAAGCTGAATGGATGAATGGAACTGCTCGAAAGTGAACGAAGTGGCACAAGTTTTGGGAAAAAAAATCTTCTAACTATTGGCTAACTATTTCCTGGAACATTTTTGTAATCATCGTTCAAAGCGGATTGATGCTGCACGATTTCACCATATTAGCTGCTGAAATTAAAAGGGAACAAGTTTGTTATCCGTTCGCACAATGGAGCCATCATGTGCGTGTTTGATCGAATTGAAGACAGAACTAATTTGATCTTGAAGAGGTAATTTCTATGCAGCTCAGAAGCAAGATTACTGTAGCAAGGAACATAAGAATTCACCATCATTGTTAGTTAACGCAAAGCACAAAATGAAGTTGTTCTCCGCCAGTCAACGAGGAAGTAAAACGACGGTACACAATTCTAACGAGTGGCGTAACGGTTTAATCCCAGAGAACCTGGCGGATTACAAAGAAGCAAAAACTACTAGGGACAAAATGGCGGAAGGATAACTAAAGAGCGCGAGCGCAAAGACGTCTGGGTATTAACAGGGTCCGCTTGCCTTAATGCTTGCGGCTCATTAAAAGTAAACGATAAATTCAAACGAACAACCAAAGCCTAATGGCCCAACTGTCTTTTTCTGTCTCTTGCAAGAATCGAGAGTCTGCGGAGGTGAAGACGTTCTAATAGAGAACATAGTTATCAAGTCGTTGTGGGACTCGGCGCTGTCGCGTTGACCTTTTTGGGAAAGTTTCCAGGTCTAATGAGTCGCAGGTAGATTGTAAGGTAGGTGCAAAGCTAGTAGCCACATCTGTCTCTACGGGGTTTGGCAGAGAAGGAGGCAAGGTAGAAGGAGGAGTCGAAAGAGCAGCTGCTATCGGTGGGGGAGGCGTCCGTTGCGGCGGTGGCATGTGGTCGTCCTCCTCCTCGTTGCAATCAAAACGTGAGCTACTTGTAGTGGGTTGGAGGGGAGGTGAGAAATCAGCAGGGACTTTGTAGCACTCAGTGTCCTTGACACGATAGGATGTACTTCGTAACTAGGAGCCAACGAACTTCTTTTTTTTTTTCAAGTTGTGCTACTTGCCATCGATGGAGACTACTAAGTAGCGATCTCGGGCACGGGATTTATTGCGGTCGCAATGTAGGTAAACTAAATCACCAATGCTGACTGAAGGGCTAGTCGCTGCCTTTGCTAGAGGAGCTTTAGATTTCTCACTGTGGGGATGGTTTGTTAGGCGCAGCTGGTGTTGCTTACTGATTAGATCATGGTCAGTAAGTGGGATTTGGCTATTAGAGAACTGATCACGTTGCGTCCACATTTCCCTAACGGACAATTCACGGGAACGAATTCGAGAGTTCAATGTCGCAGTGGCGAGGGTTGTCCAATATACAACATCTGATACGATCAGAAAAAGTTAAATTTCGATCCGTACAGATCGACAAGTGGGTTTGACCCGAGAAAAAGTGTTGTCTATCCGAGAAATGAATGTCATTAGTAGGACTTAATACAAAAAAATAAAATATTAAAGATCGTCTTTTGTGGTTAGGTGGTGTTTAGAGGTTGTCGATCCGTACGAATCGTTCGTATGGAAAACATCACTCACGACCCGAGCAAAAGTGTTTTCGATCCGAGAAATGAATCTCATTAGTGGGACTTAGAAAAATACAAGATCATGTCTTGTGTTTAGATCAGTGGTGCTTAGAGGTTGACGATCCGTACAAATCGTACGAATGGAGAACATCACTCACGACCCGAGAAATAGAGTTGCTGATCCGAGAAATGAATCTCATTAGTGGGACTTACTGGGACTTGCATTAGTGGGACTTACTGTGGCTGAGGTATTGTGCAATGTTTGTCGATCCGTTCGAATCGTTCGGATGGAGAATGGCATTCACGACCCGAGAAAAAGAGTTGTCGATCCGAGAAATGAATATCATCACTGGTGCTAAGAAATACTGCTTTGCAAATTTTGCGGCTGAGGTATTGTGCACAGTTTGTCGATCGGTCTGAATCGTTCGGATGGAGAATGGCATTCACGACCCAAGAAAAATACCTGTCGATCCGAAAAATGAATCTCATTAGTACAGTGGGACTTACGAATATTAAAGATCACTGATCTTGTGGGCCAAGGTCTCGACTACTGCGCATTTCTTGTGGCAGTTAGTTGTGGCAACCATTATTGAGGTTTTTAATGAGGTGTGATAATTTTGTGAAAAGGACACACATGAATTTTTAAATGAAGCCGAAAGGAACATTTGTTTCTTAGACCATTATTAAGGTTTGTAACAGTGAGGTGCAATAATTTTCTGAAACGCATTCATAAGACTATTTTTAATTGAAGCCGAAAAGAACATTTGTTTGTTTTCTTGTTGACATTTATAGAATAATTGCTTAGAAACTCGATGTTTTGGTTGATTTCCTTCAAAGCGCGGCGGTTTTCCTTACATGATTGCGATGTGCAAGAATTTCTTTTTCTACGAACACTTGCAAGACAAGTGTAAAAATCTTCTGAATTTCGCAATTCGGTAAAAGAAAAGCAAAAGAAGTATTGTTTTCCTGGTTCGTCGTACACGTTATGTGATTTCAACTGCTTCTTATAGAAGCAAGAATATTCCGAACGTATGTGCAGTTTTCCAACAAACCCACACCGTAATAATATATTTTGATGGTTGTTTCTGTGCGCTCAATTCGTTGACATCGCATACCTCACACATGGACACATGAAGTAATAAATTCATAAAATTAGAAAGACGTTAAACTGTTTGTTTGCAATTAGTTTTCCTACTATAAAGGTTGTAACAATGAGGTGTGATGATTTACTGAAACGCATTACATGAATACATTAAAATGAAGCCGAATGAAAGCCAGGTATAATAGCAGTAGAGATCAAATCAACAATGTTGTATCTGTAGCAAGATGGCGTCAGTCCAGTTATATCGCAAAGAGATCTGATATCTCAGCATGAGAGAAATGGTAGAAAGACGGAGGGAAATAATGAAGATTATCGATGGGGACGCCTTTTTCCCACTAAAGTCATGGCCAAAAGACATGAAGTTAATTTGTTTGGAAGAAACCAATGAAAGACGAAGAAACCTTCAAGTTCGTGCTCTTTCTGATCGGAAATGGCTGCTCGCCAGATTTGATCCGGCGCTGGATCGTGCTGGCCCAGTACAGCTGTACTGGGCAACTTCATGGCAGCGGGTAGAAAAGAGGGCTAGACAAGTTGACGACGTGTTGAACTATGTGCACCAAAAGCGGAACTCGTGATTCTATTTCGACATAGACTACAACCGACAGCTCTTCTTAAATGGACTGCCAAAAAGATCTTAACAACCACACGCGACCAGTCCCGGATGATAAAAAAGAAAAAAAGGAAAAAACAAAACCCTCAAAATCCCTGCATTGCACATCGCAGAGGGAGACATTGCACTCTGCAGGTTAAAAAAGGCTCTTTTAATTTCTTTTAATTTAATTTAACTTTAACAGAGGACCTGTTTGGCAGGATTCCAGGGCAAACGAGAGCGAAATTCTCTGTAGCCATGGGACATTTAAATGACCATCAACTGATCGATTGCAATTTCATCAGATTTAGACTAAAACAGCCAACATAGTCAAGAATAACAAATAATGAAAATTATAATGAAAATTTCAGCAGATCGAAATTACGATTGCGTCTACGCCGCCGAGCGCATTCAAGTTTCAGTCATTACTAGAGGATCTTGTCGAAGGAGTTCGAGTTCAAGTTCTTGAACTGCGCGCTTTTTCAGCAACTGGACTTTGGTTGTGGTTCTTGATTCTGCCAATCTACAGTGCAATTCTCTGCTTCGGAATACGAAGTCATCTTTGAGGGCTAGAAAACAAGGAGCGGCGTCAGTACGGATCACTACAAGTGGACCATCCAAGGGGCGTATTTCGATGCAAAGGCTGATTAAGGCACTGCGAAGGGTGGTATGGCAATCATTAGCGAGTAGTGTGGTTGCTGTGAAGGAAGTGACACATTCCCGCAGCACCAGTATGAGCTGTTTGGCACGTTTGACGAAATCAGCAGCGAAGATGATGCCGACAGCTTCGGGTGGAGGGCTTGTAGACTGCTCTACGATGGTAGTCGGAGACTCGCGGAGTGATGCACAGTGATGGCAGCCTGCGGTGACACGATCAATGGCCTTAGGGCAAAGAGGTATCGACGAGTAACCAACTTTAGCCGGCAGCTGGAGAGGTGGCTTAGTTGGATGTGTAAGGCAGTCAGAAGACCATCGAGGACTTGGCGAGGGACAATCATGCACTCTCGCGTAGGGACTAGAGGCTCGTTGCGTTTGGCGACCAATAAGCCAACGGAGGCGATTGTGGCGACATTGAGGTAGCGCTTTACGTCCTTGATGTTTGTCAGCTTCTTGGATGGGCGACTGCCCTGTGCAAGATGGGCATGGGTGCGACGTAGGTCTGCATATTCAGACTGGATGGCAAGCCAAGCAGCTCTGGTGGTAACTGGGAGCTTTGCAGAACCTGAAAGTATGTGCTGGACAGACGAACGACGGACGACAGACTCTTCGGTGCGTGGCACGAAGCTGCAAATTTGGCAGGTTGGGTTGTCACACTCAGGGGCATTGCGGCTGGTGAAGTCGGAGGGTAGAATCGCAGACCCGGCAACATGTCGAACGGAGACCTGATACCAGCTGACTGTGGAAAGGAATGTAGCAACACGAGGACTTGCGGAAAACTCGCCTCGACATAGCTTTTCAAAGGCCTGTACACAAGGTTTGCTGTCCGTGAGGATGCAGGCTGGCTTCATTGATTGGATTATGTAGGGACTAAAGTGGTTTGTCGCCGTTGCGATGGACAAAGCCTCTGTCTCGCATGGGAGCCAGGATACTCGACGTCCACGAAGCTTAGTGCTGAAAAATCCAGCTAGGTGGAGTTTGTTGGCACGAGTGACATATAATGTGGCGACAATGCCTGGAGACTTGAAAGCACCGTCTGTGATGATCCACAACTGGTCATCTGGTCGGGGTAGGGCGATGGTACAGCTAGAGGAAATGGCGGTTTGAGCACGACGAAAAGGACTAAGGAGTCCATCAGTCCACACAATCTCCTCATGAGACTGGCGGCCAGCAACAACGTTGTCCAGTGGTACGAGTAACGAGGAGCACTGTGGTATGACATGAGCCAACACTTTGTATGCGTCAATGAATGACTTCATACGACCAACAGTTTCGGGTGCATTGCAAGAAGACAGGGTTGCGACGCGGTGGGGGGAGGCATGGAGGGTACCAGAGTTCCAGAACCAACCCAAGGTCACTGTAGACTGTTGATTATGGTTTTGGAAGCGGATAGCCGTAGATTTCACTTGTGAAGGGCTTGAAGCACTCGTCTCCAGCTGTGGAGTAACTCCTTAGGGAAGTTGGCACCGCAGTGGAGGTCATCAGCAATATTGGCGACAACTCCTTCTTGGATAAGATTACCGAGAACACGACACATTAGCTCTTCTAGGGCGGTTTCTGAGCCAGGCATCCCCATTGCGGATAGGACGTAAACTCGTACCCCACGGAACGGGGTCGCCACACAGTAGTACTTCATTGAGTCACGTGCTTAGGGGGTTTGGTAAAAAGCAGAGGTGAGGTCAGTGGTAATGATATGTTTCCATTGGGCAATGTGTCGGAGAGTGGAATCAACGTCTGGCATGAGTGAGGGCTTTGGATTGCCGTATTTGCCCACGTCAGCAAACACAGTGACAAGGCGGTACCCACCGTTACTTTTCTGAACGAGGAATGATGGATTAAGGTACTCCACAGTAATGTTTACGTCCTCTGGTCGTTTAAAGAGAGCGGCTACCTCCAACACATCAAACTTACTTTGAAGCTCTTCAAGCTTGTTTCGGGCATATTGGGGAAGGCGGCCCTTGCGTTGCGGTGGCTCGACGGGACCCTTGTTCACCTTGGCTTCGAAGGGACCACAGCACCATTGTGCCCTTTGACTTTGGGATCAAAAACGCTGTCAAACCCATTCAGGGGTGAACGGAAAAATGAGTCAGGTGGTAAAAGGTTGTCCGGATCGAGTCGTATGGTCGAAAAGAAGTTGGCTGCAGGCTGAGGAGATGGTCGGGTCATGGGTGCTGGTAAGACTGAGGCTGGGTGTTTTGACTGCTCGTCGTCAGTTGGGGTGAAGACTGGGTTAATCTGGCAAAAGTATTGGTGGCGTTTGAGGTGTATGGGCTCACGACAAATTTGGGATACGTATCCTGCCAGCGACACTGGAGATAATCCCTGGAGTGGGCCATGGATTGGAAGTGTTGCTAACCGGACTTGTGGACTGGCGACGCGTGGCTCAAGGGCATGAAGGGAGTCGGGTGGAAGGTCATTTGGGAGTTGGAGCTCAACGAATTCCCCAGGCCAAATGGTTGTTGAAGGCGCTGGAGCACGGAGGACCACGGCACGGTGGGCGGTTTGCTGAGTAGTGTGATCGTTGTGGGAGCCGTATAAGATAGAGGTGCCATCGCCACAGTAATAAGGCGTTTAGCAGGACGAACGGAAATGTCATTAACCTCCGTAAACGGGGTGCCGGCAAAGACTTCCACATCCAGATTTTCCACTATGAGGCCCTCCAACTGGAACACGTGGTTGTCACGGGTGACGGATATTCGGGTTTCACCAACCACTTTCTAGCCTGCTAACGCAGACGTATTTCCGACTGTCGTTCTCTCCGCCGAAAACGACAGCCGGAAATAAGTCTGCGTTCGCAGGCTAACCACTTTCAAGGGGATGATCCATCAGCATGATGTGCGGACTGGGCACTCTTGCGAATTTCAGCTCCCAGCTTCTGAACAGTTGACAAGCGAATCATGTTACCGGTTACGCCACTGTCGATAGTAATACGGACGGGGTAAAGATGATAAAAGGTGTCACGCTAGGGTGACTGACGCACTTGAATTCGCAAAGCCCATAAACAAACCTTAAACAATACATTCACTTCAGCAGTACAGCTAATGCATGAGTTTGTTTACAGAACAAACCTTTTCCGAAATGAGATTTGGTAACGCACCAAATTTGCTTGATTCTGATAAGCGTTCGCTCAGCGCAGCGAGAATAAACAAACACAGATCTAAAGATAAATATCGGCATTTGCGCCTTTTGATCGTTCAATTATAAACGGAGGTTCCCAAATCTCCTGTGCTTTCTGAATCACCAGGTGCTTATCGTTGATGTATTGATTCTGGCTTCTGCGAAAGCGCAGCAGCGGTCCCAATACTGCAAGGAAATCCAAATCCTTTATGTGAGCGTGGTGCAAGTCTGAAACGTAATCTCGTAAATTATAGTTGGGAATGTCGGCGACTGTTGCCGTATGTGCCGCCCTCTCGATCCAGACTTTCTGGGGAAAAGCCGTTTGAAAATATTTACAGTTACAATAAGCCTATAGCTTGTGTGAAGCGTAAAAACTATCCACAAGATTTCAATCGCATCGAGTCAACACCGCGCCGTTTGAAAATGTTAAAAAAATGACCATTGAAGGTAACCAATGAAAAACTTCGACTATTTCCAGAGAGGTCTGCAGAATGACAGTTTCAAATTTATTTAGAGATGTACTGTCTAGATCCTTCAACGTTATTGGTCAGTTTATGAAAAAATGTTGCCTTCTTTTGTTCTTTATTAGCGTTGCGATTGGTCAATTTTCTTCTAAGTGGCCCGGTTCGAGTAGCTACACTGTAATATTTTGAAGTGGAAAGCCTTCCTTAAAAAAACCCACCGTTTGTTCAATTTTAATGATCGACGTGACGATCGATGAAAGAAATTATTAATTGTAAACACAACGCTTGATTCTTAAATTTCTGTTTGTGCACAGTTGTTTGTTGTCTTAAGAAATCGAGCACTACGAAACAAATTTGATTTGGTTCTTAGTGACGCTGTTGGAATGTCTGCTTAATTTAAATTCGCTGCCAAGTGATTTTTCGCGTCCATTTTTCTCGCTGGGTCACTCGCGAGGAAAAAACTTTCAGCTCACTTTGTTGTTGAGTGTTCATTAACCGTATTTGGTCGCAGCAGGGATATGAGCTGATAGCCTATCTCCGTTCAGCCAATCAAAATGCTAGAAATCCAATATAGTAGTCCAGTTTTTAATAAATGGGAGTACCCCAATCCCCGGATTCCCAGGATGTTTGCATGAGAATTCCGTCTAAATTCTGTAAGAGTTACGGCCTTGCGTGTCACGCCACAAATATTACAACTATCGATTTTAAGGTATGCACAAGCACGGAAAATTCGTTAACTACAAAACCAAAATACTATTCTGAATTGCTTGGAATCTGCACGCTGCCAATAAAACAAACTGTAGACGAGGAGCAGTGTTTTTCTTACTATAATTTTGCGCGTAGCACGACTTATCGAACGCTGAAGACGCTTGAAGTACGGACTGCCGTGATCTTCATGATCAGGGTTACCGCCTTCTAATGTGACTTGCATAACTTATGCATTTTCGCTCACGCGTAACGTGGGTCTAAGGGAAAAGTTAAAGTTTAGATTGTAAGTGTTACTTTTAAATTTTAGTTTTTCCATCACAGACTCGATTTAAACCAACATTTTGTATTTAACACTCTTCAAACTTTCTCTGATTTACCGCACTCGAATTATTATTTTAATTTTCCTAAAGGAGGTTTAAAAAATGTTTGAAAAATAATTTAAATCGTATTGATTAGTTATTAAGTAAAAAATCATGCCAATTTAAACAAAGGTAATTCGAAAACCTGTAGCGAGAACCACTTTTGTTTAAGAAAACAACAACTACGGGGGTTACTTTGGTTTCAGCGCTAGTAGGTGTTAGTCTGAGTTAGTAGTCTGAGCTGTTTCTGTTTCGGGCTGATCGTCTTCCTGATCTCGTGGTAACCGGTAGAGCGTCATCTTGTTCGGTTTCCTCTTCTAGTAACTCACGAACAGTCCTGGTATCACCATTGTCTAGAGCATCTACTAGTAGGCAGTAGTAGGCATCATCACCGAGAACAACTGTGTCATCTTCTTTCGTGGGGTTCATAACAATGCTAACAATACTGGCCCTTAATCAAGCTCCCCTGTAGCGGTTCTTTCCACAAATTGAAAGCGAAGTAGAGGGTCTTGTGCAAAATAGGTAACCTTTGCTTTAGCTTTCTCTGTAGCATATACAGATTCTCGTCAAGTCTGGCCAGATAGAAAGGTGACAGCTAAATGCGAAACTGGCGACAGTGTTTGACACAAACAAAAGTACCTTAAAAAACGACGACCTTTGAGACACTGGACTGGTTAGGAGCTACTTCTTCGTTAGCAATAATTTTTTGTTCTGCAAAGTCTGCTGGCTTTGGATCTGCTTCTTTGCTTTCATAACAGTTCAACGGTAATGTTCCAGCAGAATCCTTGGTGGTCATGTTTCTAACGGTTTGCTGCCGCACACTTTGCCCATGCTCTGCTTTCAATGTTCTCATCTCAACCAGTTGTTGCCCCGTCACTGTGGAGTTGCTACAAGGTTTCGGCATTGAAGGGAATTGAGCAAATGGTAAAAATCCAACTTGCTTGGAGTAGTAGGACGAGCTACTTGTCTAACATATGAAGCTGCTTTGGGTAATGGACTCCCTCACTGCAGAGGAAAAGCGATGGGCAAATTGCAAAACGAGGGGCATTTCCTTGCCTCATCCCCGCGAAAAGATTCTCACTGAGTATTTCAATTTAAACATCAAAACTTACCTATATGTTCGTGCTTGTCCTGCAGAAGAGGTAAAGCGACTTTAAATTGCTCAACGGTGTCGATCGCAAATATCCTACCACGAGGAAATTCTGGTTCGGTGGTTAACCGCTTGTATTGCAGTTTCGTTTTATATTTCGAAACGCCGATTTCCTTTGCTCTGTCGTCAAAGCCGCACGATTTTAGATATCGAAGAAAAGACGACAGGTCGCACTCTTTTTTTTTTGTCAAAAAAGACCATTTCATCGCAGGTTTCTCATCTCCTTGTTTGTATATACACGCCGTAACTTCGTGAAGGACTTTCATACAAGTCATAGCCGAAGCCATGCTTGATGAGAATGAAATGCGCACGTGGGAACAAAGCTCGTCTGAACACGGATGGTCAGAGGTGGTAAACATCACCGGAAAAAGTCGAAAAAAGTACGAATAAAGTATAACTAATGTAGAAGCCGACCTAAATTTCATTATCCCTGAAACTATTCCGCTTATCCTTTATCCCCAAAAGTTTTTTGTCAGTTATCCCTTATCCCTTGAATTATTTGTCCACTTATCCCTTATCCCTAAAACCCCTAACAGGGCGTCAAGTTAGAGCTCTTAAGCCGCGGTAACGGAACCCGTTGCCTGTAAACGAAAGACTCAGTAAGCTGTTAGCATGTTTCGGCTTTTCAAACGGTTTAGTTCATCTTGTTGCTATAACTGTTTTGATTGCCTATGCAAAACCTTCATCATTAGAAGTTTTTTTAGACTGAAACATGTATTATGTATTTCATAATTTGGAATCACTTTGGTGCTGTCATCCCAAATCACGAGTTACAGGACGGATTTGGTCATCATGAAATCAGGTACAAATTGTTTGATTGGAAATGATACCATTTCTGCAAAATCTTTTCAAGATTGTCCAGTGTTTGTCATGCGATAACTTGAATTACCCTGAAAATTTTATCATATTAAGAATGTTAATTCATTGCTGAGCAGAGATAACAATTGACAGACGCTTTTAACATTTTTTTTCTCCTTTAACTTTCGCATACCTTAGTCCCAAGTTTCTCCATATCAGACAAGAAATAGCCGTATTACAAGTTGCAAGCCGAGGTAGCAGACCCAATTGGCTGCAAACGTCAGTCTCACGAAGTGGTTAGCGTTTATCGGCTTTTCAAAGGTGTTCGGCTTACCTTGACATTTGTATATAAACTTGTTTGGAATTGCCTTCAGGGAAACTCCTCATAAGAATTTTCTAGATGGGTACCATTTATATCTTGAATATGTTAAATCCTTAGTCAAAAATTATCGGTGTTTAAGTTTGTCATGAAATAAGCTAGCTACAAATTGTTTGGTAGGTTGAAAAGTAATAGTTCATAACATCTTGTGAGAAGCGTATTTGTGGGCGGACTATCTATCCTCAGTCCTTTTAATTGCACCAAAAATAGTGCTTCATCCCGTTACTGGGAAAACCGTTTCTACCCCGAAAGGAATGTAAATATCTACATATGGCCTACAATCCATACACTATACATCACCTGAGTGCTCACTCTTCAACACTGAAGAACTGCGAGCAGACGATAGAGAGATATCAATTTTGAGAGTGATTCCCGCTGACTTTCAGAGCCAGAAACTGGTCATGTTGTTGTCATGAGGTTAAAGACTGACAGGAAGGCTAAATATAACTTTAAACGCGGGATAAAAGTGGACACTTCTGTTACTTGTCGAGACAGGCAACAGCCTAGCCGTGTCATATTTGTCTACTAAGGCATCAGAATGCTCCTTGATACTAATTCATCATTGTTGTGTAGTGGTTACCTTGATGGTCACTTTTAAAACATGTCACTGGCATTCGTTGATGTAAAGTCGTGCACTAACCACGGTAATTTTGTATATTGACTAACTGAGATGCCTACCTGTGAAGTTGTAGAGCCCAAAGCCCCATGCATACTAGCAAATACTATTGCAAACTGTATTTGCTCGTGTAAATGAGAATTTTTGTCACACTTTTTTATGTTGCAAATGTCTTTGCTAATTAAACTGGCATGGCAGTTTCATCTGTCATAAAAAAATTGTCATGTGAATTACCTCTTTTAAATGTGTCATCAAAGATTTATGGAAAATTAGTCTCAGGCCCTTTGTTAGTACATGTTTTAGGGCTTTTGAGCTGTCTGACCAAGTGATTTAGCTGGCTTGGGTGCTCGCTGTTCCACTGAAGGAAAGACATTACTAGCACATATTCAAGGACCTTTGTTGTCAGCAGAAAATTTGTTCACCATGGTCAACTCATTTCACAGCAATTCTTAGTCAAAACAATATGTAGACCCGAGCTCTTTTAACAAAGACTTCATGCCAAAGACCCATGCTTTCATTTAGGGGAAAGCAAAGGACTCAAAGGCTTTCATCTCCTTGGTGACAACTTGGGAACCAGAAGCGTTGGCTGTCTGATAGAATGCAACCAGTCGAACGCACTCTCTTAATCTTCGATTACTGCTAGTCCTCATCATTTTTGATAGGATCCTACAGAGGATTCTTTCAAATCTTTTAGGATCCGTCACAAGGATACTTGACGATCTTTGCAAGGACCCAGTTAAGAATCGTTGAGGACTGAATGATCGTTTCAGGTCCCTGAAAGACTGACGTTGCAGGAAACCTTGAGAATCGTTACAAGGACCTCAAGGATCTTTGAAAGATTAGGAGAAAGAACCTTAAAGGTCTTCAAAGGTCGTTCCAAGATTTTCTCCAGGGTAAGACACCACCCCGTTGACGTTTTCTCTCCAACTTACTAGTAATTCTCATATAATCAACAAATATCGAACGACAAATGTTCACCACTATTGTTACAACAAAATCTTGTTTGGACGCCTTCGTGCAGGACAACCCTTGCAGTTCTGGGCCGCATACTCTACCCCAGCCTCAGATCAAAATAATGCTCCACGCGACAGGAGTCCATGTTGACGGTCCTTGTGGAACCATTCTTGAGCGCTTGTCTCCTGATTTGTTTGTTTAGACCAACGAAACCAATGGCTTGACAAAAAAGCTTTTTTTGTTAAAAATAGTTTTCATAATTACAGCCAGTTAGCAGTGCAATCGACTAAAGAATGCAATTGTGACGATATTTTGTCACTCAAGCAATGGCAATTAGATAAGCGAACGTGTTTGGAGCAGGACTTGTGTTTTTTTCACTTTAATGTAAAAGTCTATCTTTGAAGAAGATTCAACAAAACAACAAACGTTAATATTATTAATATTATTCATGTTGTAGTATTGTGCACTTACAAGTCACAAACAAGCGAATGTGTTTTGAGCAGGACTGTTTCACTGTTAATGGAAATGTCTATCACTGAAAAAGATTCAACAATATTATTATTAAATGTAAAGAAGATCCTCGCAGTTATTAATGCAACTTATGCAGTTGCTAAAAGAAAGCCTGAAAAAATCAGACTTGCCGGGACTCGAACCCTGACCTCTGCGATACCGGTGCAGCGCTCTAACCAATTGAGCTAACAAGCCAACTGGGAGCTGGTCATTAAATTGGTTCGTAATATACCCGGGAAAGATGAAGATGAAATTATGAATATATGAAAGTCATATATTTGAACTGCGGAATGAAGAAATAAATGTAAAGAAGATCCTCGCAGTTATTAATGCAACTTATGCAGTTGCTAAAAGAAAGCCTGAAAAAATCAGACTTGCCGGGACTCGAACCCTGACCTCTGCGATACCGGTGCAGCGCTCTAACCAATTGAGCTAACAAGCCAACTGGGAGCTGGTCATTAAATTGGTTCGTAATATACCCGGGAAAGATGAAGATGAAATTATGAATATATGAAAGTCATATATTTGAACTGCGGAATGAAGAAATAAATGTAAAGAAGATCCTCGCAGTTATTAATGCAACTTATGCAGTTGCTAAAAGAAAGCCTGAAAAAATCAGACTTGCCGGGACTCGAACCCTGACCTCTGCGATACCGGTGCAGCGCTCTAACCAATTGAGCTAACAAGCCAACTGGGAGCTGGTCATTAAATTGGTTCGTAATATACCCGGGAAAGATGAAGATGAAATTATGAATATATGAAAGTCATATATTTGAACTGCGGAATGAAGAAATAAATGTAAAGAAGATCCTCGCAGTTATTAATGCAACTTATGCAGTTGCTAAAAGAAAGCCTGAAAAAATCAGACTTGCCGGGACTCGAACCCTGACCTCTGCGATACCGGTGCAGCGCTCTAACCAATTGAGCTAACAAGCCAACTGGGAGCTGGTCATTAAATTGGTTCGTAATATACCCGGGAAAGATGAAGATGAAATTATGAATATATGAAAGTCATATATTTGAACTGCGGAATGAAGAAATAAATGTAAAGAAGATCCTCGCAGTTATTAATGGGTATATTACGAACCAATTTAATGACCAGCTCCCAGTTGGCTTGTTAGCTCAATTGGTTAGAGCGCTGCACCGGTATCGCAGAGGTCAGGGTTCGAGTCCCGGCAAGTCTGATTTTTTCAGGCTTTCTTTTAGCAACTGCATAAGTTGCATTAATAACTGCGAGGATCTTCTTTACATTTATTTCTTCATTCCGCAGTTCAAATATATGACTTTCATATATTCATAATTTCATCTTCATCTTTCCCGGGTATATTACGAACCAATTTAATGACCAGCTCCCAGTTGGCTTGTTAGCTCAATTGGTTAGAGCGCTGCACCGGTATCGCAGAGGTCAGGGTTCGAGTCCCGGCAAGTCTGATTTTTTCAGGCTTTCTTTTAGCAACTGCATAAGTTGCATTAATAACTGCGAGGATCTTCTTTACATTTATTTCTTCATTCCGCAGTTCAAATATATGACTTTCATATATTCATAATTTCATCTTCATCTTTCCCGGGTATATTACGAACCAATTTAATGACCAGCTCCCAGTTGGCTTGTTAGCTCAATTGGTTAGAGCGCTGCACCGGTATCGCAGAGGTCAGGGTTCGAGTCCCGGCAAGTCTGATTTTTTCAGGCTTTCTTTTAGCAACTGCATAAGTTGCATTAATAACTGCGAGGATCTTCTTTACATTTATTTCTTCATTCCGCAGTTCAAATATATGACTTTCATATATTCATAATTTCATCTTCATCTTTCCCGGGTATATTACGAACCAATTTAATGACCAGCTCCCAGTTGGCTTGTTAGCTCAATTGGTTAGAGCGCTGCACCGGTATCGCAGAGGTCAGGGTTCGAGTCCCGGCAAGTCTGATTTTTTCAGGCTTTCTTTTAGCAACTGCATAAGTTGCATTAATAACTGCGAGGATCTTCTTTACATTTATTTCTTCATTCCGCAGTTCAAATATATGACTTTCATATATTCATAATTTCATCTTCATCTTTCCCGGGTATATTACGAACCAATTTAATGACCAGCTCCCAGTTGGCTTGTTAGCTCAATTGGTTAGAGCGCTGCACCGGTATCGCAGAGGTCAGGGTTCGAGTCCCGGCAAGTCTGATTTTTTCAGGCTTTCTTTTAGCAACTGCATAAGTTGCATTAATAACTGCGAGGATCTTCTTTACATTTATTTCTTCATTCCGCAGTTCAAATATATGACTTTCATATATTCATAATTTCAATATTATTATTATTATTCATGTTGTAGTATTGTGCACCTACAAGGGAAAAACCCATAGAAGGGCAAATTAATAGTACAATAACCAACTTCACTTTTTATTCTTTGAGGGAAAGCTGTTCCTGTTTTGACTATGATTTAGAGCAACCAAAGTAAAATGTGCTCTGTAAGAAGTCACACCGCATGCGTCACCCTTGTAACGTTTTTACGTGATCAGCCGGTGGCTCTAGCGCTCTCTCTGGTATCATAACAATGAAGAACAATACACTTTTGAGAAATTTCAGAATTGCACTCACTGCACAGTCTCGCAGCTGAACACGTTTTCGTGCTTAGAGCGATTTTCCCTCAGCGTTTCTAAGTAAAAATACAACACGTGGTGGAATGCGTCAGTTAAAAGCTGTTTTCCGAGCAGAACTTACCTTTAATTGACTAGAAATAGTGTTCACTATAGCTGCCCCCGTTTTTGATACCCTGTTTATTGGATGTGTATTGAATACAAAGACTGTTTATACTACTGCTGAAAAGTTAACGTTTCAACCATTTTATTGAAGTTAACATCCATGTAAGTTGTCAACGTATTTATCTTTAAATTTTAGAGTGTAATATATTATAACCATATGGTACTGAAGCGAGATTTTGTGTAACAGCAACATATTGTATGGTATTAAATTTGTGATACTTTTGAAAAAAAACAGGTCAACAGAAATTATTACAACAATAACCAAACTTGCAACAATGTATTTGTAGACAATATAATGATCTGCAATCTATTTAGCCATAAACCAGTCAATATAAAGCCATTACAACTATGCAATAAATATTTGTGTAACTGGAACGTTTTGTATGTTAATAAATTTGTGAAATTTTTGGGGAAAAACATTACCAATAATCATTACAACAACAATAATCAAATTTGCCACAATGTATTGGCACAAAATATAAATATCTGCAATCTAAATATTCATAAACGGCATCAATGTATTACAACTATGCAATTAATATGCTGTGTAACAGGAATCTATTGTACATGAATCATAATGAATTTGTAATTTTAAGAAAACAGGTCCAATAACAAAACTTGCAAGAATGTCTTGTTAGAAAATATTGACTTATTATCTACAATCTATTTTTTCATACACTACTCAATATAAATATATATTTCAACTATATAATCAATATTTGCCTAACTGGAACGTTTTGTGTGTCAAGAAAAAACACTATTGTCTGACAACACTATTTTTACCACAGTTAGCTGTTCACTTTTACTGTGATTGAAGATGTGGTATGGGTTTTCATATCAATAACAAGTTTGTTATTTGGGGAAAGCTGAAAATCAACGTTTTCCAGCAACAACAATTTCTCAGTGAGATCAGTAATATTGTCTTTATATTGCAAGACGTCTTCTTGTAGGAAATTCCCAATGATCTTGGGAAATGCTGTCACGGAAAAGGTCTTCTCCTGTTTCTCAAGATGGAAATTTATGTTGATTTCAATATAACAGTTCTTAAGCAACATTGCTCTGTTGCAATGTAGACAATGAACAATCTTTGAGCCAGGATTTTCACTAATTTTTTTGCGACAATCCTTGTTGTTGCACACTGGATATACAGTTGGATAGACGTTCATGACCTCTGGACAGCACAGCCAGTTTTGTTTGTCCTGTGATTGTTCGACATGGGAGATGTCCTGCTCGTTTGCTTTAGTAACTGTTGTGGTTACTGTGGTTGCAAGCCGTTTACCAAAATAGTGCTTCAGTTTGCAGTTGGTCACAGTGTGGAATTGCCCGTCTTCAATCTGCGCATGTGGCTGTCCCAGACTGATAAGTTTATAGTTCCAGAAGGGTCTGTTAATTCAGCCTCTCTTACCATTTTAGTTGCGTTTTCCGGTTTCAGTGGTTCCCCAAGCCACTTAATGCACCCTGAAACAGTAAAATTTCCATTGTTGTGGGTTTTGAGAATTGTATCCACAGATGTTGATGTCGTTGATGCCAGTGGTTGGAATGGGAATTGAAGAGAGTGTGACGGAGCATCTTGTATAGCTGTCCCCTTGTTTAGAAATACCATGTTGCTTGGTGTAACTTGGAAGTTGGACAGTTTTATTGGTTGCTGGGTTTGTAACTTATTTAGAAACAATTGGCGCTTAGACGACTCCCCTCTTTGTACCATGACTCTAACAGATTGCGTTTCATCTTTTCCAGTTTGGAGTTGAATGTCAAAGTACAAGTTTTTGGTGCTTTTACTTTCCTGCATTTCCTGGACTGCTTGGATGTATCCAGTGAAATCTGATGAAGAAAAATATTTTGTGAATATATAACAAAATTCAGCACAAAAATTTAATGTGCAATATTTTATAGCTTGCAGTATTATTATATTCTAAATAATTTACCATGGATTATTGAAACTGCCATTTGCACATGTTGTCAGTACATGGTCCGTGCAATCAATTCCTTCACATTGGATTGGCATTTCCCACAGCTCATAAACTGTGAAAAACCACCCTTCTCTGTAAACTTCTCGTAATGATTGAAAGTTTGAAAACTCTTGCAAATTTACTGAAAGATCATCAAAATAAGTCCATTTACATGTGTTATGATTGTTAACAGCACAAGTAAAGTGGTTGTTGTGACATCGCACTACACCTCTAAGTTTATAATGAGCTCCACTAATTTCAATCTCCTCAAACACACTTATGTCTTTCATTTACGCAGGAGGAAATTCAATAAAAAGGAAACGCGAGTTTAATACATTCCTCAAAACAGGCTCAGTAGTTTGACTACTACAATTGGTGCAAAATAACCTTCCTGGATTTGTATGCATTTCAGTAACAAAAAGAGGCCACATATCGTTATCTAAACCCAACTGGTTTAATCCATATGCTGTAACTACTGTCAAAAGAATACTGCTATTCAAAGTCACAAAACTCGAGCATGAGCTACAAAATGAATCAAATGTTCTCAGTGTCATGAAAAGGTTCTCTTCCTCATCATTGAGATAACCAAATGTCCTTTTCTCAAATATCTGGCTAAAACAGGCATTACAATCCCTAGCCGCAAATGAACTACAAAGGCCTATGATGTATGACCAAACAGGCTCGCGAATTTCCCTCAATAATGAACTGTCTTCTTTCGAAGACATATAATGTGAACAGACATTGAATAACAGGTCTGTAAACTCATTCCTAATACGTAGATTTGATAAATATGGAAGAAACAAATGCGTAGAGATTTCCAGAAAAGTATCAACAGCACATGAATAAATACCAGGGTTAACAAAGACAGAATTCATATAGTGCCCTCTTCGAATTGTAACCACCGACTTGTTTATCTTTGAGAGTGACATACTCTCGAAATTGATATAACAAAACTTTATATCTCTTTCCGACAATATCGATGCAACTCTGAGTTTTCAGTGTTTCAAACGTTTGAGTTGAGATTCATCATTCTGTTCTGACATAAGCTTACTTGCGATCTGTTGGATCGAGTCTGTCGACCCCGTTGCTGATTTGTGTCTGACAAACCAAATTTATTCAGTACTGTTGATTGAATTCAAAGAAATCACTGAAGTGCAAAATACTCACCTTAAAATGCTTCTTGAAGATGGCGAAACGCAAACTCGTAGATGCAAGATCTTCAAACTAAGCTGCAAGATGCTGCTAGAAGATGGCGAAGATCGAAGGTGACGAAACGCGACCTCGTGGTTTCAAATACCCGACACCACCGTGCGCGCTTGCTAAAATATTACCCGAGACGACCGTGCGCGCCTGGTTTCGTCAAATCGAGAACGCTTCGCCCAATACAAACACATTTCTTACTTTTTCAACAACAAATATTCTTTGTCCTTGTATGTATACACCCGGGGACTTCTAGGGTGCCTCCTCGGGTTTTGGCCTCTGGGCCAAAACCCTGCGGGGGCAAAAAACCTCTTATCGATGTCATGGATCGCAGACGAGCATTAAAGCGAGGGGATATTTTTCTTGATCTATCTCCTTGCAAAGGTTGCGGAGGAACATGCGTTAGAACTGAACCAACCAAGATTACGAAGACAGTTCGTCGGCCCATTTGCCAGTACTATGGAATTACTGAGGTAAAAACTTTAATCCGTTTATATGAACGAAAAGATAATTTAACTTTTGTCAAGTTGAGATCGTGAACCTTTTGTTCTTTACACGTTTGCATTTGGCAAGAGCCCAGGGCGAAAATGGCTATATTTTCATTGAATTTAATTTATTGCTATTCTTCAGAAAATTAAATACCACCAAGTTCCAATACCCTCTTTCCTTTCGGACTTAGCTGTCTTTTTTTGTCGCTATCTTCGCGTATAGGGAAAAACTGTGCCAGAGGTCTTGAGTATGGTCTTGAGGTCAAGACCTAGGGCACAGGTTTTCCCTATACGGACCGACCTAGGCCGGTGAATAACGTGTTTATTTTTTTCTGCAATTTTGGAGGTGGAACGAGGCGAATTGATTTGAGAACTGTTTGTAAACAGTCCTTCTACGTGCGCTACTTCCTACGCTCAAAGTTAGTTATTATTAAGCTTCTGAGAAAGAGCCGCTAGCCAACCGTAGGGATAAAGGATAGACTATCAATAAAACAGTACTGAAAATAATTATATCATAAAACAATAAGCGTTACTGGAACTAACCCCAACGTCTCACAGCAAGAATAAAGAAGTAAGCTTTGTATTGTTCAAAATGAAATCACAAGTTTAAATTTGGTTTTCAGTACCGAAAGATCTTTATTTAACAAGTAAGACTTTTAGTGAAAGCTAAGGCATACGCTCCGCGAACTCTGCTGCATATCTTAGTATTTTAAGCTCTTTTGTTCGTTCTTGGTCAAGATTTTCGCAAATCGACTGTAAAAACTGTTGATATGCAGCAGTTCTTGTCGAAGACAGCGATGCGAGGTTTTTTGTTTGACTATTTTTAGCTAACAATCATTAATAATCATATATTGTCTTGAATGAAGCTAAATGGGACAAGATTAGAAAAGAGATCTCCAAGGAAAATAACGAAATTTTAAACGAGAAACGGAGTTCAAAAGACTAACTTGCAGTTAACCCGTGTTAAATCAAATGGCGTGTCAATAAGAAAACTACAACTCGAAAAAAGCAAGCAGGAAAATTTTCTCAACAAACCCACAGGAATACTCGCCTTTTTCGGAGAATAACCGGGCCTTTTATTCCATTGCTGATATTTCCTTTCACTTTAGAACGGTTAGTGAGAGAAAAGTTCCATTTTTAAGAAGAAAAATCCAACGTTTCGCTGTGCTGGAGTAAAATGATTTCACTTCAAGTTTTCCCGCGGATTAGAGCGGTCCGTACGCGGGGTCCGTATAGGAAAAAACTGGACCGGTTGAACGCGCGTCAACAGCCAATCAAATTCAAGGATTCCGGATTCTGGACAGGAAAAATGCTTAAGAAAAAAATGACGAGGCACCCAGGAAAAACTTTAAGCAAAATAAGTAAGATCGTTTCCTCATTTCTCGGTTTTTTCTTAAAGGGATATTTGTGTACGCTAACAGAGATTGAGCTGTTCTGATTTTGGTCTAAAACATTACTCGTATCGCGTATCGCGAATTTCTGAGCTCCCAGTGTCGGCTTTTCGAAACCCAATTTCGCACTCCAAACGACATATTAGTCCATCCGAAAGCGAAAATAAAATAAACTAATTTTTGCAAAAGTCTTAATTGATATTTCGCCAAAGAAAAGTCTTCTTTTTCATCACAGTTAAATCATGGTCGGCGGCCGAACATACAGTCAAGCTGCTGAAAAGACGCCTATTGAGAGATCCAGAGCTTAAGTCAAAATACATTGACTATCGCAAATCTCCTGGATAAGGCATATGCAGCGAAGGCCCCCTCAGCTGAAGTCCACGGCAAGACATGGTATCTATCTCACCACGCAGTCTGTCATCCGGCAAAACCAGGAAAAATGCGAGTGTGTGGTTTTCGACGGCTCCGGGGGGTACTCCCCAAAAACAGTGATTTGGTTTCCCCTGCACCCTGCGTCTCTGACGCATGGAAATCCTAAAAGACGCAAAATAATTAGTGGCATGCTTCCTTCAGAACGCACAAACGCGAACATGCCACGATCGATCAAATGTCCCATTTAGGATCTATAACACAACTTATTTCAAAAGAAAATTTCGGTTGGCTCTATTTAAAATATATTTAGTAGTAATTTCTGAGTGAATAATACGAGCCTTCACATGCATTATAAATAAATTTGATCTATCCCAAAAGCCGCTATGTTTGTTTGTGATCGAGTGGTTGCGTATTTTGATGTCGAGAAGACCCTGGGAACAAGGTCGTACCAAGTATGGAATAAAGATTTCGCACTAAGCTCACCGAAGCCTGCCATTTATGATTAGATGGGCCTCACTGGGTTTGGTCTGGGACTCATTATTTTACATCGGGTGAGTCCCAGGAACTCACTAATGGCAAATTGGAACAAACTCACTGAAAAATTTGGGAGGGGGAGGTGTGCGGCCCACTCCTTGAAACCCTTACCCTATTTCAGACCAAAAAATGTGATTTTCTTACCCTATTTCAGACCTGCCCAGAAACTACTTGAGAGGGCCTCAAATTTCCGATATTACTTAAAACACACTGCTCAAGAGAAGATAATAATTAAAACGTAGCTTCTTCTAAAATCCATGCCCAATTCCAGACCAGAACGCACAAACCTTACCCTATTTTAGATCAAAATGATCAAAATCTATACCCTATTTCAGACTAAAACGGCTTAAAAACCATACTCTTTAGCGCCGCACATACCCATCTGGCTTATATAAGGGAGCACCCCCCCGGGAAATATTTCCACGGGAGCATGCCCCTGGATCCCGCAAGACGCTCACGCCTTCAGCTCTCATGTTTTAGGAAAACGGTCGCGAATCTTCCTGGATCCGGCCCTGTTTAGGTGAGCACCGTTTAACTTTAACTTGCTAATACTAAGTTCATATCCCTGACGCTAACTTTGATATCAAATGGTGTCAGGGATCAGAAAATTTTAGGGGGATCAGGGATCAGACGCTGCTACGTTTTTGGAATCAAGGATCAGAATTGGGGCCAAAAAATGGGATCAGTGATGGAAAAATATACCTCGACCCTGACTTGATCATAAGCGACGGAATTGTAAGAGCAATAGGAAACTCTGCTCGCGAAGCTTTATGGGTCTGATTATGATATCTGACTCCGACTCTGTCGCTAGTGAAATCCAGCCCTAACTGATGATATTTCGTGCGTTACGTCATGTAAATTGCTGGACCAGAGTATTGACCGTGCACGTGAGCAAATCCAAGAAGCCGCGGTAATTAAATTCAGTTGATCAAAAACTAGTTAGTCTTTCCTGTCAATCGTATTTTTGATGACCAAGAGATCGGCAATTATGTCATTAACTGACATTTCTCTTAAATTTTCCTTGACTAAATGTGTTTTTATATACCGTATTTTCTTTATTAAACGCCGGGCCCCGAATAAACGCCGGGTATCAAAGAGGGAATTTTCTTCTCAGAAAGCTGCCAAGAAAAACAAATAATATCCCTTTCTTAAAAATGGCGGGCCCAAATAAATTGCTGATTCAAACAAACGCCAGGTCCACCATGCCAAGTTTGAAATACACGCTGGGGCTTTTATTGGGAAAATACGGTAGATTCATTTGTCAAGGCATTTCAGGATCACGAACCTATGTACACAAGAGAGTCTGCTCCACTGGGTGACATAAAGCAATATAGAATATATCGGCGACCATGATTGCTAAACTGCTTTGATTCTTAAGGCGCTGTTACACTAGGCAATTTTTCTTGCAACCCGGCTCTCCCGTAATTTTGTTGCGCCGTTGCGAGACAAGATGCACGCAACGTTGCCTAGTGTAACACCTCTACGCAACGTCGGAAAAATTCGTTGCAGCATCGAAAGGATCGTTGCGAAAAGTAGAACCGACTTCTACTTCTCGCATTGATTGCAGTACCAAAAAAGTGGCAAGACCTGTTCATTTCAGGGTTCGATACACTGGCCAATTTTTCGTTCAACTTGTATCGTAACAAAATTGCTAGACAAGTGGCAAAAAATTTGCCTAGTGTAACAGCGCCATTATTACAAAATATTAATTGCATGCGCAACAGTCATTCCATTTATGATAGTCAACTACTATTCCATCCTCGGAGACCCAGGGACGGGGATTTTCATGGGCGAAAGTTGACAACAAGAGCGGGAGAGCCCCTGGGCACTTACTCTTACCGAACGAGTTCCAGAAGCGTTTGAAATCCCGCCTTCTGATTGGCCAGAAAAATTTTTTTCTGGCCAATCAGCGAAGAGGAACAGCCGGGCGACTCTCATGTCTTCTTACACGAGGTTGTTTTCCTCATCAATCGCCGTAGTAGCGTGGCCCGTTCAACGGGAACATTTTTGAAGAGAGCTTCAGAAAAAAAAAACCTTTAATACTAAATAAATAAACGAAGTCGACGAAATCGCAAACTATAACGTGGCCGGAAGAAAACAAACACTCAGCGGGATTTTCACGAAGGACTTATGGAAGGTATCGTAAATTTTTAGAGCTAACGACTCCCCTTTCTCAAGTGTTGCATGAGGCTAAACGATGTTACTAATTATTTCTCCTTGTTCGTTGAACTACGTCTGAAACTTTCCAGGGGAATCTCCGATGCACGGACCACGCAACTATGTCGATCGAGCGTGGGAACCACAGTTAACCAAAGCGTAATATTAGTGTTTGTATGGAGCTGAAATTCGATCGAAAATAATCGGCGGTTTTCCGCTGAAAATGCATTAAAATGGAAATACAGTTTGAAAAACACTGACCCACTGTGTGTTTGCTGTGTTTTTATTGCTTTTCCGAGCTTCTGGAGGCCGATCTGGGCGATTTTCTGCTTAACGGTCGATGCGAGGTCATGTCACGTACTAGAGAGAACTAGTTCTCTCTAGTACGTGACATGACACGCTCGATCAACATAGTTGCGAGGCCCGTACATCAGAGATGGAAAGTTTCAGACGAAGATCAACGAAGAAGGAGAAATAATTAGTTACATTGGAGAAAGGGAAATCGCTAGCTCTAAAAATTTGCGTTACCTTCGATAAGTCCTCCGTGAAAAATTCCCTGTGAGTGTTTGTTTTCTTGCGGCCACGTTATAGTTTGCGATTTCCTCGACTTCGTTTATTTATTTATTTATTTTTTTTTCTGAAGCTCTCCTAAAAAATGTTCCCGTTGAACGGGCCACGCTACTACGGCGATTGATGAGGAAAACAACCTCGTGTAAGAAGACGTGAGAGTCGACCGGCTGTTCCTCTTCGCTGATTGGCCAGAAAAAAATTTTCTGGCCAATCAGAAGGCAGGATTTCAAACGCTTCTGGAACTCGTTCGGTAAGGGTAAGTGCCCAGGGGCTCTCCCGCTCTTGTTGTAAACTTTCGCCCGTGAAAATCCCGTCGTCCCGACTAGCTGCCCCTGGGTCTCCGAGGATGCTACTATTCAAAAGTCGGACATTCCGACAGCTTACTACCAGCACGAGTTCGTTTCCTGAGTTTCAATTTTGGGTAATAATTGGATGTGGTAGTTTTTTCCCAGACTCAATGTTTCATGGGAACGATCCCTACCGGGTGCTAACTATCTGATAAATAACTAACTAAAACAATGTCACGATAGCTTCCCCTCAGGCCCGCCCTCAGGTTTATATTTTAAAACTTTAACTTATCGCACGAAATAAAGTTATGACCATTCAATGAAAAGAAAAAACTCTTAAGTATTTCGTTCCTGTATCAGTTTTGTTTTTCAAGAGGAGATTGTCATGACTGTAGTTAGTAATCTTAATAGCGATGAGGGTCACAGGCTTATAGGAGTGCGCACTATAAGCTACTGTTTATTGGCAACCTCATGAATAAAGATTTTTATCCATAACTGAAGAGTTAGCTGGGCTATAGGTTAAGCATCAGTGAATCCGTATTTTATTGAGAAATACTTACGCTACGTTCCCGGTCCTGGTACGTTGCCCTTGCACTTTACTCGTCTTCGAGTTTTGCCTACGAAATAAATTGCACACTAAATGTGGAGACCTTGCTTGGCTTTTTAATTTCTAATCGGAACGTAACAAAACACAACGAGTTTTAATTGGAATCATTAATGACATTGAAGAACCACACTGGACTTGAAGAAAATGGAAATGGAATTAAAGAGCCACATGGAATTTGAAGAAAATGTAAAGAAAATATAGCCTGTCACTTAACCGTTATATTCGGTATCAAGTTGACTTAGACTGATTCTTAAATTTTCGATTAAGGGTTGTTCAGTTTTAAAAACACTGAATTGCTTTCTTTTCAGTCAGTTTGGGAGTGGGAGGCATAGGAGAGCGAGAACCCAGGCGAGAGCTGGGCAAAAAAAAAATGACAGAAAAATGAATAAAATGCGCGTCATTATTTAACATTTTGCAAAAGAAATAAAAGGGAATTCGCCAAGAAAGCGAGTACGAGAAGCAGGAAATTTAGACATTCCTGACGCTTCTCACTTCTACGTTTGGTTCCTTTCGGTAATACCTGTCGTCATACAATCCGAGGTACAATTCGGCGTGGGTGTGGTGGAAAGCAGCCTCTTTCCTAGTCGTCCTCGGCGGAAAACTAAATGTGACGTCACCCGACGTCACCCGTCAAGCTCAACGAGAAGATTCCCCATTCTTGTCCCCAGAGCCGTACCCAGTCGGCGGCGGCCAAGAGGGCCGAAGCGGCTCTGGGGACAAGAATGGAAGATTCCTCTATAATGTTCGGCCCCAAGCCTCACGCTGTCATACAGTAAGCGTGTAAAGGCCTGGTTACGGAGCTGGTGGAAATGGAGATTACGAAAGAAAGCTTGTATTGGAATTTTGAGTTTAACTATCCTTTATTCAAATTGCTAAGGTTTTCCAGAATAGTTTAAGTTCAGTGCAGTGAAACGCAACATATGCGTCCGTAGTTATATGTACGAGTAAGTCCTCGATCAATCAGTACATCAAACATCCTGAAAACAGAATCCTCCTCGTGTTTTCTTTCTCCAGCATTTGTTGGTTTGTAGACAAATGTTTAGAGCATCCAATTTTCAAAAGGGGGTTGCAAAATCTTCTATCAAAAAGCTCGACTTAGACCGAGTTGGAGAATTACATGTAACCTAAAACTTCAGATCAAAAACTAGAGTCCGTGATATAATATCGCAATGTGACAATACACTTTTTGTCGAGCTTGACTTGTGGGTTCTTATCAAGAATAGTGATAACTGTTATCTCATTGAACGCTTTATTGCAATGCTTCTAAAAATACAGTTGATCACAATTTATGCATAAAGTCAGATCACGTGGTTACATAGCAGATTACATCACTTGACATTGATAGCATGGTATTAATCATTAACTAAAACACTTGAGTCCCCTACACTTAATTTACTCGTCAAAACCTAATCGAACTGGAGGTTTGCGCTCGCATCTAGGTACGGTTAGCGCAGTTGAACAGGACTAAGCGCTAAGTGCTCTGCTGGAGGTCTTATTGGTTGGAGAATAGCTACACTAAGGGACTGATTTTATCTTGGGTCTCGGAATTGGGAACATTTGTCATTCGCAGCATGCGTAATTTCAGGGATTGCGTGACCTGTCCCCATTGGTTCTGGCGTTACTACATTGTCAGATGGCATGACATTTTCTGGCTTCTCGCTCTTGAATCTGATCGACATGACGTTTCCAAATCTCGCCTTTTACTAGCGTAACTCTAAATGAAACTTGACCGGTTTGCTCATTTTGGCTGTCCTCTAAAATTCTCGACAAGCACTGACTCTTCGACTTCGAATTATCGCTCTTCAGCATGCAAATCGTGTTGTATCTTTTGCTCAGCTTGTTTGCTCGCTGTTGTACAACCTAAATCAGGACGCAATAGGTTTAGTCTGATTCTAAGTCCACGATTGAAGAATAACTCGGCTGGCGTCTGGCCTGTTGTACTGTTTCGCGTAATACGCGATAACTGAAAAGAAATCGGGCTAAATTATGCTTAAGCGAAGCAGATGTATTTCCCTCCGCTTTGAGAAATTGCTTAAAAGCTTGAACAAATCTCTCGGCTTGCCCGTTTGATCTGGGATGGTACGGTGCTACCAATATATGTTTAATTCTGTTTCGTTTTGTGAATTCTGCAAACTCCCTCGATGAAAATTGTGGACCGTTGTCGCTAACCAGACGTTCGGTTCCTAATCTAGAAAAAAGGTCGCGAAGCTTTTCAATCGTTGTCTCACTTGTCACGTTGGGCATTATCGCTACTTGAAGACATTTTGAGTGACTGTCTACTACGACCATGAACATCTTATTCATGAATGGACCTTCCAAGTTCTATGCGGGCAAATCCCACGGTTGCAAAGGTGCTTGCCGAGACTTAGCGCGTACCGATCATGCAAACAACTACGAACCGTACTCGCTATGTTTTGGTAAATTCCAGGCCGCTACACATGAATCCTAATGCTTTCATGCGCACTATACCCGGATGACCTGCGTGTAACTCTTCGAGAACTTGCGCTCGCCATGGCGGTGGAATGATTACTCGCATTCCCCACAAAAGACTATTCTCTTCGACAGTCAATTTGTGACGCTTATTAAAATATGGCTTAATTGACTCATCTCTTTTTTCGGTTAGTCATCCTGTCAAAGAGTACTCCAAAGTGTACTCGGCACGTGTCGCCTTAAGAACGTGATCGACCAAAACTGGCAAAGATTCAAACTGTAACCGATTGATCTCATGACTCTCGTCATTTTCATTTCGGACGTGTAATTTCGTAATTGGAAAATTTCGATCCGAACTCTGGGTTATAAGGGTTTACAAAGCGATTCCTAAACAAATTGGGAAGTCTAACTTCAACGGCAATTCACCGCTGAAATGTGTCACTCAAAACTTGCGCATCGAACAATTTGGCAATCAAGTTGTCAAAAGCTGTTTGCTTTATTTTAACACCCCTTAAAGTACCCAGTTTTTCTTTGAATACCTCTTTATGCTGATTAAGCACAGTCTCAAGATCAGTCGTGACCTCTTTGACTGTTCCCAGTCTATTTTCGGTTTCCTCAACCAGTTCCTTCCAAACAAGGTCAATAACTTGCAAAGGAAGTTTGGCGTTCTGCCCATTGTAGCTGACGTCAACAAAGGCTTGTCGTTTTATTTTCAGGTGTTCTCCAATGCAAGTTTTTAGCTTCAACTGAGAGTTTTCAAGTGGCGCCGAGGGAAACTTTTCGTTCCATGTTTCCTCCGAAATCACTGCGACGGTCACTGTGGTGTCTAGCTCCATGGAAATATTAGTTCCATTAATTGTAATGGGAATAACAATGGTTGGCTCTGGGCTTCCTGTGCCGATTTTAAACAATCCCACAGCCGAGTCATCTTAGAACTATGTACCGAAGCGGTTTCCTTTTCTTGTCATTGGACTTGTCATTCGCCCCTCCCCTTTTCAGGCAAACTTGCTTAATGTGTCCTTTGTGCTTACAAAAGTGACAGTCCGTTTCTTTAAACTTGCAAGTTTGCAGTGCGTGGTCACCACCTCAACGAAAACAGGGCTTAGCAGGTTTTCCCTTTTTGCGAAGTTCTCCTTTTGGCGGTTTTTGTCCTTTGGACATGCTCCACTCAGTGAGTAAACAGCACCGGGCGTGGGTGAATTCTTGAAATTGCTGGCTTGCTTGTCAGCAGGTTCCATGGCTTGGGCTATGTCCACAGCTATGTCATTAACTAAAACACTACACTTTTGCTTTCATTGTCAGAAATAGACTGAAAAACTGCTGAGATGCTTCAAGCAAAGCGTGTTTGTGTGATCGGTGCAGGCCCCAGTGGCATGTCTGTGTTGTACCATTTTAATCGACTGAAAACACAAGGAAAAGAAATTCCAGAGATTGTTTGCTATGATAAGCAGTCTGACTGGGGAGGACTCTGGATATACTCATGGGAAACTGGTAAGAAATTAACCATTGTATGAGAATCTCCTTTGGAAGACCACAGGCAGCCCAGGCGTAGTGCCTAAGATAAGAGACTGTGCAATAATTATCAGGAGGAGGGCTGTAAAACGAGAGGGGGGCACCATGTAACCTCATGCCGAAGAGAGGAGAGGTAACATGTAAATTTGTACACGAAAGGCAGGGGGCTAGTATCTAATTTTCTTATGGGCAATCTGACTTTAAGATTCAAATACCACTTATGTCTCCAAAACAATGATACTAATATGAAAAAAAGATGATTTATGTGCCATCAAAAATAAGAATATAACAAAAAACTAACAGTAATTAGTACCAGAGCCATGACGGCAATTTGCCTATCTGGTCACTTGGCATTTTAGCATATTTCTAATTAACACAACAGGGGCAGATCCAGACACTTAAGAGTCAACTTTGCTTCATATTCATTCAGAACTTGTTTGGTACTGTAGTTGTTTACAAGGACCGTAATAATAAGATTTTTAACGGACCGATCACAGTAGAAAAATAAAAAAATGCAAAATTGAGATTTCTTACTTTTACTTGTTACTGTCTCTTGTTATGTCTTAACCGGTTGTGAAAGCGGTTCTGTTCATTTTGCCGCTCTAGGTTCTACCCAGCTATTTTTATAGTTTACATTTCCAACTTCAGCTAATCTTATAAATTTGCTAACAGTCTTACACACTGTACGCCTCCGCTGCCTGTGGGAAGATTCGCTGACGACTCTGAAAAACTCCAATGGCACTACCAGAAAAAGCCGAGATGTTGCTGTATGGAGTGTGAATGTTCTGATGCGGCCGGTAACACTTAACCGAGGCCGATACAAGCTAAATATAACAAAACTGAAGTTACGTACAAAATGCTCGAAAATCAATTCCCTTTCACAGATCTAAGTTGAACGCAAGGAATTTGCGAGTTTTCGAGAAGAGTTTGGGAAAGGCACCCAGTGCCTTATACCATGCAATACTGCATGGAGTTTGTAGAACAAAACTGCCTAAAATCGATAAATATTCAACCTCGCTTAAAATAATGAGCTTATAGAGGGTAAGGTTGCTTGTTTTGCCCTTCTGGCTCAATTTCGTACACAAAGTCTGCTGGCTACTCGTCCAGCAGATAGTCGCCAAGTGAGACTCTGGGATACTAAAAGAAAACTACGTTGTTTTCTTTCCCTTTTTATCTTAACTTACAATGCGAACAGCCAATCAAAAAATATTTCCCTAGCCAAGGTCTTGCCTGGAGACCATTGAGAACCCATGGATTCAAGCTACTAGTTGCCTTGTGTTAGTTCAAGGTTTTGCAAGACGCATGCGTAGCACATTCATATGATGCAACCCTCTCTCCTCCTTTTAGGTACTGATGGGTATGGAGAACCAGTGCATGGAAGCATGTACCAAGGACTGTGGTCCAACGGTCCCAAGGAATGTTTGGAATTTCCGGACTACACCTTTGATGAGCATTTTGGGAAAGCCATTCCTTCGTACCCTCCCAGGGAGGTTCTTTATGATTATCTGAAGGATGAGTGTTCGACTGGGAACTAAGGGACGGGCCAATCAGCATCACTATTCCTAAAAGTATTTGCATTTTACATCCTTTCTGCGCATCATTTTTGCCTGATTAGCGCGCGCATGAGCGCGTGCAGGTTCGGAACATGATAAGTTTTCTATAAAAGCTGAGCTGTTTAGAGAAATAAATGGTCGTTACCTCCTAAGCGAACTCGGTGACCCTACTTTTTTTTTTCATTTATTTAAGGAAAATACGGCTCTACTTGATATATCCAAACTTGAAGAATTTCTCATTATTCAATTTTCACATATTCCGATTGATTCACTATTACAATCTGATTCTAGGCGTTTCACTGGAAGCGGGCAGTCGCTCGATTTGCCCAATACTTTATTACTTTTATTTTTACGGCAATTTTAAGGCGTTTTACTGTAACATTGTTTTGCAATCACAAAAATAATGCTTATGTTTAGTTTCGGCTTTAAACAACGTCCACGATGCGTTCTACGATCAACTATATAACTTAAAATAACACCTCAACAGCATCATAGATGTATTAGACTATATAGATATCCATCCCAACGTGGCTACGTAAGTCTGAGCGGCCTACTGAAATTTGCTGGCGACGCTAGTTTCCAGGTAAATGTATTGGCTAAATGCTTCTTTCAATCGGCAATAAACTAAATCTCCTTTGTAGTTTACTGTTAATTTCCACGGCTTTTGCACGATTTCCCTGTTAAACACTTAACATAGCTCCTTTTCTTGGCAAACAGCGTATTAACTAAAACCCAAACCGCAAAAATGACACGAGCTATTCAAGGGAAAAACGATGAATAAAAATTGTGTGATCAGGTGGTTTTTATTCTGTTCTGTAACGTGGGAAAATTAGCGTCAAGCACAGTGCTAGACTGAGCCTAGCTTAGTTTAGCTAGGCGTTTAGGTACTGCAATTTTAGCTAATAAAAAAAATGAACCCTATCTAGGGATTACACCGGGATCACAACTTGAACAAAAAGGGGCGAAGTGAATACTTTATTTAAGGACTGAGAACCTCAAAACCATACCTTATTCCGCGGGACATATGTATAAATGTTATATATGGAAGTATCCTCACGCCTGGACTCCCACGATGTTTGCATGAGAATTTCCGTCTAATTCTGTGAGAGTTACGGCCTTGCGTGTCAAGTCACAAATATTCAACTATCCGGTGAACATAGCGATCTTATAGTATGGACAAGCTCGGAAAATTCGTTAACTACAAAATCAAAATACTTTTCTAAATCGCTTGGAATCTAGACACTGCCAATAAAACAAACTGAAGACTGGGAGCCGTGTTTTTCTTCTCCGAATTTTTGCGCGTAGCACGACTTATCGA
Organism: Siderastrea siderea; assembly: GCA_964030785.1. Taxonomy (NCBI): domain Eukaryota; kingdom Metazoa; phylum Cnidaria; class Anthozoa; order Scleractinia; family Rhizangiidae; genus Siderastrea; species Siderastrea siderea. The sequence goes on from OZ034966.1 coordinate 24,696,633, forward strand.
TCGCTGAAGACGCTTGAAGTACGGACTGCCGTGATCTTCACAATTAGAGTTATCGCGTTTTACTCTGACTTGTAGACGAAAGACTCAGTAAGCTGTTAGCATGTTTCGGCTTTTCAAACGGTTTAGTTCATCTTGTTGCTATAACTGTTTTGAATTGCCTATGCAAAACATTCATCATTAGAAGTTTTATTAGACTGAAACATGTATTATGTATTTCATAATTTGGAATCACTTTGGTGCTGTCATCCCAAATCACGAGTTACAGAATGGATTTGGTCATCATGAAATCAGGTACAAATTGTTTGATTGGAAATGATACCATTTCTGCAAAATCTTTTCAAGATTGTCCAGTGTTTGTCATGCGATCACTTGAATTACCCTGAAAATTTTATCATATTAAGAATGTTAATTCATTGCTGAGCAGAGATAACAATTGACAGACGCTTTTAACATTTTTTTTTCTCCTTTAACTTTCGCATACCTTAGTCCCAAGTTTCTCCATATCAGACAAGAAATAGCCGTATTACAACTTGCAAGCCGAGGTAACAGACCCAATTGGCTGCAAACGTCAGTCTCACGAAGTGGTTAGCGTTTATCGGCTTTTCAAAGGTGTTCGGCTTACCTTGACATTTGTATATAAACTTGTTTGGAATTGCCTTCAGGGAAACTCCTCATAAGAATTTTCTAGATGGGTACCATTTATATCTTGAATATGTTAAATCTTTAGTCAAAAATTATCGGTGTTTAAGTTTGTCATGAAATAAGCTAGCTACAAATTGTTTGGTAGGTTGAAAAGTAATAGTTCATAACATCGTGTGAGAAGCGTATTTGTGGGCGGACTATCTATCCTCAGTCATTTTAATTGCACCAAAAATAGTGCTTCATCCCGTTACTGGGAAAACCGTTTCTGCCCCGAAAGGAATGTAAATATCTACATATGGCCTACAATCCATACACTATACATCACCTGAGTGCTCACTCTTCAACACTGAAGAACTGCGAGCAGACGATAGAGAGATATCAAATCCCTGCGTATCACTGAAAAGGTAAGGGTGTTAAACTGAAGACGCGCGACGCACTGTCTTAGAAACAAATTCTTTTTATTTCCTCGCTGTGAAGCCTTTTTACTGTTTAGACTTCATAGTGCAGATTCTTTGAAACGTACCTTGACCATATAAGATCAACATTAAAAGTATTGTCTGTTTGGAATCACTCAGCTACTTACGATCTCAACGTACGGAAACTCTGTACACGCTGGTTAAATAATTAATTGGTTTAATAACGAGGACTGTATACTTTCCGGGTTTCCTTTCACTGTGTTTAGTTTCGGCTTTAAACAACGTCCACGATGCGTTCTACGATCAACTATATAACTTAAAATAACACCTCAACAGCATCATAGATGTATTAGACTATATAGATATCCATCCCAACGTGGCTACGTAAGTCTGAGCGGCCTACTGAAATTTGCTGGCGACGCTAGTTTCCAGGTAAATGTATTGGCTAAATGCTTCTTTCAATCGGCAATAAACTAAATCTCCTTTGTAGTTTACTGTTAATTTCCACGGCTTTTGCACGATTTCCCTGTTAAACACTTAACATAGCTCCTTTTCTTGGCAAACAGCGTATTAACTAAAACCCAAACCGCAAAAATGACACGAGCTATTCAAGGGAAAAACGATGAATAAAAATTGTGTGATCAGGTGGTTTTTATTCTGTTCTGTAACGTGGGAAAATTAGCGTCAAGCACAGTGCTAGACTGAGCCTAGCTTAGTTTCGCTAGGCGTTTAGGTACTGCAATTTTAGCTAATAAAAAAAAAATGAACCCTATCTAGGGATTACACCGGGATCACAACTTGACCAAAAAGGGCCGAAGTGAATACTTTATTTAAGGACTGAGAACCTCAAAACCATACCTTATTCCGCGGGACATATGTATAAATGTTATATATGGAAGTATCCTCACGCCTGGACTCCCACGATGTTTGCATGAGAATTTCCGTCTAATTCTGTGAGAGTTACGGCCTTGCGTGTCAAGTCACAAATATTCAACTATCCGGTGAACATAGCGATCTTATAGTATGGACAAGCTCGGAAAATTCGTTAACTACAAAATCAAAATACTTTTCTAAATCGCTTGGAATCTAGACACTGCCAATAAAACAAACTGAAGACTGGGAGCCGTGTTTTTCTTCTCCGAATTTTTGCGCGTAGCACGACTTATCGATCGCTGAAGACGCTTGAAGTACGGACTGCCGTGATCTTCACAATTAGAGTTATCGCGTTTTACTCCGACTTGTAGACGAAAGACTCAGTAAGCTGTTAGCATGTTTCGGCTTTTCAAACGGTTTAGTTCATCTTGTTGCTATAACTGTTTTGAATTGCCTATGCAAAACATTCATCATTAGAAGTTTTATTAGACTGAAACATGTATTATGTATTTCATAATTTGGAATCACTTTGGTGCTGTCATCCCAAATCACGAGTTACAGGATGGATTTGGTCATCATGAAATCAGGTACAAATTGTTTGATTGGAAACGATACCATTTCTGCAAAATCTTTTCAAGATTGTCCAGTGTTTGTCATGCGATAACTTGAATTACCCTGAAAATTTTATCATATTAAGAATGTTAATTCATTGCTGAGCACGGATAACACTGGCACTAGCCTCCTGTTTCACCAACGCGTCGGCCAAACGTTAAGAGGAAAACATTCAAGAGCGTTTGCAGTCAAACAAACTGCTAATCCTGCCATTTGCCCTGTGCGGAATTTGCAGTTCTTCGTCAACCTTTGTACATCAGTGCGCCTCGACCTTTCCTGTGGTTTTCTTCCGTCCCACATCCAAAAAAGGTGGCATTCTCAATGCACCCCTCCTCGCTTCTACCGTGCAAGCAAGGCTCACCAAGTACCTTTCATCCCTTGGCATTTATAACGATGGTGAATCAGTTCATGGTTTTAGAGCTGGGAATTCTATCCTCCTTAGGCTTCTCGGTGTGTCTAGAGAGGAGGTAGCGAAACACATTGGATGGAAATACACTGCCTTGGTCGACTACTACACTCAAGTTGAAAAGGTTCATCCACCTCTTCAGATGCCTTGGCTCGTAGTACTATTGACAGTGGAAGCGGTTCATAGCAGAACATCTTGGGAACACTTTCCGTAAATGCAACTTTCTTGCTGGCTTTACGCCGGCTTTCTTAGATTCCTAGATTCCTAGATCCTTGATTCGTGCTTGTTTTGGGATTTAAGTTTTGGGATGCGGCAGTTTAGTTACGAGTTTATGGGGTTGGGGAGGCTGGTGGATACCTTTCATTTCATCCAAGGCTGTCTTATGCCTCCTAGCCAAGGACTCGCATGTCCCGTAACTCAACTCACGAGTCCTCAGGCCTTTGTTAAGCAAGCGCCCACTGGGAATAGGTTACTATTCCCAGTGCTGGCTCGCACAACACAGGCCTTAATTGTGGCCATTAACTAGCCAGAGTTTTAATTCAGGCGTGCGTTTCGTTATCTCCCTTGGGAGTGGCTTTCTGTATATAAATAAACACGTGTAAAGGTGAATTTGTCCATTTTAGCAGCAAGCGCGGAAGAATTGGATCCCTGTGGAGTCAAAGCCCTCACGGTCAGGGGGGTGGGGGCGGGGGGAGTTAAGGATGTAGGTCTACGCCCGTTTATCTGTACTTGTACGTTTGTTTTCCCCTCCCAGCTCCCCTCCCCTCATTTTGAACCAATCTTGGTCTAGTCTTTTGGCCTTCTCGCCTGCGGACTTGCATGTCCCGTAACTCAACTCACGAGTCCTCAGGCCTTTGTTAAGCGAGCACCCACTGGGAATAGATTACTTTTGTAGCTTGTTGAACGTAGCTCGAATAAGTCAAGAAAAGAAAACACATACCTCTGTTCTCTACAGAAGTCAGTGGAACATAACCCTGGTAGAACTCCTATAAGGATCCCCTAGGTCCCTACCCAGGGGCAGGATTCACAAAGCTGTCCTAAGTCCAGTTGATTCCTAAGTATTGCCTCTTAACAATATGATTTTGTTTTTCGACAATACACAGGACACATCTTATCTTAGCGGGGTTCGTGAATCCAGCCCCAGGATACTAAATAACAGTAATTGCGTTCGACGAACGAGAACGCATTCCTAATCTTGTGTTGGGTGTCCTGTGTCTTACAGGCAGAAAAATTCGAGATTTTTCTCTGTAGTGGGTTGGTCGTCGTCGACGCCAATTTAGCCCCCCCCCCCCCCCCCCCCGAAGATTTTTGCAGGGCCGTACGCTTGGCCGCAACCGGTATGGACTTCAGCCTCGCTTTCATGACGCCCAGGCCCAAAACGGTCAATTTAGAGTATAAACACACGAGTGCAGGGGAATATGGGTTCTGGTTGAGATATTTTGTTAACCGGCCGTCGCTATGGCGACCGCCGGTTTATAAAATGGACACGGTTTTGACGTGATAGTAAGTTGGCTTAACATACGAACAAAGTGCTGTAAAGCTTGTGGTACGGGTACTCAAGAGCGGTACTGTCTTATATAAGACGCATGCACATACAGTACAGCCCAAAAATAATGCACGCGCAAGAACTTCTTTTTGCGTCCACAAGCCGGGAACTTCTTGCGGCTACTTGCGGGACGCTTGCGCTTGAATACTGCAAGCCGCAAGAACTTCTTTGCGTTTAGAAGTGAAAACCACAAGAACTTCTTTATGGTAAGATGTCCGGACCGCAAGTAAGCACAAGAACTTCTTTGCGCTGACATCTTAAAAACCCGGAACCCGGAGAAGGTAAAAAAGAGACCACTTTGTAGTGCAACGCACGTTCGAAATCGGCTGCCTTTGTAGCTTGCAATCAGTTGTTTATTTGGTCGCTTGTAAGTTTTTTTCTTCGGTTTAGAATTTGTTATCTGATAAAGAGTTCACGAGGTTCTGAATTTGACGCTGGTCGCCTTCAATGTTATTTTTTAACGGCCAGGGAGAAACGAGACTCAAACGAAGCACGCGTATGTTATTGTTTATTATGTGTTCCGGAGTCCCAGACATGCGGTACGCTTAGCGGCGCGAAAGATTTCGCTCGATTTATTTCACTTATATTAGGAACAACGGCAAAGCACAGTCCATCAGTCACATTATTAATGAACCGACATTCACCTGTTCAAAAGTCTTAATTGGAAAAACACATTATGTTTGTAAAAATAGTTCCATTCATTACGCTGAAGTCGATATCACATTTTAAAACTTCGAAGTAAACCAAAGAAGTCTGAAGGAAACTAAAATTCCGCGATCTGGAAGAAATTCGACACATCAATTCTAACCTGAGTAAACACAAATCTGCCGTATGCAAATTTAGTACGATTTGCATGAATGACATTTTGTAACGCAATGCATGAGCAGTTCTCTAAGCCGTCAAAACAGCAAGCCCCAGGCAGCAAGCTGTGTCGAAAGGCGAATGTGTAGTTGAAATCATATGTTTATGCTATTTCTTCGAGTATTCCTTTTTTGCTGGGAAATTAAAGTGGTAAAGATGCAGGGATTCTTGACGAGTTCACCCACGAGATGGCATGACTTCCTGCACGTGTAAGTCTTGTCTTGTCTTGCCTGTCAAAGTTTGCCACAATTATAACCTGCGATCAGGTCGAATTTTAGCATCGCTCTCATATTCTCTTACGTGGGTCGCTCGCTGAAATAGGGCCTGATACAATCTCTCACAGGAGTTCACTCGGCGGCCAAATTTTGGCCGCGGGAATCTCGCAATCTGATTGGCCCTTTAACAATAGAGCTGTCAACGGAAGTAAATTGTCTACGAGACTTGCTTACAATTTTCAATCCGACCGCCATGGCCAAGGAACAAGTCTGCCGAGGTAAACGTGTCGCACAAAGATATTCTTGTCGTTCTAGGAGAATTGTCATCATTTCTTTCTCTCCTGAGAATGGCGTCCAGTTTGACGCAAGCTGTCTCTCACTCGGAGCAGAGAAGTACAGCAACAGTGAAGTATGTATCCCGTTTTATCGCATCGTGTCTCCAAATTTTCATTGGAAGGCTTTCAGCTAGTATTGAAAATATAAGCAGAGTAGTGGTTGTTTCCGCGTTTTACGAAACAAAACGAACAGCACGTATCTTTCGCCAAGAGCGATCAACAAGTCAACCGATAATTCCGTAAACTTAACGATAAGCTGATGTTTAGTGAGAGCTGCACTCAGCGAGATGCTGTATTTATTTTTACCTAAGTAATAAAGACTTTCAGTTTATTCATTCAGTGTTAATAATGTCGTTTTAATGGTCTCTCACATTGATATCAAAGGATCTGACTAGGTTTATAATAAATGTGCTTCGTTTTAAAATTCGCTGCTGTTTAGAGATGAAATTCGCTGGTAATCTCAAATATTCATCACTTCTGGAACTAAATTAAATTACAAAACACTCGTTTGTTTATAAACGGTTTTATTGATATCTCTTTTTCTAGAGAGTGAAACTGAAGGTATTTCTCTTAATTTCCCAAGGTATTTTACGCAGAAAATCAGTGACAAATGCGTAGAGAATATTTCCGGATACCACCTGAAATGAGAAAGGATTCATTCAGTTTCAGCTCAGACAGAGCAACTATGTACAATACCGGGCAGACAGGGCGGGGGGGGGATAGAAGCGAGGCCTGGGACCGAGAAACGATGTTCTCACAACTTGCAAAGCGGTCCAGTCAAAACGTGGACAGCGGTGTTCGTCATAATAAATATTTCCGATCGACGATCAACTTATTCGAAATAGTTTGCCAAATTTATGTGTATTTTGTCGGGGGAAAGTAAGCGGTGAGCGGCTAATCTCTCATGGAACTTACTGTCAGTTTCGTACAAGAGAATATTCGATGGAAGCGACATCGATGAAGACGCTTCTGTTTTCGCACTGTCTTTTTTGTTGCAGTGGCGAGTGGATCAGCTGCGAGCTGTACGGCAGTCACGTTTCGCTTGTTTATACTTGGAGACCAGGTTTGCGAGAAACGTTTCAAAGTTGAATGTTAGAATTAGATAATTCAACGTAAATAAACTTCTCACCGAGAGAAAGCGCTTGAACTATTCAAGATTTTATTTCTTGTACTCCGCGACGTAATTTGTCAGTTGGTCTTTGTCTATCGCTGAACTGATGCATGTGATAAATAAAAATACTGTCAATGTTTCTTTTTACATCTCATTCTGTAACGAATTGATGGCATGAGATGAGACACTTATGGCTGTACTCGGTTTGCATGTTTTCCTCCAGCGTGGTCTAAATAAATTGCAACGGGAAATGTGCCATAAAACATCGATGGAAATAAATTCAATCAAAACCGCTATAACCTAATGCATGGAAACAATAGCTACGCACAGAATACAAATTTTATTATCAATAATCCAGTTATGTGTTGACAAGATCATTTCACAGTTCAGTACTTTGAACCCGATCCCAGTATTTAACCCAGCTTCAGAGAATTCTATCTGATTCTATACAGTCGATCAGCACAGACTGGATTGATCGAAGCGCTACTGTTCTACTTTGCGACTAAAAAACTTCGAGAGTAAACTTTTGTCTTCATAAGAAGCAAAATACACGAAAACATGATAAAAGTGTAAACTACGATCAATTCGTCAATTACCTAAACGAAGGGACAAAACGGAATCCGCTGCCTTTGGCCGCCATGATTTTTTTCCCTTCAGCGTCCGAGTTCCGTTGGAACATGCAACATCTGCGCACGCGTAGGAGGCATATCCGCTGACTAGAACCTCACAGATTGCTTTGCAAGTTGTGAGAACATCGTTTGGATTTCATTTAAGAGAATGTATGGGAAGTTGCTTCCCCCCCCCTGCCGGGCAGACCTGCCAACTCTCACGGTTTCACCGTGAGACTCACGGTTTGGGGTATCAACTCACGGTATCACGATTTGGCCTCCAAATCTCACGGTGAATCAGAAAATCTTGAAATTGCCAAACAATTCAGATAGTATGAAGCAATATTGAAAAATCCGTGTTGAAAATGGCCAAATTTGTCACATCTAATGTTTGAGGGAAACCTAGGTACAACTCCAGCCTCATTCCCGTGAAACATAGGTGCGCTTAGGTCTCTGGAAGGCTACAGCTGTGAACAGTAAACTCAACCTGGCGCCTCGCGTCGACAGCGAAACAGAAACTGTCTCTTCAAAATATGTAGCAAAAGAGCACAATAGGTGCACAGATAAGGTAAAGAATACCTTGAAACAAGAAATCTACCATTTTTATTTTCATTTAACACATATTTTGGAAATCTCCAGGTTTGAGGTCCCAATCTCCAGGTTTTTCTGGGCTTTTTTTCAACATCTCCAGATTTGCATGTTTTGGAGGTTGGCAGGTCTGATACCGGAGCGCGTACCTTCAAGTTGTAAATTTGAACGCTAGTGCCAAGATTTATCGTAGCCTGTGATTTTCTTATTTTTGCCGACATTTGAGGACTTTTTGCGAATGCCATTACAGACACATATGGGAAATTTGCATACCGAGGAGCGTGCAAGCAAAACAAATTTTGATTGGCCGTTTTGTTGAATGTCAATCAATTAAAAAAGTGGGCGGCAGACGTTCCGTAGAAGAATTGTATCAGGCTCTATTTTTCGTTTCGCCCTTCCCGCCGGCGTGTTTCACCGAGCGAAACGAAAATAGAGCCTGATCGCAGGTTACCACAATTATAGCTTTTGGACTTTTTTGTTTCTATTTCTTTAATGGAATAAAAAACTGAATTGAGAGTTTTTGATTAGCCTTGCGAACTTTCGCTTGACTTGGCGAATTGTCGCGCCAACGCGGCGAAAAATCGCTCGAAAGCTCGGCGATATTTCAAAGAGAATAGAGCGCGACATTCTCTCTCATTACTTTTGCGAATTACCTCACACTAACACGAGCACTACAAGTTTCTTCGGCTGGACCTGCAGTACTTCTTGCGCCTTCTTGCGGCTTGCGGTAACATTAGTAACTTCTTGCGGCTTCTTGCGGCTAGATTTTCAACAGGGTCTGGAAGGGGGGCGTCCTGATCCCGCATTCCCACTCCTTTACCACGAGAATCCCGCATCCCGCACTTTTTTCATCGCTATCCCGAATTTCGTTTCTTCTTTCCCAAAAATACATTAAAAAAGACTAATTTCTGCAAAAGCTAATAAATTTAAGATGTAGATTAGCCCTTTCGATTGATATTTGGCGCTCGCCTGGTTGATTCGCTTTTGCCGCTGTAAGGGTTTTTTGGGTCGTGACGATTTCCCGAATTCCCGACAGACAGGCAACAAAATCCCGCATCCCGTACCCAAATTTGGTGAATCCCGCTTCCCTCGTAGCAGTAAAATCCCGAATCCCGTCAAGATGTTTTGCGTTTTCCCGAATCCCGCACCGTATTTTGGTCAAATCCCGGATCCCGAGAATACCCTTCCAGACCCTGTTTAAACTTCTTGCGCTTCGAATGTTCTTGCGGATAAACCGCAAAAACATAGCACTTTCACTTCCGCCGGCTTGCGTGTTCTTGCGGCGCAAGAACTTCTTGCGCCACTTCTTGCGCGTGCATTATTTTTGGGTTGTACTGTATTAGTCTGCTGAATGTTACCTTCGTGTGTTCTTTTCTTTTAATTTACAGTATTTAAGATATCAACGACGAAGGGTTGTTAAGTTTGGGGTTTTTTGTATTTGTCTTGTAAAACGCATGCGCAATTGAGTAAAGCAGCTAATAGGATGGAATGCGGAATTGGCTGTGTTGTCTGATCTAGTTAGTGGTTATGGTGAAAATTTTTTTAGCGCAGGGGTTTTTTTTATTGGGATTGACATTTTGAGGGTGTAAAAATGTGGGAGTCAGAAGGATTTGTGAATGTCAGGAGCATATCACGCTTCTGTGAATGTGATTTGCTTTGAAAGTTGCGTTTTGTATAGGAGCGGTGTAACATTGTGCTGCGTTTTATGGGGGGGGGGGGGTTGCGAAGTGAATTGTAAGGTTTCTGATTGGCTAACTTGTAATTCGCAGCGGACAAAAAGGACAGTTGCGTTTTGCCGGCGTGGGCTAGGAAGAGAAGGAATAGGTACTAGAATGATGATGCAATATTAGTGGATTGCACCATCAGTACATGATAGTTCTGACTTGTGAACGGAGAGAGATGAGTGTATATTTGAGGCGAGAAGTTGATACGAAGGAATCGTCATTAATAAGGAGATCAATTAATAGGGTAGGTGTTACGAGTGTTTTTGCATTGAAAGAACGAAAATATCTGAATATCATCGACGGATTTGTGTGGTTTGCGTGTGGTGTACGCTAAAGGCTACGAACAGTCTCTCTTTCCGTTCAGAGATACTGAAGGAAAAGAAAAACAAGCGAGTGAGCGCGAAATCGATTGCGGCTCGACAGGCGCGTTAGCTTTCAAAGACGTGGGCGACTTTCATCCCCACTCGCTTGTTTACTTTTGCAAGGGGATTCCCGGGTTAGCAAACCGGATTTAAACACCACGTCATGAGATATGCCTTGACGTGCCCCATACTCTGACGATCTGCTCGAGCTCGTGCTTATCAAGCGTTATATTTTGATTCTACTGCTATGTTCACTGTTTGTATTTAAGGTCTAGGCACAACAGTAAATACTTCGTCGTCCCGGTGTGAGCATTCTCAGTTGTGGACGAATTTATATCGACATTCAATGTTTGAGTGAATTTGCGTTTTTCAGCACAAATAAAAGCGATAAGAAAGATAAGCTGAGTCATCAGAGTTTAAACATTACGTCATCCAGTAGCGTTATAGTCAAAATATTGTGTCACACAATCACACTTTTCGTCACGCCGATTCGTATAAATAGAGGATCGCGCTAACATTTGTGAAACCTAGGGGTGGGGAGGGTCAGAATGGCCGGTTAAAATGTCCAATGGGCTTTCTTGTTTATTTTGTTCGAGTTTCCTTTAGAAACGTTTTCGAGTTTGCCGACAGGGTACAGTTTGAAGTTCACTTATAAACACAAGCGGTGCACCTAGGATATATTAGCAGTCGAGAAAAGATCGATTATTCGTATGAGCACGGACTGCTATGCCTGTTGCTGAATTTCAAGAGAACAGTTTGAGAGTGATTTCTGCTGCAGACCACTAAGGCCTTCACAAGACTTTTCGGAGCCAGAAACTAACTTCTCTGGGAAAGTTTTCAAGTTGGTTGATAAGACACAGTTTGAAGCGCTCTTACAAACACAAGCAGCGTAGGTAGGATGTACAGCGCTCGCGAAAACATCGTTAATTCGTAATTATTCCTTGTTGCTGAATTTAGAGAATTTTGAGAGTGATTCCCGCTGACTTTCAGAGCCAGAAACTGGTCATGTTGTTGTCATGAGGTTAAAGACTGGCAGGAAGGCTAAATATAACTTTAAACGCGGGATAAAAGTGGACACTTCTGTTACTTGTCGAGACAGGCAACAGCCTAGCCGTGTTATATTTGTCTACTAAGGCATCAGAATACTCCTTGATACTAATTCATCATTGTTGTGTAGTGGTTACCTTGATGGTCACTTTTAAAACATGTCACTGGCATTCGTTGATGTAAAGTCGTGCACTAACCACGGTAATTTTGTATATTGACTAACTGAGATGCCTACCTGTGAAGTTGTAGAGCCCAAAGCCCCATGCATACTAGCAAATACTATTGCAAACTGTATTTGCTCGTGTAAATGAGAATTTTTGTCACACTTTTTTATGTTGCAAATGTCTTTGCTAATTAAACTGGCATGGCAGTTTCATTTGTCATAAAAATATTTGTCATGTGAATTACCTCTTTTAAATGTGTCATCAAAGATTTATGGAAAATTAGTCTGAGGCCCTTTGTTAGTACATGTTTTAGGGCTTTTGAGCTGTCTGACCAAGTGATTTAGCTGGCTTGGGTGCTCGCTGTTCCACTGAAGGAAAGACATTACTAGCACATATTCAAGGACCTTTGTTGTCAGCAGAAAATTTGTTCACCATGGTCAAATCATTTCACAGCAATTCTTAGTCAAAACAATATGTAAACCCGAGCTCTTTTAACAAAGACTTCATGCCAAAGACCCATGCTTTCATTTAGGGGAAAGCAAAGGACTCAAAGGCTTTCATCTCCTTGGTGACAACTTGGGAACCAGAAGCGTTGGCTGTCTGATAGAATGCAACCAGTCGAAGGCACTCTCTTAATCTTCGATTACTGCTAGTCCTCATCATTTTTGATAGGATCCTACAGAGGATTCTTTCAAATCTTTTAGGATCCGTCACAAGGATACTTGACGATCTTTGCAAGGACCCAGTTAAGAATCGTTGAGGACTGAATGATCGTTTCAGGTCCCTGAAAGACTGACGTTGCAGGAAACCTTGAGAATCGTTACAAGGACCTCAAGGATCTTTGAAAGATTAGGAGAAAGAACCTTAAAGGTCTTCAAAGGTCGTTCCAAGATTTTCTCCAGGGTAAGACACCACCCCGTTGACGTTTTCTCTCCAGCTTACTAGTAATTCTCATATAATCAACAAATATCGAACGACAAATGTTCACCACTATTGTTACAACAAAATCTTGTTTGGACGCCTTCGTGCAGGACAACCCTTGCAGTTCTGGGCCGCATACTCTACCCCAGCCTCAGATCAAAATAATGCTCCACGCGACAGGAGTCCATGTTGACGGTCCTTGTGGAACCATTCTTGAGCGCTTGTCTCCTGATTTGTTTGTTTAGACCAACGAAACCAATGGCTTGACAAAAAAGCTTTTTTTGTTAAAAATAGTTTTCATAATTACAGCCAGTTAGCAGTACAATCGACTAAAGAATGCAATTGTGACGATATTTTGTCACTCAAGCAATGGCAATTAGATAAGCGAACGTGTTTGGAGCAGGACTTGTGTTTTTTTCACTTTAATGTAAAAGTCTATCTTTGAAGAAGATTCAACAAAACAACAAACGTTAATATTATTAATATTATTCATGTTGTAGTATTGTGCACTTACAAGTCACAAACAAGCGAATGTGTTTTGAGCAGGACTATTTCACTGTTAATGGAAATGTCTATCACTGAAAAAGATTCAACAATATTATTATTATTATTCATGTTGTAATATTGTGCACCTACAAGGGAAAAACCCATAGAAGGGCAAATTAATAGTACAATAACCAACTTCACTTTTTATTCTTTGAGGGAAAGCTGTTCCTGTTTTGACTATGATTTAGAGCAACCAAAGTAAAATGTGCTCTGTAAGAAGTCACACCGCATGCGTCACCCTTGTAACGTTTTTACGTGATCAGCCGGTGGCTCTAGCGCTCTCTCTGATATCATAACAATGAAGAACAATACAGTTTTGAGAAATTTCAGAATTGCACTCACTGCACAGTCTCGCAGCTGAACACGTTTTCGTGCTTAGAGCAATTTTCCCTCAGCGTTTCTAAGTAAAAATACAACACGTGGTGGAATGCGTCAGTTAAAAGCTGTTTTCCGAGCAGAACTTACCTTTAATTGAAAAACCTCTTATCGATGTCATGGATTGCAGACGAGCATTAAAGCGAGAGGATATTTTTCTTGATCTATCTCCTTGCAGAGGTTGCGGAGGAACATGCGTTAGAACTGAACCAACCAAGATTACGAAGACAGTTCGTCGGCCCATTTGCCAGTACTATGGAATTACTGAGAGGTAAAAACTTTAATCCGTTTATATGAACGAAAAGATAATTTAACTTTTGTCAAGTTGAGATCGTGAACCTTTTGTTCTTTACACGTTTGCATTTGGCAAGAGCCCATGGCGAAAATGGCTATATTTTCATTGAATTTAATTTATTGCTATTCTTCAGAAAATTAAATACCACCAAGTTCCAATACCCTCTTTCCTTTCGGACTTAGCTGTCTTTTTTTGTCGCTATCTTCGCGTATAGGGAAAAACTGTGCCAGAGGTCTTGAGTATGGTCTTGAGGTCAAGACCTAGGGCACAGGTTTTCCCTATACGGACCGACCTAGGCCGGTGAATAACGTGTTTATTTTTTTCTGCAATTTTGGAGGTGGAACGAGGCGAATTGATTTGAGAACTGTTTGTAAACAGTCCTTCTACGTGCGCTACTTCCTACGCTCAAAGTTAGTTATTATTAAGCTTCTGAGAAAGAGCCGCTAGCAAACCGTAGGGATAAAGGATAGACTATCAATAAAACAGTACTGAAAATAATTATATCATAAGACAATAAGCGTTACTGGAACTAACCCCAACGTCTCACAGCAAGAATAAAGAAATAAGCTTTGTATTGTTCAAAATGAAATCACAAGTTTAAATTTGGTTTTCAGTACCGAAAGATCTTTATTTAACAAGTAAGACTTTTAGTGAAAGCTAAGGCATACGCTCCGCGAACTCTGCTGCATATCTTAGTATTTTAAACTCTTTTGTTCGTTCTTGGTCAAGATTTTCGCAAATCGACTGTAAAAACTGTTGATATGCAGCAGTTCTTGTCGAAGACACAGCGATGCGAGGTTTTTTGTTTGACTATTTTTAGCTAACAATCATTAATAATCATATATTGTCTTGAATGAAGCTAAATGGGACAAGATTAGAAAAGAGATCTCCAAGGAAAATAACGAAATTTTAAACGAGAAACGGAGTTCAAAAGACTAACTTGCAGTTAACCCGTGTTAAATCAAATGGCATGTCAATAAGAAAACTACAACTCGAAAAAAGCAACAAACCCACAGGAATACTCGCCTTTTTCGGAGAATAACCGGGCCCTTTATTCCATTGCTGATATTTCCTTTCACTTTAGAACGGTTAGTGAGAGAAAAGTTCCATTTTTAAGAAGAAAAATCCAACGTTTCGCTGTGCTGGAGTAAAATGATTTCACTTCAAGTTTTCCCGCGGATTAGAGCGGTCCGTACGCGGGGTCCGTATAGGAAAAAACTGGACCGGTGGAACGCGCGTCAACAGCCAATCAAATTCAAATATTCCGGATTCTGGACCGGAAAAATGCTTAAGAAAAAAATGACGGTATTTATTTTCGTTCATAAAGCAGAGGCACCCAGGAAAAACTTTAAGCAAAATAAGTAAGGTCGTTTCCTCATTTCTCGGTTTTTTCTTAAAGGGATATTTGTGTACGCTAACAGAGATTGAGCTGTTCTGATTTTGGTCTAAAACATTACTCGTATCGCGTATCGCGAATTTCTGAGCTCCCAGTGTCGGCTTTTCGAAACCCAATTTCGCACTCCAAACGACATATTAGTCCATCCGAAAGCGAAAATAAAATAAACTAATTTTTGCAAAAGTCTTAATTGATATTTCGCCAAAGAAAAGTCTTCTTTTTCATCACAGTTAAATCATGGTCGGCGGCCGAACATACAGTCGAGCTGCTGAAAAGACGCCTATTGAGAGATCCAGAGCTTAAGTCAAAGTACATTGACTATCGCAAATCTCCTGGATAAGGCATATGCAGCGAAGGCCCCCTCAGCTGAAGTCCACGGCAAGACATGGTATCTATCTCACCACGCAGTCTGTCATCCGGCAAAACCAGGAAAAATGCGAGTGTGTGGTTTTCGACGGCTCCGGGGGGTACTCCCCAAAAACAGTGATTTGGTTTCCCCTGCACCCTGCGTCTCTGACGCATGGAAATCCTAAAAGACGCAAAATAATTAGTGGCATGCTTCCTTCAGAACGCACAAACGCAAACATGCCACGATCGATCAAATGTCCCATTTAGGATCTATAACACAACTTATTTCAAAAGAAAATTTCGGTTGGCTCTATTTAAAATATATTTCGTAGTAATTTCTGAGTGAATAATACGAGCCTTCACATGCATTATTAATAAATTTGATCTATTGTCAGCGGTCCCACCGTAGCGTATATAAGGAGAATACATTATGAATTCGCTCTCTTTTCTCGCACACCCTTGTCCTGTACACGTCTTGTTGTTCTGCTGTAAAACTCACTACACGCCGTGTGCTGTTGTTCGCGCTATGGCTGACGCTCTACAACCTGCTGTTCAGAGGCCTAGAGCTGACCAGGGCGCCATTAATGCCGCTCAAGCAGTTGTCCCGCAAGTTGCTCCACCACCGGCGGCAGAACCTGTTCCACAACCGGTCCAACTTCCAAATCCTCCGGCCGAGCAACTTGAGGTATTTCACTATTTCTCTGTCGCCTTGTATCTGTTCGTCTTTGTGTTTTCCCCTATGCTAGTGCGCGCCCTAGTATTTCTGTTTTTTTTATTTAGCTCATTCGCTTTTCTACTGGTTTTCTCCTTTTTCTTTGCTAGCTTCTTGTATTATGTCATTCACGTTTTGTCTTGTTGTTTGCTCGTTTACTAGTTGTATTCATTCTGGTATGTCACGTGTTTTTCACACACTGTAGCTTTTATTTTATTTCTCCGTTCACCCTTTGTTTCTTTCTTTAGTTTTTGGTACTTTTCAGTTCGTACATCTTATTTCTTTGCCGCTTTTACGTCCGTTTTTATTATTATTATTATTTTTTTTTACGGTTTTTGTTCTCTCGAGTTTTTATTTTCGGGTTACCCGCTTGTTTATTTAGGTTTTTATTTTCGCGCGTTCACAGAAGGTCCCGCTTGTTTATTGGTCGGGAGGTTTTCCATTTTCGCGGGTTAACAGAAGGCCCCGCTTGTTTATGGCAGTTTTTTTTATGTTCGCGGGTTAACAGCAGGTCCCGCTTGTTGATTGGAGTGTTTATTTTCGCTGGTTAACATAGGGTCCCGCTTGTTTCTCGGAATTTTCTTATTTTTTCGCGGGTTAACAGGAGGTCCCGCTTATTCATTGGAGTTTTCAATTTTCGCGGGTTAACAGAAGGTCCCGCTTGTTTATTGAAGTTTTATTTTCGCGGGTTAACAGAAGGTCCCGCTTGTTTATTGAAGTTTTATTTTCGCGGGTTAACAGGAGGTCCCGCTTATTTATTGCAGTTTTTTAATTTTCGCGGGTTAACAGAAGGTCCCGTTTGTTTATTGAAGTTTTATTTTCGCGGATTAACATAGGGTCCCGCTTGTTTCTCGGAATTTGCTTATTTTTTCGCGGGTTAACAGGAGGTCCCGCTTATTTATTGGAGTTTTTTAATTTTCGCGGGTTAACAGAAGGTCCCGCTTGTTTATTGAAGTTTTATTTTCGCGGGTTAACAGAAGGTCCCGCTTGTTTATTGAAGTTTTATTTTCGCGGGTTAACAGAAGGTCCCGCTTGTTTATTGAAGTTTTATTTTCGCGGGTTAACAGTAGGTCCCGCTTGGTTAATTTTTCTTTTATTTTTTGGCTCATAATTTATAAGTCACATTTTACTGTATGAACAACCTTACTTCCCATGTGGGTCCTTTTTCCCGACTGTTTATTTGTTCCCTAGTTACGCTCCAACCTGGTTTTCTCCCAACTTTAGTTCGCTCTTACAATGGCGGTGCCTAGAGGGGTGACTTACACCCTCTCGGATTACCGGGCGCTAGGGCCGCCATTCCCTGGGGGGTACATCTTAGCTTTTAGGTTTTTCTTTTACCAGCTTTTGGATCCACCTTTTCCCTTGTGTTCAGTTTCTTTCAATCTTCAAACGTATTCTTCCACCCCCGGGGAATGGCGGCCGGTAATTTCAATTTGTCCAATTTTCGCGGGTTAACAGAAGGTCCCGCTTGTTTATTGAAGTTTTATTTTCGCGGGTTAACAGTAGGTCCCGCTTGGTTAATTTTCTTATTTTTTCGCGGGTTAACAGGAGGTCCCGCTTATTTATTTTTTGGAGTTTTTTAATTTTCGCGGGTTAACAGCAGGTCCCGCTTGTTTTTTGAAGTTTTATTTTCGCAGGTTAACAGAAGGTCCCGCTTGTTCATTAAAGTTTTGTTTTTGTGGGTCAACAGAAGGTCCCGCTTGTTTATTAGTCAGGAGTTTTTACTTTCACGGGTTAACAGAAGGCCCCGCTTGTTTATTGAAGTTTTATTTTCGCTTGTTAACAGAAGGTCCCGCTTGTTTATTGAAGTTTTATTTTCGCGGGTTAACAGAAGGTCCCGCTTGTTTATTGGTGTTTTTTAATTTTCGTGGGTTAACAGCAGGTCCCGCTTGGTTAATGTCGTTTTATTTTCACGGGTTAACAGAAGGTCCCGCTTGTTTATTCAAGTTATATGCCGTTGGGTTCTGCGAATTTCTTTTATTTTTTGGCTCATAATTTATAAGTCACATTTTACTGTATGAACAACCTTACTTCCCATGTGGGTCCTTTTTCCCGACTGTTTATTTGTTCCCTAGTTACGCTCCAACCTGGTTTTCTCCCAACTTTAGTTCGCTCTTCCAATGGCGGTGCCTAGAGGGGTGACTTACACCCTCTCGGATTACCGGGCGCTAGGGCCGCCATTCCCTGGGGGGTACATCTTAGCTTTTAGGTTTTTCTTTTACCAGCTTTTGGATCCACCTTTTCCCTTGTGTTCAGTTTCTTTCAATCTTCAAACGTATTCTTCCACCCCCGGGGAATGGCGGCCGGTAATTTCAATTTGTTACATTTTTCTTTCGTCGTTCTATTAGCTCTTAGGCACGCGCGATTTTTCTCCAACCTTTTCCCCTTTTTTCAATCGTTTTTTATCTTTTTTCCATTCACCTCATTTCTCTCCTTATCATTATTTATGATTGTTAGGATAACGTTGTGGAAACCCTCAAGGCTCGCTTAAAAGCTTTGGAGGACCTGAACAAGCCCTCCGTTGAAGTCCTATTACGCAAAATCAATGCCTTGGCTATGAAGAGTGGCTCAGATTTTGACAAATACGAGGCCCTGCAGTTGGCCGAGGAGCTCGTAAGCTGTGCCTCAAATGCCCACCACGACAAATTCACTTATTATTCAGTCGCTCTCCAGGAGATTCGCCAGCGTTTACACAAGCCCAAAGAGCAGTTCAAAGCTTATTTTCTGGCCCTTTTCTCCGACCGCGATTATGGGAAGGTTTTGCAGTCCCTGGCTAAGGTTGACAAGAGCTTACGTGAGCCTCGCTCTGCAGTCCGAGGCGTGCCGGGTTCCGCCCCGCTGACCTGTTTCAGATGCGGTCGGCCTGGCCACTATGCGAACCGCTGCAGGTTTCAGCCTTACGTTCGGAGAAGTGCCACATCTTCCGTATCTGGCCCTAGACCCCAGTTGCGCTAATTATCCTTTCTTCTATGTATCGGGTCTTTTTGCACAATAAATTTATTAGATCTACTCATTTGCGTCTTTTCCTGTGTGTGTGTTTTATTTCGCAATTACCCTATTATATTCTTACATTAGTGCGTCCTTTCGTTCGCCCTAGGTCCCTTCTTCTATTTCAGCCACATCTGTTCAGTTCCCTCAATGGGAGATGGAAACGGATTTTAGCCCTCTGGAGGTCCCTCTCAACAATCTTAAATGGGTCTCATGGGACTCTACGCCCATCCAGGAAGTTCCAAATTTAGCAGCCTACAATCGACATTTGCAACCTGATTTTTTACAGGATGTCATCGCTGGTAGAGCTATGGCAGATCCCTCCATGCTTGCTTTCAGGGATCCGCTCCATTTTCTGGCTGGCCAGCTTCACAAATTCCGTGAAACCTGGCTTTCTATCGCCTCGCAGACAGATTGTCATACGGCTAAAGAAGTTTTAGGTTGGATTGAAGATGGCGTCAATGTCTTCAAGTATTTCCAGCATTTTCGTGGGTCCTTCAAAGGAGAAAATTTTGACTGTGACTTGCCTCCTTGCAAAATTTTTCAGAATCATATATCTTGTAAACCGTTTTCCTCCTTCATTTCACGCAGTATTTTAGACCGTCTCGCTACGGGTGCCATCTCCCTCTGGGGTAGGGTAGGAGAGGTGTCACCCCCACGTATTGTTATGCCCTTGACAGTCGAGCCCTCTAAGCCTCGTCTCTGTAATGACGATCGTTTCATTAACTTATGGACGATCGATAAACCCTTCAAGTTAGATCTTCTCCCGGGACTCCCGCGTTATGTCCATAAAGATTCGTATCAGTCTGTAACAGATGACAAGTCCGGCTACGACCATATTCTCCTCACTCCTAACAGCAGGACCTTCTTTGGTTTCCAGTGGGGTGGATGGTATTTTGTGAGCAATACGATCCCCTTTGGTTGGAAGCTTTCGGCTTACATTTACCATACCACAGGTTCCTTAGTTTCTCATCATTTTCGTTCCATCGGTATCCCATGCTCTCTCTATATTGACGATCGTCATATCGGGCAGCTTACTATTCGTCCTGAATCCAAATTCGATTCGTCCCCAGTCTCTTTACCTAAGCCTGATTTCCTTCTTGCTCAATCTGCCCTTTTTATTGTTTGTTACTTCCTTTCTGCTTTGGGCTACTTTATTGGGCTGTCCAAGTCTATCCTTGTACCGCTACAAATGGTTCCTTATTTAGGGTTTATTTCTGACTCTTGTCTTCAGGCCTTCACTCTTATTCCCGCCAAAAGAGAAAAATTTATTGCTCTTTTGCGTGATATCCTGTCACGAGAAACGGTGGAACTTGTCACGTTACAAAAGCTGGCTGGTAAATGCATTTCAATGGCCCTGGCTGTTCCCGGCGCCCGCTTGTTTACGAATGAAATTAACATGGCCATTTCTAAGGCCTCTCGCTCTTCTAGGCCTGTTAAGCTTTGTACTGCTCTCCGAGCTGAGATAGAGCATTGGTTATTCCTGGATTCCTGGGATGGCTTTCTACCTTGGCGATCAGAGCGTCATCGCCATGTTCAGCTTTGCTCTGATGCTTCATCCTTTGCTTGGGGAGGTGTCTTGGGTCCTGGAACCATTTCTGTAGTAGCTTCTGACTATTGGCCTGATTCTCATCTCCACTATGACATCGCCACAAAAGAAGCTCTGGCTTTGGCTAACGTTCTAGAATCTTTCGCCTCCTTGATTTCTAATTCCTGGGTTGACGTTTTTGTTGATAACATGGCACTTATCTCAGCTTGGGATAGGCAAGGTTCCAGATCTCGTCCTTTATTTAATGCCCTCAAGCGAATTTTTACTCAGGTCTTGTCTTCCAATGTTTTCATAAGTCTCCATTATATTCCTTCCTCGTGCAATCCCGCTGATTTTCCATCGCGTCGCTTATCCCATTTGGATGCCTCGCTTTCGCCGGCGGTTTGGGCCAAAGTGCAACGCGTGTTTGGGGGAGAAACTGGCCACTCAGTCGACTTGATGGCCCTTCCTTCAAATGTTCAGTGTGACTTTTCTGGCCAGCCCCTCCCATTCTTTTCGCCTTATCCTACTCCTGGCTGCGCGGGTGTTAATGTTTTTGCTCAGCATCCAGCACCCCATTCCCCCAGTTTGTTCCGTAACCCCTACGCCTTCCCTCCTATTGCCCTTATCCCCCAGCTTATTCTTTTTCTTCGGTCCCTGACACTTCCCTGCACTTTGATTATTCCTGATGTTTATCCAAGGAGGTTTTGGTGGCCTTTGCTTCGGGCTACGGCAACCCAATGTTGTCTTTTAGCTCACAAGGGTGACCCTGAGATTTTAAGTATCCCCTCTTCCAAGGGCTTTTCCCCTCAGCCATGTTTGCCTTGGGATTTATGGGCCTTTAGGATTTAGCTAACTCCCCGGTACTTGTTGACTACAGCTTCATCTTATCTTCTACATTACGGAGGTTATTTTGAGCATTATTTCTATGATTGTAATTTTAGTGTTCGATTTTTCACCTCAATAAAGTATTGTTTTTTCCCTGTTCACAGGAACTTCCGCACGTGGCTCGTATCTTTATTCCTGCTGTCAAATGTCCCATTTGTCTCCACCCAAACGATTTTAATTTCCGCTTTTGCCAGATGTGTGGTTATAAGCGCAAAGTCCTTCAGTCGCTTCCTCCTAATTCTCTCCAGGTCGACCTTCAAAAATTGACGCACGCCTGAATCTGCTTACCTCCGCATCCCTATCTACTCCATATGAAAAGCAGAAGCAGTCGCTCAAGGAAGAACTGGAGGGTTTTCTTCGTGCTCTCCCGGGGAGAAAATCGCTTTTGTCTGCCTTGCCTCGCGACATTTGTAGGTTCCTTATTTGGAAAGATAGAAATGGAAAAACACAAGTACATCGCAACGGCTGTCCCTATCTTGGCAGGCGTGATGTACACCCTTGTGGTTGCCCGGTTAGATTATCGTTTAACACCGTTGACTCGTTTATAGGCAAGCTTCGCGCAATCTTTGCCGCAGTTGGACGCCAGGGTGAATGGGAAAGTTCTTTACAGCTTGGAAACCCCGCCTCTGCCCTCGAGGTCAAATCCTACCTCAAGGCATTTACTGCGGAGCAGCTGCAAGCTAGAGTTACAGTCAAGCAAGCGGTTCCATTATTTCTGCCTAAACTTCATTCTTTAGCACGATTTTTAACTCGTAAAATGAACTCCCCTGGTATTTCTGCTCAAGAACTTTACATCCTTGCCAGGGATCAGGCGTTCCTCAAAACTCTCTTCTTCGGTGGTGATCGTGGCTCGGACTTGGGAAATGTTAAGACCCCCGAGATCCTACGTTTCCCTTCAGATGATGGCTTCCTTTTCAATCACATCTGGGGGAAAACACTTCGTGATGGTTCCTCCAATATATTTGGTATTCGCCGACACCCTAACCCTGCCATCTGCCCAGTCACCGCTATAGAAACCTACGTTGCGATCTGTGACGAATTGGCCATTGATCTCTCTAAGGGCTACCTTTTCAGACCCACCACTCCACAGGGAGATGTAGTCGACAAGCCCCTCTCAAGTTCCACTGCTCAGCAACGGCTCAAGGTGTACCTCAAAGAAGCGCACCTTGACGAGGGTGAAACGCTTCACAGCTTACGTTCTGGTTGCGCCATCACTCTTGCCTTGTCCGGGGCTCAGCTGGCCGACGTCATGTCCCACGTTGGCTGGAAGAACGGTCAGACTGCACTGTATTACATGAAGTTGGGAGAAGTTCTCCGCCAAGGCTCTTCATCCCTCTCGCTTTCTTCTGCATCTGAAGAAGCTTCTAGTTTGTTCAGTCAATATACTTCTCTGGACTCCCTCAAAAATTTCATTTGCGTATTTCCTTCTTGTCCCTCAGGCGTGAAGCGGTCTTCTTCTGCTTCCTCACAGATTTAAGTTTGGGTAGCGGGTTTTCGCTATGTTTGGTCCTTGTTTTAGAGTTTGGGAGATTTGGTTTTGAGTGTGGGTGCCTTGTTTTTAGGTATGGGCGATTAGAATCTTGTTTGCCTGGCGCCTTTGTCACCTGTTTTCATATTACCGATGCCATAAGCCTAAGGACGCCAGGGCTCCCATTCTCATTATAGAAGTGCAGGTGAGACCGGTGAAAATAGTTTACTATTGTCAGCGGTCCCACCGTAGCGTATATAAGGAGAATACATTATGAATTCGCTCTCTTTTCTCGCACACCCGTGGTATGTTTCATGGCGGTTGGTAGTACCTTTATATAGTTGTCTTCATCTGGTCTCATCTGTACTTATCCGTCTGGTGGTCTCTCTCAGCAGTTTCTCCCGCCCTCCCCTCCCATTTTCATTATCCCTTTTGCCGCTGAGAGCGTCCGCCAGGGCTCCCATTCTCATTATAGAAGTGCAGGTGAGACCGGTGAAAATAGTTTACTATCCCAAAAGCCGCTATGTTTGTTTGTGATCGAGTGGTTGCGTATTTTGATGTCGAGAAGACCCTGGGAACAAGGTCGTACCAAGTATGGAATAAAGATTTCGCACTAAGCTCACCGAAGCCTGCCATTTATGATTAGATGGGCCTCACTGGGTTTGGTCTGGGACTCATTATTTTACATGGGGTGAGTCCCAGGGACTCACTAATGGCAAATTGTAACAAAATCACTGAAACATTTGGGAGGGGGGGGGGTGTGCGGCCCACTCCTTGAAACCCTTACCCTATTTCAGACCAAAAAAATGTGATTTTCTTACCCTATTTCAGACCTGCCCAGAAACTACTTGAGAGGGCCTCAAATTTCCGATATTACTTAAAACACACTGCTCAAGAGAAGATAATAACTGGAACGTAGCTTCTTCTAAAATCCTTGCCCAATTCCAGACCAGAACGCACAAACCTTACCCTATTTTAGATCAAAATGATCAAAATCTATACCCTATTTCAGACTAAAACGGCTTAAAAACCATACCCTTTGGCGCCGCACATACCCATCTGGCTTATATAAGGGAGCACCCCCCGGGAAATATTTCCACGGGAGCATGCCCCTGGATCCCGCAAGACGCTCACGCCTTCAGCTCTCATGTTTTAGGAAAACGGTCGCGAATCTTCCTGGATCCGGCCCTGTTTAGGTAAGCACCGTTTTGCTAATACTAAGTCCATATCCCTGACGCTTACTTTGATATCAAATGGTGTCAGGGATCAGAAAACTTTAGGGAGATCAGAGATCAGACGCTGCTACGTTTTTGGAATCAAGGATCAGAATTGGGGCCAAAAAATGGGATCAGTGATGGAAAAATACACCTCGAACCTGATTTGATCATAAGCGACGGAATTGTAAGAGCGATCTGAAACTCTGCTCACGACGCTTTATGCTTCTGATTATGAATCTGACTCCGACTCCGTCGCTTGTGAAAACCAGCCTTAACTGATGATATATCGCGCGTTACGTCATGTACATCGCTGGACCAGAGTATTGATCGTGCACGTGAGCAAATCCAAGAAGCCGCGGTAATTAAATTCAGTTGATCAAAAACTAGTTAGTCTTTCCTGCCCATCGTATTTTTGATGACCAAGAGATCGGCAATTATGTCATTAACTGACATTTCTCTTAAATTTTCCTTGACTAAATGTGTTTTTATATACCGTATTTTCTTTATTAAACGCCGGGCCCCTAATAAACGCCGGGTATCAAAGAGGGAATTTTCTTCTCAGAAAGCTGCCAAGAAAAACAAATAATATCCCTTTCTTAAAAATTTCGGGCCCAAATAAATTGCTGATTCAAACAAACGCCAGGTCCACCATGCCAAGTTTGAAATACACGCCGGGGCTTTTATTGGGAAAATACGGTAGATTCATTTGTCAAGGCATTTCAGGATCATGAACCTATGTACACAAGAGAGTCTGCTCCACTGGGTGACATAAAGCAATATAGAATATATCGGCGACCATGATTGCAAAACTGCTTTGATTCTTAAGGCGCTGTTACACTAGGCAATTTTTCTTGCAACCTCTCCCGTAATTTTGTTGCGCCGTTGCGATACAAGATGCACGCAACGTTGCCTAGTGTAACACCTCTACGCAACGTCGGAAAAATTTGTTGCAGCATCGAAAGGATCGTTGCGAAAAGTAGAACCGACTTCTACTTCTCGCATTGATTGCAGTACCAAAAAAGTGGCAAGACCTGTTCATTTCAGGGTATGATACACTGGCCAATTTTTCGTTCAACTTGTATCGCAACAAAATTGCTAGACAAGTGGCAAAAAACTTGCCTAGTGTAACAGCGCCATTATTACAAAATATTAATTGCATGCGCAACAGTCATTCCATTTATGATAGTCAACTACTATTCAAAAGTCGGACATTCCGACAGCTTACTACCAGCACGAGTTCGTTTCCTGAGTTTCAATTTTGGGTAATAATTGGATGTGGCAGGTTTTTCCAAGACTCAATGTTTCATGGGAACGATCCCTACCGGGTGCTAACTATCTGATAAATAACTATCTAAAACAATGTCACTATAGCTTCCCCTCAGGCCCGCCCTCAGGTTTATATTTTAAAACTTTAACTTATCGCACGAAATAAAGTTATGACCATTCAATGAAAAGAAAAAAACCCTAAAGTATTTCGTCCCTGTATCAGTTTTGTTTTTCAAGAGGAGATTGTCATGACTGTAGTTAGTAATCTTAATAGCGATGAGGGTCACAGGCTTATAGGAGTGCGCACTATAAGCTACTGTTTATTGGCAACCTCATGAATAAAGATTTTTATCCATAACTGAAGAGTTAGCTGGGCTATAGGTTAAGCATCAGTGAATCCGTATTTTATTGAGTAATACTTACGCTACGTTTCCGGTCCTGGTACGTTGGCCTTGCACTTTACTCGTCTTCGAGTTTCGCCTACGAAATAAATTGCACACTAAATGTGGAGACCTTGCTTGGCTTTTTAATTTCTAATCGGAACGTAACAAAACACAGCGAGTTTTAATTGGAATCATTAATGACATTGAAGAACCACACTGGACTTGAAGAAAATGGAAATGGAATTAAAGAGCCACACGGGATTTGAAGAAAATGTAAAGAAAATATAGCCTGTCACTTAACCGGTATATTCGGTATCAAGTTGACTTACACTGATTCTTAAATTTTCGATTAACGGTTGTTCAGTTTTAAAAACACTGAATTGCTTTCTTTTCAGTCAGTTTGGGAGTGGGAGGCATAGGAGAGCGAGAACCCGGGCGAGAGCTTGGCAGACAGAAAAATGACAGAAAGATGAATAAAATGCGCGTCATTATTTAACATTTTGCAAAAGAAAGAAAAGGGAATTCGCCAAGAAAGCGAGTGCGAGAAGCAGGAAATTTAGACATTCCTGACGCTTCTCACTTCTATGTTTGGTTCCTTTCGGTAATACCTGTCGTCATACAATCCGAGGTACAATTCGGCGTGGGTGAGGTGGAAAGCAGCCTCTTTCCCAGTCGTCCTCGGTGGAAAACTAAATGTGACGTCACCCGACGTCACCCGTCAAGCTCAACGAGAAGATTCCCCATTCTTGTCCCCAGACCCGTACCCAGTCGCCGGCGACCAAGAGGGCCGAAGCGGCGCTGGGGACGAGAATGGAAGATTCCCCTAGAATGTTCGGCCCCAAGCCTCACGCTGTCATACAATAAGCGTGTAAAGGCCTGGTTACGGAGCTGGTGGAAATGGAGATTAGAAAAGAAAGCTTGTATTGGAATTTTGAGTTTAACTATCCTTTTTTTAAATTGCCAAGGTTTTCCAGAATAGTTTAAGTTCAGTGCAGTGAAATGCAACATATGCGTCCGTAGTTATCTGTACGAGTAAGTCCTCGATCAATCAGTACAGCAAACATCCTGAAAACAGAACCCCCCTCGTGTTTTCTTTCTCCAGGATTTGTTGGTTTGTAGACATATGTTTAGAGCATTCAATTTTCAAAAGGGGGTTGCAAAATCTTCTATCAAAAAGCTCGACTAAGACCGAGTTGGAGAATTACATGTAACCTAAAAATTCAGATCAAAAACTAGTTTCCGTGATATAATATCGCAATGTGACAATACACTTTTTGTCGAGCTTGACTTGTGGGTTCTTATCAAGAATAGTGATAACTGTTATCTCATTGAACGCTTTATTGCAATGCTTCTAAAAATACAGTTGATCACAATTTATGCATAAAGTCAGATCACGTGGTTACATAGCAGATTACATCACTTGACATTGATAGCATGGTATTAATCATTAACTAAAACACTTGAGTACCCTACACTTAATTTGGATTTGTTACTCCTCAAAACCTAATCGAACTGGAGGTTTGCGCTCGTATCTAGGTTAGCGCAGTTGAACAGGACTAAGCGCTAAGTGCTCTGCTGGAGGTCTTATTGGTTCGGGAATAGCTACACTAAGGGACTGATTTTATCTTGGGTCTCGGAATTGGGAACATTTGTCATTCGCAGCAGGCGTAATTTCAGGGATTGCGTGACCTGTCCCCACTGGTTCTGGCGTTACTACATCGTCAGATGGCATGACATTTTCTGACTTCTCGAACTTGAATCTGATCGACATGACGTTTCCAAATCTCACCTTCTACTAGTGTAACCCTAAATGAAACTGGACCGGTTTGCTCAGTAATGATGGCGTTTGACCATTTTGGCTGTCCTCTAAAATTCTCGACAAGCACTGACTCTTCGACTTCGAATTATCGCTCTTTAGCATGCAAATCGCGTTGTATCTTTTGCTCAGCTTGTTTGCTCGCTGTTGTACAACCTAAATCAGGACGCAATAGGTTTAGTCTGATTCTAAGTCCACGATTGAAGAATAACTCGGCTGGCGTCTGGCCTGTTGTACTGTTTCGCGTAATACGCGATAACTGAAAAGAAATCGGGCTAAATTATGCTTAAGCGAAGCAGATGTATTTCCCTCCGCTTTGAGAAATTGCTTAAAAGTTTGAACAAATCTCTCGGCTTGCCCGTTTGATCTGGGATGGTACGGTGCTACCAATATATGTTTAATTCTGTTTCGTTTTGTGAATTCTGCAAACTCCCTCGATGAAAATTGTGGACCGTTGTCGCTAACCAGACGTTCGGTTCCTAATCTAGAAAAAAGGTCGCGAAGCTTTTCAATCGTTGTCTCACTTGTCACGTTGGGCATTATCGCTACTTGAAGACATTTTGAGTGACTGTCTACTACGACCATGAACATCTTATTCATGAATGGACCTTCCAAGTTCTATGCGGGCGAATCCCACGGTTGCAAAGGTGCTTGCCGAGACTTAGCGCGTACCGATCATGCAAACAACTACGAACCGTACTCGCTATGTTTTGGTAAATTCCAGGCCACTACACATGAATCCTAATGCTTTCATGCGCACTATACCCGGATGACCTGCGTGTAACTCTTCGAGAACTCGCGCTCTCCATGGCGGTGGAATGATCACTAGCATTCCCCACAAAAGACTATTCTCTTCGACAGTCAATTTGTGACGCTCATTAATATATGGCTTAATTGACTCATCTCTTTTTTCGGTTAGTCATCCTGTCAAAGGGTACTCCAAAGTGTACTCGGATCGGCACGTGTCGCCTTAAGAACGTGATCGACCAAAACTGGCAAAGATTCAAGCTGTAACCGATTGATCTCATGACTCTCGTCATTTTCATTTCGGACGTGTAATTTCGTAATTGGAAAATTTCGATCCGAACTCTGGGTTATAAGGGTTTACAAAGCGATTCCTAAACAAATTGGGAAGTCTAACTTCAACGGCAATTCACCGCTGAAATGTGTCACTCAAAACTTGCGCATCGAACAATTTGGCAATCAAGTTGTCAAAAGCTGTTTGCTTTATTTTAACACCCCTTAAAGTACCCAGTTTTTCTTTGAACACCTCTTTATGCTGATTAAGCACAGTCTCAAGATCAGTCGTGACCTTTTTGATTGTTCCCAGTCTATTTTCAGTTTCCTCAACCAGTTCCTTTCCAAACAAGGTCAATAACTTGCAAAGGAAGTTTGACGTTCTGCCCACTGTAACTGACGTCAACAAAGGATTGTCGTTTTATTTTCAGGTGTTCTCCAATGCAAGTTTTTAGCTTCAACTGAGAGTTTTCAAGTGGCGCCGCGGGAAACTTTTCGTTCCATGTTTCCTCCGAAATCACAGCGACGGTCACTGTGGTGTCTAGCTCCATGGAAATATTAGTTCCATTAATTGTAACGGGAATAACAATGGTTGGCTCTGGGCTTCCTGTGCCGATTTTAAACAATCCCACAGCCGAGTCATCTTAGAACTATGTACCGAAGCGGTTTCCTTTTCTTGTCATTGGACTTGTCATTCGCCACTCCCCTTTTCAGGCAAACTTGCTTAAGGTGTCCTTTGTGCTTACAAAAGTGACAGTCCATTTCTTTAAACTTGCAAGTTTGCAGTGCGTGGTCACCACCTCAACGAAAACAGGGCTTAGCAGGTTTTCCCTTTTTGCGAAGTTCTCCTTTTGGTGGTTTTTGTCCTTTGGACGTGCTCCACTCAGTGAGTAAACCGGCGTGGGTGAATTCTTGAAATTGCTGGCTTGCTTGTCAGCAGGTTCCATGGCTTGGGCTATGTCCACAGCTATGTCATTAACTAAAACACTACACTTTTGCTTTCATTGTCAGAAATAGACTGAAAAACTGCTGAGATGCTTCAAGCAAAGCGTGTTTGTGTGATCGGTGCAGGCCCCAGTGGCATGTCTGTGTTGTACCATTTTAATCGACTGAAAACACAAGGAAAAGAAATTCCAGAGATTGTTTGCTATGATAAGCAGTCTGACTGGGGAGGACTCTGGATATACTCATGGGAAACTGGTAAGAAATTAACCATTGTATGAGAATCTCCTTTGGAAGACCACAGGCAGCCCAGGCGTAGTGTCTAAGATAAGAGACTGTGCAATAATTATCAGGAGGAGGGCTGTAAAACGAGAGGGGGGCACCATGTAACCTCATGCCCAAGGGAGGAGAGGTAACATGTAAATTTGTACACGAAAGGCAGGGGGCTAGTATCTAATTTTCTTATGGGCAATCTGACTTTAAGATTCAAATACCACTTATGTCTCCAAAACAATGATACTAATATGAAAAAAACATGATTTATGTGTCATCAAAAATAAGAATATAACAAAAACTAACAGTAATTAGTAACAGAGCCATGACGGCAATTTGCCTATCTGGTCACTTGGCATTTTAGCTCATTGTAATTAACACAACAGTGGCAGAACCAGACACTTAAGAGTCAACTTTGCTTCATATTCATTCAGAACTTGTTTGGTACTGTAGTTGTTTACAAGGACCGTAATAATAAGATTTTTAACGGACCGATCACAGTAGAAAAATAAAAAAATGCAAAATTGAGATTTCTTACTTTTGCTTGTTACTGTCTCTTGTTATGTCTTAACCGGTTGTAAAAGCGGTTCTGTTCATTTTGCCGCTCTAGGTTCTACCCAGATATTTTTATAGTTTACATTTCCAACTTCAGCAAATCTTATAAATTTGCTAACAGTCTTACACACTGTACGCCTCCGCTGCCTGTGGGAAGATTCGCTGACGACTCTGAAAAACTCCAATGGCACTACCAGAAAAAGCCGAGATGTTGCTGTATGGAGTGTGAATGTTCTGATGCGGCCGGTAACACTTAACCGAGGCCGATACAAGCTAAATATAGCAAAACTGAAGTTACGTACAAAATACTCGAAAATCAATTCCCTTTCACAGATCTAAGTTGAAAGCAAGGAATTTGCGAGTTTTCGAGAAGAGTTTGGGAAGGGCACCCAGTGCCTTATACCATGCAATACTGCATGGAGTTATATTGTAGAACAAAACTGCCTAAAATCGATAGATATTCAACCTCAGTAGAACTGGTCGCTTAAAATAATGAGCTTATAGAGGGTAAGGTCGCTTGTTTTGCCCTTCTGGCTCGATTTCGTACACAGAGTCTGCTGGCTACTCGTCCAGCAGATAGTCTCCAAGTGAGACTCTGGGATACTAAAAGAAAACTACGTTGTTTTCTTTCCCTTTTTATCTTAACTTACAATGCGAACAGCCAATCAAAAAATATTTCCCTAGCCAAGGTCTTGCCTGGAGACCATTGAGAACCCATGGATTCAAACTACTAGTTGCCTTGTGTTAGTTCAAGGTTTTGCAAGACGCATGCGTAGCACATTCATATGATGCAACCCTCTCTCCTCCTTTTAGGTACTGATGGGTATGGAGAGCCAGCGCATGGAAGCATGTACCAAGGACTGTGGTCCAATGGTCCCAAAGAATGTTTAGAATTTCCGGACTACACCTTTGATGAGCATTTTGGGAAAGCCATTCCTTCGTACCCTCCCAGGGAGGTTCTTTATGATTATCTGAAGGGTGAGTGTTCGACTGGAAACTAAGGGACGGGCCAATCAGCATCACTATTCCTAAAAGTCTTTGCATTTTACATCCTTTCTGCGCATCATTTTTGCCTGATTAGCGCGCGCATGAGCGCGTGCAGGTTCTGAACTTGACACGTTTTCTATAAAAGCTGAGCTGTTTAGAGAAATAAATGGTCGTTACCTCCTAAGCGAACTCGGTGACCCTACTTTTTTTTCACTTATTTAAGGAAAATACGGCTCTACTTGATATATCCAAACTTGAAGAATTTCTCATTATTCAATTTTCACATATTCCGATTGGTTCACTATTACAATCTGATTTTAGGCGTTTCACTGGAAGCGAGCAGTCGCTCGATTTGCCCATTACTTTATTACTTTTATTGTACGGCAATTTTAAGGCGTTTTACTGTAACATTGTTTTGCTATCACAAAAATAATACTTATATTTCATCTACTTTGGTAGAGTAATAGGTGTCTCTGGTACAAGGAAAAGTTATTTCATGTTGCTGTCGAAAGCTAGCAAAGTACCTTTAGAATGTATATACTACAGCCCTGAAATCGGACACGGCGGCCCCTCTTTTTATTTTACTTTTTTAAGGTACTACGTGTACTTAATAACTGAAAAATGTCCAAAAAATTCCCATTTCAACTTCTTATGCTCCTAAAAGTGGCATATTATGCTGCTAGCACTGCTCCCAATTTCGTCAAATTATGCCAAAAATTATGCCAAAGTTCCCAAATTATGCTACTAGATTCCAAAATTATCCTCACCAAACGACAACGTTTGTGTGTACATAACCTGACTCCCCTAGATCGATGCTGCCTGACGCCATATTGGTTTCGTCTAGCAGTTGTTGACCGTGCGTACGGAAAGAGAGAGGTGTAGTAACGAGGCATTGGGTAAGCAAAATGCTTCCGATAGCTCCCAGACCTACTGAATAAGTAAATTGCCATTATTCTAAAGCACTAAAAAGAAAGAATGAATTGTCTTTAGCTTAAATGCTTTAAAAGTAAGCTCGAGCAGTGCTTTGTTGAAAAATTATGCTCGTTTGCTCAAATTATGCCAAGAATTACGCTAGCACAATGGGCCAAACCCTAAGTGTGAGATGGGAAGGGAAACAGAGGACCCTTGGTAGCTGTCCTTGACATCCGGGACAGTCACGTATGGTAAGGTTGCTTAAGTTACCCACCACAAAACCAGCAATTAAGAAAAGCAATCATCAGTCATCAATCATCATTAACTCAGCAAACTTTAATTCCCTTTCACAGGGCGTTGGACCAAGGACAATCTTCGTCTTTGGATTCGATTCAATCACGTTGTTCGTCACGTGACTTACAATGACTCGACCGACGATTTTTCAGTCGTTGTCAAAAACCTTCCCGAGGACCAAGTCCTTCCAGCCGAGAAGTTTGACTACATCATAGTGGCGACGGGCCACTTCTCTGTTCCGAAGATGCCTTCCTTCCCTGAAATCGAAAAATTCCCTGGCCGCATTATCCACTCACATGATTTCAGGAATGCGTCTCAGTACAAAGGCAAGAGAGTTCTAGTGGTAGGTTCCAGCTATTCGGCAGAAGACATATCTCTCCAGTGTCTCAAGTATGGCGCTGAACGTATTGTTTGCACTTGGCGAACGAGACCGATGGGTTTCAAGTGGCCCTCTCAGATAACAGAGAAACCATTGATCGCGATGATCGAAGGCAACACTGTCCAATTCAAAGATGGCACCACAGCAGAAGTAGATGACATCATTCTGTGCACAGGGTACCTGTACTCCTTCCCATTTCTGGAAGAGCGCCTGCGCCTGAAGACTCCCAATGTCCTGTATCCTGAGGGACTCTACAAGGCAATCCTGTGGACAAAGGGAGGAAACAACAAGGTCCTGTACGTTGGGATGACAGACCAGTACTACACGTTTACAATGTTCGACGCCCAAGCTCGATGGGTTGTGAATTACATCACAGGAGAGCTTAACCTCCCAGATAAACAAACCATGGAAAGCAACAGTAAAAAGTGGATTGCCAGGTAAAACGTTTTCGTAGATGACAGAAATCTCAAAGAAATGGAATTTTAAAATAAAATAAATCCCAGGCCGACGATCGTCTTTTAGATGAACCTATAGACCGGGAGGCGGTGGTAGTTGTGGTGGGGTGGATTTGGGGAAATTGGCCTGAAAAGAGTTTGATATTCCACATTACTTTCAATGAAGCGTAACGTTTCCATGGTAATCTGAGATGTGACGTGTTTTCCTCTCTTCATTTTGTCTTCAGAATGGGTGAACTGAATGGCCCAGATGATGAAATCGATTTCCAGACGGCTTACATAGCTGATATTACCAAGGAAGCGAATTATGGCTACAACTTGGATACGTCACAGTGCTTTCACGTTTGGGAAAAGTACAAACAAGATGACATCACTACTTACAGAAACAAAACCCACACAAGCCAGTTCACCGGAACAAAGTCTCCAGTATTTTACACTCCATTCATGCAAGCGTTTGATGATTCCATGCAGAACTTTCTTACTTACGAAAAACAATATATTTGACAAGAAAACGCAACAACATGCATGGAATTTTAAATTAACTGTACTAATTAACCGCACCTTACCCGCCTTAATCTATAAGCCTAGTAGTTAAAAGGTATGAAGAGTAACGATTTTGTAGCGAAATGACGTGGTAGCGAAACCTCTTTTAATGTATAGCTAACCGGTTATCCATAATTAGTTACTATTTGCTCAGAGAACGCCCTCGGAAATGAACAAGCGGGGCAGCGTGTACTGTCTTCCTTAGATAGCTGTAAGTCTTCGAAGGTTTTGAAACAAAGTACTGGCGTATCATAGGAACCAACTCTTCAGACGCAGTGTGTCTTCTATGGAGATGAAGTAAAAGATCAAGACAGAAAAAAAAAGCATTAAAGAATGGCGGGACCAAACTCTATGTGTCCACCTTTTAGAATTTTCCATTTCAGTATAGAAAGTTGACTGACGGGCCAAAAGATATTGTTGTATAAACTCGGTAGTCGCATTAACAGGGCGGTTCAGCTAAAACAATAACTGCATAAGTACAGTGGAACCCCGTTAATACGGACACCAAGGGGACGGGCCAAAATGTCCGTATTAACGGGGTGTCCGTATTAAGCGGGGTCTCAGAAAAAAGTCACGGATACATGTTTTATCGATACAAAGACGAAGGCAAAAGTCTTTACGGCAACAAAACATTGTTTAATTGTACTCTAATTGAAACAATTGCAAATTTTGAACTCTCAAACTAAAATTTATAGTTTTTACGAAAACCTCAACAACGTAATGATTCGAAAATTTCACAACTTAACTATAAACAAGAAATGAAACGCATTTTAACAGCAACAGAACGTTTTCTATAAAGTTTCCTTGACTGGGACTCTGACCGTAACAAACTTATTTAAAAAAGTCAGTAACTTTGCTTTGTACGGAAGTTTTAAGCTTGCGATACAACCAAGCGGACTGAAGATGTGACAAAACTTTTGCAAGGCTATTTGCTCTTTCGGTTAAATTTTCAGTGGTGAGGTATTCTGTCAAGTCCTCTAGCATGGTCATTGCTTCTCTCATAGACTTGACTTTCACTTCCTTAGCCTGGGAATTGACCTCAATGAGATCGTCATCACTGTCTTTGTTTTGTCCCGGGTCTTGTGAAGACGATGCCGATAGATCGGAGAAAAATTCCTCCTCCCAATTGGCGCTTAACTCTTTACACGTTGGCAGAGCAGAAGTTGCTTCTAAGGCTTCAACTGCTGACGGTATATCTGAGCTAGACCCGGAACTCGCATCGCACAACAATGAATTGACCTGCGCCAGTTCACCTGATTCTAGCTCCTCAAATGGATCAAACTCCCGGTGTTCCGCAGGGAATGAAACGAGAGATTCGTCTGCTGAAAGAAAACCTGCCTTTACAAAACATTTCTTGATAGTCGATTCTGACACTGTTTCCCAGGCTTGGCCAATCCACCTAATGGCTTGTAGTAAATCCACAGATTTACACACCTCGGTGGCAGAGTCACAGTCATCTATTTTGCTGACGACATGTGTCAGCATCAGTTTCATGTATTTGAGCTTAAATGTTTGGATTATTCCAAGATCAAGAGGCTGGAGTCTTGATGTACAATTTGGCGGAAAAAATACAATCTTGATCTGATCGTATTTGCCTTTCATATCTGGAGGATGGCAAGGTGCATTGTCCAGGAATAAAATAACATTCCTGTTCTCCCTTGCTAATTTCCGGTTTAGCTTGGACAGCACGTCATCTAAGATGTTAAAGTCCATCCAAGCTTTAGGCTGGCTAAAGTATGAGCAGGGTAGTTGAGACGTATCTCTGATTGCTTTGAAGCAACGTGGACTTTTTGACTTGCCAATGACAATTGGTTTCTCGCAATGGCCCGCTGCATTAACAAAAAATGCACACGTGATTCTTTCTTTGGACTTTTTCCCTCCAGTACACTGCTTTGATACCTCGGTCAGAGATCTGTTTGGAAGTGCTCGAAAAAATTGCCCTGTCTCGTCCATGTTTAAGACGTTCTCCGGGGAGTAGCCGCTCAAAATACTCGGTAGACGCTCTTTCCAAGATGATACAGTTTCTTCACTGACGCCCCCTGCCTCACCACTAATAACTACATTTTTCATCGGCGATACTCTGGCCCGTTTAGAATGTGCATTCTTGTTTGCGCTGTAATCCTCTAGTATTTCATTGCCCTTCGCTAAAATAGACTGAATTTGAGATTTGCCGCAAACAAACTTCTCAGCAATTGCTCGCACACTAGCATTTGGGTTTTCCTTTTTGTACTCAATGATCTGAACCTTTTCAGAAGCAGTAAAATCTTTCCTTTTACGCTTAGCTGAAGGACGTGAAGCCATGATGCAATGACTGTGGTGGCACGCTACAAGGTTCACGGTAACTTGTGAACACTGACAAGCTGTCACTTGCAACTGCCGCAACTTAAACGAAATACAAAGGCACTTTCAGGTCTAATTAACTGGCTAATTACACCTCACACCTCACACTTTGGAATTCGATCTAGTCGGTTTCTCTTGAGAACTGGAAAGTATGGACGATCACCGAACGCTGAAAATTTCTTCCTGGATAAGAGGATTTCATGTTTACAAGGACTGGTGGACTCCTACATGCGGTGAAATTTTACCTTTGCAACCAGAGCCAGAAAACGCCGAGGATAAAAACGCAGTCGCGGTGCTAAAAGAGAGTCGAGTTATTGGCCACATTCCATATCACCTCGCAAACACAAAAACCGCACTGGAATAGTCACTCATTTTATTTCAAAGCCTACCAACCGAGGATTGGTTGAAGTGTGTGGAAAGGCAGTAAATCGAGGTGGAGGTCTTGGTATGGAAATACCGTGTGTCTATATATTTGATGGTCCAAACAAACACGTGGATTTACTCGAACAATTAATAGACGTCGATAAGAATCCAGCAGTTCGAACAGAGGCTGTTGCTGATACAAGTGGCAAGCAAAGGACATCAAAGAGGAAGAAGCCTACAAGCGATGGCTACAGCAAAAGGCAAAGGAAGTAAAACTTTTGAATAGGAACAGCAGCCAGAAAACCATATTAAAGGACTCACTTACAAGGGCCGAACACCGGAAGTCACGCTATTGAGCTTCTCTTTGTAATAAAATTGTTTTAACTCTTCAAATTCTGTCATTATTTGACCAGGGTCCAATTAGCAAATAATAGTGACAATGAAAATTAACAGTACACAGATACACAGTGTCCGTAAAGTGGGGTTGACAATGTATGACATTTTGTCACTAGGGACACGGAAAAGTGTCCGTTGTCCGTATTAACGGGTGTCCGTATTAAGCGGGTTAATTTAAGAGAAAATGTATGAGGTTTTCGTCGGGACCAACGAAACTGTCCGTAATACCGGGGTGTCCGTATTAAGCGGGTGTCCGTAAAGCGGGGAGCTAGGCAGGTTAAGTCTGATACGAGCCACAGGAAACCCAAACGACTGGAGCTTCACCTGTTTTCTATAGCACGAAGCAACTGAGAGTATTGCTACTCCATCTGGATGGGATGATATCCCACCGCAGGGTTACCCCTCCCCCTCCCCCCTCCCCCTCCCCCCACACACAGACAGCAGTATGTCGCTGGTACCCATTTATACACCTAGGTGGAAAGAGACAATGTTGAACCACCGAACCTCTAAGATCTAAAGTCCAATACGCTAACCCCTACACAACCCTGACTCCACGACAAAGTGTTTTTATTAACAGACTGATCGTAGGCGGGGTTTCACTGTACCGTCTTTGACATCAATGGTACCTTCTAAATGGAAAAATTTTTAAATTTTGGGTGTACCCCTCCTCGATCTAGGTACTGAACAATAATGAGGCTCCATAAAGGAGGGGGGGGGAGTCTGGGTATCCCGCATCACTGTAAGCATTTGCTCTGAGAAATCACGCTTCCTCAAAAATTGGATTAACGAGCAGCATTCTCCGTCAATGCTGTTCTGCAAATGACCCAGCTACAGCGTCATAATCCATTGGCCTTTCATAGTGTATGTCCTGATTAGCCCTGAGCCAGCCAGTCTTTTCATAGTCATGGTTTTCCGCATATAGTTTCAAATTATAAAGCCGTGCTGTTTGCCCTCTCGTTGTCAGCTGAAGTGACTGGAATAGTGCAAACAGATCACAAGAAACAGTAAATGTTTGGGAAGATGTCGGGATCGACTGACATCTAAAAACGCACCGTTTTAGACGTTTGTGAGTTTAGTTTAGGGGGTTCGACCGAACCACCCGAACCACCCTTAGATCCCTCCCCAGAAACTAAATTAACTTGAGAAAATTAATGATCCATCTCGATTAAATGAAACTTTCAGTAATGACCAGAAGTTTTGGGAACTTCGCGTTGAACATCCCCATATTACTTTTTCAAATGTCCCGTATCCCTATAATTTTTCCCTTCGGTAACCCGTATCCCTATAATTTTTCTTCAAACATCCCCTTTCCCCATATCCCCTAATGGGGCCTGAAAATGGTTTGATTTTGATGTCCGCGTCCGCTTAATAGAGGTTTCCGCTAAATACAAGTTCGTTTTTAAGTAAACATGGGAAGAAAAAATCTGGTGTCCGCTTATGTGGGCTCCGATTAATACAGGTTTTACTGTACTATGTAATTCTAGCGTCCCCAACTGTCATCAAGATGCTAATCACTTATTTGCTGACATATGTGGCCCAGTCCCCGACAGCATTAAAGGTGCTGCATACCTTTTCCAGCTCCGTGGAAATTTGTTCAGTTCATTTCAGAAAAGTTAGTGGGAAAATTATTTAAAGGTAGGTCATTGCAATATCTACATGCAACCAGGAGGGTCTAGATGGCCTAATTTCGAGCATCGGGTTCATATAAATCACTATTTCATGATGCTGACCGTGCACATGAGCAAATGCAAGAAAGAGGGGCAGTCTATCTTCCAGGTCGCCGTGGTCAGTAAATCGCCTATCGAATACTAATTTGTCTTTCTACCAATCATTCTTTTTAAGGACCATGGCAACACCAATCATTTCATTTACTGACTTTTCTCTCTAATTTTCTTTAAGTAAGTAATGTGCTTTTATTTCATGAAAGGCACTTCAGGATCATGACCCACGTGCACTGTAAAGAGGGTGAGCTCGTTAATGCATGCTAATTGGCAAGGACCGAATATGTCCTCGTATTACACTGCTGTCTTGAAATTCATATGTTCCGCCATTTTTTAAGCCTGAATTTGTTTTTTTTTCTACGATTGTAAGACAAAACCATGATTGCAAACCTGCTTACCATATAGAATCCCCCCTATGTCAGACTCTTATTGTAATGCAAAAACATACTAGAGCAGGTTTTAAATGAGTGACGAAAGAAATGCTGTGTTCGCTTTGGTTTTGCTTTACTTTGCTCCCTGATTGGATAAAAAAGTTCGCGCCACTTTCTCAACCAATCAGAAGTTAGGCGAAACCAATCATGAATGCTTGCACGCGTTTTGCCACCCTTGACGTTAATTACTTGTGTTTGCTTCGATTTCTGATTGGTTCATTTTGTTTTTTGTTCCTGCTGTGATTGGTTAGAGTAATTACTTTGGTTTTGGTTTTACGACATTCATTTTAAAACCGCTCTGTACCTTTTTTGGTAGTGGAACATTCAGTCGCCGTGGAAATTTAATTTGTTGACCTCATTTCAGAAAGGTTAGGCGGAAAATTGTTTGAAAAGTTCAAATCTCACGCAGGGCAAATTTTCTTTCAAACATTTATTCAGTTAATATGATTACTTGGGGTGTATAAGGTCAGAGGTTGTTTCATGTACCGTGATTTACATATACAAATAGCCTGTATCCCTTGTGGATCCTCCTTATAAAGCTGTGATCAATGGAGTCTGCTTCACCACAGTAAATACAATTACCATCATCTTTGATTTTAAATCTGAAAAATTCTTTTCTAGTTACAATAATTCTGTGAATAAATTTGAAATTAAATTCTCGTAGTTTATTCTGTTTACACGACTTCCGACCTAAAGTAAATATCTCTTTCCACGATAAGTTAACGGGATTTATTGACTTAGTCCAACGTGTAGGACCAGCCGGCGAATTAGTGTACATTTTATTAATAAAGAGCCAATAAAATTCTTTTGATTTTATCTTATAGAGATCTATACTCTTACTGTCATCAAGCGGAAAGCTGGCTAAGTCAAAATTTAAATTCGCGTGATGTCCAAAAGAGAGTTTCGAATTCTTTGCTTTTACTAGTAAATGATTGGAGATGGCACTGGTTACTTGATAGTAATGAAGAAAGTTGGTCTTTTTCAAAGAATATTTAGATTTAAATTCCTCAAATGAGAGAAAATTTCCTTTAATATCTAAAAGATGCATGATAGTTCTGATACCTTTATTAAACCATTCTTCAAACAAGAAAGGTTTCCCATCAATTAGTATGTCTTTGTTATTGAAGAGAATCATATCACTGAAGTTATTATAGTTATAAAGGACCTTGAGTTCATTGAAGAACAAAAGGATGTCTTTATAAAAGCAAGGGAGATAATCAAAGTCCTTCACTCGATAATTGCACAACAATAGGAAACCAAGACCACCGTGTTTTTTAAAAAAAATATTCAGGAACTGTCCTCCAGTTAAAATTCCCAGTCTTTAAAAGTCTGGGAATCCATGCTAGTTTTAAGGCTTTATTTATAGTTTCAATATCCGGCATGCGTAAGCCACCTTTTTCATAATCCTAAAGGCACGTCCTTTTAATCTTATCTTGTTTGTTGTTCCATAAAAATTTGAAAAGGCGGCTTTGGACGTCAGGTATAACTTCTTTTGGAATATCAACGTTCGACATAGAATACACAAGGGATGATATGCCTAACGTCTTACTAATCAGTACCTTTCCAAAAAGTGTCAAGTCTCTTGATCTCCATATATCTAGTTTGGTTTGGAGTTTTTGAGTTTTAGACTCGAAATCAAGTTTATTATTCCCTTGGCTGTCATAAGAAACATAAATTCCTAATGTTCTAGTCGGGTTTTTGATCCATTTAAGGTCCAGTGGTTTTTCTTTATTGTTAACCAGTTTGCCAAGCCACATTGCTTTAGTTTTTCAATATTTAGTTTTAATCCTGAGACTTCTCCGAAAGATTCCAGAATCGTTAACACATTTTTCACCGATCAGTTATATCCGAGCAGAGGAGATTTGTATCGTCCGCAAACTCACTCAATTTAATTTCGTTATTGAACATCACAATTCCTTTCACTTCATTGCTTTGATGTATCTTGTTAGACAAAAGTTCTGCTGTTAAAATGAAAAGATACGGAGAAAGGGGGCAACCCTGTCTTACCCCGGTGGAAGGTTTTATCCAATTAGTTGCAAAACCGTTGTTGAGTGCTGCACTTTCGATGTCGTTGTAAAAAACCTTAACCCATCGTCTTAATCCTTCTCCAAAATTAAACAGTTTTAAAGCATGTTGAATGCAGGGCCACTCTAAAGTATCAAAGGCTGCATTTGACCAAGTCGAAGTTCGCCAATACTTTCCATTTCGTTGAAGTCGTCGGGATAGGCGTGTTGTGTAAAACCAGACCGTTTGTAAGACGAAACATTTCCAACGAAAGTTTATCTGAAAAGAAAGTTGTGTAAAAGGCCCTAAATTCCATCGCTCACGAACGCTTCCTCGGTCTAAAAGTGCTATTTTTCAACTTATCCAAATTTTTAAGAAAAGTAAAGCGAAACAGAACCTTTTAATGTTATTTTCGAAAATAGGTCACTAAATGGGTTCTTTTGGTAAAATAAAACGAAATTCGAAATTTTGGTCCTGTCACCGGATTCTCGATATTTACAAAGAGCCGCCTTCAGGACTGAGAACCTCAGAAACCATACCCTATTCCGCGGCACACGCTGGATATCGAATGGTAGATAACCGACGAGGCCGAAACGCCGAGTTAGGTACAATCGTTCGATATCCAGCAAGCCCGAGTAGAATAATTGTTTTGTTAAAAACTCAACCACTATTTAAAAAAAAATCAACAAAAAAAAAAAGAGATAAAGGAGATAAAAAAGGGAACAAGAATAGATGACATGACTGAACGAAAAAGCGCCAAAACCTTGCGAATTGACTTGCAGCGTTTCATTGCAAAGCTGAATGGATGAATGGAACTGCTCGAAAGTGAACGAAGTGGCACAAGTTTTGGGAAAAAAATCTTCTAACTATTGGCTAACTGTTTCCTGGAACATTTTTGTAATCATCGTTCAAAGCGGATTGATGCTGCACGATTTCACCATATTAGCTGCTGAAATTAAAAGGGAACAAGTTTGTTATCCGTTCGCACAATGGAGCCATCATGTGCGTGTTTGATCGAACTGAAGACAGAACTAATTTGATCTTGAAGAGGTAATTTCTATGCAGCTCAGAAGCAAGATTACTGTAGCAAGGAACATAAGAATTCACCATCATTATTAGTTAACGCAAAGCACAAAATGAAGTTGTTCTCCGCCAGTCAACGAGGAAGTAAAACGACAGTACACAATCCTAACGAGCGGCGTAACGGTTTAATCCCAGAGAACCTGGCGGATTACAAAGAAGCAAAAACTACTAGGGACAAAATGGCGGAAGGATAACTAGAGAGCGCGAGCGCAAAGACGTCTGGGTATTAACAGGGTCCGCTTGCCTTAATGCTTGCGACTCATTAAAAGTAAACGATAAATTCAAACGTAACAAACAAAGCCTAATGGCCCAACTGTCTTTTTCTGTCTCTTGCAAGAATCGAGAGTCTGCGGAGGTGAAGACGTTCTAATAGAGAACATAGTTATCAAGTCGTTGTGGGGCTCGGCGCTGTCGCGTTGACCTTTTTGGGAAAGTTTCCAGGTCTAATGAGTCGCAGGTAGATTGTAAGGTAGGTGCAAAGCTAGTAGCCACATCTGTCTCTACGGGGTTTGGCAGAGAAGGAGGCAAGGTAGAAGGAGGAGTCGAAAGAGCAGCTGCTATCGGTGGGGGAGGCGTCCGTTGCGGCGGTGGCATGTGGTCGTCCTCCTCCTCGTCGCAATCAAAACGTGAGCTACTTGTAGTGGGTTGGAGGGGAGGTGAGAAATCAGCAGGGACTTTGTAGCACTCAGTGTCCTTGACACGATAGGATGTACTTCGTAACTAGGAGCCAACGAACTTCTTTTTTTTTTTCAAGTTGTGCTACTTGCCATCGATGGAGACTACTAAGTAGCGATCTCGGGAACGGGATTTATTGCGGTCGCAATGAAGGTAAACTAAATCACCAATGCTGACTGAAGGGCTAGTCGCTGCCTTTGCTAGAGGAGCTTTAGATTTCTCACCGTGGGGATGGTTTGTTAGGCGCAGCTGGTGTTGCTTACTGATTAGATCATGGTCAGTAAGTGGGATTTGGCTATTAGAGAACTGATCACGTTGCGTCCACATTTCCGTAACGGACAATTCACGGGAACGAATTCGAGAGTTCAATGTGGCAGTGGCGAGGGTTGTCCAATATACAACATCTGATACGATAAGAAAAAGTTAAATTTCGATCCGTACAGATCGACAAGTGGGTTCGACCCGAGAAAAAGTGTTGTCTATCCGAGAAATGAATGTCATTAAGTAGGACTTAATACAAAAAAATAAAATATTAAAGATCGTCTTTTGTGGTTAGGTGGTGTTTAGAGGTTGTCGATCCGTACGAATCGTACGAATGGACAACATCACCCATAACCCGAGAAAAAGAGCTGTCGATCCGAGAAATGAATCTCATTAGTGAGACTTGAAATAAAAAAGGTCATCTCTTGTGGTTAGGTGGTGTTTAGAGGTTGTCGATCCGTACGAATCGTTCGTATGGAAAACATCACGCACGACCCGAGCAAAAGTGTTTTCGATCCGAGAAATGAATCTCATCAGTGGGACTTAGAAATATACAAGATCATGTCTTGTGTTTAGATCAGTGGTGCTTAG
The DNA here is from genome assembly GCA_964030785.1 of Siderastrea siderea. NCBI lineage: Eukaryota > Metazoa > Cnidaria > Anthozoa > Scleractinia > Rhizangiidae > Siderastrea > Siderastrea siderea. The sequence goes on from OZ034966.1 coordinate 24,740,512, forward strand.
AGGTTGTCGATCCGTACAAATTGTACGAATGGAGAACATCACTCACGACCCGAGAAATAGAGTTGTTGATCCGAGAAATGAATCTCATTAGTGGGACTTGGAAATACTGCTTTGCATATTTTGTGGCTGAGGTATTGTGCAATGTTTGTCGATCCGTTCGAATCGCTCGGATGGAGAATGGCATTCACGATCCAAGCTAAAATACCTGTCGATCCGAAAAATGAATCTCATTAGTACAGTGGGACTTACGAATATTAAAAATCACTGATCTTGTGGGCCAAGGTCTCGACTACTGCGCATTTCTTGTGGCAGTTAGTTGTGGCAACCATTATTGAGGTTTTTAATGAGGTGTGATAATTTTGTGAAAAGGACACACATGAATTTTTAAATGAAGCCGAAAGGAACATTTGTTTCTTAGACCATTATTAAAGGGCATGTAAACCCAAAAATACAAGTTTATCTCATTCATCGTAAAAAGTGATGGAGAAAATGAATTCGTCGTTCATTTTGCCCAGATCAAAATATTTAAGGAGAAAAACGATATTTTCGGTCCAAGATTCACTTCCGGTGAAAAAAAAGCGAGTTCTTGTGACGTCAGCGGTGGAATACAAACATTGCGCAACTTAAGAACCTCAGTATAATTATTATGGCGGCACCTGAAAGCAGCACTAGCCTGCGTCGCAGACACTCTACACCGCCTGTATAGACCGTCTGCGAATTAGTGCACAATATCGTGTTCGAATCCCGCAGAGTCGCATTTGCATATGAATAGCTGAATACCTTATGTCTGATTCGCCAGTTAACTGTTGTTTATGTTTACGTGACATTGAAAAGAGTTACGAACGACTAATCTTTGAAAGATGTAGCAAGGACTTTGACATTCTCGCCGAAATCGAAAGCAAGTATATATGCAGACAGTGTGTTGCGAAACTAAAAAAGCGTCGCGGACTTCTCATCCAAAAAGGACAAGTAGAATCCGAGTTAAAAAATATCTGCCAGAAAGCAAAGAGAGCAGGAGGGTCATTGCCCGGAGAACGATGTGGATGCATCGGCAGCAAAAAGGGCAAGAACTGTGGAACCTGAGAGTTTTCCTCTACGACAATGTAATTGGACGATATCTGGGTCCTCTTCGTCAGTAATAGCGATCGCTGGCACTCCATTGTTGTTGAGAAAAAGAACTTGGTCTTCCATTAAAGATCGTAAAGGCGAAATCACGACCAAAAGACTGGAGCCCCGAGGTTTATCAAGCAGAGCATCTGCAGCGATTGGAAGACACTGGAAAATCAAGGATTTCCCGTAACCAGTCGGCAAATTCACAGAGAAAATTTCGTCGCATGATAACGACGTAAATGAGTATAATTTGTTCGACAGCGATGTAGCAGAAATATTGGAACCCTCTGACGATGATGGGCCTCGACCATATCGATTCGAGCCTCGTAAAGTTCGGCGTAATGTGCAGGAAGAAGCGAATGAAAAACAGCCCAGAGTGAGACGAATCGCCTTCAAAACACTGACTGGTAATTGCTTCAATTGCGATTTGTTGGCATTTTTCGTAGTGAATGCCTATGATAGGCAGTATCTGGTTAGAATAAAAGCAAATCCTATTCATGTGTTTCCTTTCTTGTTGTTTGTTTTGTTTTGTCTCTTGTTTTTCGTTCTGGCTGTGTCTGTCTCAGGTGCGAGTGTGGCATATGTCAACCTATGCCGACGGCACACGAAAGTGTTTGCTGTACAGAAATCAGCCGAGATTGGCAGAAAGTAGAGGATCAGAGGCCGGAGATCCAAATGTCTTGCATAACCCGGCATCCAGGGTTTCGATCCAGCTACCTGGATGAATGGGTTTTAGAAACAGCTTATTACGCATTCAGACAACAGTATGGCGCACGCAATCACACAGCACATGAGTATGTTCATTTCTTAGACTGACACGTAACTTTTCAATATGTACCGTATGTACGCTAAATTATAAAAATGGAGAGTTTCACTGTTTTAGATAGTTATTAAGTTTCCATTTTCTTGTATAGGAAATTTCGTTACGTCGCCTATCGACAGCTTGTGCGTCGGTGTTGGGGTTATATCAGCAAGCATGCGAGGGTAGCTCTTCCATCCTGTGTGGTGAATAAAATGCGCAGCACATTTCGTGCTGATTTTGGCTCTTCGTAAACTGGTTTAAGGCCCCAAACCTGTAAAATATAAAGTGAAGTATTTAATTAACATTTTCTGTTTTGGTTGTTACCATATACCATTAAGACTTCAAGAAGTGTGTATTACAATATATCCGCGGACAACTTTGAATGTGTACTTAAAACCGATGTCAAAACAACATTATTGTTGTTGCTGTTTTATTTCGCTCGTCCCACTCTGTGCCACTTTCTGTTCCCCACGCTCTTGTTTTTGCAGAAAGTTTTACCTTTTTCAATTAAAAGTACAATTATTACGTGCGTGTCAAAAACTTAGAATTAATTATCTTACCTGTTACTGCTGATTTGCAAATCGCGTGACAAACTGCTCCAATGCTGTTTCTTTGCATGGTTTCTCAAAGGAGGCAGCAAGTGGTGCGGGAATGTTGTCTGTAAGTTCCTGAATAGAATTCTTTAGTGACTGTTGATCCTCTTAAAAAATTAAATTTCTCGTCTTTTTAAAGCCCATTTCTCGCATGCCAGGATTCGCTTTCAAAGGAGTCGGGGCTAAAATGATCACCGCATATTATTGAGTGTTCACTTGCTTCTACGAAATCGGCCCGTTTCACTTGGACAAATTTAACCCACTGTCGCCTTAAATTGGGCTCTTTTGGAAACTTGTGTGTAGAATGACATGTTTTGTTTGAGTTTTTATAAAACTGAACGGCACAATACTTAACCATATTGGAATAAATGAATAAATTTGCCCGAAACTACGTAGGCACGTGTGTATTTAGAAAGGTCGAAGAGAGAGACTTTTCACTTCCGGTCGACAGAGTCCACTCGTGACGTCACGGAAAAGATGGCGCAATCAAAATGGCGACGGCCTCGAACTTTGAGCGGCTTTTATTACGTGAAAATGCGTTCGCTCCGAAATAATAATAACGGATTTGACATACCAGACATGTATACTAAACAACTATGTGACCAGAAAAATTTGCATTTTGTGGGTTTACATGCCCTTTAAGGTTTGTAACAGTGAGGTGTGATAATTTTCTTAAACGCATACATAAGACTATTTTTAATTGAAGCCGAAAAGAACATTTGTTTGTTTTCTTGTTGACATTTATAGAATAATTGCTTAGAAACTCGATGTTTTGGTTGATTTCCTTCAAAGCGCGGCGGTTTTCCTTACATGATTGCGATGTGCAAGAATTTCTTTTTCTACGAACACTTGCAAGACAATTGTAAAACTCTTCTGAATTTCGCACTTCGGTAAAAGAAAAGCAAAAGAAGTATTGTTTTCCTGGTTCGTCGTACACGTTATGTGATTTCAACTGCTTCTTATAGAAGCAAGAATATTGCGAATGTATGTGCAGTTTTCCAACAAACCCACACCGTAATAATATATTTTGATGGTTGCTTCTGTGCGCTCAATTCGTTGACATCGCATACCTCACACATGGACACATGAAGTAATAAATTCATAAAATTAGAAAGACGTTAAACTGTTTGTTTGCAATTAGTTAACCTACTATAAAGGCTGTAACAATGAGGTGTGATGATTTACTGAAACGCATCACATGAATACATTAAAATGAAGCCCAATGAAAGCCAGGTATAATAGCAGTAGAGATCAAATCAACATTGTTGTATCTGTTCCAAGATGGCGTCAGTCCAGTTATATTGCGAAGAGATCCGATATCTCAGCATGAGAGAAATGGTAGAAAGACGGAGGGAAATAATGAAGATTATCGATGGGGACGCCTTTTTCCCACTAAAGTCATGGCCAAAAGACATGAAGTTAATTTTTTTGGAAGAAACCAATGAAAGACGAAGAAACCTTCAAGTTCGTGCTCTTTCTGATCGGAAATGGCTGCTCGCTAGATTTGATCTGGTGCTGGATCGTGCTGGCCCATTACAGCTGTACTGGGCAACTTCATGGCAGCGGGCAGAAGAGAGGGCTAGACAAGTTGACGACGTGTTGAACAACGTGGACCAAAAGCGGAACTCGTGATTCTATTTCGACATAGACTACAACCGACAGCTCTTCTTGAATGGACTGCCAAAAAGATCTTAACAACCACACGCGACCAGTCCAGGATGATAAAAAAGAAAAAAAGGAAAAAACAAAACCCTCAAAATCCCTGCATTGTACATCGCAGAGAAACATCCTGCAGGTGGACCTTTTTCATTAGGGAGACATTGCACTCTGCAGGTTAAAAAAGGCTCTTTTAATTTCTTTTAATTTAATTTAACTTTAACAGAGGACCTGTTTGGCAGGATTCCAGGGCAAACGAGAGCGAAATTCTCTGTAGCCATGGGACATTTAAATGACTATCAACTGATCGATTGCGATTTCATCAGATTTAGACTAAAACAGCCAACATAGACAAGAATAACAAATAATGAAAATTATAATGAAAATTTCAGCAGATCGAAATTAAGGTTTCGTCTACGCCGCCGAGCGCATTCAAGTTTCAGTCATTACTAGAGGATCTTGTCGAAGGAGTTCGAGTTCAAGTTCTTGAACTGCTTTTTCAGCAACTGGATTTTTGTTGTGGTTGTTGATTCTGCCAATCTACAGTGCAATTCTCTGCTCCGGAATACGAAGTCATCTTTGAGGGCTAGAAAACAAGGAGCGGCGTCAGTACGGATCACTACAAGTGGACCATCCAAGGGGCGTATTTCGATGCAAAGGCTGCTCAAGGCATTGCGAAGGGTGGTATGGCACTCATTAGCGAGTAGTGTGGTTGCTGTGAAGGAAGTGACACATTCCCGCAGCACCAGTATGAGCTGTTTGGCACGTTTGACGAAATCAGCAGCGAAGATGATGCCGACAGCTTCGGGTGGAGCGCTTGTAGACTGTTCTATGATGGTAGTCGGAGACTCGCGGAGTGATGCACAGTGATGGCAGCCTGCGGTGACACGATCAATTGCCTTAGGGCAAAGAGGTATCGACGAGTAACCAACTTTAGCCTGCAGCTGGAGAGGTGGCTTAGTTGGATGTGTAAGGCAGTCAGAAGACCATCGAGGACCTGGCGAGGGACAATCATGCACTCTCGCGCGTAGGGACTAGAGGCTCGTTGCGTTTGGCGACCAATAATCCATCGGAGGCGATTGTGGCGACATTGAGGTAGCGCTTTACGTCCTTGATGTTTGTCAGCTTCTTGGATGGGCGAGTGCCCTGTGTAAGATGGGCATGGGTGCGACGTAGGTCTGCATATTCAGACTGGATGGCAAGCCAAGCAGCTCTGGTGGTAACTGGGAACTTTGCAGAACCTGAAAGTATGTGCTGGACAGACGAACGACGGACGACAGACTCTTTGGTGCGTGGCACGAAGCTGCAAACTTGGCAGGTTGGGTTGTCACACTCAGGGGCATTGCTACTGGCCAAGTCGGAGGGTAGAATCGCAGACCCGGCAACATATCGAACGGAGGCCTGATACCGGCTGACTGTGGAAAGGAATGTAGCAACACGAGGACTTGCGGAAAACTCGCCTCGACATAGCTTTTCAAAGGCCTGTACACAAGGTTTGCTGTCCGTGAGGATGCAGGCTGGCTTCATTGATTGGATTATGTAGGGACTAAAGTGCTTTGTCGCCGTTGCGATGGACAAAGCCTCTATCTCGCATGGGAGCCAGGATACTCGACGTCCACGAAGCTTAGTGCTGAAAAATCCAGCTAGGTGGAGTTTGTTGGCACGAGTGACATATAATGTGGCGACAATGCCTGGAGACTTGAAAGCACCGTCTGTGATGATCCACAACTGGTCATCTGGTCGGGGTAGGGTGATGGTACAGCTAGAGGAAATGGCGGTTTGAGCACGACGAAAAGAACTAAGGAGTCCATCAGTCTACACAATCTCCTCATGAGACTGGCGGCCAGCAACAACGTTTTCCAGTGGTACGAGTAACGAGGAGCACTGTGGTATGACACGAGCCAACACTTTGTATGCGCCAATGAATGACTTCATACGACCAACAGTTTCGGGTGCATTGCAAGAAGACAGGATTGCGACGCGGTGGGGGGAGGCATGGAGGGTACCAGAGTTCCAGAACCAACCCAAGGTCACTGTAGACTTGGGTTGATTATGGTTTTGGAAGCGGATAGCCGTAGATTGCACTTGTGAAGGGCTTGAAGCACCCGTCTCCAGCTGTGGAGTAACTCCTTAGGGGAGTTGGCACCGCAGTGGAGGTCATCAGCAATGTTGGCGACAACTCCTTCTTGGATAAGATCACCGAGAACAGGAGACATTAGCTCTTCTAGGGCGGTTTCTGAGCCAGGCATCCCCATCGCGGATGGGACGTAAACTCGTACCCCACGGAACGGGGTCGCCACACAGTAGTACTTCATTGAGTCACGTGCTAAGGGGATTTGGTAAAAAGCAGAGGTGAGGTCAGTGGTAATGATATGTTTCCATTGGGCAATGTGTCGGAGAGTGGAATCAACGTCTGGCATGAGTGAGGGCTTTGGCTTGCCGTATTTGCCCACGTCAGCAAACACAGTGACAAGGCCGTAGCCACCGCTACTTTTCTTAACGAGGAATGATGGATTAAGGTACTCCACAGTAATGTTTACGTCCTCTGGTCGTTTAAAGAGAGCAGCTTCCTACAACTCATCAAACTTACTTTGAAGCTCTTCAAGCTTGTTTCGGGCATATTGGGGAAGGCGTCCCTTGCGTTGCGGTGGCTCGACGGGACCCTTGTTCACCTTGGCTTCGAAGGGACCCACAGCACCATTGTACCCTTTGACTTTGGGATCAAAAACGCTGTCAAACTCATTCAGGGGTGAACGGAAAAATGTGTCAGGTGGTAAAAGGTTGTCCGGATCCAGTCGTATGGTCGAAAAGAAGTTGGCTGCAGGCTGAGGAGATGGTCGGGTCATGGGTGCTGGTAAGACTGAGGCTGGGTGTTGTGACTGCTCGTTGTCAGTTGGGGGTGAAGACTGAGTTAATCTGGCAAAAGTATTGGTGGCGTTTGAGGTGTATGGGCTCACTGGACAAATTTGGGATACGTATCCTGCCAGCGACACTGGAGATAATCCCTGGAGTGGGCCATGGTTTGGAAGTGTTGCTAACCGGACTTGTGGACTGTCGACGCGTGGCTCAAGGGCATGAAGGGAGTCGGGTGGAAGGTCATTTGGGAGTTGGAGCTCAACGAATTCCCCAGGCCAAATGGTTGTTGAAGGCACTGGAGCACGGAGGACCACGGCACGGCAGGCGGTTTGCTGAGTAGTGTGATCGTTGTGGGAGCCGTATAAGATAGAGGTGCCATCGCCACAGTAATAAGGCGTTTAGCAGGACGAACGGCAATGTCATTAACCTCCATAAACGGGGTGCCGGCAAAGATTTCCACATCCAGATTTTCCACTATGAGGCCCTCCAACTGGAACACGTGGTTGTCACGGGTGACGGATATTCGGGTTTCACCAACCACTTTCTAGCCTGCTAACGCAGACGTATTTCCGGGCTGTCGTTTCTCTCCGCCGAAAACGACAGCCAGAAATAAGTCTGCGTTCGCAGGCTAACCACTTTCAGGGGGATGATCCATCAGCCTGATGTGCGGACTAGGCACTCTTGCGAATTTCAGCTCCCAGCTTCTGAACAGTTGACAAGCGAATCATGTTACCAGTTACGCCACTGTCGATAGTAATACGGACGGGGTGGTGATGATAAAAGGTGTCACGCTAGGGTGACTGACGCACTTGAATTCGCAAAGCACTGGAGACTGGGTGAGATTCAGCAGGTTCAGGGTGGGAGACTGGTGGGTCGTCGTCGGTATACCAGCAAGAATACTAGAAATTTGTCTCACTTTGGCGATGTACCTGCGGTCATTCTCGGGGAGGTAAAAGCATTCACTGAGGTAGTGACAGTCTGCACGACCAGCCTGTTCGCACAGGGGGCAGGACTTTTTGCGAGGGCGGAAGCGGATGGGAGCTTTCGCGTTTGATGGTGGTCTGCAGAAGGGTGAGACAGCAGTACGCATCACCTTGGCATCTTCAGCTGTACGAATTTCATTAAGCAAGGATTGCAGGGCTTGAGAGATTTCGAGTTTGATGAAGGCTAGTATGCGCCAACGCAGTTCAGTCCCGTATCGTTGTTTGACTATTATTGGGAGGTCAGAGTGAATTAGTTGTAACCAGGTCAATACAATGAAGTTCTCTAAAGTTGGGGTCAGTACCTCATCTTCAGTAAGTTGCTCACCGTGGTGACGTATGTCACTGTTGCGGAGGAGGTTATCCTCTACGAAGGCCATCAGTCGCTGGTAGAGATCCTCGGGCCGTTCACCATATTTTAGGTGAATGTCAGTAAAATCAAGAAAGTGTGCCTCAGTGGCTTGGCAGCCGAAGTCCCTACGAATCGCTGACCATATGGAGTCTACTGAGGTAGAGTTTTTAACAATAGTATTTCCTCGCGGTTATTAACGCAACTTATGCAGTGGCGAAAAGAAAGCCTGAAAAAATCAGGCTTGCCGGGATTCGAACCCTGACCTCTGCGCTACCGGTGCTAACAAGTCAACTGGGAGCTGGTCATTAAATTGGTTCGTAATATACCCGGGAAAGATGAAGCTCCCAGTTGTCTTGTTAGCTCAATTGGTTAGAGCCCTGCACCGGTATCGCAGAGGTCAGGGTTCGAATCCCGGCAAGCCTGATTTTTTCAGGCTTTCTTTTCGCAACTGCACAAGTTGCGTTAATAACTGCGAGGATCTTCTTTACATTTATTTCTTCACTCCGCAGCTCAAATATATGCATTTCATATATTCACAATTTCAATAGTATTTCTAGAGATGACATGGCAATAATTCGCTAACTGCCCTAACATTAATTCCAACATGCTCACTTTTTGCTGAGCTGCACGTCGACTGCGCTCCGGTATTGAAGAGCCATCGTCGGTGAAGCCGCGAAGAGGAGCAGCCTTGGTCTTCGTTAGCCACGTGGCTCCATTGTGCGTCCAAGGAGAGCGTATACACAAGGTTCTGCCGCCAGTTTTAGAAGGAAGTCACCGTCTCCGTCTTGGCGAGGCACCATTGTTTCGATGCACGCGGGGTTGCTGCCATTGTCAAGGAAGGTGTTCACCCAGCGGACGTTAACGCTGACTGTTGTTAAGGAATTTTACGAGTGTCGACGAGTTCGTTTCGGGCAGGTTTCTTCACTACTTCAACGTGGAGATCGCCGTCGCTGCCACCACGCCAGCCAACGATGAAGCAAAACAACAGTACACAATCCTAACGAGCGGTGTAACGGTTTAATCCCAGAGAAACTGGCGGATTACAAAGAAGCAAAAACTACTAGGGACAAAATGGCGGAGGGATAACCAAAGAGTGCGAGCGCAAAGAAGTCTGGGTATTAACAGAGTCCGCTTGCCTTAATGATTGCGGCTCATTAATAGTAAACGATAAATTCAAACGTAACAAACAAAGCCTAATGGTGCTCGGTTTAGAGGTTGCGGACGGAATGGTAAGCTTAAAAAACAACATTCAGAAACAACTGGGAAAGCGCTTCAACTCCGTTTACATGGCATCCGATTTCTATCTGAAATTTGCACCTGTTGGAACACAGAGGTACAACGAGTGCACGTAAACCAGTGTCAATTTTTCGTGCTATAGCCCGATAAAGATTTCGCCCTTCCTTCCTTCTTGATAGTTTGTTTAAGCTTAGTACCTTTTTGGATTGCTTCATGATTTTCGGACCGACTCAGTCGTCATAAATATGTGATAGTTTTTATCAAATGCTTCTACCCCACTTCACTGTGTTTTATTTCAGTTATGTCTTGTCTTACAGTGCGGCTACTCCAACCGGGCCAGTTGGAAGAAAACTGACCAATCGCGACGCTAATTGAAAACAAAAAATAGGAAAGTTTTTTGTAAACAACCAATAATGTTGAAGCAGGCAGACAATGCACGTTCGACAAAATTTGACACCGTGACTTTTGATCATCACCGCTCGGGAAATTGACACGTCTACGATTGGTTGCTTTCGAACCTAAATGTGCTAAATTTTGAGCACAACATTGAAATGTCGAATTCGCAATTGATAATAAAACTTTCGCCCATAAACAAACCTTAAACAATACATTCGCTTCAGCAGTACAGCTAATGCATGAGTTTGTTTACAGAACAAACCTTTTCCGAAATGAAATTTGGTAACGCAACAAACTTGCTTGATTCTGATAAGCGTTCGTTCAGCGCAGCGAAAATAAACAAACACAGATCTAAAGATAAATATCGGCATTTGCGCCTTTTGATCGTTCAATTATAAACGGAGGTTCCCAAATCTCCTTATTCACTAAGTGCTTTCTGAATCAACGGGTGCTTATCGTTGATGTATTGATTCTGGCTTCTGCGAAAGCGCAGCAGCGGTCTCAATACTGCAAGGAAATCCAAATCCTTTATGTGAGCGTGGTGCAAGTCTGAAACGTAATCTCGTAAATTATAGTTGGGAGTGTCGGCGACTGTTGCCGTATGTGCCGCCCTCTCGATCCAGACTTTCTGGGGAAAAGCCGTTTTGAAAATATTTACAGTTACAATAAGCCTATAGCTTGTGTGAAGCGTAAAAACTATCCACAAGATTTCAATCGCATCGAGTCAACACCGCACCGTTTGAAAATGTTAAAAAAATGACCATTGAAGGTAACCAATGAAAAACTTCGACTATTTCCAGACAGGTCTGCAGAATGAGACAGTTTCAAATTTATTTAGAGATGTACTGTCTAGATCCTTCAACGTTATTGGTCAGTTTATGAAAAAATGTTGCCTTCTTTTGTTCTTTACTAGCGTTGCGATTGGTCAATTTTCTTCTAAGTGGCCCGGTTCGAGTAGCTACACTGTAATATTTTGAAGTGGAAAGCCTTCCTTAGAAAACCCACCGTTTGTTCAAATTTAATGATCGACGTGACGATCGATGAAAGAAATTATTAATTGTAAACACGACGCTTGATTCTTAAATTTCTGTTTCTGCAAAGTTGTTTGTTGTCTTAAGAAATCGAGCACTACGAAACAAATTTGATTTAGTTCTTAGTGACGCTGTTGGAATCTCTGCTTAATTTAAATTCGCTGCCAAGTGATTTTTCGCGTCCATTTTTCTCGCCCGGTCGCTCGCGAGGAAAAAACTTTCAGCTCACTTTGTTGTTGAGTGTTCATTAACCGTATTTGGTCGCAGCAGGGATATGAGCTGATAGCCTATCTCCGTTCAGCCAATCAAAATGCTAGAAATCCAATATAGTAGTCCAGTTTTTAATAAATGGGAGTACCCCCAATCCCCGGATTCCCAGGATGTTTGCATGAGAATTCCGTCTAAATTCTGTAAGAGTTACGGCCTTGCGTGTCACGCCACAAATATTACAACTATCGATTTTAAGGTATGCACAAGCACGGAAAATTCGTTAACTACAAAACCAAAATACTATTCTGAATTGCTTGGAATCTGCACGCTGCCAACAAAACAAACTGTAGACGAGGAGCAGTGTTTTTCTTATTCTAATTTTGCGCGTAGCACGACTTATCGAACGCTGAAGACGCTTGAAGTACGGACTGCCGTGATCTTCATGATCAGGGTTACCGCCTTCTAATGTGACTTGCATAACTTATGCATTTCCGCTCACGCGTAACGTGGGTCTAAGGGAAAAGTTAAAGTTTACATTGTAAGTGTTACTTTTAAATTTTAGTTTTTCCATCACAGACTCGATTTAAACCAACATTTTGTATTTAACACTCTTCAAACTTTCTCTGATTTACCGCACTCGAATTATTATTTTAATTTTCCTAAAGGAGGTTTAAAAAATGTTTGAAAAATAATTTAAATCGTATTGATTAGTTGTTAAGTAAAAAATCATGCCAATTTAAACAAAGGTAATTCGAAAACCTGTAGCGAGAACCACTTTTGTTTAAGAAAACAACAACTACGGGGGTTACTTTGGTTTCAGCGCTAGTAGGTGTTAGTCTGAGTTAGTAGTCTGAGCTGTTTCTGTTTCGGGCTGATCGTCTTCCTGATCTCGTGGTAACCGGTAGAGCGTCATCTTGTTCGGTTTCCTCTTCTAGTAACTCACGAACAGTCCTGGTATCACCATTGTCTAGAGCATCTACTAGTAGGCAGTAGTAGGCATCATCACCGAGAACAACTGTGTCATCTTCTTTCGTGGGGTTCATAACAATGCTAACAATACTGGCCCTTAATCAAGCTCCCCTGTAGCGATTCTTTCCACAAATTGAAAGCGAAGTAGAGGGTCTTGTGCAAAATAGGTAACTTTTGCTTTAGCTTTCTCTGTAGCATATACAGATTCTCGTCAAGTCTGGCCAGATAGAAAGGTGACAGCTAAATGCAAAACTGGCGACAGTGTTTGACACAAACAAAAGTACCTTAAAAAACGACGACCTCTGAGACACTGGACTGGTTAGGAGTAACTTCTTCGTTAGCAATGATTTTTTGTTCCCCTCGCGCAAGTTCTGCAAAGTCTGCTGGCTTTGGATCTGCTTCTTTGCTTTCATAACAGTTCAACGGTAATGTTCCAGCAGAATCCTTGGTGGTCATGTTTCTAACGGTTTGCTGCCGCACACTTTGCCCATGCGCTGCTTTCAATGTTCTCATCTCAACCAGTTGTTGCCCCGTCACTGTGGAGTTGCTACAAGGTTTCGGCATTGAAGGGAATTGAACAAATGGTAAAAATCCAACTTGCTTGGAGTAGTAGGACGAGCTACTTGTCTAACATATGAAGCTGCTTTGGGTAATGGACTCCCTCACTGCAGAGGAAAAGCGATGGGCAAATTGCAAAACGAGGGGCATTTCCTTGCCTCATCCCCGCGAAAAGATTCTCAAGTATTTCAGTTTAAACATCAAAACTTACCTATATGTTCGTGCTTGTCCTGCAGAAGAGGTAAAGCGACTTTAAATTGCTCAACGGTGTCGATCGCAAATATCCTACCACGAGGAAATTCTGGTTCGGTGGTTAACCGCTTTTATTGCAGTTTCGTTTTATATTTCGAAACGCCGATTTCCTTTGCTCTGTCGTCAAAGCCGCACGATTTTAGATATTGAAGAAAAGACGACAGGTCGCACTCTTTTTTTTTTGTCAAAAAAGACCATTTCATCGCAGGTTTCTCATCTCCTTGTTTGTATATACACGCCGTAACTTCGTGAAGGACTTTCATACAAGTCATAGCCGAAGCCATGCTTGATGAGAATGAAATGCGCACGTGGGAACAAAGCTCGTCTGAACACGGATGGTCAGAGGTGGTAAACATCACCGGAAAAAGTCGAAAAAAGTACGAATAAAGTATAACTAATGTAGAAGCCGACCTAAATTTCATTATCCCTGAAACTATTCCGCTTATCCTTTATCCCCAAAAGTTTTTTGTCAGTTATCCCTTATCCCTTGAATTATTTGTCCACTTATCCCTTACCCCTAAAACCCCT